>OY015313.1:85168640-86368640 GCA_955612985.1 Cheilosia scutellata
GTATGAAAAGGCAGTACCTTCTGCTAAAGTGACTCTTGTCGTTGTGTCCATTGAGGCTAAATTTATAAATGCATTCGCTTCAAACTTTGTACCTGATGAGAATCACGAATCAAGGAGAGTTGGTGGAATCAAGGAGAAATCGAAAGGGTCTTCTCATATCTACAACAATTTCATAAAATGTTTTTATTTCTTGTTGTCAGCTATAAGCCTTTGTGGACCAACACTCTTGTGCAGGCTAAATGGCTGACCGGATATGCGTCGATCTTCGTTTCTGGATACCTTAGTTTCACATCCCTGGCCGAAATAGGAATTTTTAATTTAGCTCTTAAATTAACAGCACTTTCTATATAAAGACTAAGGAAGCAAGTAACGTGCGATCCACACTACGGACGTATCGGAGTTAAATTTGACATTTGTTCTTTGTACACCAAGGGAACCTACGACTCTAGAAAACTACCATTTATCCGCGGCTTCCATCCCCCCGCAAATATACCTATAGTGTGTTTTGCTAAGCGCTCGAAACAATAAAAAAAAGAATGCCCCCCATACAAACTGAATCTCTTTCTCCCGCATTTAATAACTCGGGCTCCAAACAAACTTTCCAAAATCAGGGAAAGCGATTTTCTCTATTTCTAATATAGAGTACACGAACCGAGTTTGAAGTCGATCGGATGAAAAATAAGAAGTTTCCTATATACAAACGTTAACCCCAATTCCCCCTTTGCACCTTTTAAATCACATTAAAAAAAAAAAAAACAAAAAAATAAATAGGCGCAACACGCGGTAGACACCCAAGGCCTAGCTTCTCGCAACCATTCGTTTTGTGTGAGTGTCTATTTTTGGAACGAATGGAAGGGACCTACAATTTTATGCCGATTCCGAACGGCTGGATTGAGAAGCTTTTTCAGGACAATTATACTCTCGGATGTTTGTCAGACGTTCGCGAGAGGTGGCGCAGTAGAAAAAACCTTAAGATGTAATTTTGTGTTTTTCCGGGGATCGAACCTGGGATCCCTCGCACAGTAGTCCAGCACAAAACTGCGCTACTCCGCCCACTTTTTTTCACATTTAGTGATGACATTAAAAGAAAAGACGTTTCAAAACGTCAGCTTTCTAGCTCCTAGTCTTAGATTTTTTATAAAGGATCTTCGGAAAGTCTTTCAAAAGAACAAAAACGAGGCACTGCGCAAAAATCAAATCCTCTCGGCAATAGTCTTTGAACGAAAGATTCGTCTTGAGGTATGATTCACAGTCACTTGTTGATCAAGGTATAAGCCTACAGATATCTTGTAGTTGTGCATGCTCTGTCTTAAGGGTCTTAATAAAAAACCGAAGTCGCTACCCTTCCCATGAGATACAAGCTATATCACGCGAAGTGATATCTTTAATCGAATCAAATTGAAAGTAGCAAGAAAGTCCTGCCGCTCTACCGGGTGCCTCTAGCCGCGACTTCAAAAATGGCTTCAATTTGGCTAGTTGCGACAATATAAGAGAGGGCTGAGTGTCAAGCTATACCTGTACTTCGAGTAATTGAAAATTATTTTGAGGATAGTAGGACTCTCTCCTATCATACGTACCTTGGTTCCAAAATATAGAAAGTGGAAAAGTCCTATAAGGGACAATTTAGGTACCAGATTTTACATTAGGTGTGATGGAATTATATACAAATACAAAAACAGTCACTTCCACAATATATCGAAGAAATCTCATTACGACAGCCTATATCCACGAAATCATAAGTTCAATTATTAATGTTTGACCATCGCGAAGCTATGATTTTGACTCCTTTTCCTTTTGTCTTAGGTTCTGTGCCATTAAGAATATATTTTTTGTAACATCAGTGCTCACGTATTACATTCCACAGAAGAGGTCCAAAAACTGAACCTTTTGATACTTCCGCGGTGGTGTTGTAGTACGTCTTTGTTCCATTTGTTTGACTGACGCCTTCAAATTCTGATCGTTAAAGTAGTTTTTAACGGGTTGGTGATGAAATCTCCTTTCCAAAATCCCTTCTCCAAAATCCGCTGTGCTGAAATCCCTTACTCCAAAAGATCCTAGGCAATGGAAATTGCCTAAGGACAAAATCCCCCATTTTTATACCCTCCACAGGAAGGTATATTCACTTTGTCATTACATTTGTAACGCCAAGAAGGATTCACCGGAGACCCTATAAAGTATATATATTCTGAATCAGGATCACATTCTAAATCGATTTAGCCATGTCCGTCTGTCTGTCTGTCCGTCTGTCTGTCTGTCCGTCTGTTGAAAGCACGATAGCGTCCAAACGAATTGACCTAGGGGAATGAAATTTTGTGAGAGGACTTATTTTTACCGTCGTCAGGTTGGTATTGAAAATTGTCTATGTCGGTCAAGTAGTTCTGGTACCTCCTATACCAAACCAATATGGCATGGCGAACATTTTGCATGACTTTTATGCTGTGGAGGGTATCAAAGCATCGGCCAGGCCGATGATAACACTTTTACTTGTTAGATTTGTTGTTATTAATTCTGTCGGCGCGACACCTAAAAAAAGTATTAAAAAGTGAGATACGTTTGGGAAGCATGCTGCCTCCCTGCAACCCCCTTGCTTGTGGTCACTGTAGGATTTGGAGTAGGTGCAAAGTTGGGTATTTGCAAAGTTTAGTTTGCTTGTGGGAGATTTTGGCATGTTGGATTTCGCCCCGAGAGATTTTGAAAAAAGAGAAGAAGAAAAAAGAGAGATTATGTCCAATAAGGGATTTTGGAAAAGGGGATAACGGGGGTAATTAAGAAAACTCTTTTCACAAGACACATTATTTGCATCGTTGTAATAAAAACTTCCCATCGTTTTCAAAAGGCCGGTTCGAGTGGCATACCTATATCTTCCATCATGCTTCGTATAGCTCAACGTGATTGCAATTGCAGGAATGATGATTAGACCTATAGGTGTCGGCTATAGGGTGCTCTACTATTGTTCTCAGCATTTTCGGTCAACAAATTTGCACTATCTTTCAGTTTCTTCAACACGATCCTATCCCCCAGGGGCCTTAGTCTGCTCCGTCGCAAACATGACAACTGCCCTGTTCCTCTTGTGTTGCATCGTATGAGGAAGACCTAGGTGTTCCCAGTGAAGGTAAGGTCGAAAAGATACATTCTTCTCGGTATAAGCCGTGGCTAACTTTTTCGGTTAATTTAAAAATTGACTTAATTTTGACAAACGAAATGTCATCGTATACAACGCCGAAAGCTTACCTCGGTCATCACTTTTCTTAGAAAAACCACCGTCTCCTTGCGGGAGGGGCAGATATCAACTTAGGGCAGAATTGTATCGACTATAGCAAATGGGCGGTTTCAGTGTCAGCGTTAACCGGAAATCTGACAAAAGGGTAAGTCTAGTCACCTTAGTTACAAAGGTGACAATGAATATTCACATTCCGTGCATTTCTGATCCCTTCCTACATCTCCATCTAAACATTTATATTTAAATACCTAATAGCCCAAATTATAATCATTCAACAAAATCGCAAAGAATTCCTCAGAAAATCCAAACAAATAGCCCCCGCGGTTTTATTCCCAAAACAACATCATTAATATCCAAACGCAAATTGCCAATATTTCCCCGCAAAATTATTACCAGTCGCAATAGTGGGTCATTTTCAATAACAAATGTGACATAAAATTAATAACCATACCTCTCTAGTGGCCACCGCAAATTCCCAGCGACGATATTGTTTCCCAGAAACCCGCAAATCTAAATCCATACTGTCCCACGTTGCGGAATGTCATCCACATTGGCAAACAATATACACAAGCCCCAGAACAGCAAAACAAATTAGCCCTCCCCAATGTACCCTCTACCCGGGCGGACTGATGACGAGACTATGCATATTATCTTCACAGTATTGTTGTGGTGGATTCGCGCATTATCGGTCAAATAAATTCCGATAAGTGTTCCATGCTTAGTCATAGCCACCTTCATCGCATTAGCAGCATCAAGAGTGTCAGATTGAATTCCTAGAATGTCAGAGATGACGAGGCAACGTAACGTGCGGTGCTGATAAAATATTGACAGCCAAGGTGGTGGCGTGGTAGGTAACCTTCGATACTGTCTACATCCATCTACTACTCCAGACTCGCCGCCGTAATTGCGCTAATTTAGCCATAACCGTCAATAAATTCGACTTGCCGGTGTGGCTATCGACTTGATATAAACACTCTCCACTGGAGGTTGCTGTTGCTGGATCCATTTGTTAACTGGTTTGTTGGTTGTAAAAGTTTACAACTTCTGTCTGTAGATGCGCATGGATTGAGTCTTTGGCTAATTTGGACTCAAGTGTTTTTTTTTGTACTATACGATGACTAGGTATGAGGTGGCTTCCAGACTTGGTCGATAAAAGTGCCATCAGCAATTAAGATCTTCTATGGGTCTCTGTCTCTGTCTGTGTGTGTGTTTTGATGGCTTTAGCAAAATTTATGATGAACGTTCCTTTTTTAAGATTTTTTCTTTTTTGATCTTTGGACATTTTTTTTTTATGATGATGTCGCATCTTTTATGCACTTTGAGAGCAGTATAGATACTACTTGCATTGAGACAAAGTCGACTCTAAGGGAGAACCTTAAAATTTATTGATTGAATAGTTTTGTTGATGTCGCTTTAAAGTTGTTGATGATGATGGCGATGTCGACTACAACGGTGCGGTAGTGATGATGATGATAGCCGTAGAATTGGTGGTGGTGGTGCCGCACTTTGGGACGACACTTAAGCGAAATATAGACATTTAAGGTGTACCAACTATAGTAGAAGATGCATAGTCATCAAATCGGATTGCAATGCGACAGTATAAAAGGCGGGATGACGTTATATGGAGAAGTTTCTTGTATAAGGCTAATGTTGTCGTAAATAAATCAAATTGGTTTGACAGTGTTTATGATCCTATAGGAAGGATGATGTGTGCTCATGCTGAGTGGTATGGATCATAAACAAGGGGAATTCAGTTGAAATGAGGAATTTTTATGAAAACATTGTCGATAAGCGACGGGGGAATATTTTTGACCGGCACTTGCTGGCGATATGTTGTACTGTAAATGGTTTTAATGGAATTTGGCCGTATTTGGAGGGTCACTTAAGAGTGGAAGATTACATCATATCTGGAAAGGAGTTTTATTAGGAGGATCGTGAAAATGTCTGGATACAACTGCGCCGGCCACACTGAGATCAGTAAAGATCTACTATGATGTTATCGGTGATTTTGACTCCCACACTATGGAAGGCTTAGAAAGCTTATGAAAACGAAAAGTTCAAGAAAAGATCGCTTTCTTCTCAGCTCATCAGTTTTCTTGTTTTCCAACACGCGTTTCTGTCCAGGAACCCAGCAGATTCTTAGTGATGTGCTGCTGCGCGCTATATAGGAAACTATATCTTCAATTTGATCTGTCAACTTTTATCTGTCAACCTGTTTTTTTTTTTGGTTGCGCCAATGGATGTGGTGATCTTCTAAAGATGCGGTAGCCCGTGCTACCAACATGCACAATTCGCAAACCCGAATAATCGATTCCAGGAGTGCGCCAGACGTACTAATCCACACCCTATTTCCTTCAACCACTCTTCCCGCGGGACTGTCGTTAGGTATTACTTCGCGGGGCTGGTTAGCAACTCCTGCTACATCCTCTGGGTCCCCCATTTCGGCTCTTCTGAGTCTTTCAAGTCTTGTAGCATATGTAGGCAGAGCATGTTACTGCCACTGCGGCCATACGACAACTGCTATTTATTTGAAGGAAGCAAAACGAAAGATGATATTACACTTCTATGTCAAAAGTGTTATACGATGCACATTCCATTCAAATCCACCTCTAATGCTCCCTTTCTAACATTCTCTTCCGGCTGCTCAGGGTTGGATCGTGGGGAGAGGTGATGATCGAGAATGAATATGATTGAAATGGTTTTAAGAGAAAATTGAACTGTTGCACATACGTCATATCAGACACTAGATCTTCATTGATCGGAATGGGGGGTTTGTCATAAGGAACAGCTACCTGATAGCAAGTGCATTAGGGCACTCATTACCGAAGCTGTGAGGGGGCGCGTGTCGTACAGGTTTTTGGCATGCTTGGTGTTATCGCATGCTGAAACTACTTACTCGTACTCGTAGGTACATGCTGAAGGAGTAGATGGGGACGATGTTAATGACGAAGATGACCGATTAGGGGGGGAGGAAATTAGCAAGACATGTCCATTTCCCTGTTAAAAATCAATTTGACTATGAGAGCAAGTGCTGCCATAGTTAACGAAACGTAATAGTCGCGGACGATATTATGTATATGTGTGGTTATATACCACAAATCAAAACTCGGGATATTTGATATGTATAATTGAAATAAAATTAAAATTTATTGATTAATTCATATGTTATGATCGATATGGATCATATATTATATGCCTTCTATATTGCTTTTCAGGGATTTTAACACAATTAGGGAATGTATGAAGTGATAATAAGAATGAATGAAATTATTTAATGTTAATGTTTTGAAATATAAATAGTATGCATGTATATATGATTGATATTAAAGATTATTTACAATATATAGCAAATGCAAGAATGCTTTGAGTGTTTATATATGAAATGTGATAGTGGTGATTATATTAAATGTATCTGATAAGATTATTTGTTACCAGTGATTTCTGCTCGTAGATTTTCTTGACATGTCAGGAACATCCGGCTTGTTGTAAATGATGACGCTGTTATTATTTAATTAAAGATATCTAACCACTATTTCACTTTTTGTAACACTTAGTTGCATGACAGATATTCAAAATTTAAGTTAAGTTAGGTAGGTATAAACAAAATTAGGCAATTAAGTATTTAAAAAAAAAAAATAGTTTAAGTAGCAAATATATTTATATGTAGGTATGGTATGTGTTAAAAGGTAGGTAAGCAATTATTTCAATTTTAATAGGTATTTTACGAATTTTTAAGTAGGTATTTTTAAGTTTTAATAAATATTTAGCAAATATGTATTTAGGTGATTTCACTCTTATGTTATAATGTATATGTGTCTTTATATGTAAATCACGAATTGTACACGTGCACTATATATGGGGAACACAGCGTGATTTTCAGGATTCGGACGAGTCTTATGCAGCTGACGGCGGAGATCTCACTAACTGGGCTGGCTTGGTTTTTGGCGGCTATGCGTGGATTTATTCCTGCGCATGTGCGCTCAGCGATCTTGGTGTCGTTTTGGAAAGCTGTCGAGTTTCCCCACGTGTTGAAGAATTTGGCCGGAGTTTAGATGAGATTTGCGTGATTTTTTTTTTTAACGATGCAATGTGCACCACAGCCTGATATTAATGATGGGATCAGCTTGGGCAACAAAAAAAAGTTGAATTTTATAAAATCACCTCGTGGATGAGAATCACGACAAACTCTTCAGCCTCAACACGCTCTGGAGATGAATTTCGTGACATAAAATGCCAACGAGAACCCTTACTGACTGCGTTATATGTTCCTAATAGAAATTTGCACCATATGTACTATTAATAATTTTCTTATAGAACTTGTATTTATAATAGGTACTTTATAATTATTTTAATTTAGACTTAATTTTATTATAGCACTATACTATTATTTTAAAAACGTAATGAAACTCTAATATATATATTAGGACGAGAACATTATCGTTCGGTGGTTTAAGTCTAAAAGAAAGATAGATGCCGGAAATCTTTTCTGAAGGAGTCTTTTCGAAATTGTCGATCTTCGAAAGCAAGATCAGTCCTAGTGACATCTGTACGTGAGCATCGCTTATCTGCTGTCAGTTTGACTTAAGCTCAGGACACAATGATGACCAGAGACTAGGAATGGATTGATGTTACAGTCTCCGTAATTCTTCGTGTACACTCGTTATAAAGGAGCATACCTACAGCCAGTCATCTTCTGACCTTAGCATATGGCTTATTAGACTTTGGGGGTTTGGTAAGTTCGCTCTTCCCCCTGCAAAGCGCCTACAATGGAACATTGCGTGCTCTGTATCTTCTTCTTCGTCTGGGCATTCGGGACAGAAAGGCGAGCTATCGTGACCAAATCGGTGAAGGTATTTCCGATAGCCGCCGTGCCCCGATAAGAACTGCGTAAGGTGGTAGTTGCAGTCCCCGTTTGCTCTTTTTGTCCACACCTCGATGGTGGGGATCAGTTTGTGGGTCCACCTGCCTTTTGTCGTGTTATCCCACCTGGCTTGCCATAGTGCCATCGATGTTTCCCTCTCTTCTACTTTGACCCTTCTATTAGGGACCTCTTTCCGGTTGGCTGTTTGCCTAAGGTAGATCCTTTGCATCTCGTTGGCAAGAATGTGAATCTGTCAACCTGCTTAGCAGCTATTGTCCTAGCCAGTAACTTCGCTAGGGGATACACTGCTGTAGTTAAGGGATGGCTGAATGAACTGAATAGTCCACGACTTTCGGAGTGAGATACTGCGCCAAAGCCAACGTCCATCTTGGATCTATGTAGATGGGTATGAGTCTTCTTGCCACTCAATTCGTCCCTATACTGGAAAATTTGAATATGTCAAATGGTCTTACGAAATGTGGGCTTCGTAAGTCTGTGAATCCATTATGAATTAAGAATTAAGACTCTATGCAGTAAATTCCTTGTGTTCGAAAAAGTCTAAAGGCTGAAAAGTATAACCTCCAGCCCCGTCCCCATTAGCCAAGTACATGCTGCCAATGTAGGTCATTCCTTGAAGTTTTTTTTTTATGCGGTTTTGGTTTGGTGGTGGTCTTGGATTCATGGACAGCTTCAGCTATCAAATTAAATTGGCGTATGTTAGTATACCTACCGGACTTACTGCCGCCGCCCAAAGCTACATGTGACTTTATATTTGAGACCTAGTAATAGTAACCCAGACAACATAGACTTGGTCCACTATCTAGTACTATCCAAATTATGCATGCAGATATCCAACAGCTATAACGGAGGTTGTTAAAAGATTTGGCGTCGCAAGTCTACTATCGCAAGAGACCATCAGAACTTTTGCCGACTTAGTCTCTCTAAACCTCTTAGCAGCACTGCATTAAGTACAGAAGATCAGTGGTAACACTGCCAACGTGTAATTTGAAGTGACGGCACCCATGTGCTGGGTTTCATATCTATGGAACCTTCGTTCGATGAAAACGGCCGTCTGACTGATGCAGCCAAGAACGCAGCCAATCAGTCAATTCTGTGGAGTAGACCAAAATCAGGGCAGCTACGACAGCTGCCAGGGAGCTCTAAGTGCAAAAAAGATGGGAGAAACCTCGACTTTTCAAATGGAAACAAAAGACCACGAAAAGCGAGCGGTTGAGTTTATTGAAGGACGCTATTTGCAGGGGCAATATATTTACAAGTTATACTAGAGTGTTAGAATGCCTTCTCAAGGATACAAGTCTCGAACTGAAGCTTGCAGAGATGAGGATGGGAATACTCTGATAGACCCACAGTCGGTGCTGAGAATTTTGATATACCACTACTGCAGATTGTTAAAAGACGAAGACGACCGAAATTCCACTATCAGGCAGAATGAGCCAATTAATCTGAACTCCTATGATCAATGTATCCTCCATCTACTCGACCCAAACAAAGTAAAGACAGCGATATCCAAACTTAAGTTCAACAAGGCTGCTATATCAGATGACCTACTGGACGAACTTTGCGAAGCAGCCGAAGATGACTTAGTTGATAAGGAGGTTGCTCCAACTTAAATCTGCAAAATGTTGGTCGGATCTCGGATGATTGTATGTCCGATGAATTGAACCTCAATATCGTGTAGGTACCCCATAAACGGGAAGGGTGATAATGTACTCTGAACTGCTCCAATTACAGAGGAATAGATCTAGATCTAGTCGGCTAAACAACGAGAGCGCCACAGTCCTTTCGCTAGTGGCCTCATCGTCCCATATCATCAGCTATCACTCTCATTGAAAAAACTCTTTAATTCCAGATCGATACACACCATTTAATTATCGAGTTCAAAGTCGCCTACGAAATCGACGAATTATATACAGAGGCATGTCAAGTTTCAGCACTCTTCCCAAGCTCGTTCGACTGTACAGAATGGCGATAGAGAAATCTCGCTTATGCTCCGACCCCTTTGATGTTGAATAGGGCTCAAGATAAGGTGACGGGATATCTTGTAACTTCTTCAACAGCATTTTTGAGGCTATTGTACGGAACTCACAAGCAAAAGTCTGAGGCGTATGATTTTTTAAAGGTCCGCCTAATATACACATTGACATTATCGGCAGAACTAAGCGAGCTGCCAGTGGCCGCATTACTGAAACGGAGATACCTGAAATGTGTGTATAGCTGTTACTGAGGACAAATCAAAGTATATAAGGACTCTCAACTCGATGTGGTTAAAAACTTTGTCTACCTAAGCTATATTTACAATTACCTTGCGAAATTATATCACAGAATCAACGAAGACAACTCGCCAATCGCTGGACTAAGATGCAGTCTACGAAAATCTCATAGAACCAAGGACATATCGCAATGCGGAAGACCCTAAATATCATAATCTTTCTCTCTGGTGGAGAAGAATGGACTTTGTCGAAAGTTATTGAACCTTTTTTTGATAGAGGACCCATGTGGACATGGTCACAAAACTTTAAATATATGGGCTTTAGTCGCTAAGGAACATAAAGCGTATGGAAATTGGCTCTGTTCAATGTGCTTAGGAACCTAAATATTTAGGTAACAGTTTATCAGAGAGTTAGGCAGAAAATCTTGCCTAACACACGAAAATTGCCTATCGACCAATCGGAGGCTGTTAACTACCTAGACAAAAGCGTATTGAACGCGGACATTAACACAGCATGTCAAGTCGACAAGTTTTTGAGACCAACCCCAAGTAACAATAACAATCCACTAGAAGGAAAAACCAGAGCTTACAATTTTAGAGCGACCTCAAGAAATCTTGGAAGTCGTAACCGGAGGCCCAGTTACAAAAAGCTGGATAGACAACAAGTCAAGATTGAAGCCATGGTTCAGTGCAGTCCCAAAGATCTTCATTGTTGTGTGGAAGCTTTGCATTTTTAGGTACCACTGCCCAAAGTAAAGTTGCTCATACTTTGGGACATGAGCCGATGCCCACATTGACTACAACTAACTTTGTATGCAATTCTTAGGAAGTGGCTATACCATTGGCAGTTGCAAGTTCGAGTTCTGTTAAGCAGAGATTACATTCTCCGAATTGCCAGCCAAAATATTGTTCCAAAGCGAGTGATCCTCTGCAGAATAAGGAGGTCATGGGCTGCCTACATTATTGTCAAGGTGTCTAAAATCACATCAGATGTGATACAGATGCAGGTATACCTCCATGATCGCCAGGCAGACATTTAAAGTCAATAATTGAGACTAAACCCTCGCTAGGCGTCTCATCTTATCCCCCCCGAAAAAACATCTGTCACTGCATGTCTAATAAAATGTTCTATTTTCATCGTCATTTTGTTAACATACACCATAACCATCAAAAGTGAATCCATTAATCTCCTATCTCGCTCTCTTTCGATTTATCTGCTTTAATGCGACAATGAATACAGAACACATGAAACATTGCCTCTAATCCCTTCCCGTTCGACATCACACAGCTCTTATGCAGATCCATCAACTCAACTACTCACTCACTGTCTGGTTGCGCTGTCGAAAAGAATAACAAAAACATAATTAACCATTTAAGACCCAAAAAACATGCAATTGACTGACTGCCGAGAAAAATTACAAAACAGTTGCATCTTTGGATTAGCGTCGAAATGGATTTGAAATTACTTCCACATTTCGACATATAGATAGTCCTGGGGTAGAATATCTTTGAAACAAGCCAAAGATGATAAATATATACCTACATAGATACCTATGGGCACACACACACTTGCTGCAAGGTTGTCTCTCAACGCCTGTCATAATATCCAATGGATACGCGCGGCATCACTAAGTAGTGCACTTAGAGTCCACGGATGCAGGAAGAGAGTGTGTTTAGTTGGGCCCTTGGCCCTTCTAGTTTCCACCATCAGTGAAGCGGCCGTCAGTTGAATTAAGCCTCCGAGATTACGATTGATGGAAGAAAATCTCCTTTTTCTGTTCTCCGCATCTATATATGTAGATGCATGTATCTGTAGATGAAAAGCAGCTCTGTATGGACATAAAAATCTGTAAAAATAAATAAATCTTTTTGTATCTTAACTTTATGAATGATGTGCACAGGAGGATGCAATAGATACATATACTCACTATATGGATGTATCTATAGATGGGGGCCACTCACCATTCGACGGCTGATCAGACATGAACACGAAATGGAAATTGTATCTAGAATCCGGCCGGGCGGCGGCGGTGCACATACATTGGTAATCCCAGATGGATAGACTGAGGGTTGTTGAACATCCATATAGAGCTTCTTTTTTATCTGCAACTTGCTGTGCGAGGGAATTTCGTATCGAACGGTGCAGAGACTATTAATAAAGGAAAAACTGAAGTGATATAGTTGGGGCGATGCCGAGGATTTTGTGTTTATTTAAAAAGCAGCAGATAGATTAATGGTCGGTTCTACGATTTTGAATTTATTACCATTTGACCGAGGACTGTGTGTTGGAGCATTGACTAGGTACAAGGGCGCGCATCTGTGCGAAGAAAGACTATTTTTAAAAATAAATCCTTTCGAAGAGTAATATTCTTTCAGATGGTACTGGTGTGGAGTTGAGCGTTTCAAGGGCAATCATAACATTGTAATTGTTTAAGATACAAAAATATACTTTGCTCACGGAAAATTGTTTGCATTTTAATAGTCTGTGATATTTTTTATTAATGGAGGACAGAGGGCATAATTCTCTTTTGAAGAATGAGCTATGAAATACAATAGAACTTCAAATTACATCACAAAATTGGAACAGCAAGTTTGAGGTTTGAGATCTGAACTTACCTTACAATTGAAACAAAAATTTGTTGGCTTAAAGTTGGGAAGCCAGTCGATAGATACCGCACAAGCGACATAAGTGTGCCGGCAAAATTCACGAAAAAGCTGTTGTAAACTGGAAAAGAATGCATTAAAGATAAGCTGAACTTGATATGGTGCTTCAGTTGCCTTTGGCTTAGATTCAGATACTTGAAGAGAGCGGTAACAAACATGGTTAACACATGGTCGCAAATTGAAGAGCTGCAGTCCAAATCAAATCGTTTGTAAAAAAAAAGCGAATTGAAACTAGACATTGTTTAACAGGTACCAGAAGTTTGGAACGAAACGTTCCCATTGTTTACACCTTGCATGTTCCTGTCCCCCGATTGCATTCAATTGGCTTGGGTGCGTTCAAGAAACGGATATCTTCTTCTGGAAATTGGCTTTAGTTTGGCAATATCAACCTATCATTGGCCAAGTCATACAGCAGTAGGTAAGGTATCAGGGTGAACTACATATATTCGGATACCTTGGGCAGCTTTTATTAAAACACAAGTTCACTAGGATGACATGCTCTGGGGGCTCTGTTACCGGTGTCCTTAGATCTGTTCTTTAACTACTCGTTGAAACAAAATTTCGCGACAACAGAAAAATACAATTACTGATGACGGACCTTAATAAACAACTCCGAAACCGGCTGGCTTTACGTCTGAAGTCTGAACTAGAGAAACTGCGCATTATGGACATCTAGCTAGCTTTTATACGAGCTATACTAATGAGCCAGACAAGGTAAGCAAGGACAATATTAAGGCGGCTCTATCAGACTTTTTGTCTTCAAGAAGATGGCGCTGAGTCAAGGGAATCGGTCAGCACGTTGAATCCTTCAAGACCAACTAAGGGAAATAAAGCGGAAAAGTACCAAAAAGTTTTCAAGTCAGGAATGAATTCAAGAAATGAATAAAGTTAGTGGAGTAAGCATTAAACTCAATTGCTGTGGAATTCAGCGAATTTCCAGAGTTTGGAACTAGATCACAGTAACCACCCGAAAGCTCTGCCAACGCTTCGCCTTCAATAGCACAGCTACTTTTTCTCCGAGAAGTCGCAGCCAATTCGCAGGTTAAAAAAAATCGCGCTGGTACATTGAACTAACGTGGATGTCAGGTCAGCCCTTAGTTGCGTAATTATTCACGCCGAAAAGGCGTTTACATCTCCAAAACTTCAAAGAGGGTTAGGAATACAACGATCTCCAAACCCTTCTCCGAAGTAGGAAGCGACGCGACGGCCTCATTGTCGCGATTGCGGAGTATGGTCCCACAGGAGGAAGAGAATAAAACAGAGACTTATAGAGATTAGAGTGTGTTTTGATGAACTGCCTTGATGAGTGGATGGCAATCGATGACCGTCCGCCTATATATATAAAAATGCGCGTTAGCATCACAGCTTTGTCAAGCTGCGGTGACTAGAACGCAGTTGATTTTATCACTTCTTCTATCCTAGGTATGTATGGGCGAAATCTGCACAAAAGCCTTTGCTGAAGGTAGTGGTCTAGTTACACTCAAATCATCCATAGACCTACGGTAAGTTGGTCAGTATTCGGATTCCACTCAAACCAAGTAACCCAGCTTCTGCAACTCACTCTGCTCCGTACCGTAGGGGTTGGCTACGGCCTCCGTCGAGAAAAAAAACGAAAAGATCCGTCTATGATCATTTCCTTATATGTATTTCTAAAACACTCCCATTGCTATGGAGGCTTAAAAGTTCATATTGAACTATGGCTTCAAGAAAACTATTGTGTAGCTGATGAGGCAAGATCAATGCAGACTGCAGAGTAGCTGCAACTTCTTAGTTCTTATCCGGCGGAAACCAGGGCTAAGTTCTTAGCTCTGCTCTTGCCTCAGTATTTTGTAATTCCTATAAAGCGACAAAAAAACAAGAGGGTAAGCGTCCGCCCTGTGGCAATACGTAGATAGTTTAAGACCCTTCGTTTAACGAGTAGAACAAACGTTAATAGAGGCAAAACTACGAGCCTAGCCTGCCCACGGACTGGTATAGATCAACAAATAGAGCTTGATTGTCTTTAAAACTGAGGAGAGGAAAGCATCGCATAAATCTTCGCGTAAATTCTGAGGGAGCATTGAGAACACCTTTCAAGCTGCTAGACTACGAAAAATACTTTCAAAAACACGCTCCATACCTAGTATTCTATAATGAATGAAGATGGATCCTGCGAGCCCCAAAAATAATCCCTCACAATGTAACTGCAACCGGTATAGACATGTCCAAAGGTTTGCTAAAAAGGATTTCTTCAGAATGGCGAATATTTATAACTAGCTTTACTAAAAAAGTTATTAATTCCAGAAGCGGTTAGTATAACCCACCTGACCTTCTCATTATCATCACAGTGGACCTATATTTTGGCCTTAGGTTCTTCACCACATCGAATCGATGCGGTCACTTTAAGTCAACCAACGGTGATATAGAGTTGAAAATAATTGGACATGTGTTTTAGGGGATTTTGATTTCAGCCCAATGGTCAATTTTAGGCGGCAATACTACCAAAATTGGTCTTATACGTTCTGATATCTTTACACTCAGCAATTTACAAATTCTTCATCATAATATGGAAAGAATGTATATAGCAAGCCACGAATTACTACTTACTTACTTACTTACTGATCGGGCTCCCGACCCGTGAAGAGTCTCTGCCTGAGACACTGCAGCCTTCCATCCTCTACAATCGCGGGCACGCTGCTTCCAGTTGTCGAGACCTAGCGCTCTGGCATCCGCGATGGCTTGGTCTTTGAAACGGAGGTTCGGTCTTCCTTGTCATCTCGAACCTGGGGGCTGGGATTCGAAGATCCTCTTAGCTGGAGCATTATTGTCCATTCGCTCGATATGGCCGAACCAATGTAGTCGACGTGTTTTGGCTTTTTGGACTACATCCACATCTTGGTACAGCTCATAGAGTTCGCGGTTGTATCTTCGGGCATGTTTTCTTCCACCCATACTTGGTTGATGATTCGGTGCATGCTCCCTACCAAAACAAGACCACCGTATTTAAAGAGCTCCGCTGGTAAACCACCAGAGCCTGCGGCTTTGTTGTTCTTAAGCTTTTTTATAGCTAGGCCAACTTCTTCTATACTAGGTGGTGGAACTAGTTCTTCATTGACTGGACGTGGGTTCTCTTCTTGCCCTATCACTCTCTCTACATAATGCCCATTGAGCAGCTGCTGGAAATGCTGCTTAAACACATCTACTATTCCCTGCGCTTCGGTGACTAGGTTTCCTTCACTGTCTCGAAGAGCCTGCGTTCCGGTTTTGAGCTGGGAAGCTGCGTATGCCCTCTTCTTCCTACGCAGGATCTTCTTTTCCTCTCTTCTCCTGGCTCGATACTCTTCTCTCGCTGCCCTTGTTTTGCGCTGCAGCGCTTTCTTGTGTGCATCTTCTGTCACCTTTTTCCTGCACACGCATTCCTCATCATGCCACGGGATCTTTCTCTGGAATTACTACTAAGCTTATAAAATTGTCATACGCATGAAACTGACACTTTAGAAAAACCTTTCAAACAAGACATATTGAAGCATCACCTAGCTGACAAATAGCAAAAGCAAGGTTTCCAGCTTGACATGAAATCCCCTTCAAAAACCCTTCGCCCCTAAAACGATAATACTGACACGACAAGTCCATTTACGAATCACTTAGGTCTTAACTGATAACAAAAAAAAACAAAAACAAAGTCCAACATTAATCCTTAGCACCTTTCTCTGATATCGCTTATGGTCAGTGAGCCTCACGAACACCGCACAGACCCTTAATCACCCAACGAAATCTTGAAAAAAATTTATTAGTCTCACCTTCTAAACACAGATTTCCATATACAAACGAACAAAGATCTCCCGTTTTCGTCGGCTCAATGGTGACTGCGCGTCGACTAATTAAACGAATCGAATATGCAAATTGCGGTACTGGATTAAAATATCCATTCGTCGTCATCGTCACTCGAAGGCAGAGCAGGGCAGTCTTCTTTCTGGTACACCACTTGACTTTGGAGTGCGATTAACTTTTATCGTCGCACTAATTTCTAAGATAACTACCCAGAAAGTGGACAGGTATGTAAGCGAGATGCGATGACCAGAGAGGAGCGGTATGCTTGGGCATCCATAACTTACCCAACACGGTGTTGTGTAAAAGAATTCCCAGCTAACTGCCGGGTAACGTGGTATTTTGGGTGAATTTTTTTTCTGGCGCGGTAATCTGTGATAAATGCCCGATTACAAGACTTG
Source organism: Cheilosia scutellata (assembly GCA_955612985.1). Taxonomy (NCBI): domain Eukaryota; kingdom Metazoa; phylum Arthropoda; class Insecta; order Diptera; family Syrphidae; genus Cheilosia; species Cheilosia scutellata. The sequence continues at coordinate 85,185,824 of OY015313.1, forward strand.
AAGCTACCAACTTGAAGCTTTTGTATATATGGAATGCCTATGCCTAATGCCTATTGATATGGAAAATGAAAACGTTAATGAAAATGACTACTTAACGCAGTAGTAATGTGGTGTTAAATGCCATGCCAGAGATATTCAGAGTCGTTTCGACGACACAAGACTAAGAGCCAAAAACTGGAAGCGGTTGGGCTTTGTTTGGGGGGGTCTCGCACTCTGTGGAGATATTAAAGCGAACGTTAAAATTATCGCAAGGCAATTTGAATATAATTGCCATGGTATTGATAGATAGGCTGCGAGGTCTTTCGTCTTTCATTTTGAAATGCCACACAAGATGTTGAAAATAAAAATTATTCAAATGACTATGTTGACGGGTATCATGGCAAACAAAAGATTTGGCGTAGAGTTATGACTTTTATGCATATTCATGGGTGCAGCTGGCAGGAGTACCTGTTGAAAGTCGAACGCATATTCGAAGACTCTATACAACTATGAGAAACTTGGTGGATTGTTTAGTGAAACTCATAGCCCCATATAAAGTTATATAAGTTCACATTATATCGACTTTAAGCTCACCATATTATAAGACATAGTCTTCCCAAGACCTGCCTGAGGTCTTCGCAGTTGGGACCTTAGGACAATATTCGAATTTGAGTAGATTACATAAGTACGAACGACTTTTATCTTCAGTTTTAATATGTAGAATCTTTTGAAATTTTCAAAACTAGTAACTCTTAAGGCCGTCTGCTGATAAGCCTTATAAGTATAACGAATTCAGTTCTATTAAAGTTCTTATGGGATACTTTTTGAAGGGCATAAATTGTCACATAAGAGTTTATGTGAAACAAAAATCCCCAAGAGTCGTATTAGCAAACAGCTCTTCTTAAACCTTTTAGACTCCATTCGAATTGATACTGCAAGATGCTGTCTTCATTGCCAAGTTGGCACTTAAAGCTTTAGTTGTGGGGATTGGGGAATCTTCTTTGGGGGATGAATGACTGTGATGCGATTACCGATTACCCTGAGCTCCAGCAATAGTGGGCTGTAAAACTATGTGCAAAAGTTATATCACGAGTAGCTAAGTAGACTTTGTTGAAAACAATTATCCTGCTCTATGCCACAAAACGATGGACCTTGCTTATGAAAGTACCGACTATAGGTATTGACAGGTCGATTCTAATTCTTCAAAACAGTTTGAAGCTATATATAATGAACCCTTATGGGTATATCGTATATGAATATGATGGAACTAGCAGCATTTCTAACGACTTTTAATACCCCTTGGATAAGGTAACAATTTCAAGACTTACTAGAGCTCATTGGAAATTTGGAAAATGTCCACGGCGTTCGTCTTCCAGTATCGATCATGTCAAATTATTGCGGATCAAATGATCAGCTTCGAATATTGATCACTAAAAGATCTCGACACAAAGACTTACAGAGTTATTGAACTTCATTTGTGCTTCCATTGAATGAAGGCTGTTATAAAAAAAAACTGATACAATTGTCGTTGAAGAGTAGATCAATGATGTCAAAGAAAGGATCGTCAAACTAGGTCCTCTATCTGGGCAATAAGTAGTGAATGAAGAATTTCTTAGGAGTAGCTTAGAAAGAAAGAAACGAAGCTCAATAGAGACAAACATTAGCTATAAGGATACGTGCTTATTTAGACGGAGACCGTAACTAACTTAGGGTGTTCATTCAACTATAGGTAGATATAGCTAGACATAAATGGATACAGAGAGGCATGGCGAAGGTACACATCGGCTAAATGAGCCAACTTGTCCCTTAGCTAGCTGCATTGTCTCTCAAAGATTCAACGGACTGGTGAGTTGTTATACCTTTCAGTAGGTTCCAACTGTCGTCTCTTAGAAGACTTTATCAGTTGAAAATTCAACACCAGTTAACAGAAGTGCGCCATAGTATGCTATGGTATCTATACAGTGACACACAGCATCAGTATGAATATTCTGCCATATGGCCCGATCTAACATACCTCAATGTCCCAAAAATTGTCAGTTTTCGATACCTTCTATACTGTGAAAAATTGTGTTCTTCATATTTACGCAATGTAAGGTCATTCGTTAGAAATAAAGCATTGACCTAGCATATGGCTTACCACAGACAATATAAGGGGTCCATCTTTTGTACAGCTACTCCAGTTGTATATGACTTATAGCTAGGAGTCAAAATACTGAAAGAAAACACAGAAAATCATGCCTATAGCTTCAGCATTGAGCTTGAGCTGTTCATAGTAGCGGAGAAAAAAACAGACTATAATTGCGACACCTCAAGAGCTTACGATATGATGAAGAGCTGGCCTTGCCTTTCAAGATATGTACTTCCTTTTAGTGATGGCGCCTCAAAAGCTGACGTTGATAAGACCTTCGACCGGCTATACACCAGCGATATGAACCCATAAGTACAAGTGAACTAACCTAGCATAGAGTTAGGTTAGATTTACGGGTTGGTGAAGCTGATTAGCCTCTTCTTCACCCCACTCAGGCCCTTGTGGACCCATTCTGATACTCTTCAATGGGGTTAGCCGTGTTGTATTGGCTTTATTTCATCCTTAATGTGGTTACTCGACTTTGTCCAGCCATCTCGTTGTCCTCAGAAACCTGTAATGATTAGATATTGAGAAGTTAGAGAGTTCTTGGATTTCCTGGAAGTAGTAACTTCCAAGTGTTCTGTTCCTCAAGTGACAGAGACTTGGGCAGTGACAGAAAAAAGTGAGGGGTGTCCTCATGGGCTTCTTCATCACCGCAGCCTCTTCAAATGTCATATTTCTTGAGATTTAGTTTCATTGTATGGCTTCTTAGAAGGTTGTGACAACTTAGACTGCGATATTCTGTCATATCGCAAAAGTTAGTTGGTCCTACTTTTGTTGTACTCTGGCCACATCTTTCGTGATATGTCACAGGTGGTTAGTGTTTTCCACCTGATATTGGCTTTCATTCGGATCTTGTATTCCACTCGCTCTCTGAGTCCATTGCAGAACCTTTTATTGCCAGTTCGTCAGCCCTCTCGTTGCCGGTTATGTCTCTGTCTCCAGGAACCCAGCAGAGATTCTTATTATGCTGCGAGCCAAGAGTCTTGAGCTCTTCGCGACAGCGGCAAACTAGTTTGGATAGCCGCCTGGCTGTCAATAAAGATGGTAATATCATTCCGTAGTATTGGCATTACTGATACCATGCTTGCCACTTCCGCGACCGCCAGTACCTCGGCTTGGAAAACACTACAGTAATCAGGGAGCCTGATTGAATTATGTATGTTGAGTTCCATTGAGAATAATCCGGCTCCAGTTCCACATTCCAACTTTGATCCGTCAGTGTAGATGTCTATTGATTTCGATTCCGTGGGTTCGTTCCTGTCCCATTCTTCCCTGCTCGGAAACCGGCAAGAGAATGGTTCATCGAAGTCTAGGTAGGGTAACATGTAGTCAGAGTTGATGTCACTACCTACGTATTCCTTGAGGATCCGCACATGCTGGGGATCCAGAATTTTGTCTGGCTTATTCTCAATGCACTTTTGGCAGCCAATTATTGCGTGTATAGATTCATCGGTGTTGTTCTCAACGCGCTAGTTGTTCCTATGCATGCCAATCTTTGTAGCATAAATATTATGCCTAATATTCCAAGATCAAGGCGGCATGACTGAAAATATTATCTGCTCTTTTAAGATTAGTAGCTATACAACAACAGACGTTGAAATAGTGAATGCTTGCAGTATAGCGCTCGAAAATTTTAGACCGATTTTTGTGTTGCTTGCACTTATTGCTCATATTGCAGCTAAAGTCGAGTTATAGTGTATAAAGGGTTAGTTCCCCCTGTTGCAAATATATTAAGGGCAGCCTTTATGACACGACTTCTACATCTCTTGGCCTGAAATCTAATTTTTTGAATGGTGGCAATAAGACGGAGGAAAAACAAAAACAAATATCTTTGCAAGCTATCTGTCCAAGTCCTTTTTGAGATCAATGTAAAACGTTTGTCGCCTTAAAAAAGGTCTTTAAATACTTACTTACTTAAGGTGGCACTTCAGTCCGGGGTGCTGTCTCCATGTTTCGCACGCTTAGTTGGTTAGGGTCCCCTTCCATTTACGTGCGCCACCTCAGTCGCGGTCTTACTCTACTGCGCCCGCCCTTGGATGCGGATTCGAAGATTTTTCGGGCCGGAGCATTCGCGTCCATTCTCTCTACATGTCCCAGCTACCTCAGTCGTTGGACCCTCACTTTTATGTCTAGGTCGATTCACCTCTATGCAGACTGGACCGAAAATTGCTCGAATTTTTTCTCTCGAAGCAACCAACGTCTTTAAATTCTGTACCTACGCTCTCTCACCCTAAGCCAAGCCAAACCAAGCGTTCTATCGTCCAAAACGTTATTTGCTTACAACAAATCATTACCTTTTGTGTGACGGTGAACTGAGAAAATATTAATAAATGTCATCAACGTCTTCACATGAGACTTACTACTAATAGATAGTCGAGACATCCTCGCAACCCTTATTATGTTGGCTTATGAAATGTGCCTCTACTACGTACTTTTGCCCAATACAAATTTGCAATAAGGATGTGCCCAACTTTCATGTGCATTAACGTCCCCCTTCCGACCGACCGACGCGTCGATTTGACAAGCATGCATCGTGCTTTGCATTAATCATGAACCTCCGCATCAAAGGAATGGGCGTTACCTCGCACATCGTTTGTTCTGCCCGGCTGTAGATTTAATGAAATTTATAAATGTTAACGCATCCTTCGCAGTGAACTTGCCATAATAGCTAATGATGCAATTTTCAGGACTTGCCATGCAACGTCACCTGATGTAACCATCCCTTGGTCATGGCTCACATTAAGTCTATGTCCCTGCATGCAACCCTCTGATTACGACTAACTTCTAGTGCCACGTGTGCACGCATGCATTCCTATCTCGAAGTGGTCACAAACAGTGCAAGAAAGAAAAATTACTTTTACACTATAGCCGGTCAAAATATTGCTTGCATTTGATTAGGGGTTGCAAATCTCACTAAGCAACCGAGAACTGAGAATTTATTACGCAATTTGTGCGGCTTGAATGTCCGAGTTTATATTTATGAATCGATTGGGAACCGTTTCAACAGTTTTTATTTGCTATACGGAACAGAGAAAACCTCTCGCACACAGTACCCCCTATCGGAGTCCTGTCAAATTTGAAGTACGACTGGTGGTGCTGGTAATTAAGGGTAGGCACGCAACGCGCAACCATATTTTGGTTAAACACCTGACACATAATTTTTCTGTTTTACCCCAAAAAAACAAAAAAAAAAAAAATTGAGGGCGACCATGTAGAGCATTCATCATTGTGCGGTTCCGGTCCTTGGACATAAATCGCACCTAAGGGTTCTCTAGTGCTCTCGTGTTCTCTTTTGCCAGCTAGCAGCTACTACGACAAGGCTTAGAACAGCGCCAGGGGTCTGAAAGACCATTTGGTTATCGAAAGTATAGTGAGAAGTGAATAGATAGAGGCGGTGTGGCACTCGGTGGAACTCCGGGTGTGTTGGATTGGTAATGAATTATTGTTGGTTCCGTTTGGAATGGGTATTTATTTATTTTTTCGCCTTTTTAAGGATTTTTTTACTACACATAATATCTTTTTTTTTTTTTGGAAAGGGGCTGGACATATGCTGTTAGTCACGCGTGTTTTTTGGTCGTATACCAATCTCAAGAGCAAGTCTAATAAGCGTTGGTGTGACTAAATTACCTCTTATCCGTATATTAAGGTGAAGGATGGGGTTTTGTCATGTTACTTATATGATTTTGAGGAATGGCTTTTGATTGATTAAGTTGTGGCGCTATACACGGCTAATAAGGGTAGATATAGCTCTTACTGATGCGGAAATGACTCACTAATCATAATGGATTGGATAATATACCGGAAGTTCGAGGTCGTCGATCTATGGACTGGTGGATATTTTCGATAGCAAGCAGCAGAACAATAACTGCCAAACTCAGACTAACATTATGAAACATTTAAAGCTGTTGAAAGATGCCATCACTGCTTACTCCCAGTTAGCCCGATCTTTAGCTACCCGCCTCCAGTTGCGCACTTCAAGTTGGTTGAGGTCAGTTTAAACTTGTGCGCGCCAACTAGAGCGAGATATTCCTCTACAGCTTTGTCCCTCCAGGTTGGAATCGAAGACTCTTCGAGACGTAGCGTTTGTTACCATTCGCTTTACATGTCCTAGCCATATTAGTCAACTGAAACGTACTTTTCTGATCAAGTCGATATTGCTGTACAGCTCATAGAGTTCGCTTTTAAATCTCCTCCTCCAAAGCCCGTCAACACAAACGGGATCGAAAATCACTCGAAGAATTGTGCGTTCGAAACGACCAAGAAGATCATCATCCATCCGCCTTTGTTAACGTCCATGCTTCTGCGCCATAGAGCAGGACTGGGATAATAAGGGTCTTATATAGAGTCTCCTTAGTGTTTCTCGACAATGCCTTTACTAGTAAGTTGAATTCTTAGGCCAAAGAAACAGTGGTTGGCAAGTGTAAGTCCTCGTTTGATTTCTCCGCTGTTTTGTCATTATCAGAGTTTATAGCGCAGCCGAGGTAGACAAAGTCCCTAACTGTATATGTCCCTTCTTTGCTTTGCCCTCATTCACCACTAAACCCATTTTGACAGCTAGCTCCGTTCTGCCAATGTCGTCAGCGTATGCAAATAGTTGCATAGCCTTTTGGAAAATTGTTTCCCTCGTGTTGGCTTGCGAGTTTCTCAAGTACGATGTTGAAAAAGTGACATGACAGCGCATCATCTTGTCTTAATCCTATATCTTGACATCAAAGGTCTCGGTGAGATTGAACATTAGGAGCAGGGAGCGTTCTCCATCTCCATCTACATCTACAATCTGTCAAGTTTGGAAGGGATGCCAAAACTTAAATATGGCTCTGTAGGTAAAGCTAGTCTCTATATAAATGCTGTCATATGCGTCAAAAAATAGGTAGTTTTTTTTCCAGGATTTGCTGTAGTGTGAATATTTTTTCGGTTGTAGACCCACCGGGCCTTAAATCAAACTGCTGCGAACGAATCAGTTCGTTGACGAATGGTTTAAGGCGTTCAAACCGTAGGATAGATAGGATCTTATATGCGCAATGTTGTGTAGACTGATGCTTCTAAAGTTTGGCGCAGTTTAAAGGGTAGCATTTCTTGTGGATCGGGAATGCTCGGGATGCTGAGGTTCCATTCATCCGCAGGCATACTTTCTTCTGACCAAATCTAGCAGACGAGTTGGTGCGTATGCTCTCAAGCTCAGTGGTTAGTGTGCTTGTCTACTGTGCGAGAGGTCCCAAGTTAGATCCCCGGAAAAACATCAACGAAACGAACGAAACCGTTTCTCAATTCAACCGTTCGGACTCGGCATAAAACGAATGGTAGTGAGAACCTAGGCCAAGGGTGTCTAGTGTCTACGCGCTTGATGCGCCAATTATATATATTTATTTTTTTTAGTTAAACCGTCAGGTACACCAGCTTTGTTTGACTTCAGCTTGGATATTGCTATCTTCACTTCATTATGTTTGTCTGGTTGACGGAAGTCTTGGCTTTCATCGTCCAGGCTTAATGGTGAAAAATATGCCCTCAAGGAGGAGTACCTATTTTCTTCCTATGGCTGCCTAAAGATAAACTTCCTAGTAATCATCATCAGAAGTAGTTATGAAGCAAAATCTCCCAAATCTCATGTAAAATGCATTCCACAAAATATGCAACTCATGCCTCAGTGTAAATCCCTAGCTCAAATGCAACAAAAAAAAGCAATCTATATTAAGGAGAACTCTTAAATGAAAGACTCTTACAAGTTCCCTTTTCAAAAGAAGTCAACAGCCTCAAAACCGGATCCATAATGACCTCAAAAAAAAAAAAAGCCTGAAAACGCATCAAGAAACGCTACATAAACGTAAGCCCTTAAATGCATGAGGTCAGCAACCAGTATGGAAACCATGCCAATCTAATATAAAACCGGTCAATAAACGCGAATTAGGCGTTAATTTTTCTGGAAAATGTACCATTTTTCCGAAAAAGAGAAAAAAGGACGATTTGTGATGTGTACCATATATGGTACACTATGCATGCACTATACTTTTATACATATATAGAAACTCACAAAATTAAAATTATGTGTTAAAATTATGTTTTATTTTTAATTAATTAATTAATGAAAATATTTATAAAAATGAATGAATGAATGAAAATAAAAATATGAGTAGTTTTTAGTGTAATTATAATTATTATTATTCCGTCTTAGTGTGATAATCTACGAAACAATTGCGTTTATCGTTCAAGCATAAATGAACATTACACTTCGCGCATTTAAAAATGGAACGGTTGTTCACTTGCTTGCTTTCACCACCAACTTTTGAATTCTTGCACCGAGATCGTCCGTCAATAATTGGCAGGTGATCCATATTTCTCAACACGTAGGATACCTCTTAGGATACCTTTTGGGTTATCGAAATTGAAGGGTTTGCTCTTTTAAAAAGTAGCCAAGCATTTACCATGCAAATGGTTTCATGCTAACGAAAGTGAACACAAGGCTAACGACATTGTTATCTTTCCATGAATTGTCGTCAACTCCACACCTTGAATATTTGTAGTGAACTCTGCCGACACGTAGCAGATGAACTCATGACCTTTGGGAGATTTGCTCTTCATACAACTGTAAGATTCCTTTTTTCCAACGAGCTCTCTCAAAATCATTGGAAGTTATGTCAACAACAATATCCTTATACATGCAGCATTCTTCACGTACGTGGCCCAACTTGGGGAGAGTACGATAACTACGGCGCCAAAAATTAATAACGGTATTTTGTAGAGGGGTTAAATACAAGCACTTTTTACTATGGGAGGGGGGGTCTATCTTACTCCGTTTAGGCGGGAGGGGTAATTTAAAGAAAATGATACTTTAAATGGGGAAAAAATACATTAAAAAACAATGGCAACACTTATAATAAAAGACTATATCATTTTGGAAAGCCCGAAATCTGTCCTTTCATATTATTTTTAAATCAAGTTATTACTTTAAATAGTTTTTGAAAACAACAATTTCTAACTTGAAATTTAAGGACAAAAATTGGGGTGAGTAAAATAATTTTGGCGATGAAAACTAATGACGGATTTGTATAGAGGAGTTAAATACAAACATTTTTTACTATGGGAGGGGGGTCTATCTTGCTCCGGTTAGGCGGGAGGGGTAATTAAAAAAAAAATATAAATAAAATTAAAATAAAATATTAAAAAACAATGGCAACACTTACAACAACGAACTGTAGTATTTTTCAAAGCCAGGAATCCGTTCTAAGTTGAATAAAATGCAAATCAGCAAAATTTTGTCTACCAATGTGAAATTTCAGGCCAGAGACTGTATCTGATGAATGTTGTTGACATTGGGTAAACTAATACAATTTAAAGAAAGTTTGCATATACTCAGCCTTGCACCCATCCCAAAATCCAACAGTGACCCCAAGCAGGGGGGTTGCATACGCATACGCATTTCAAGGCGCAAGGGTAGCAATTTGTACCCTAAGCGACATGTAAAAGTAATTTTCAATTTTCTCAAAAATTAGAAGACATAACTCAATCTGGTTTTGAGTGTTCGATTAAGAATTGATTTAGGCAGTAAAAACTACAAACAAATTAAGTATCTATTTGCTCAATATTGAAAAAAATCAGCATAAAACTTTTTTTTTAATTTTTTTCTTAAATTTCAAGTTTGAAAGTATGTTTTTCAAAAACTATTAACAGCTATAACTTGATTAAAAAATAATATCAAAGAACAGATTCCTGGCTTCCAAAAATCCTAAAATCCTTTATTGTAAGTGTTGCCATTGTTTATGAAATAATTTTTTTTTATTTTAAGTATTATTTTTTTTAAATTGCCCCTCCCGCCTAAATAAAGCTAGATAGACCCCCCCTTCCCATAGTAAAAAATGCTTGTATTTAACCCCTCTACAAAATACCGTTATCAATTTTTGGCGCCGTAGTTATCGTACTCGTGCCCCCAACTTGTCATTCTGATCGCCGAGAGCATTTTCGGTGGGAGCATTATCAATGAGATCATCCACAGGTAGCACAGGGGTCGAAGAAACAAACATTTTAGTTCTTTTTCGTGGAGGCGAAGAAGCCTCCTGCAACTGCGACACTATAGATAAATCAATTTGCATTGACGTACCAAAATCAGGAACCGGAATTCCAGAAGCTTCAAGAACAGATACTTTCAGCTCTTCATTGTTCAGAAATACGCCAGAAATCGCCCCATCATCCAATATGGCGTAACTGGTTTCGGCTCGGTTTCTCACGCGTTGCGATATTTGATTTTCGTCAATCAATTCATCCAATCCGTCATCTTCACATTCGTTTTCAACATCAGACAAGCCACCATTGCTAGGAATGCCCACCATTTCATACTCGTCAGCAGAGATTATATGTAGTAGATCTGCTTCGTTTTTTGTAAATATACTTCGTTTTTTTTTCGGGAAATTTGCTACTTTTTTTGGGTTCAGCATTCTCATCCCTGCTCTTCAGTATTACAAATCATATCCTTCACCTCATTTGCGTTGTACCTACCTCTTTCCGTCAATAATAACGATATCCACCTCTAGAATCTACATAAACATTCATTTATTCATTCATTCATTCATTCATTCATAAATATTACAATTTTAAAAAGCAAATGTATGCATGGTGTACCATATATGGTACCTACAAAAACAGTAAAAAAAACTATTCCGAAATATCAAATTTGATCTATATTCTTCATAATTAGCTAAAACAAGGCATAATTAGCTAAAACAAATAATAATTACTACAATTTTTTTTTCACTATTGAAACTTACTTTTGAAATTACGTGCAAAAATTGCATTCCACCACTTCGGCAGCTTACTGACAAGTGAAACAATCGTAAGCGAGCTAAAGCGGTATTTATATGCACGGTAATTTTGTCTGTTACAATTTGAAACGTAGTACAGTCTCACGCTACAGTTTGATTGGCTAGATTATCGTATTTTAAAGAAATGAACCATATATGGTACGGTATGCATTTAAGGGTTAAAAAAGGGCAGGAAACCCCCAAAAAAAAACGGCACAAAAACGCATTTTTTTCATTATAATATCCCAATTAGTTTGTTCGCCGCCATTATAACCATTTTTTAACTGAAAAAGGAGTGCCAACCGACAATTTTTGTACATTATTTGTTATCCCTGTTTATAGAAATCTATGTATGCTTTTAACAATTTAGCATTAATTTTTAATACCAATTTTTTACTGAGTGAAAACCGAACTAGAGACCTTTCAAAAACGCTAGTTTGTTTGAAATCGGACAAAGGGGCCAGGCACCGCACATTCAAAATCCTAAATCTCGAGAACCGACAAATCGATTGAGTTAAAATGTACAGACAATCTTAGGTATTCTCCCAGAAGTGTTCCTGTGAAGATTGGTCAAAATTAGACAAAGGGGTGTGGCACCGCCACATTCAAAATCATATATCTCCGCCGAACCGATTGAGTCTGTGAAGATTGGTCAAATTGGACAAAGGGGCGTGGCACCTCCCATACAAAAAACATCTTCTATGGGGTGAAACTCGATGACGTTATAACTCGATAACCGCTGGGCTGATTTTCCTGATTCTTTTTTTGTTTTGTTCATATTGCTGTAGGTACAAATTTCAGGTTTACGCAGAGAAAATTTCAGAAAATCGATTTATTCTAATTTTTTCGCATTTTTCGAAAGAACATTATTTATCTAAACCTAAACAATAGGTACAAGTCCTGTGCACGGGCAAAGCAGGGCGGGTAAAGCTAGTCATCTATAAAGGTCGCAGTTTGGGTCTTTTTGACTTGTTGGCAACGTTAACCAAAATGCTGCATGGACAATAGCAGCTGAATTCGCTATGGTCTGAGTTGATGGACAATTTTTGACGCAGATTTGATAAATTTTTTTTTTATCATAGCTCAGCCCAAGGACTACGTGGATAGATTATTTATAGCTTAAATGAATCAGTGATGAATGAATTAACTGAAAACATATTTTTTTAATTTTTAAACTCAATAAGCTAGAGGTGTTTAATCGCCTTAAATCGTATTAAATGTTGCATGAATTGAATCAAAGACTGTTTGACGGTTTCAAGTATTAACACAAGAACGTCGCGTTGGATCAGCGATTACTAGAGATGTTTATGTAGACCAAAATAACATGGAGATTTTCAATCTTGGTCGCAGTTAAGGCTCTCATTTTGCAGTAAAAACTAATACCTTGTTTAAATTTAAAGGCACAATGAAGTTTAACCCCATTGATATTTTTTGAGAATACATACTGTCGTAGCCTAATGACATTAGCGTCAAATTTCTCAAACGACAGGCACCATACTTCCAATGCTTGCACGATAATGGCATAGCCTTATTTTATCAAAATAATTAGACCGTCAGCCAATACATCCATTAACGAAGGTAACTTTAGAGACCCAATTCCACATCATGCTATACAGCAATTAAATTCGACTAAACTTACACCGAAACACGATGATTTCCAGTGAAGCATAGATGCATGTCAAAGTCTGGAAAAAAGGTAATCCCTTCGCCACTTGCAATAGAAACCGCAATTAAAAGAAAATTGAAGCAATTATGTATCAGAAAAAAAATCTGAAACCAACCCCGACCCTAGGGATAACCACTATTTTTTGGTTTTTGGTTACCTTACCTACTGCATGCAAACAACACGCTTCGTGACCGCGTAAATCACACATAAAAGGAACAAATGGCAGGTTGGCGGTTGCTCTCCTTGACAAGCTGTCAAAAAAGCCAACCAGCACACATTTTGGTACGTTGGTTGTCGCAATTATGTTCAATTCAAAATCTAAAGCCAAGGTGTTAGTATTAGATATACGGGTACGGGAACGGAATTCAATTTCCTGTTTCTAGACATTTATGCGATTTCTCGTCGGTGACACGATGACGTGGGGTATAGTACGGCCTGACGGTCATGTGTGATTCAATTAATTTAGATCGAAACGGTTAGACACTAGGTATACAAAAGGACCGTCGTCTCCCACGGGACGCTTGAGCGAGCAATTTTTTTGCCATTCAAATGCAATTTCGTCAAAATTACCCGAACAGTGTGCACACCCCACAGTGAATAGTCGACAAATTGACAACACGCGAGAGAAGCAATTATTATTCTAGCCCTTGGTGCGGGGTTGCTGCTAGCTGAAGCCCCCATTAGAACGAAGGGAAAAAGATGTAATCATAATTTTCCTCCCACTGCGTGATAGTTCATTTTTCGTTTAGGTTTTCTTCCATATTTCATCGCATTTGCGTGCACTTTTGTGTACCTTTTGGTGGGATAGACGAGGAAATGTCTTGTGATGACATTGAAATCTCCCGCCCCTTGGCCGCACGAAGGGATGGAAATTTCGAAGGGGGAAGCACATCAAACACGTAATGGCGGTTATAAAAAGCACATGCTATACACAGTTAGAGACGGTTTTGAACATGACAATCGATGGGATTGTTAACGGCGACTGTCGTGTAGACTGTAGAGTGGAGTGCAGAATAATTGCCCATATGTGCATTTTGATCAATGCGGCCGGCCCTAGGAAGTGACTTGAATAATGCTACCCTCTCTGGAGGCATTTGTTGCACGCACCAAAAGTAATGGATGATTGAAATGAGAGCTGACAAGTTTGAGCTGTCAAAATTTTTCTGAATGGGCCAGAAGAACACGAAGAATATGCGATGGCCTATACTTGTAATGCAAGTCACGCTGGAGTGAGAATAATTCGGCGTCATTCTTAATACCTGTCAAGCTACCTATCCACATCTATATAGGTAACCTTAAAGCTCACTTAGATAATTATGTAGCTAGGTAGGTGGGACTACAGTCCGCGGTGAACGTGAAGCATAAGCGGTCTGGATGTCCTTCGTTGCTGCGTGAATTCGCAGCGAACGATTACGGAAGATCTTAAAGGTGGGGTCTGTCCTTTACGTTGAAGCAGCGAGTGGCACGCTTGCGGTTGCACAGCTGAACTCGACGGTGGGGTGGGATCTTGCTGCTTATAAGTCATCCTATGCATCAAACATTTATCGTGCCAAAGAATAAGAATAGGGGAACAAAAACTCCACAGAACAGAGCGAAAAATTAATATATCTTTCCTAGTAAACGCGAACTACATAAGGTTTCGATGACGAGGACTGAAAGAAAGGTAAACGAAGACAAAATTAAGAGGGGGATGAACATGCACAAATCAGTTTCAAGTGACGTCGTGGATGGTATGACGTCATGGCGGCCCTCCCCTTGCATATGCCTAACAGGCCATATGCACCATGGCTAATCCGTTGCCTGAAATAATTCGGAAAAGCCCCAAAATCGATCTGTCGCAACGATCACTCACATCTCAACAAACTACCAAAACTTAACAACACATCTCAGTTAAATAACCACGACTTGGATACCTTTTGACTTCATGTCACTAATTAGATGCTATTTATTGTAAAGATAATTTAATTCACATTGCTATATCGGGATCTTTCATATTCATTTATATGTATACATACATATATTATATTCATTTATATGTTTTTGCGTTTAGGTTAGAAATTCAAAATAAACCACTAAACTATTTTCGTACCCATTTTGTGTGATACTTTTACCTTTGTGTAATACTTCTTGTTTTGTTTGATATGTCTGATTTTACGTTATTAAATTTTATATATTATATATGATTATTAATTTAGATACCAATAGAAAATTTTTGAATTTAGGAAGCCAAAGAAAAATGGATACTTTTACTCACGTTTTGTTGATGCGTTGCTCCGAAGTTTGTGCACAAAATTCGTTGTCTCTGCATGCTCCTCATTGTTTTCTAGGTTAAGTTTACCCTGTTACTATTTATATTGTCTTTTTCTGTGGCTTTTCACAAAATAATAGGTAAGTAGCAAATTTTTATTCTAATTATTACTAGGCAAATTTAAATTTTAGCTTTAAGTAGGTAAGTATCACTTTTTTGATTTTTAGGTAGGTAGCTATTTTTAATTGTTTTTTTTTTTTGTAGGTAGGTAGGCTAAGTTAATCTAAATTACACAGTACACACTTCATTGTCAAATTTTCACAGAATATATATATTAAATAATCCACGAATAGGGTTAGGTTTCTGAGTGATGTGTATGTTTCAGGTAAGTATGTAGATAAAGATGAATTTTCTGATTTTGTGTTGGTTGTATGATGAATCTTGTCTGTTGAATGTCTGGTATGTATTTCAGGTTGTATGTTTTTGATTATGTTTCGGCGAAATTGGAATGGCACGGTTCGGATGTAATTCTGATTTTGCGAGTGCTGATAGCGGAATATTTGTACCGTACACATAAAATCACGTGCACGCGGTGCACGCGAAGACAAAACTCTGTGATGCTTGCGGTTCTTTTCTCTTTGAGCTGTGAAAGCAAATATATGCTATTCACGGTTAGGACACAAGAGAAACCTATTTAAGGGCATCCAGGTAATGCTTGAGACACAGTATTGCACCACGTGAGTATTTCAGCTAATCCGCGATTAATCATGGATAAAATCCGTCATCCAGTGAATTACTGGCTTGGGCTTCCAATTTTGTCCGAAACTATTGGCTTTTTCCTCGACCAATTATTATTTCGATAAGTCTAAGCGATTTTATGAAAATGAATTATTTTCTCAAAAGGTAAAAGAAAAAAAATCTATACTTACAATGGCTTAGCGCCACGACCACGACCAGTCCGATTGGGAGTAATAAAGCGAAAGAGAGAGTGAAAACTGAGAATAGGCTTTTATACTTGACACTTGTCATACGGACAGCGTAATGTATATCGTAATGGCTGACCGATGATCGTAGACAATTAGGTCAAGTGCACATTTTGCATTTCCGTTGAGAGGAAATGGCAGATATAGTGGCAGTTAAATTTAAAAATGGGAAATTTCCGAAGATATTCTATTTGTAGTTTGGTGAGATACGTCACAAACGACGAGCGTGGAAAAGTTGTTCTTGGGTCAGGGTTTAATGCCGAATGGTATTCCGAATGGACCCTACACTGACACTGTAGGATAATAGGGAAGGGCAGCAGAACTGCGATATCTGACACTGACAAACTCAAGCTAATTTCCAGGAGGAAACTTAAATAAATGAAATAGTTGGCAGAACAGGACCTTAAAGGCACCCTATGGCCTATGCCTAGGGTCCAGGGACCAGGCCTGCCTATAGCTTCTTCTAACAACCATTCGTTGGTGAGAGTTCTAGTTTTCAACGAAAGATATACCTACACATTTAGAACACAAATAGGCTCTTTGAGGAGTCGATTAGGAGATGTTTTCATCTTTCTGGATGGACCAGAAAGATGAATGTTAGCTCAAAATACTCGGTGAAGTATTGCCTAACAATTAAAAGCATATCTTGAATTGACATACATAGATTTATGAGTATAATGGCAAGTTAAGCGTAGTAAGGTCGAAATAGAAAAGTTTGTTTGAAAAGTTTTTCAACCCTTATAGGAAGAATTTTGAAAAACGATGAATGAGGCACGTAATAATGTTTCCTTATCTATCAATATACAAACTTTCAAGTTGATACAGCTAACGGTTCGTGAGTCCCCCCTTACTCCCCGCGACTCCTTTACACCTGAACAATTCTCACCCACCCAACGGACTAAGTTGGCCACAAATCTATAAATCATAAAAGAAATCATGAAAATCGGACGAATGGTTCTAGAGTTATGGAGAAACGAACAGACGGACGTTGCATTTTATAAGTAGTATGGATATGGATATGGATATAAGAGGAGAGCTTGTTCCGAATTTCTGCAGTCAGTTGATTCTGAGATTTGGAGCTGAACACATCTATTCGCTCTCGATCACCAGCCAAAAATAACGGTGTCCGTATCAGGACCCGTTTTTTTGGCGCTCATTTTGGCGCATTATATTGTCGCGTATAAACACGCGTATTTTGGAGCGTATATTCAAGCGTATTTTAGCGCGTATATTCACGCGTAATTTGACGCGTGTATATTCACGTGTATTTTGGCGCGTATATTCACGTGTATTTTGGGGCGTATATATGCATATATTGCGGGGCGTATTTGACGCGTATTTTTCTGTTTTTTTTTTGCGCGTACATATATTCACCCTTATATTGGAGCGTATATTCACGCATATTTTGGGGCGTATTTGACGCGTATTTTGGGGCGTAGTTGACGCGTATTTTTGCGGGTATTATTCTCGGAGAAACATTTTCAATAGTGCGGTTAATAAAAAAAAAGATAAGTCTATGGTCTTTCAATATAATTATTATATAGGTAGCTTTAGGCCCAGGTCCACCCCGGACTGTAGCGCCATCTAAATAAGTAAGGTAGCTATAGAGTTGGTGCCTGTGGTGAGCGAAATATGTAAACATAATTTCCTGATGGATTGTGGATTTTGAAAATTAAGGCTTTTCGTATTCATTTGGTATTGGTGATTCGTTGATTCCGCTTTCGCTCAAGATATGGGAAGATTAAATTTTGTTAATTTTGTTTATAGCTCAAATATAATGAAGTCGTAAGATTTTAAAGGAAGATGTGAGCATTTGCAGGACATCAACGACGACGATGAAGACAACACAACATGCAGTTTTTTAGTTTGTTTCTTTTAGATTTCAAGTTTGATGAAGTTTAGTTTTTGAGTTGACGTAAGTCAAAGTCAATTATTCTATTAGGGGCTACCATAAATAGTTGAGGACTTGGTAGCCATGGAGTACCACGTCAGATTCATATCAAGTAAATATCGATGTGATAAAAGGGGTGTGCACCTTCAGCAATCGCTCTCCCCACTACAAGAATCAATATAGCCTATAGGGAAATTTTAGGCATCGCTTTTTTTATTTGAAACTTTTTTTTATTGGCATGTAAATGCGTAACGAGGCGTCCAGTGCTTCCGAGAGCAAGAACCCCCCCAAAACCGACGAGCTAGCATGCCAAGCGGTCGTGGCCTTGACACCCTTCCGCTTTTGCTGCCCGGACTGACTTCATGTCCTTGTAAGTATGGAGTCATAACGGTAGATTGCGTGGGAAGTGGAGGGGAAAAATGTGGAAATATAAGAACTAAGAAGTGACGTACACTTAGGAGCCTCCCAGTCCTTCGATAAAAGTCACCATACCGATGATGGCATTTGGTGTTGGCATCCACTTTTTATATTTCCATGGGATAACAAATTTCGTTACAATTCTCACGTGTAGGTAGATATATTGGCGCGTAGGTATATTAGGGCGTATATTCACGCCTATTTTTGCTTGTATATTCACGCGAATTTTGAGGCGTATTTTGGCGCTTATATTCACTTGTATTTTGGGGCGTATATTCACGCATATTTTGGGAGTATTTTGGCGCGTATTTTGGGGCGTATATTCGCGCGTACTTTAAGGCGTATATTTACGCGTGTTTTGAATTGAAAAAAAATAAATAAATTATATGTGTGCATGGGTTAGGTCAGCATAGCTCCGTAATGGCCCCTTAGACACACGATACCTTGTACTATTGCTTTTACCATACTCAAAAACCATCTTATTGTACATATACATATTTACCCTTACTGACTCTGTAACGCTCCTCACTTTTCATATATTTTTCTTATATTAAATAAAAGTAGGCGATGGTATTTGAATAAATTTTAAAATTTTAAAAATTTGAGTTTTCTCATTATTTAAATTCCTCCGCCTACTTTTCATATATTTAAATTTTCTTCATGGTTCAAACGTTCAAACTTAATGAAACTGATGCTCGGCAAGGAAATTGGCAAATAAGCCGAAACCCTTTGCCCTAGAAAGCTGAACTTTTGCACAGAGGTTCCCTTTAAATTTTGGAAATTTTGCTTTGCGCCGAGTTATTGCCAACGATCCCAATGAGGCCTCACGAACCATTCGTCGTGGTCGTATCAATTTCAAATTTTGTACATTGATAAAGTTTAGTACGCTGCTCGAGCTAAATTTTAACTCCTATATAAAATTCTCCCCAACATTTTGCTGAGCTAAATTTAATCGAAAATTCATTTCAGACTGTACTGCATTTATCTGTCACAATTTAACTCGCCCATTAATTGTTCGGCACATTTTTTCACGCTAAATTTTAACAGATCATGTCGGTTTTTTCCCTGTTGTGTTTTTGTGTTGCAGAAAATTAATAAGAATTCAATGAATACCTCGATAAGAAATCCTTTGAAAGTCCTAATTTTGAGATCAAGGAATAGCAGACAAGGAAAAAAGAAAGTGCAACGAAAATATAACACTTTATCACGTCTATGAATTTTTGAAGGAAGTTATTTTCAACGAACAGCTATTTTTTGTGACACTTATAGTCCACAGCGCACTATACGTCAAAATTTAGCTACGATTCTAGCTAATGTTTGGAAAGAAAAATTGGAGAGCACCTAAAATTTAGTTTCGCTCGAGCAGCGTATTTAGCAAAGAAGTAAAAAATATGTAGTCAAATCTAAATCAATACTAAAAAAAATGGAAACCATTTGATCTACTAACTGCTCTCAGGTACTTTCATAGGAAGGTACTTTCCTTCGTGATATTGAAAATCTTGAGGGCTGCGCGAGCGAAGCCGCAGGGAGAAACTAGTACATAGATATGCTATGATAGCCGTACCCATAACTGTGTAGAGTTTTCTGTCGTACATGCGGCGACCGACATGTCCAAAAAGCCTTATAGATGCCCTTATGATTTTGTAGTTAAAATGGGAGTTCCAATTTAGAATCACTCTGAAATATTTGATTTCGTAGGAGATTTGACATTGTCGGTATACACAATGATTTAAATTTGATGCAAGCCTAAATGTCTTGTCTTTGTGTAGGGAACGTTCACACTTTGTATACCTGACGTAGCTACGTTTGCCTATTTGTGCCTAACAATGACCATCAAAACATCTTCGTATCCAACAATGTCAAAGCTCGAATTGCTTAAGTTTTAGACCAGGTTTTCGATAACCAAAGACAATAGGAATGATGGAAGTACTTCTCCCTTTACAGTTAATACCATAATACAGCCCTGACGAATTTTATAGAGTTTTTAGAGCTTCTTCTTTAATCATGGAAACTCCTTAATGACCGGCAGTAGAGTACCTACATTATTCGTGGGTAACTCCATCTCTCCATTACCCGCTGAAACGACAATTTTTGAGCTTGATATTTCAAAAGCATTCGAAACTAGCTACCTCTTTTGTCGAAAATGCGTCTCTTATTCACTGGACTAGAAACGATATCCCTACCTGGCCGTTCAATTCAAATTGTTGGGATGCTTTCAAGTCTAAAATGTGTCATATACCTACATAAAAGCTGGTGTCCCACAAGGCTCCGTTTTGCCTCCAATTCTATTTCTCATTTTCATTAAAATTATCTTTTGTATGCTATACTTCTAATCCAATTCATTCTTTCGCCGATGAGAGCATCCTCATCGTCTCGGTCGCTTCTGATTGTGTCATCAGGTTTGATTAAGAACGCAGTTTGGCTGATCTTCCGTCTATTGTGGTGAGCTCTGCGTACACATCAAATACTAACAAAATTCTTTTTTAAAGTACTTTTGCGTCATCGATATAGCATTTACAACGAAATGATTAAAATCGCCTTTAGCTATAGCATATACATTTTACCAGATATTTCGGATGAGTGCTCAACTTTCAAGGATGATTAAATATTTAAAGTCCCTGCAGGAATATTTGCGGTTTTGGCAAACAATTGCTGTTTATAGATATTCAAATGCGACACACACATGTTGTTTCACATCATGCACTCTAAACAAGACGATAACCGCTTGCCATTGGGGAATGAAAATCGAAATTAATTTATCTAAGCGGAATGCAACCAACCAAGGATAGGAAGGGCCAATACCAGAATGCAGAATAATTCCAATCCAATGAACTGCAACTAGTTGTGCATGACACAATCAATTTCATAAGCAAAATTTGTCATCTCATGCAAATAAGTTGTCCCGAAGGCTGGGCGGTGAGATAAAGTTTGCTCCTCGAAAAACCCCCATAAACACATTATGGCAACACACTAGTTGCAAGAAAGAGAAAAACGGGACAACCCATATGCAAATTATATAGTATGGGTCGGCAAGGACATCCCCACGTAATGCATCTCTGATTCTTCTCCACATGACCATAACTAAAGTGCTTTGCTATTTCTCGGAATAATTAAGAGTTTTTTTTGTTTTTTTTTTTGCCACGAGGAGTGTGCTGTGCGCCATTGCAGATACAATTAAGGAATCCTTAAAAGACCATTAGTTTCATGTGTTGCGTGGCTTTTATGTGGTCCAACCCTATATTATGGGGATATATTGTATACGTTTATGGGGACGAAAAAAAAAAAAGAAGGGAAGGGGAGGAAAATTCGGAATCACCAGGTCTAGTCATTAGTATCACATGTGACCATTAACACCTCATTTGCTGACCATATAACAACCAGGGATGGAAGATTGAAATTTTTATCCGGTTTTTGTTTTTATTTTCGTGGAACACTTTGTGCTGCTGACACAATTCGGGGGTTGATTCTGTGAATAATGTGTTTTGGCAGAAAGCGAGGGATTCTAATGAACTTTGGAGGGCGATGAACATTGTTTGCTGAAAAATTTGTTAATTAAGTGGGGGAGCAATAGGCGTTTGTTGAGATAATTAAAGTGAGACTTTGTATCAGTGGATTCGGTTTGATTATTAGTTACGCAATCAGGAATTGAATGCGATCTAAGGGTCGGGGGTTAGGAAACCAACCGTGAAAAGAACCATTACCAAACCAATATATCGAGCATGTGCTCAAGAAAATTTGTGCAGGGAGTTGTAGGTAAGTTACTTGTATATATGTGTTCTTACTCTAAAGCCGCGACGCGACTGTGGACAGACAACATACACCAAACCAAGCACCAAGCAACGAACAACTATTGACAGCATACATGTGCAAAATCAGTAGTAGCCGAGAGCGAGTGTCACCCGGGAAAGCTTTTGTCACAGTGAAGCCTTATACCAATCTTGCGTACTTATAAAAATTACGGAATACCTATCGTATAGTTAATCTTGGCTGACTTACGGATTTGGAAGATTTTGGCTTTAATTTGCTGTGATAGCATTGAGTTATCCTGCTTCCGCCTTGTCCCTTGTAGTTTCATCACACTCCTCGTGGAACTATACGTCCCATTTGTTCTTCTGCTGCCTGATTGGTCTACACTGACCCTGACTCAGAGGTCCAAGTTGGCACGTTTGCCGATGGGGTCGGTACGGAAACCACGTTGGCTGTAAAGTCAGATTTCTGTTCTTTGATACCGACACCGACTTTCACCGTTGGGCTTGACAAGGGACCACTTTCACTGTAGGTGCCCGATTTCTGCTCCACTTTGACAAAGAGACCCACGTTCGGTGTTTGGTTCGCTGCAGGTTCGGAACCAATATACTTACTGGCACTCGTTAAGAAATCACCAAGGCCGATGATGGTGGCTTTGTTAGAATGATTAATGTCGAAATTGCTGCATAGCTTGCTACTGCTAACTGCTCTTGCCAAAATTTGTCTACTATCAAAAAGCTATGTACGTTAAGCCGCCCTTTTGTAACCATTACTGTGATCGTTAAGAAGGTATTTTCCTAGCTAAGTCGTACTGGATTTGGAGCAAGTAGCTTCTATGTCTGTATCCAGTTTCCGGTAATGCCTCTAACAGGCCAAAAGTTGTTAAGCTTTTAATACGCTTTTAATATCTTGGTTTGTAAAATTTTTCCGGATAAGTCCAACTGGTATCGCTTTGATATATCGCCCTAGGTATGACTTTATGTACTAGTATCACCTAGACCATGGGTTCCCAATCTTTTTCATACTACATATCTACGACTCCCTACCAGGGTTGCCAGAAATATTTCTCAACAAATCGGGAGGTTTCCGGAAAAATATCGGGAGATTGAGAATAAATCGGGAGAATGTGAAAAACCTTATTACTTCATAGTACAAAACAAAGTTATAGTTTTATTTCATGATTTTCTTCAAAACAACAATAACAAAACCATTGATTTAACAAAAAAGTAAATATATTTGTAATACACTATACAAAAGAACATAAAAACATTAATTCGTATTATTATATTTTTCAGCCGTTTGGCTTTGAATTTCCCTGGGGCCAAATCACGTAAAATGAAAACGATCGAACGGCATTGTTTTGACAATAGCAGTCTCTGTTTATTGCCACAGATGTGATAAAGACAGCACTCGTGAAAACGATATCGTTAAATCGTTTTTATTTTACGTAATCTGACCCCTGCCTTCTCCGGTTTTAAGAAACTCAACTAATTCATGACGAGAAAAATTAAAGCTCACTTTTGTACAAATGATGGATTTTATAATATTAATTTTAACCGATTTCTGTTATTCGATCATAGAGACTCTATCATGGAAAATAATCGTTCCACAAATGCATTTGACAGGGGAAAAGAAAAAATAATTTGAATTATATTTTTAATGATCGGAAGCTTGTTGTTTTGCAAAATTTTGTATCACATCTTTTGTGCTAGTGGTTCATCAAAATTGTTGTTTTCCTCTGAAAGCATATTCTCTACTTCCATTCTACTACTTCGAATTACATATATTTACTTCATCATAACAAAGAATCAAGGTCACCCTCACCATTTTCGAATAAAAAATAATTTTGAATAGGTATTCTTAAACTCGAAAATATAGAGATGTTTGAAAACACTTCTTTCAAAATAATATATTTTTTAAATGTTCTAAAAATTATGGCAATGGCATTTTTGGTTCAGTTGTTTTTCTTAAGCACTTATGAGTTTTTGCTCCAAAAAAAATTGTACTTAATTCTACTAATTTTATGTCAGTCTTTAATTCTGATACAACTTTATTGGTTAAATAACTACCTCCTAAAGTTAAAATCTTTCAATTTTTTTTAATATATTGATGTTATGACTTAAGAAGTACAAAAATATTTCAGGTTTTATTCGGTGCATTACTCCCATAAAAAAATTGCTAAACAACTGGATGACAATTGTTTCCACTAAGGTCTTGAAAATAAGACCGAACCAGTGGCAGTGGCCCAATAACAATCAGCCTAACAAGAGTAGTACCAAGTGACAGCCAACGTGTTAGACCATGCCGAAGTATTTTCATATACTCCATTTCAAACTTCTCGAACTAATTTTTGAGAGCTCGTATTCTTTTCGTTCGCTGTTGGAAAATTTGGAATAAACTTTTAACACAAGAGTCTCCACATCATAATACCTACAGCCTTTAGTTGCATTTCATGTGACAATTGCTATTTGCTTTGATTAAGTTTGGATTTTCGGCTCTTAGGTATAATGAAAATCGATTTATTGATTTCATGATTAACCGAAGCATTATCCGCTGCGAAAGAAATACAATTAATAGCAATTTTGAGATAGTTATTTCCTACGATTTTCGATTCGGGAACTGTCACTGTCAATGTTAGTATGTGGCACTTCAAAAACAAAAAACAAAATGATGATATTTCTTAGTAAAAAAACGTTTTTCTTAATTGTTCGTAGTTTGATTTTTTAAGAAAATTAAAATGAAACATTGGAAATTCGGGAGATTTCATAGAATTTTCGGGAGACCGGGAGATTAGTAAAAAAACCGGGAGACTCCCGGAATGTCGGGAGAACTGGCAACCCTACTCCCTACACAGGTTATAATATTTTTGCGACGCGCCTTTCTAAAAGCACTCAACGGAACAAAGCACATATTATATTATATGAATAGAAGCTGAGCTTACTGAAGATTAAAAAAAAGGGTTTTTCAATAAGGATGGGTCGACATTGCTAATGCTATGCTATTATTATTGCTATGGAATATAATAATACCATGTCCAAATAGTCCGCCGCAGCTTGTCACGTTTGTCACGGATCCTAGTGGTACCTGTCGCATAGACCCAGCTAAATTTGACCGATGGCATTGGTTATGTTGGGTTGAAGATATCGGTCGATTGCGGTTCATTCGCATTGCGCTGCGGTTTCAGGCAAGCCCAAAAAAAAAAATCTAGCGGGGTTAAATCGATCTTGGTGGCCAAATCACGTCACCTCTGGAACCACATGTCATCTGCCTCCATATCGTTCAATTTAGGCCAAAATAAATCGGTAATAGCCTTAGCAACGTCATTTTCAAGAAAAAGTACGTAACAATGACGCCGCCGCGCCGGTCTAAAATCAGCACCAAACAGCTTTTTATGGATGCATTGCAACCTCGGGTGGGTTGGCGTCATCCCATATACGGCAATTTGGATTGTTAACATAGCAACTCAACTCCAAAAATGCGCCTTGTCGCTAAAGATAATTTTTCTATGGTCATTATCATTAACTATGAGCTCCTGGGTCAGTTGCATTTTTAACGGATATAGGCCCAAGTCCCGATGCAAAATTCTCCAAGTTGAAGTCTGTAAAATGCCGACTTCTTGTGCACGACATAACACAATGGCCAACATCGACCCGACTCGACATTTTTTTCAAATCAAGCTCAAAGTTGCTGAAACTGAAACGTCGGTCGTGTGCAGTCGACCTGTGCGTACCGTCTTACGACGCCCCTAGGATAGCTCTGCGACGCGACAGTTAGCGAACTCCTGACCTATACAGTGGGTCATGTAATTACATTGTCTAGGCTATCTCAATTCTCCAACTCGGAGTAAGGAATGAGGCCGTTGGGCTGTTTTGCATCAGAAAGAAAGGCAGCTTGGTTATCGCCTGTATGACATTGGTCTATCTATGTTACTTCGCTTCGGATAAATTTAGCAATCTATACTGTGGAGAACCATTGTTTCATTTGGTTTCCATCAGGTAGTTTATAATTATTGAATTTGAAGCCGCTTTTCATTCACAGGTTATCAGTTAATTTAGCAGATGAGACTATTACTATGAGATTAAAATTAATCGAGAAGGATAAACATACCAGCATGACTGGCAGGTGGTCTCTCCGGTGTTTGCCTTCTTCACAGAGACTATAATTATTATAGCATTTTATGCAAGAAAGGTTAAGCGTATGGTTTGCAAAATGGTGTACAGACATGTCTGGCAAGCTTCCAGTGTCATTAGGGGTTTCCTAATTCCTACCATATCATGCTAGGCCATATGCTCTCGTCATAACAACTTTGTAGAAAAAGACTTTCTAGCCTTAGATGCAGAGATTTGACGATGTCCACGAGCTCAAGTGGACTGTCATTCAGTTTCGAAGGAGTAACGCTAGACAACTTGATAACTATAACTCCGTTTTAAGGACTGCTCGAACCAACGCGGAAATACGAAAGCGGGAGCGAAATTCGTGCGGGAAACGGTGGGATATATACCTCCATAGAACAAGCTTAAGTTGTAATACATACGTAGTAAAACTATATTCATCTTCTCAGACAGCCAAGCTGCTCTAAAAGCTTTGGACTCACCTGTCATAAAATAGAATAAGCTGGTCCTGGAAACGTACATGGCCATCTACCAACTTGCAAAGAAAAACCTAGTCATATTACACTGGATTCCAGCCCAGAGTGGCTTTGCTGGAAACGAAACAGCTGACTCATTGGCCAAAGTCGCCGCAACAATGCCTTGCTTGCTGGACCTGAATCCTTCTGCGGCGTCAGTAAGAGATGCTTCAAGAACCACATCAAGAACTTAGCTCTAATCGAATCCAATGAAGTCTTAAATACCTGGGCAGAACTGCCCCAAACAATTCTTCCCAAAATGTTCCCCCAGGAAATCCTATTTTCTTGCCAACATGGAAAAAAAATAACCTAAGGATCCTCAGGTTTAATTACTGGCCATGGCCTTATGAAAAAACATCTTCACCGAACTGGAGTCTCACCGGACCCCATATGTAGACTATGTTTGGAGAGCGACGAAACCTCCCTTCACATTCTCACGGAATGTCCGGCTCAGAAAGAATGTCCTTGGCGAAGAAATCGTTACCTCAGCAAATCTTGCTGAATTACCTCCAGAGAAAATACTTGTTTTCCTGACTGCCTCCGGAGCAGAACGATGGCTCTAGGACCATACCAGGGAAGGCACAATAGGCCCCTTTAAAGAGGCTGCAGTGCCAGGGCCGGTGAAGGCTCTCCCGACTCCCGAGAATATAATCTAAACTCCATCGCTATGTATTTATTACGCTCCCGATTTCGCGTTGCACGTTAGTTTGAGCAGTCCTTTATTTCTTCGGATTGAGGCTGAGATCGTATAGCTGTAGGTCTGGGGTAGGCAATACAGCCAATTTTGACACCAAAGTGATCCCTAGAGTTAAAATCTTGAGACCAGATATAGCACGAGCACGGTGCACGAGCTTATTGATAGAGCTAATGCCAAGCCGAATCGCCATATTGATTCGCAAATGTTGAGCTTGTACAGGGCTTACATGGTCGGTCAATGGCAACCTCCATATGCCGAGGATAATAGTGACTTCCTTGATGCAGGGGAACTTTCTATCAAAGTCTCAATAGACTCGTATTTTGGTAGTCAACGCATGTTGTGAGTTTGACATCAATGATTGGTATAAAGAGTGGGCCATCTAGTGGTTTCTTTTTAAATCATAGGTTATTTTGACACTGACAGCTATTTCCCGCTCGAAATCTTGACACAAAGTCAGTATCATATACGTTGGGAAATATTGAAAACTTATTTCCAAAGTGAGTGCTGTGTAGCCCAAACAGTGCGTTTTTCACATTCACTTCTTCCGTTTCGACGGCCGTGAGACGCGGTACTTAGGTATACAACTAAAAAGGTCTTCACATGCAATCAAATGTTCGGCATTTCTAACAACCATTTCACTTGTAATTCCATAAAGCATCCCATAAACTCCTAATTACCCATCCCAAATCCACCCATCATATTATACAATTTAAAAGGATATCCGCCCAATCAATTACTAGAGCTGCAATTGCAAACATTTCAATACTCATTAGGTCCTTGTTAATGAATGCCATTCCAGAGATAAACGATCATTAATTGAAAAGTCAAATTGAAACATTCCCTACAAATTTTCTGTGGCAATCATTGCGAAGGATTCCTTTTTACTCTCCAGTCTCCGTATACACACACACTCAGAGACACCAATCCACCTACAACCTACAAGCAAGCCGACATTCAATTTCAATTGAATATACGTCATCCTAGTGCATGTCCTTCTTTCTTCCGAACGGATATATGGTGAATTGCAGATGTCATTTGTTTGCGTTTTCTCTCTCCTTAAAAGGAGTGACTGATTGATTTTTTTCCTACCTACAACTACATACTTCCCTGATGATGGTATAGTATGGAACGGGAACCTTTAGAATTTTTTTTCTTGCCGCATTCGATTGCAATTTTCAATTCCTTTCTGATTTCCTCTTTCAATTGAGAGTAGCGAAAATCCTCCTACCACCGTCGTCGCTGGCTGGTTTGGTTTGCATTCCCATGGGGGGTAGCATTTTTTCTACTTCTTGCATTTTGCATTTTTCTACCATCCGACATCCGATCGGACATTGTGTCAGGACGAAGAGTATTTCAATTTGGATGGACTCTCTCACACATCTACAAACGCAAGCCGATCGGAAACAATTAATCATCGGGAATGCGGAACAATAAATTCATACACCTAGAGTCCTGAAGGTGAAAACTCCGGTCTCCGAGTCAGTGCAGTGAATGACCGAGGTAGAAGAAAAGAGCAAGGATATCGAATCAAGAGCGATCCATTGCAATAATTGCTGTAAGGAGAACCTGTGAAATGCGATAAATGCGGTGAACAATTACACGTATCCCGCTGACAATGGCCAACAAGCTAAAGTGAGATTTTATTGCCATCGTCTTTCCGGTTGCCCATTACACGGTCTGGTGGTATAGGATATACGGTGTGGCTTTCTTTTTTACCGAGCGTCTTATGCATCTCCTGTGACTTGGGATGGTATGGGGTGTCCCTTTCGGACAGATGTGCGGTTTGATTTGGTTATGGCTCTTTTCGTCCTTTAGTCCTCTATATCCGGGTGGTTATTGTTATCCAATTTTGCGACAATTCCTTGTTGCTTCTGGGCGTAATGCGAATGGGAATGTGAACATTTTTAAAATGGTCCTTTTTGTGTAGGGCTTCCTATGGACGATGAGCATTTTGTGTGCGGAAGGACATACAAACAACCGAGTCAGTTGCATTATGCTGTTTTTTTTTTTCTGATGGAAAAACATCTGCAATTGGATTGTTGTTTGCGTTTTTCTTTACTTTACGTTGCTCTCTCCGATTCGAGACTCTTTGTTCTGTTTGTTTGGGTTTTTAGTGAACGGTAATAAGGATTTAAAATAACATTATCCTGATTTTTATATGGGATGGCCGTTGTTGCTTGTTTTTTTTTTTTTTTTTGACAAATAAACGGAAAAGAAATTGTTTGTTAATGAAAGTGAGCCCCATTCAACAGAGATAATGAAAGGAGGTACAAGATCGTAGAATAAACAGGATTACAAGCTATTTAGTAAAGGATAACACGGATGTAAAGTGAATATAGGGCTTGTCGTAAATTTGTAATGAATTGATGCAATTTGTCATGATTCGTTACGAGAAAAAGGTGTAAAAAGAAACAAACAATTCGACGGAAGTTGGCATTTTTCATAATAGGATATAGGCATGTTGCATGTATCGAAAGGAGATGGCTATGACACTTTGATACATTTGAAGGGACGTGCTTTTAGTAGTTTGATGAGGAGAGTAGGTATTTGTGTCAGTACCTGCGGTTAAGCTTAGCTTAAAGTCTTGGTAATACTTTTAGTAACTTATAAAATATTGTAAAAGTTGGATTTGTCATTGAGTTCTGGGGCCTGTTTCACAGATCATACAACACATACCTACATTGTATGATTTTGAAAATTCTGCTGTATGATTTCTGTTTCACAGATCATACATCATACATTTCAAACAGCAGTTTAACCTCAAATACATCATACATTTCATACAGCAGAATAATTTGTTGTAGCTGCTTGGCAATGAATTAAAAAAAAAGAATATATACAAAAGTAAGTACTTTTTTACTATTAAGGGTAATATTTATAAATCTTAATACAATTTTTTTTTTGTTTTGTGAAGACAACAAAGGAACAGCAAATAATAGTGCTACAAGAAATGTATGAAAAAAAAGACATACTTTTTGGGAAATTCGCCGGCTGTACCGCTACAAAACTAGAAATTTCCGATGGATGGAAAAAAGTCGTGTCGCTGGCATTGGCTTATGGGCTAGTCAACGATAGCGACGAAGAAAAGTTCAGGCGAGTAACCTGGCAAAATTGGCGCCGAAATGTTATGGTGAGACAAGTTTTTTCTTTATCTTTGTTAATTTTACTAAGTATAGAATATTTACAGAATAAAGTTGACAGAATGAAACGGACGGGAGTCGGTGGTGCTTCAAGCTCATGCTCAGAGGGAAAAGGTGGCACCAAAAACACCTGTTAAAAAATCAAAAGACCCAGACGAGGAACAAATAATGCTGACAAAAAAACTACTTAAAATAAATTATTATGCTAAGTAGCTTGAGTGCCGTGAGAGAAAACTCCGTTTAGGAATTAATATTTCAAAACACACGGCATCTTTATTTGTTTCATCGCAATCATCGGATGAAGAAGATGATTAGTATATAAATAAATAAGAATTAAAATTATATTTGAGTATTTATTTTATTGAAATATGTCAATTAGTTAAAATGGTTTAAAAAAGTTCTTAGCGCCTCCACTGCATCGCTGTTGTCGTTTTCATTTTCGTCTACAATATCTCCATCATCTTCATCTTCCACATTAAAATCCGCATCCGATAAAATAATTTCGTTTTCTTTTACCATCCTTTTCCGAATGTTATACAGTGTGACACAAGCATTAACAACATTCGCACATCTAACAGCCGTCTTTAAACGAAGCCCATTTAAGCAAGGAAAAATTTTCTTCAACTGTCCAATGCTATATTCAACAACTTGTCGTGTTTACTTCAGTTTAGATAGAAAGCGATTTTTAGCTCGGCTTTCTGGAATACTATTAGGAACGTTGCAAGTCAATAACCACGTTCTCAATGGATAGGCGGAGTCACCAATAACAATAGCTCTTGGAAAAGGACGCCACCCTTCATTATTCCATTTGTTATAAAATCGACTACACTGCATTACGCGACTGTCGTGTACAGATCCTGTGAAGTTGCTATTAATGGCATAGAAGCGATAATCTGCACCAGCCACTAGCATAACGTTTAAAGAGTGATGCCCTTTGCGATCGACAAATGCTTGCTCATTCACTGATGGCGCATCAATTCCAATAAGTGTACCATCAATAGCCCCAGCAATACATGGCATTTCGGCTTTGCGAAAAAACTCCTCGGCTACAGTGACTGCATTGTCAGGCCATTTCACTTCTTCGTCTAATAAGAAATAAACAAAATTATAATAAGAAGCAAGTTTGGAAAAAGTTACAACTTACATAATAAACTTTGTGAAATAAGTGTACAAATTTTAGTGACACAACGACATATTGTTGCCTTTGATACTCCATGCATTGTTCCGACACCATGGTACTGACTTCCATTGCCAAGCCAATGAAGCGTTGTCAATATTTGTTGTAATGGTGACAAAGCGTCATTGCAATTTGTCGAATGTACAATTGATGCGCCTAAACGCCCTAATAAAAATTCAACACACATTCTGGGCATTCTAAATTTTTCCACAAAATATGGATCTTCCATATTAAAATTCACTCGCCCTAAAATTCTTCTAGGCTGTCTTCTGACGTTTATATTAATTTCATGTAAATCAAGCACATCTTCACCATCATAAAGTAACTCCATTGTTTATTATATATTTACTTTTAGAAATATTTATCTAAAATTACTTTATTTCACTTTTATTTCGAACAATTTGTGTTTTTATTTTTGATAGCTGAAGTAATCGTAACCTCACATTGAAAAACAACGAAAATGTCAAAATCATACATTTCATACAACAACAAAAAAAAAAAACGATCATACAACACTTCCAATGAAATCTATGAAACAGAAAGTTGTATGTGTTGTATGATGTATGATGGGAATGTATGTTGTATGAAATGTATGTGATGTATGATCTGTGAAATAGGCCCCTGGTCTGAGTCCTGTTGTTCACTTTATCAGGGAATGAGATATCTAATGGACTACATATCGCATGACCCAAAACCTGTATGGATCGTGCTTTCTTTCTTTCTTGCGTCTCGCATTGAAAGAGTTCCAAGAGTAATATATTAAGGTAATATAAGGAGTTTAGGTAATGTTTGCTAGTAGGTAAAGCAGAGTAAACCCGGCAATGCCTTCTTTCTTTCCAACTTTCTTGTCGAGCGATTATGATGAACTTTTATGGGGAGTAGTAGTTGGTGCTAAGGCCGTAGTACACGGCATGTTTTTTTTATTGCGTAAGTCGGAGGGGAAATCTTGCATATGATACTGCTGTGTAATAAGCAGTTATGCCAGATTCTTACTGACT
This sequence comes from Cheilosia scutellata, assembly GCA_955612985.1. NCBI lineage: Eukaryota > Metazoa > Arthropoda > Insecta > Diptera > Syrphidae > Cheilosia > Cheilosia scutellata. The sequence continues at coordinate 85,218,314 of OY015313.1, forward strand.
AAACTCCCCCCTCTTCCTGCCCTTATTCCTCGCAGGACTACCGTCAAGAATTACATCGAGAGGGGGTCATAGCCTTAAGTGTTCGGCATATTCAGGCTATTCAGGTTTGCATGCTCCTGCATTGCATTAGGTACGTTGTCGCTCATGTTGGCGTTGCTTCTTCATGATGGTTGCAACAGTATTGCGTATTGCTTCTCATCCTCCTTCTGTTTGCCGCATCAGGCCGGATATGTTTTTTGGTGTCAGTTCCACACGAATTTTCTCCCTCAGAATTTGCCGTTCTTCTTCGTATCGCGGGCAATGGAACATTACATGCTCAGCGTCTTCAAGAACAATATAGGCATCGTGCAAAAACCTGTACAGGTAAGCCCTAAAGCACCCATGCCTGTTAGCATCTGTGTCAAATATAAATTTAACTATCCATGCTTCCTGTTAGGCGATTTTGGGTATGATTCTGTGCGTCCATCTTCCCCTGTCAGAGTGATCGCATCTCTGCTACCAATCTTCTAAACTTATCACATCGATAATACTACGCACAATGGCCCGTAGGACGTCGTTCTAAGGGCGCTACACCGAAAGAAAAAACATTGGTTGAATCAAAAATGTTTCGTTGTTAGCTAACAATGGGCTTAAAATTGTCAAATCAAATACGTACGTGATTAAAGCAAACAACGCTGCATGTTTGAAACAACTACTTCGGCGTTGTTGATTAAAATGCTCGAAAGTATCACAGATATGTTTAGTTTGAACATATTTGTATTTGTTTCAAAAATGGTAACATTGTTAGCCAACAATTTAATTGTTGATTTCATTGTTAAACAACAATAAACATGATGAAGTTACAACATAGGGATTTTACAATTAATTTGACCATGAGCGTTTTTCATTAAACACAAACGTGGTCAATAAATTTAAAATCAACCATATTTCTTATACATTAAACACATTCGTAGTTGGAGTACAATGTTTACAGTACAATTTAACACAAACATTTTCAAGGTAAAATACCATTGACCATTATTAAAGTATCATGAACATGTTAAAAGTATCTACGGACATGTTCTTATAAAAATATTTCTCATTATCATAACCTACATTCCTGCCAAGATGTGTTGTAAAGCGGTCACGTGTAACAATCGGAAACGTTGTTAACGTATCACAAAAATGTTTAAGTAATAATATTTATTATCAGTCAAGCATGAAACATTGTTGTAGGAACACAAACGTTGTTAATGTACATATCACGAAAATGTTGAAGTAATAATGCAGCCAAGCATAAACATTGTTAAAGAAACACAAACATTGTGGAACTACCATGAATGTAGTTAATTTACATGATTTCTTGTTAAACCAACCACGAACATTGCATTCGCGACGTGATTAACGGAATTTTTCTTGTTAGTTCGCCTCTTTGGCGTCGGTCGTCTTTTTTCTTGAAAAAATATTCAGTAGGTATTCAGTCAGAAGTGAGAGCCCTACGTTACGTGCGAGTGTCAACAGTGTATTTTAGTGTATTATTATTTGTAGTGTCGCTTTTTTTTTTTTTTTTTTGTTTTCTTTTGTTTTTTAGTGCGCTTGTTGGTTGAGGCCGTCGTCCACCCCCGACTGTAAGTACTATCTAAAGTAAGTAATAAATTTTGAAACTCATAATAATAATAAAAGTAAACTCATAATTTTGAAATTTTGCTTAGATTCGACACCCGGATTTCAACACCCTGAAGTCAACACAAACAATGGTGAATACGATACGAGACAATACAATACTCACAATTTATCTGGGTAAATATAATTATAAAAAAAAAATAATTGTATTCCGTTTGGGCCCCTGTTGTTGAGCCAACATATTAATATATTAATTATACATCACCATTTTGTTAACTACTTAGCCTTAAGTCAATTTGTATATATGAAAGTTCAATAAATACTAATGTAAATGTAATGTAATTTTGTTTTTTAAAGTTTTTATTACTATTTCCAGCTGGGTGCTACTAGAAGTAAAACGGTAAAGTAAGTATGGACGTTTTAAAAGTATCACGAAAAATGTACAATGTTTTCATTGTTGATTAACAATGATCATGCTTGATCAATCGCTTCCCTATGATAAAGTAAGCATGAACGTGTTAAAAGAAGCACGACAATTGTACAATTTCGAATTTGTTTATCAACAATGATCGTGCTTAATCAATCACTCACCGTGCTTGCTTGCGTGGTTATTTAAACACGAAATTGACAATGGCGTGATAGATTTATACAAAAATACCCGTTATATTTTTAATAAAAAATTGACAATGTCGGATTTGTTGAAATGACAATGCCCATTGGTTGACGCAAAATCAAATAAGGTTCATGCTTGATTTTACCAACGTTTTTCTTTCGGTGTAGTCACTCTAAGAGCGCTGATACGGTAGGGCTCCTCCGTTTTCTTTCGGATTATGATTTGGTCTTCATTGCACTGGCCCATATCGGGGACCAATAGAGTATTATCAACGCTGAAACTCGCGTTAGAAGCAGTCTTCTTCTGTATTTTGGCCCTCCAATATTGGGCATCATCCTTGATAGTGCAGCTGTTACCTTTGCTGCCTTTTCAGCTGAGTATTCAATGTGCTGTTTGAACGTTAGTCTCGCGTCTATATAATAATCCCAAGGTACTTTAACTCTAGTTTGGAGACCATAGTATGGTCACCGACGGTTACCGTTATTGTCTCCATAACTTTTCTGCTGCTGATGAGTAAGACTTCTGTCTTCTCTTCGGCTAGTTGTAGACCCATTGAAATCAGCCATTCCTGTACGGATCTGATTGCTTCGTTGCAATCGTGCTCTATAGTTCCTCCAAAAATGTAGGTACCACCACTATAGCTATGTGTCGTCTCTGTTCATGCAGTGTACTACGGCCTGTAGAGTTGTTTTGGCTTAATGTTCCTCCTTCCGCAGTAATGAAGTCAGCGTGAGATTCTGAAAAACCTTTAAGTTGTGGCTTCGAAATGTTCTGTTCCTCAAGTCAAAGAGAGTCTGACAGTGACAGAAGTTCACATATATCGTCATCTTTGAGATTTAATTTCTTTAAAATTATTATAAAGTTCTGGCCCGTCAGAGCCCTCTTTTCGGAATATAAGTATGAGGGCTGGCTCCAAGGATAGTATTTCCTCATCTTATAATGGACACTTCTCCAAATGTTTCAGTCTTTTGTCGGCTAATATTCCACATGATCCCACCACAAGACTGGACTCATACTTATTCAGATATACCCAGCTTCCTATACTTTTCAGATACGAAGGCTATTTTTCTTATTCTGATCCATGCTTGGGACCTTTTTCTTTTGTATTGCTCTAGAAGTTTCATGGGTTGCCTCATGCCCAGAGCATTGATTGTTCCAGATTATATTCCTACTTGTATGTGGCTTCTAGTTTCCTAAATTCTTCGTTGAGGCTGTGATCCCCTATTCTGCTGAATGGTTCTGTTATGAAAGTTACTATGGTGCTCCCTTTTTTGCTAGGGAGTTTTTGATGTAGGCATTCCCATACAACTTGACTTAAGATTGTGTTAACTTGCTTTTGGCTTGAAAACAGACTATTTATAGGCGTTTGGTACCATCGTTTGCATGCGTAAAACACTTTTCCCCTGCATTCTTCACTCTTTCAGAAGAAGAAAATAAGTTACCTATCTAGGATTACCTATTCCCAGATATTTCTCACTCTTTGCCTGATAAAGTATCTAATATCTACAAGTAGAAATTTAAGAGGTCCTCGAACTACTGACCTTTGGCTTGTGATTTTTTGCACATACCTTAAGTTCGGCTCCAGTTCTGCTTCATCAAGGTCAAGGTAGTTTTTTTATACTAAAGTATACAGAAAGGCCTCCAAGTCTCCTCAACGGACTTAAGACCAGTCTATCTTTCATCATTCTTCCTAGAGTCTCTAGAAAGACTCACTGACAATTATATTCGAAGAACTTAAAATTCAACTCAATGTCCAACTCACAATACCCTGAGTAAGGGGTAGCTAACTTCACCGTGTTTCCAGTTATTCCACTCAGCCTGATATAAGCCTCGCTGCCCATCGTCCTCTGCTTTCCGAGCTCCAGCGTTCTTGCCACTTCTGTTTCGTGAACTCTTTGGTCTCTTCCGTATCCGTTTCCACTCCAGCTTCCGTCTTTTTGTCGTAAACGTACTTCTTTTCTGCCACTAAGAGGTCTATTGGGGTCACCCCTTTGACAACAAGAACGGCTGGTTCCGACACCGTACGGTAGGCGTTTGCCACGCGTAGAGCTCCGCGACTCTTCACAGCTGCCATGTGATGCTTTCTGTACTTTTCCTGTCGAAGTGCGCCTACCCAAATCTCACATCCGTAGAGGAGGATTACTTGTGTTATCGACATCAGGAGCTTTCGCTTTCTGGCCGGTGGGCCGCCAACATCAGCCTGCTCAGTGACGCAGTCACTTTCGACGCTCTTTCCGCTGCGTTCTTTATCTGGTACCAGAAAGTAAGTTTAGTGTTGATGGTCACACCCAAATACTTCACGGAGTCTTTGCTTCTTATTACCTCCTGGCCAATTTGGAAGTCGATTAAAGTCGGGATCCTTTTCTTCGTCAGAAGGACTATCTCGGTTTTTTCTGTAGCCAAACTGAGACCGTGTTCATAGATCCAGGAAGTTACTCGCCGTATGACCTGGTTTAGCTTCATTTGCGCATTTTCGGTGTGTTTTACCATTTATGACAGCGGCGATATCATCTGTATACCCCACCAGGAGGCGCCTTCAACTATGTATGTCAAAACAGAGGATACCTCCAATGGACTCTGTAAGCTGGAAGCTGCCAAACTGCCTGAGCGTTTGAATAGAAAACTTGTTCAACAACAGAACGATTCTATCACAGCTGGAAAGTGGTCAAACCAAGAGGTCAGTTTAGAGGGGTACACCCCGGGGAGAAGTCCTATTGTCACTACTTTGGATCTAAGTGGTAAAAGCCCTATCTTGGAAAATCAGGGGTGTAAGGCTGTAGCCTATGTGGATGACATAGTTACTGCCATCTCTGGCTAATTTCCAAATACCCTAAGGGACCTTAAGAAATCTGCTCTAAACACGCTGGTAAAACGGTTGGATACGGTTAGATACTGTCGGACTTGTTGTCAACCCAAGGTATATTCATAACAGGTAAGTACTTATTTTCGTTTCGTTTTGCGTATCTATCAAAATAGCTTGCCCTTCCAAATAGTGGGTCACAATTGACAGATGTGCAATGTATTACCTTCAAAATGCATGTACTCTGGTGTCAATCTCAGAGGTAGTATTGTTCGCTAAGTCTTTGTTAGGATAAAGCTTTGTGTGGCCTCATCAATCGAGTTCGCCTTTCCCTAAGTATACCCCCATAATTATTGAAACCCTTCAATTTAGCTCATCCTCCCCTATACCTAGCACAAAGGAAATTGCCAAGTTCCTACTTTCTAAAGTTCGGTAAATTTTAAATTGAAAAAATGCACTCAACCTCTCAAAATCAGACCGTCGGCATTGGTCGTTGGTCACCGCTCTATTACATTGTCGTACAAAGGAAGTGCATAACTATCTTGGTTCCTGGATACCTATACCTATACTTATGGTGATGCCAACCCTTTTAACTTTCTTTCAGAAATTCTTCATAATTTGCCTTCAAAGACAATCGACTAACCCTTGAGTTATCGTGAATAACGATGATTTAAAAAAATTTTCAAACTTCGATTAATTTAAAGTTTTGCCTTTGAGATACTCGTATCTCATAACCCCTGCCACGGAATGCGGTGACGATGGCTATAGAAAACTACGTCCGAGGCGCGAGAACGGAGAAAAAAAAATCAGAAAATAATGAAAACTTTTAGCCGGTGGCGTTGAAAGTTCAAACTGCACCCATAAATCCTTTCTATCGTGTTGAATTGAAGAGTCATAACATAATTGCATGGTAAGTGATGGTTTCGTCCTTTTTTTTTTATTTTTTCCTCCACCGTGTTGCTATAGTTTATCTGCATCGGAAGACGAACTTTTCGGAAGTTTTAGGTTTCGAAAATGCGGTATTGAAGTGCATCGTCGTTATGACCATAACGCGGCTCATTGTTCTCGAACTAAAGGTATTCGAAGTATTAGAATGCAGCATTTCTGTGTGAGGGAAGTGATTGATGAACGCTCGAAGGGGGGTTTGGTATTGAAAGCAATAAATACTCACTGCTTGAGAATGCATGCTGGGACAGTTGCCGCTGGTCGCTGGATGTTTGAAAAAAGGCTACTAAGCCAAACAACCAAGAAACTTCTTTCTACAAATAGGAACAAAATCAGCTCCGTTACGGGAGCATTGACGGGACACTAGTCTGATAGGCAGTATGCCGAAAGAATGGGAGTAAACTACAACGATTTTTGTTAGAGCTGCATATGGAACGAGGAAGAAGAAACCACCGTTCACCTCCTTTGCACCTGTCTAGCACTTGTCATTTTGGACATGGCTATACCTTCGGGGCTTACTTTTTTGAAGGCAAGTTCATTACAAGTCCAACTGGCTTCGATATACCTAGTTAGATATAATAAAGTCCAGTCAGAGGCCATAGGCGTATGGGTTTAACTGCTTCAGACACTATAAGGGTCTCTGAACGAGGTAGTATACACAGATCTCTATCAAACGAATTGCGCCGGTAGCAACAGAGTTAACACTTGTAATGTCAAGCCCATTATAATAATAGTTTTTTCCGCAATCCCAGTGTGACCTGGGAGCCAGACAAGCGTCAAAGAGTTTAGCCTTGCGACTGAATTCAAAGAGTTCTTGCATTACTAAACTATTCTGGAACGGGTAACAGGGCCTTAAGCGAAGCTTGACTATCGCTGCAGATACAGATACTCCGCCCCGCCACCTATTCCTAACAATACATTCTGTAGCCATTAGTATAGCATAAATCTCCGCTTCAAAAAAAGAGAGATGCTTGCCTAACGAGTAGTATGGGAGACTGGGGATGGGGACCCTTTGAACACTTTTTGCTTTGAGGTCTCCTAAAATCCGATGTGTTTAACTTATTGGCCTGTAAAATATTCTCACTTTGAGAAATGGAAATAAACTTTGATTTGGACAAATAACTACGTAAATTTAGTAAAGGCGTATAATTTATTTTTATTTAAAAACGAAAGAGGTCCTTATGTTCAAAGGTACCCCCAATGCGGGCCAGTTTTTAACTAGGCTGGGGCACTTTTGAACGGCAGTATTTGTAATTGCTTTTGGAATTTAATAACCTACTACAAGCTTTGTATATTCTTAAATAAATAAATGAACTATATTTTTTCAACAAAAAATAACAAAAACGCCTTAACCAAAGCAAACTGAAATTCACAAATTACTAAAATATTTTACAATTGACTGAATAAACTTTATAAAAAGATAAATGAGTTATTGCATTAATCCAACCGAAGTTTGCAAAAAATTAAATACAAACATCATCATCGCAGCTGTCCTCGAACTCGATGTTTACGAAGCATTGATTGTTGGTGGTAGCTTAATGCAATACAGACCTTATTCAAAAACTCTCAAAACTTTTTATACAAGCCTACACTGAAAATAAAACCTTGGTATATTTGATAAAAATGAGGCTTAATTCAACAAATTTTCTGTCAATATACGTGTACGACCGAAGTGTTTTTCGTGTCGCCAACCTTGGGATCTCTTTGAATCCTTCGATTAAGGAAGAGCTGATCCTGGTTGTGGTGTTCGTTAACCGATTGTTAACGGATGCGATTTGTATTTTATTGTACCACAAAGGGATTTATCGATACTGCAACTATATGCAACTTTACCGAACAATAGGTAACCTTGAAGTTGACCGATGCAACGACGACGAGTAGAGCGAACGCGAAGATAAAAGAAAGACGGTGTTTCCCCTTTGGGTTTCAAATACAACAAGTTTTTGAGCTTTATTCGCTGTGCGTATTTATACAAAAAGTGCGTAAGCGGTTTCGTAATTTAGTGAGAGAGACTACGTTATATTTAAAAGTTTAAATGTTATGGCGAATTCAAATATAAATTAATATGGTGACTGGTCTAAATTGACCGCCAGATTTAAATATAATTATGAAACTAGATAGTTAATTCGATACAATAATTCAGTACAATAATTCAATACAATAATTCAGAAATTATTAATAACTATAATATTATGGCGATGCTGATGATAACGATGATGACTATGATGGCGATGATGACTATGATGGCGATGATGACGATAATGACGATAATGACGATAATGACTGCTTATTCTGCCCCAACAATACGTCCAACAAAATCTTTCTATCAGATTGACAAAATTTTGATAAGTTTTATCATGTTTCAAAACATTTGTTGTGATGACAAAAAAATTGTTATGGTAACAAAAATTGTTTGTTTGTACGTGTAAAAATATTTTATTAAACTAACCAAAATGCTCTTCATTTTACAAAGAAATTTATCATTTTGACCTTTATCTTTTTGTCAAATTAACAAAAAAATTGTTAATAATATCGAAGTCGTTTGTCAATTCAGCTATTGTATTTTGTTAAGTCAACAGCAAATATTGTTGATTGTACAGAAATATATTTTCAGTACTACCGTTGTGTTTTGTTGAATCTATAAACAGATTGTTGGTTACATAGCAACATTTTGTCAGCTCCAGCATTTTAATTTGTTGATTCAACAACAGAATTGTTGATTGAATAGAAATAATCTGTCAATTTTTTATTATTGTTCTGTTGAATTAAATAAACTAATCTGTCGATATGATTAGATAATACTCACTTGCAGTTGTCCTTTAACCTAATTTTGAAGGTATGAGGTAAGTATTTATCTATAGATATAAAGAAATTATATCCTAAATATGACTACAATATCCTTGTAAAATAAAGTAGATATTAATAAATGATACCCAAAGCAAATAGGTTTAGTAATTAGATTTATTTAAAAAAGTAATTAAACAAATTAAATTCAATTCATTTTACTTAGAAACATTAAAGAAATATGTTTGTAGGAATCACCAAACGAATCGCCTATCTATTTAGAAAAAGAAAAAAATGCGTTTGTTGTAATATACCTACGAGCCGAGCATATAAAAAAAGTTTGTTCGATGAATCAGTTAACAATGTTTAAACTATTTAATAAGGTATGATATCATACTTACCTTCCGATACAGATACAGATTTATTCATCTCCTAAGTTTCTATGCGTCTTTTAGTTTGGACTTAAGCATTTTCATGATTCGATCGTATTTGGCAGCGCATACGATTTCGAAATCTGCAGAATCAGGGAGCATAGTCTTGAAGTCAACGTTGATCTATTTAAATTATTATAAAAATAAACTTGCAAATTAAAAAATCTTATATTATCAAATTCCTTGCAATTCTTACCAATTTGTATCCAAGAGGTCGCTTATAAGCTCTCCATTTGCCCATAATTTCGGCCGTTGAATTCAATTTTAACATTCCAGAAAGCCTGTATTTAGAGGTCGACGTCCAAAGATTTTCGAGTTCAGCCCATGAACAATTTTCTGCTAAAATTGCATTCAAATGGTCTTGAACATCTCCCTCTTGCACTAAATAAAGATTTTATTAAAACATTATACTGTTTTAATTTTTTAATTTTACCTAAAGCAACAGCAACTCTTATTTCGCAATCACGACCACGAGATGTGCTGGGCCTGATTTCCTCAATTATGTACATTTCTTGTAAACAGTCCACAGCTTTTAAGGACTCGAATTTTGTTAAAATATTTGGCGTACATTTTACCCGAAGCCGATTTCCAACACGATTCAACACGTGTTTTATCAATTCGACAAACTTGTTGTCATATCTACAATCATTTTTATCATTTCAACAAAATGTTTGTATTATTGATAATCTGTATTTTGTTTGGCTAACAAACATTTTGCATAAGTTTTGTAAATTTTACAGACATTTACAAAAGTGATTTTTGGTTCTGTTTTTATGGATATAATAACAAAAACTTTGTTAATTCAACAATGAATATGTTAAATTGATAAACTATCGATTTATTAGACTGAAAATTGTGTTTTGTTAATCTGACAATGTAGTTTTTTAGTAAATGTTTTATCCGTTTGACAAAATATTGTTCAAATTGATAAAACTTATGTTGTATTGATAAGTTTCATTTATCATTACAACAATTTTTTTTCAGTTCAACAAAACTGCTTTTGTTGAAGTTTTACAATGGAATTTTGTCAATATTACCTGGTATTTTATTTTCAGTGTACCAGAAATACAAGCATAGATTTCCGAGTTCTATGCAAATGTAGTCGGAATCAGAGTTCCATGAAAGGATATATAGAGGTGCGGAGAGAGATCATTTTACATGCTATCTCTTTCAATTCCTTACACTTCACACCGTATCTCTCTCGATCCCATTAGAATATACGCTCTCAAAGATAAAACAAGAGGTATTCGATTGCAGCTATACCCGAATCCCTCTTTTTGCACTGACCATAAAAGAAATTCAGTTTCGAGCAGATGTTATGTAATTCAAAGATCTACCTACTTAAGCACCATATCCCAACCATTCACTTTGAAAATTTAGGTCACTTCAAACGGCATTCTGAAGTGCCAACTGAAGAAGGAAACTCCAACGATTCTCATACTACACCCACCATTGGACACAACCGGATACAACAAAAGCAGGTAAATTTACTAGGACAACACCCGTTATAGCAGATTATACTCCCGATTTGTATATTTCGGATTCGTATTCGGATTCGAATTCTCTTGCAAGCAACGAGCTTAAATCGCAATAAAAACATTTAACAACACCCGAATTTGTTCGGCCATTAACCCCACATCAGTGTGTGTTGTCTCTGTGCATTTGCTGGGGGGATATGTATCTCCTTTTCTGTCACTGCAATTTTCTGAGCGGGGTGGTTTGAATATGTATGACATTGTCCTCGGATTATGGCCAAATGGAAAAAGGATTCAAATATTCGTGTTTTCACTATAGGAGAGCGCTGCACGCCATTCGACATTCAACAACAAACTAAAATATAAAATGTTTATCTACATACATACATCCAGGATCCAGCTGAGATTTGTCCTTGTTTATTTTAATGGTGGGCCGGTGGGGTATGGCGGATTTCTATCGCACTATACCATACATACTAGTCCAAAATGCAATCGAGCCTTTTGCGTCGCGCTGTGCACACATTTGAGCTAGGATAGCCGGACGAATGGCAAGCGAAATAGCCCCGCAACGCTACTCATATCCTTTTTGTAATAGTTCGGGGAGGATTTGATTGTCTCTTTTTCTTGTTAAGCTATTTGTTCCTATATATATTTGCTTTTTTGGACACAACAAATGAACGAGTATTGTATTGTGCTCTGTGAAGCTTTTGATCCTGGCAAACGTTTTATTGTTTTATGTTTGGAGAATAGTTTTTGAAGCCCGTTTTTCTGTGAGGATTTTTTTTTGGAATCGGATATTCCGCTGCTTGGTTTACATTTGCAATTTGTCCCTGCGGTATCAGTGCACTACAAGTGGGGTTTGATTTAAATAAAAAAAAAGGAAACGACAAGTGTCCTACAGGCAATGTACGATGGACTTTGTGCACGAGGGTATGCCAAATCAGGCCAGTGGGATGCGAATTAGTCGGATGTTTTTGACAGTATCATAGTAAGACCCATGACAGTAGTTGTTGATGTTCAAGGAATTGGACATTTTTTTAGGGGTGAGTAGAGTTTTAGTATATATGCCTTGGGAGAGCGTGCTTCTGGTGCGATATCCCTATAATTTGAAAGTCTTCATCCTCTTAGAGGAATTTTGGGCAAACACACGTGAAGACGTATAGTATGTATGGTAGAACTTAGCGTGTCAACGGTGACTGGCACTCAATAGTGCCTATTCACTCAGATTTGAAACGTTGATTTCCGTACACGGAAAAGCAGGGATGTTAAAAAAGATTAAAGAACAATAATTTTCAATCCAGCAGAGGGAATGATCAAATTGCCTGAGAGTCCTTGTAGGAATCAAAGCGACTCAGAGATTATATTAGTTTGTTACAGAAGAGGATTATGTTAGGTTAGGTTTACGGGTTGACAGAGCAGGGTATATCCTGCTGTGCCACACTAGGTCCTTGTGGAGCCATTGTTCTGCATTTTTAAATGGGGGTTAACCGGTGATGTTGGGATGGTTAGCCTCATGGTCATGTCCCTTTTTCCAGCGATTACTTATCCTGATATCCTCAAAAACCTGTAAAGATCAGAAAGTCAGACATCAGAAAGTTCTTGTAGGTCTTGGAAGTAATGACTTCCAGGTGTTCTGTTCCTCAAGTGACAGAGGCACGGGCAGTGGCAGAGGAAGTGAGGTGTGTCCTCATGAACCTCTTCGTCTCCGCAGACTCTGCATATATCGACATCTTTGAGATTTAGTTTCATTGTATGGTTATGACCCGTTAGAGGAAGTTATGACCCGTTAGAGCCCCTACCAATTTAGACAGCGATAACCTGTCGAACTGTAGAAATTTGATGGTCCGGTCACTGTCGTATTTTGGCCAAATCTTTCGTGATACTTCACAGGTAGTTAGTCCCTTCCACCTGTGTGACAGCTGGTATAACACAAGCTGCGAAGGATTTGAAGAGACTATGGTTGGTTGGTTGAAAGTGGCTGTCAGCTAAAAACGCCAACACACTTAGACCAGTATAGGTCCATTGTGATGCCACGATGAAGGATCTAAGATCTCCCTACTAGTTGAACCATTTTGAGCTCTTTATAAAGCGTAAGAAGCTTCTGATGTCTATGCTTGTCAGATCGCCCAAGTCGTTGTAATAGAAGGCTCCTAAGTGAAGCTTCCTTCTGTGGGAGAGAGCTGGGCAGGAACAAAGAAGGTGAGGGATAGTTTCCTCCTCTTCCTCGTCCATGCAGCTTCTACAAAAGTCGTTTCGAAGAGGCCCAGCCTTGCGGCATGTTTGCCAATCAGGCAGTGTCCAGTAATGTCACCTATTGTGGTGCCGATATGCAATCTGTTGATAGAGATCAATTTCTTAGAGCGTTTCAGATCCAGCTTAGCAGAGAGATATATTCTAAGGAAGAGGCGGATGAGCTTGCAAGAAAGGTTCAAAGATGCCCCACTTCCTTGGATCTTTAGATGGTAAGGACTTCGCTGAGCATACGCTTGCAAGTAGGACGGATATTGATTCAGTGGAGTAGATCTAATCTGAATACATGCAACCACACATATGAACGAACCATCTTGCCATAGAGGTACGCGATCAAAGAACAAATCTAAGGAAGCGACGTTGGACGTTCTCGATTCTGACCACATGACCTTGAGGAGGACTTCGCTTTACTAGCGTACCCAAGTCGATGGCAAACAAAGGTGATAATAGGGGGATCTGGTCACGTAAGTGGTTAGAGAATTCTTTAGACCATCGTTTTACAAAGCCGAGTTATGAGCTGGTCTTAAAAATTATGTGAACGCAAATTTAGCTCCCTGTGGCGAAAATGCCAAGGTTACGAAGAGATTAAACGGGAGAGCTTGATTGACCTTAGAGAAAGTTAAGCCGGAGAGGGGACTTGTTGCGACGACGTGATAGGGTAATAGATTCACATTTGGTGATAAGTTGAGCTTTAAGCAGGTCGAAAAACGATCAGCGCCAGCGTCTTGTTGAAGGAGACATGAGGGGGGCAGGCTCGAGGTGAAGAGATAATTTTGAAGAATTTAGTATCGTCCGCGTAGAGAAAGAGAGGGGGAGTGTTTTATTTAATGACCTTCTCAGTTCTCAATATCATTTAAAAGAAGGGGACCTAAATGGCTGCCTTGTGGGACACCCGATGTTGCTAAGAAAACGGACGATAGTACAGCCCTAAAATTGCTTAAAAAATTTTGCAAAAAAGTTGGAATTGGTGTGTGGATCGGTGGATGGTACATCTTTATAAAAGAGAAAATGAGGGTAACCGTCTAACTAATTTACTGCAATTGAATATATTCCCTGTTCTTGGACCTACAAGTCTACACTATTTGTCAAACTGTTACAAACGAGCCTCTTGACTGATAAGTCTCCCCCAGACACAAGCGAGATTTGTTAAAAATCCTTTTCGATGGAAACATTTGTCCTTTTAATCCATTAAATTCTCCTAATGTATGCATTGTCTTAACGTCGCGTCACATGGAAAACAAAATCCCAACACAATCTCGTGCAGACTTTTAAACTTTGTTGCACAACAACACTTTGGGCCGTCCTGACTGACATCCCAGATAATACCTCTGCCTGCAACGTCCCAGGTAGCTGGCTCTAGCCTAAGAGTAACAACTTTCACGACGACGACGACGTTGTTTCGAATAAATCAATGTCTGGCGAATTTTAAAATCCAACTCTGCCATAAGGATATTTACAAAACTGTGCAACTTTTAATGGAGTTCTTATGTTAACACCTCCTTATCTCCTAGGATCACAGCAACGAGCGAAAAGAAAAGTTTCTTATAGCCGCCCTCCCAAAGGAAGAGGTGCGTACCAGGAAAAACAAAAACCAAACAAATTTGCAAAGAACAAGAAGCTATATGGAACAGATTCCCTTATAGGAGGCAAACCGCATATAGGCAAACACTATCAAACTGCTGTCCAACGATTGAGATGAATAGAAAAACCTTTACCGGTAATTATCGAATGCCATTTGGGTGGGCCATTATGCCACTGCCAACCTCAGTTCCTCGACCCTTATTCACGTTCTAAAAACACTAAACGCACACAATCACTCTATTCACATGGCAAGCGTTCGTTCCGTTTTGTGCGTTTCATCTGCTTGCTCCATAGTAAAGTGGGGAGCGCAGATGAATGACCATGGGAGGGTACAAAAACGAGCACAAAAAACTTCTAAGTCGTTCCGGTAACCTGTCTCGCTTGGAAAAATAATTACAGTTCTCTATCTAATGGAAGTTACCTACCTACCATTATGGGTGTAAGCCTATACACTAGTGCGAGTTGCGGAGCCTGGCAAGATACATGGTGCTAAATGATGTAGTACGACGCTGGAAACACGAGCGAGAATGTTTCTGTGATCTGTCTTCGCATAAATCTTCTGTTCCAGAGTTGAGGCCTAGCTAAAAAGGAATAGGCAGGCGGGAGGGCAAAGGCGAACATGTCGCTGTTCGCTCCTCATTCCATTTTTGTTCTGGTTAAGTGATTTCTCGAATCAAGGGGAGGGTTGGCTTTTGTGTTTAAGAGATTCGGGTGAGCCGATGGTCGATGATGGTGATGGAACGCGTCCCTTTTGCCATTTAAAGAAGCTGATCGATTAGGGTAATGTGTATAGTTTTCCTTGTTTTAGCAAATGAATTATATATAGTTGAGTGTAGTGCGTCCATGCACCATACAAGGGTGGGGGTGGAGTGTGTTTTGAAACAACTATCTGGAGGGATGGGAATTGGGGATAAACAACCGGGTATAGTATTAATTAGTGCAAGAGGAACAACATGTTGTGTTACATAGTGTAACATGATTGGGGAAGTGATTGGTGTTATCCTGATGGACGCAAATGCTTTTCAATTATTTATCGTCTTTGGTGTGAGGGATTACGGTTTGAATTTGACATGTGTTTTAATGCGGTACAATGTTGCAGGTCGAAGAGTTAATGATTAAGTCAGTGGTCTCAATTTGGGTTAAAAAAAATGATGGGTTGGTCTCAACCTTTTTGGTTAAATGAATGAGAGTTTGGCTGTTTTAGACTTTGGCCTTACCAATGTTTCGCTATGTTTCTTCTAAAGAACGGAAAACTTTTTACTATAGGAGTCATGAAGAGAGCTCAGATCAATATATTAATCTTTGGGAGGCAGCACAAGGCTTGCTAACTCCAATAATGACGAATGAGGTCATCATATAGAGCGAATTGTATATTAAAGCCTTGGGATGATGTTGGGGGTTTGTATGAATAGGGCTGGTCACTGATCGGCATCAACTTGGCGATGTCCAGTTGTCGTTGTCGTAACTATCTCATACACATAAATTGTACTTATTTTACCTCCCCGTGGTAACCACCGGGTACTGGTCTCGCCCACCCGGGCTTGACTTACAAAACTTATAAGCGCGAGTGTTGAACACGAAGAAAATAGCAACACTATAATGCTCTGTTGGAACTGACTGTCTGCTCGAGTTTCAGATGTCTAAAATGAGCCCCTTAGAAAGAGGACGTGCGGCGGATGAATTCACGCGATGGAATCAACGTTGACGTCAACAGCCGGCATGGCAGATAGCTTAATGAGCTACTTCGAAGTATTTCGTGCTGAAGTCTTTAAGGATTTTTCAATACTAGTCAGGGTGTTGAAATAGATATGGTAGCGAGCCCTTAATGGGTCAACGGCAACTCTCAAATCCCCGAAGCGGGTTACTGACTCCGAAATATCCGGGCCATTTCGTCCAAGGGGTCACAGAAACGGCTTTGCCCTCCAGGTTGGGGGTTGTGCGTGGGGTTAAATACCCAACCATGGAAAAATAATATGGTTACGAAGCAACCAAGAGCCTCGGATAAGGACGGATTCACTGTTGACGACCCTGCAAAACGAAATACGAACAATGGCATTCGGATCTGCACGTGAAATGTTCGAACCTTGAACAGTCTGGCAAAAGGAGGATGAAAAACTGTGACATATCTACTACGGTGATTACTACAGGGAACAAAAGCAGCGTTTATTTGGATGCAGATTTGTTGTAGGCGGTAGAATTAGTCTTGAGCTTTTGGCACATTAGGGAACGCCTTGTGACTATCCGCATTAACGCTAAATTCGCCAATATCAGCCTGATAGGCCTCAGGATCAGCCTTAGGTGATCACGCTCCCACGGAAGATAAAGACGATATTACCAAAGAATGTTTCTACGAGCTTCTCGACTAAACATATAAGCAATGTCCTAAGTTCGACATTAAAACCGTTTTAGGTGATTTTAACGCCAAAATAGGGGTCCACCCTGGACTGTAGCGCCATCTGAGTAAGTAAGTAACCGTAGGACAACTCCGGACTTAAGGTGCGGTAGATATAGGAGTTGTCTTTACAGAATAGGCCTCTGAAAATCCGCCGTTTGTCGGATCTCTATACTTTTTTGATTGAAAATATTACCTACTTTCTTGTGTCTTAGCTAACTCTTATATATCAAGAGGTTTTACCCGCCTTAGGGCCAGTTTCAAGACTAGCTGATAAAGTCTCGGATAGACTAACCGGAACTTACCTGTCAGCTAAACTTCAACTTTTGGTTTCAAAGGTTTCGGATAGTGATATATGACAGATATAGTCTCGGATAGCCTATCAGCCGGTTCAACTGGCTGTTAAATCCTATATCCGGAAGATACCTGCTCCAGCTCCTCCGTTAGAGGTTTTTGGATTTTTGGTGGCTTCAATTTTTCTTCTGTTAATTTTTCAAATGTCTTTTTTCTTTTGGTTTACCTAAAACAACAAAAAATATTAGAAAACACGAAAAAAAAAAATACAAAACAAATGACATGTGTATCGAAACAAACGTAGCGGCTGATAAATTTTTCCGCAAGTTACTTTGTCAGAGACTTTGACGATGAAACAGAAAAAAAATATCAGCAGCTTTTATCTAGTGGAAAGCGTTATGTGTCGGCTAACTATCCGAAACTTTATCCGGAACCTTTGAAACTGGCCCTTAATCTCCTGATTATATTGTCAGTATTTAAAAGTTCTGTTATTTCTAAGTTAGCATGGTTGAGAAGTCTACTTCTGTGCCTTTGGGCAACTTTTTTAACTTCTTCCTCAACCATTTCAATGTTTAGATCTCTATGTAGATCAGCGTTGCGTATATACCAAGGTGCATTAACTATGTTCCTAAGTACTTTATTTTGGAAAACAAATTTGTTTGGCATGTGCATACCCACAACTGGAGCCCATAGGTCCATACTGGTTTAGAACTTGCTTGTATAGCAATAATTTATTGTAATTGGAGAGAGATGAATATCTCCCAATAAGCCGATACATTTTACTGTATCGCATGTTCAACTCATCTCTTTTTTTCTTTACATGCGCTTTCCAACGCAGTTTAGCATCTAGAGTCATGCCTAGATATTTGGCTGTATTTGAGTATCCACTACATTGTTGTTTATGTATACTGGAATATATGGTACGTTTTTAAACGTAAAATTAATATGGACTGACTTAAGATCATTTAATCTAATCTGCCTTTTTTTTTGTCCAATCTGAGATATTGTATATTGCCCTTTGAAGCTTTTTTGTTGCTACTTCGACAGTTTCTCCCACAGCTAGGACAGCTGTGTCATCTGCAAAAGTAGCTATAGTGGTTTCCCCACTTTCAGACAAATCGCTAGTGAACAGAAGGTATAAAACTGGACCTAGCACGCTGCCTTGTGGTACACCAGCTTTAATTTCTCTTAATGTTGAGTACTCTGTCTCTTGTTTAATTCTGAAGAATCGATCTGATATATATGATTCCAGAATTGTCGAATATTGCTTTGGCAGTTGCCTTTGCAGTTTGTGGATCAGACCTTTGTGCCAGACTTTATCGAAAGCTTGTGCTATATCAAGAAATATTGTAGAGCACACTTTTTTCTCTTCAAATGATTTTTCGATTTTGTCTGTAATTCTATGCACCTGATCGATTGTAGAGTGCTTATTTCTAAATCCAAATTGGTGATTTGGGACTAGCGACTTTTCGTCAATTATTTTTTGCAGGCGTTTTACAAGCATTTTCTCGAATAACTTTGACAACATTGGTAGTATAGACATTGGGCGATATGAGGTTACCTCGTTAGGTGGTTTGCCTGGTTTTGGTATCATTATTACCTCCGCGACTTTCCACATGCTTGGAACATATCTCAACTTATATGCAGCATTTATAATCTGCGCTAGTTTTTTCAGACATTTTCGTGGAAATTGTTTCAAAATTTCTCCTGTAATTAAATCATACCCTGGGGCCTTTTTTATATTTATGCCTTCTTTAATTTCTTTGGCAAGTTCTTTAGCTGTTACCGACCGAATAGGTCTATTTTCTTCGCACCTTAATTCGAGTCCTTGATAACCTTTATCTTCATAAGGTTTAAATACGTCTTCAAGATACTCTGCAAAAGTGTTTGCCTTTTCTTGGTTGCTTTTCGCCCAGTTACCTTCTCTAGTTTTTACTGGGGGAATATGAGCTATTGGCCTGTTCATCCTCTTTGTTGCCTTCCAGAGCGAGTAGTCAGTACTAGCATCATTTGTAAGGTTGGTGAGGTAAGTTTTTAAAGATTCATTATTGAATTCTCTAATAGATTTTCTAAGCTTGTTATTAAAGTTGTTCAGAGTAGTCTTGTCGCGTGGCGCCCTTGTCTGTTGCCAGCGTTTTCTAGCTTTCCTCTTTTCTGTAATAATTTCACATATTTCGCGAGGATAAGAGTTTTGTTTGATCTTTTTTGTTGTTGTGGGAGTTGCAGCCCATGCAGCTTTTTTATATTCAGTGTAAATATTTGCACTGCTTCTTCACGTTGATCTTGTTTGAATAGCTGATGATAATTTAAAGTGCGTCTCTGAAATCAGACAGATATCTATCTGGTTTATGTCAAGAGTCACTTGCATCTCGTCCTCGATACCATTAGCATTCTATTCAAGAATTTTTATTTTATTCATCATATCTGTTTTTTCGATACAGCTCTTTTGTTGCTGTTCTGTTTCTCTAGCAACGATATTCTATCTAATATCGTTTTATTGGATTTTTCCATAGAACCAATCCTGTTTAGGATTTGTTTCATAAGGTTTTCCATTCCAGGGTTTGACTCAATTTTTCGATTTACCGCTTTATCTGCTGGTAGTTGAATATTTGTTGATGCTGCCTGAGCACATGTCATTTTTGGACCCGATGTCTTTTGTCTCGTGTCCTTTTTTATTATCACTTTGTCCTTTTGTCAGCACCATCTATGGGAAAACTTGAAACTTTTTATTTATGTCCACTTTTTACTTTTTACACAGTTTTAGCTGAATCGAATAGTTAGTTTTCGAGTTTAGGAATGACATAAAGCATACGCAGAATGATTTTTCTATTTTCAAGAAGAAGACGAAGAAGATAAGAAGCAACTATAATAAAACTAGGTATAGGGCGTTTTATGTTTGTCACCTATTGGCCTGAAAACTACTGAACAGATTTGAATTACATTTTTTTTTAAATGTTTCTTATGACTATGAGAAAGTGTAGCATATTTGGGGCTGGAGTGTGTACTCCATAGCCTTCACATGACTACTGCCATTAAAATTGAAGGAAGCAAATGTCTAAACTAAACTGTTATACACTTTATTCCATCTTCTCTCATAATGCCTCCTTTCTAACAATGTTTTCCGGCTGCTCAGGGCTGGGTGTGGGAAGAGAAGAAAACGGAATATAGTTAAAGCTGATCTTAAGAGATCATACCACCGCTAGAGAGTAAGAAGACAACGTAATTCACAGAGAGTACCAAAATATTGCGGTTTCCCTCAAAAGTCTACACA
Source organism: Cheilosia scutellata (assembly GCA_955612985.1). NCBI lineage: Eukaryota > Metazoa > Arthropoda > Insecta > Diptera > Syrphidae > Cheilosia > Cheilosia scutellata. The sequence continues at coordinate 85,238,752 of OY015313.1, forward strand.
ACGATCACAGCTGATCATACCGACTATTTGGAGTGATAAGAGCATCTCCATCAAATGCGTATGACGAATGCAAATGAGGGATAAGGGATAACTACTAATAGGGGGGTTTTGTATGCTAGCTGAAATGCATACTGGCTGCTGTCAAGGACTGATGAGAATGATGGGAATGACTGAAAAGTAAGTTTCTAGCAACACATTATGGTTTGATTTAACTTAAAGAATTTATTCCATACAAAAAAAAATTTCTCATAGAATATGAGAATCAAAACAAAATGAAACTTGAGTACTTTTAATACGTACGCAAACTATACACTATACAATTATGTATGTATGTAGTGTGGTTTGAGTGAATGCCAAATAAAATTTCTCACCAATATTTACAAAATTATGAATGAGTGAAAATTGTATGTATGTATGCGAATTATGATTTTGATTGATAATTAACTTTAAATTTAATATCAAATTTTATATTATGAATACTGCAAAATTATTATGTAATAAAAAAAAAATCTATTGAATGTATGTATTTGTGTAATAGTGGTTTATGTGTTTTTCTTTTAAATAATGTACTTTGTTACCTGTTTATCCATGCGTAGATTTTCGGGACATGTCTCGATGATCTGCTGCTATGATGATGTTGTTTTTGTGTGCATGCGTTATTTGCTTTTTTTTGTTTAGGTATTTTAGATGTAAAATTAAAGAACCACTATGTCACTTTTATACAATTAGGTAATTAGTTAATTAAGACAAATTTACAATTAGGATAATTTTATAAGTATGCATGAAAGTATGAATGAAATTGAATGAAAGGAAAATCTATATTATATAAGTACTATGAATAATTTATGTATGTGTAATTGTGTAAGCATGAATTAGAGTGAGAAACTAGATTAACTTTAAGTATGGTAGATTAGGTGAATTATGTAGATATATGTATGTATAAGATATGTATATATGTATATACTTTTTCTTTTTCTTTTTATCTTAGATAATTAGAAATAATTTATTAATTAAACCATGCACTTTTAACTTTAACTTTAGATTTAACTCTTATATATATAAGCACATGTGCGAACACTTTTTGATGGAGCGGAGACTTCAATTAAGCGCGATTTCGGGTGTCTGCCAGCATGGGGTCTTGAGGTGGATTACCGACTTTTTGCTGCTTTTTTTCGGGAGCAATTGGCGTGGTTGGTTTGAAGACGCGTGCCGATCAACTGATCAAATTGATTGTGGTGCTGCTTTTCTTGACTATGTGCTTGCGTATGTGTCTGTGCACATATATGCAAAGCGCATGGGGTCTGATGGGGTGACCAGGTGAGGAGCAAGCAACGCACAATTTTCTTGCAGAAACAACGCGAATCTTCGATTACTCCCTCCTAGGCTATCAAATTCCGCTCCTAATGAAACATTTCATTTTCTTAGTTATCAAACTTATATTTTTAGGACGTGAAAACTCTTACCTCTTCAAAACAGGTTTACTATTTTAATTTTTATAAAATTAAGAACTTAATAATAGCGTTTTAAGTAAGCTACAAACTTACAATAGGTACTTTTGATTTCTTGGGACTTGGTATATAAAATATATTATATGCCCAAGTTATAGTATTAACTATGGACTTATTGGCTCGAGGTTTAAAGTGCAAAAGAAAGTTTTGGCGGAAATTTACACGCATATACTCAAATTTCGAATGGGTGGATTTTCGAAAATCCTTCATGAGCACGCCATCTAGACGTGAAATGTTTTCGCGATGTTGTGGTCGGTTCACATACTTTAGGGTAACTTGTGCAAGTTCATGCTTGAAATATTTTTATGCACCTAACTAATACTACAAAGCAAACAGGACGACTACTTTAGTCAGGCGTCATGCTTGAAGAAACAATCTTATCGCTACAAACAGAAAAGCAAACGTGGGGCAGACTCACACCCTGAGTGTCTCATGCCACAATCATATAGCCGGGCATTGATCCATTCTACGCAATGATATCTTTAGCATGAGCTCGACAAACAAATTTCCCATCAAAATTTTCAAGGTCGTATAAACAATTTCCTACTTTTCTTCTCACCCTGTATTTTTTAAATTTAGGTGCTAGTTTGGCATTGTATTTATTTGGAGCACTACTTTTAACAAAATTGCGTCTGTACACAGTCTGTCCAACAGTGAAATCTACAGGCTTAGAGCGTAAGTTATATCCCTTTGCATGTTTTAGTTGAGCTAGTTTAAGACACTCATATGCTTTTTCTCGGATTTTAATAAGGTGATCATGTCTTCCACAAACTTCTGGAGAGTCACCAGACAATGCCTCAAATTCTCTCAACAGTGCATAATTCGATCCATGGTTAATCATGTGGAATCCAAACAAAAGGTAGAACGGGCTGAATCCTGTGGATTCATGAACTACGTTTCGAAGGGCACATGCTATAGATCCAAGATGAGAGTCCCATTCTCGATGGTCCTTTTCTATGTACAGTCGCACAGCTGTGAAAATAGTTCGATTAGATCTCTCAGCGGCATTAGCTTGCGGCGAGTATATACCTGTGCATACCTGTCGTATTCCGTTTTGCGAAAGAAAACTCTTGAATTCGTTGGACACAAACTGTGAACCGTTATCGGACACTATCTTCTCTGGTGTACCAAACAAATTGAAAACATCCTCAACCAATGTCTGAATTGCTAATTTCGATGTTGCGCTACGTAACGGTTTCACCACTAAATACTTCGAGAAGTTGTCAAGTACTACAAGTGCTTGAGTATTGCCCTTTTTAGATCGCGGAAAGGGTCCCACAAAGTCAATGTGAATCTCTTGCCAAGGTCGCAGAGGCGGTTCCCTAGGCTGCATGGGTGGTCGCATGACTACGTTTGGAATTTTACACACCTTACATCTTTCACAAGAATTAACAAAACTCGTTACGTCAATAATCATTTTAGGCCAATAATAAAGACGTTTCAACTTATACATCAGCTTTGTAACACCAGGATGAGCACAATTGGGTGGTTCGTGCTCGCTCTTTATTACCTCCCGACGCTTATGCTTTGGCAACCACAAACGCCAACATTCAGACTCATTTGAAACATTAGCATCACGAAATTTGACACGCTTGAATATTTTGTCGTTATGGACTTTCAAATCGGGGTACTGATTAGGTGATCTCTCGATAGATCTCAACATGTTAGCATATTGTTCATCACTGCTAAAATCAGAATCTGCAAGGTTTGAACCACTCTCAACGATTTCTTCAATCAACGCACGAGACAATGCATCAGCAACTATGTTATCTTTACCTTTTCTGTGGATAATTTCGAAGTCAAAAGGTTGCAGTTTCAAAGACCAACGTGCCAATCGACCGTTAAGGTCTTTTTGCGACATCAGCCACTTTAGACTGGCATGATCAGTAACAACGACAAACCGAGTACCTTCTATGTACGCTCGAAACTTTTGGATGCTGAGCACAGCAGCTAAGCATTCTAGCTCAGTAATACTGTAGTTTCTCTGCGCAGCATTAAGTTTCTTGGACATAAAAGCTACTGGTCTATCGTTCCCACTGTCATCCACCTGAACCAATGCACCTCCAACACCAGTTGCTGATGCATCGCAATGAATCTGAAACGGACGTTCAAAATCTGGCGCAGCTAAAATCGGAGCCGTGGTGAGAATTGTTTTGAGTTTCTGAAAAGCATCTAACGATTCCTTTGACCACTCCCTCGAGAATGCATTTTTACCTGTCAGTGAAGTTAGTGGGGCAGCTGCGGCAGCGAAATTTGGCACCATCCTCATGTACCACTGGCACATACCAAGAAAACGCCTTAGTTGCCTAATTGTCTTTGGTTGAGGAAACTCTGCAATAGCTGAAACCTTTTTAGGATCTGGTTTTAATCCATCCACTCCCACGATATACCCAAGGTAGCGAATCTCGCGCTGACAGAATTTGCTCTTCTCGAGGTTGATCGTAAGATTTGCTTTTTTCAGATAAGAAGCTACTTTTCTCAGCAGACTCATATGTTCATCAAAAGTTTCTGATATGATTAAGAGATCGTCGACATAGGTGAAAACATCTTCATGCAGTTCGTATGGAATCACATTGTCAATTAACTTGCACATAGATTGTGTAGCATTTTTCAACCCAAAAGGCATGACTTTAAATTGAAACAATCCACGTCCAGGAACTGGAAAAGCTGTTTTCTCCTTTGCCGACGAACTCAGCGGGATCTGCCAAAAACTGTCTTTAAGGTCTAGTGACGAAATGAATTTGGCTTTCTTTAATCTTGCTAAGATACCATCGATGATTGGCAGCGGATATGCATCTTTGAGAGTATGCTCGTTCACCTTGCGCGCATCCAGACAAAGTCGCGTTTTGCCATTTGATTTTTTGACGATGACAACAGGAGATGACCAGCTACTCTCACTCTTCTCAATCACATCAAGTTCAAGCATTCTGTCGATCTCATCGTATAGCAATTTTTGCATGGGCGGCGAAATCGCGAAATGGCGCTGTTTAATGGGTTTTGCACCTCCCACATCGATGTCATGCTCAATTATTGATGTCCTGCCTAAACCTAACTTCTCAAAAGAAGGAATCTCTTCAATGACCTTATCAAGAGTCTGCTGCTGTTCTACCGATAGAAAATGGATTTTGTCGTTTGGATTACGGGTGGATATTTCTTCCAAAATTAGTGGTTGTAATCCAAACGCATGCCAAAAATCAATGCCGAGTGTCACTAGCCTTTTAAGTGATGGAGAAATATAAAATTTTATTGTTCTTTCAATTTTATTAAATGTTACGGGAACGTAAACATATCCTATCACATGATGAGGTGATCCATCGGCAGTACACAAATTAGAATTTAAAGATAGGTGAGGAATTTGAAGTTCACGAAGAAGCTCCAAACCTCCTTCTCCTAAAACGGAAATTGTAGCCCCGCTATCCAATAAACCGGATAACGATTTTTGTTTGATTTGGATACTAGCCAAAGGACGACCACTTACATCAGTTAATAGCGTCGCTTGTTTTACTTTATTAGAGATTTGCTTACGATTCTTGAAATAAATTATTGATCTGTTTGAGTTGCGCCTGTGCGCATTTGAGTGCAATTGGGTTTCTGAAGAACACGGGTTTGATTTTGGTTTTGGGGATATAATGGACCTGCACTCGGATGTCTCACTCCCCGCTCCCTGCGGACATCCGATTGGCGGTTTAACTTATTGCACCTGAAACAGTTAGGCTTGGTCACATTCTTCGCACCACATGAGTAACAAAACAAGTTGCGCTGCTGCTTTGGACAATCAATAAAGTTATGTCCAATATCTTCGCAATTCCAGCAAATGATGAAATTATTTTCTTCAACTTGGAATGAACTCCCAACATAACCATCTTGGTTGCCATGATAGTCATCTAGTTGCTCATAAAAGTGAACTTGTTCGCTAGAAGGTAACGAATATGCGAATTCGTTGACTTGCCTTCTTCTTGCAATGATTTGGTCATCTAATGACTCCCCTATATCACTTAAACCTTTCTCTATTATCATACACTTTTCTTTCAGGTCGTCGACAGAAACTATGTGTTCGAGTATGAGACGCTTGCGCAGTGCCGGATGCATATTACTTTTCAAAATGCTAACCTTTTCTGCCTCCGAATATGGAATCCTTAACATAGAATCCATAGACTCAATGGCTAATTTGAATTCTGCGAATGTCTCTCTATGTTTTTGCCTACGGTTCTCAATTTGTCGCCTGATTTCTTGATCAGTCGTATATGTTTGGAATTCTGTAACGAAAGATCTACGGAAATGTTGCCAAGTTGGATTCCTATTTCTTTGAACGAAAATCCAGAACCAAACATTTGCGTTTCCCGACAACAACAAGTGCATCGAGAGACAAAGTTGATCTAAAATGATACCTTCACTTCTGGCCAAAATTTCCACACGCGTTATAAACTGTTCGACAGTGAGAGGACTAGTGGAACCATCATAACGTAGTTTCCAATTACTGACATTTCGCAGTCTGCTTGAAGAATCTACCGGATAGCTACTGACTTGAGGAAAAGGTTCGGCTATATTGACACGTGAATTCGACTCATTAGGGTGGTGAAATTGAGCAGCAGTAACGTAAGCGGTATTGAAATTCATTTGATTTCCCAAACCTACATCGTCTGGTAGTGCCTTACTAATACCACTCATAACGAAACTCTCATTGTTTTGTTTTTGTTGTTGCCTTCCACTGGCAAGTTCCCCATTCACCTGATGATGCGAATTAAACAAATTCCCTCTAAACTTACCCCTACCTGCAACGGATTTTGAAATTGTACCTGTATTAGTTTGACCAAAATTGTTTGGAACAGATGGTAAAGAAAGATTTGACGAATAACCAGCTGTAGTTTTCTTAACACACGCAGGTGTAATTAACTTATTCTGGGTCACAATTGGCATCTCCAAAGGTTGTTGGATTTCTCTTTGCCCCAATTCAATATTAGGAAGAGGAGAGCTAGGACCAGCGCCGCGATTTGCAATCAGTAAGTTGTCAACTAAATTGCTTAGCTTTGTCTCCAAGGACTCAATGGTTAATTTAAAATTTGGTTCTCTTAGAGCCAAAAGATTAAGGCGATTTCTTAAGTGAATAGCTTTTGCTATTGCCTTTTGATCTCTTCCTTGATCTACTGATCTAACACATTCTGTGACCATTGCTTCCAAACCAGAAAACTTTTCCTGACATGCCTCCATTTCAAGATTTGGGCTTAAAACTGTCATCGGCTTAAATTCTCTTTTACCTTGCTGTTCATCCATAGCTATTCTCTTCAATTCCGACGCTAACTGCCTTAGACTACCCTTTAGATCTAAACCTCTCAACTGACACTCATACCTAACTTCATCTGCATCTAAGAATGCAAAATCTAAATTCTCCATTTTCAAAAAGTGTATATGTATTTATAAATAAAAAAAAATAAATGTGTGCAATAAAAAAACAAAAAGTGCAAAAAAAATGTAAATAAAAAAAAATCAAACTGTCACTGTACAAGAACAGTAATATAATTTGGCTCGATTGATTTGTTGTTTTATCATTCATTAAGGTTCAGTCATTCTCACCTATCCCATCAATCACTTAACAACAAAACAGCTGTGTAAAATCTCATTACCTATGCCCCTACATATAGCACCAACAATATAATGATACCATGCAATTTGATTCGAAGTAGTCCTGAAAATGTTCTTGAATACTAAGCGAAAAGGAACTTTATGAAAAAAAACATCCATATAGCCATCTTATTTTCACATAGTCTAGTATATTGTTAGGAATGTCAAAACGATTTAATAAACATCTTGCAACATATCTTACTAACAATATTACCTGCTACTATAAGGAAAGCAAAGAGAAGAACCAAAACGCTTCCTCTGCCAATCTGACTTATAGAGTATTTTAAAAAAAAAATATTTCAAGTAAACTTCAAGATCTAAAACTTCTAATCACTGAAATTACATTTGGTGTTAAACTCTGTATAATATTAGTGACATCATTGTCAAATAAATTAGTTGCTTCTACATAAAATTATATTTGTTTTTGGGCCGGAATGACCCGTCCGTAGTTTGGGCGCCATAATGGCTGTAGCATATTTGGGGCTGGAGTGTGTACTCCATAGCCTTCACATGACTACTGCCATTAAAATTGAAGGAAGCAAATGTCTAAACTAAACTGTTATACACTTTATTCCATCTTCTCTCATAATGCCTCCTTTCTAACAATGTTTTCCGGCTGCTCAGGGCTGGGTGTGGGAAGAGAAGAAAACGGAATATAGTTAAAGCTGATCTTAAGAGATCATACCACCGCTAGAGAGTAAGAAGACAACGTAATTCACAGAGAGTACCAAAATATTGCGGTTTCCCTCAAAAGTCTACACAACGATCACAGCTGATCATACCGACTATTTGGAGTGATAAGAGCATCTCCATCAAATGCGTATGACGAATGCAAATGAGGGATAAGGGATAACTACTAATAGGGGGGTTTTGTATGCTAGCTGAAATGCATACTGGCTGCTGTCAAGGACTGATGAGAATGATGGGAATGACTGAAAAGTAAGTTTCTAGCAACACATTATGGTTTGATTTAACTTAAAGAATTTATTCCATACAAAAAAAAATTTCTCATAGAATATGAGAATCAAAACAAAATGAAACTTGAGTACTTTTAATACGTACGCAAACTATACACTATACAATTATGTATGTATGTAGTGTGGTTTGAGTGAATGCCAAATAAAATTTCTCACCAATATTTACAAAATTATGAATGAGTGAAAATTGTATGTATGTATGCGAATTATGATTTTGATTGATAATTAACTTTAAATTTAATATCAAATTTTATATTATGAATACTGCAAAATTATTATGTAATAAAAAAAAAATCTATTGAATGTATGTATTTGTGTAATAGTGGTTTATGTGTTTTTCTTTTAAATAATGTACTTTGTTACCTGTTTATCCATGCGTAGATTTTCGGGACATGTCTCGATGATCTGCTGCTATGATGATGTTGTTTTTGTGTGCATGCGTTATTTGCTTTTTTTTGTTTAGGTATTTTAGATGTAAAATTAAAGAACCACTATGTCACTTTTATACAATTAGGTAATTAGTTAATTAAGACAAATTTACAATTAGGATAATTTTATAAGTATGCATGAAAGTATGAATGAAATTGAATGAAAGGAAAATCTATATTATATAAGTACTATGAATAATTTATGTATGTGTAATTGTGTAAGCATGAATTAGAGTGAGAAACTAGATTAACTTTAAGTATGGTAGATTAGGTGAATTATGTAGATATATGTATGTATAAGATATGTATATATGTATATACTTTTTCTTTTTCTTTTTATCTTAGATAATTAGAAATAATTTATTAATTAAACCATGCACTTTTAACTTTAACTTTAGATTTAACTCTTATATATATAAGCACATGTGCGAACACTTTTTGATGGAGCGGAGACTTCAATTAAGCGCGATTTCGGGTGTCTGCCAGCATGGGGTCTTGAGGTGGATTACCGACTTTTTGCTGCTTTTTTTCGGGAGCAATTGGCGTGGTTGGTTTGAAGACGCGTGCCGATCAACTGATCAAATTGATTGTGGTGCTGCTTTTCTTGACTATGTGCTTGCGTATGTGTCTGTGCACATATATGCAAAGCGCATGGGGTCTGATGGGGTGACCAGGTGAGGAGCAAGCAACGCACAATTTTCTTGCAGAAACAACGCGAATCTTCGATTACTCCCTCCTAGGCTATCAAATTCCGCTCCTAATGAAACATTTCATTTTCTTAGTTATCAAACTTATATTTTTAGGACGTGAAAACTCTTACCTCTTCAAAACAGGTTTACTATTTTAATTTTTATAAAATTAAGAACTTAATAATAGCGTTTTAAGTAAGCTACAAACTTACAATAGGTACTTTTGATTTCTTGGGACTTGGTATATAAAATATATTATATGCCCAAGTTATAGTATTAACTATGGACTTATTGGCTCGAGGTTTAAAGTGCAAAAGAAAGTTTTGGCGGAAATTTACACGCATATACTCAAATTTCGAATGGGTGGATTTTCGAAAATCCTTCATGAGCACGCCATCTAGACGTGAAATGTTTTCGCGATGTTGTGGTCGGTTCACATACTTTAGGGTAACTTGTGCAAGTTCATGCTTGAAATATTTTTATGCACCTAACTAATACTACAAAAGCTATAGGCTATGTCGATCATAACCAGGGTTACCTTTTCGACCATTTTTGACAAAAATATATTTTTTTCTGATGTCATTGCTTCTATCTTGCTAAAAGATCCTAAAACTATCAACCGCCTATCAGTTTCAGCCAGGAGTTGAGCTGAACAAAATCTAAGACTTGCCTTTACTTTTGAAAGCTCTAAAGTACGTAGCGGACTAGTGCCTCAACCAAAATGCCTCTACAGCCAACTCGATCCATTGATATAGCTGCCTCCAGTTGTGCTCGCCGCATGTTGGCTGAGAATCCTCTTCAACTGGGCGCTTTACAACATTAGGTAAGGTTGTCGAGTTGTGAGCAGAGTTGAAGATTCTCCAGGCAGGGCATTCATCTACGTACGTTCTATATGTCTCAGCCATCTAAGCTGATGAATTCGAATCTAGGTCTATATCGGTCTACATCTACAGCCCATACAGTTCTTCATTGTACCTTCAAACTTGTTGCAAATATCACACGGAGTTGGCGCAACGCTGTGACTTCTCTATAAATCTGACAACGCTTCATCTTGTTCATAACCTTTTCTGAATTCAATCGGTAGTGCTGTTAACAGCCTTCATGGACCAGTGACAGTTCTGCAGCATCCTCCTTCACAAACGGATAAATTTAGTTATATTATAGGTTCGGTTAGGGTCTAGGGTCCTTTTTTAAGAATAACAGTGTTTGCTTTGTTCAAGATAAATATTTGCAGTTCGACTTTTTTTTATCAGTCGGTTCTTTATCGTGGGTGGATGGACCGTAAAAACACATCACCTTAGGAGTGTATGGCAATTGGTGAAACAAAACCTAAACTACGCTGAATTGACCTTTTTCTATCGCCGACCGCACCCACTCACTCAACTTCCCGTCACATAACCGCACACAATCGATATCCACTTACAAGGTAACTCAAAAGGACCCAAAGGGCCAAAGCCACAAATAGTCAGAACAGATGAATGCAGTTTGTTCGGAATAACACGGAATTTTTGTTTAGCTTTAGGCCACTTAGAAGGTTTTTCACTAAGCCACTGCCAGTTGTGTTGCGCTCCTGCTTTTATTGACAAATTAAATGGACACAGAGAGGTCCAGTCCAGGCGTCGTCATGGTACATCAACTGTATAGGGCTTAGATGGATTTCTAATTTTTTTGTACATAGTTTAAGGGTGAATCTGACATTGCCTCGATTTGTCATTTCGAATTCAGTAGCTGTCCACGTCAATGGAACTATTCTTGTTTACTACAGTATTCGACTCGACGACTTGTATGTATTATAGGGCCTGGGTGATTGTTGTTACATCGTCCTGTATATGTAATGTATAGATGGAAAAGTGTGTAGGTCTATGTTCCTTTTGGTATACCATAATACTGTATATCCTGAACCTGAACCCGGCGGATAGATTAGTTTTTACCATTTTTGTGTGTCCTTTTTGTCGGTGGTTATATAGAAGTATAGGTGGGGTAGGTGAGCTGTAAGAAAATAGTGCTTTGTTGTTGTTGATTGAATGTCAGTATAGCGTTGATTTGGTTTGGATTAGGTTTTGATTGTTGTTTGTCACTTAATCAGAACTGTTTGACAAGTTTTTTTCTTTTTCTTCTTTTTGTTATGTCTTTGTCGGGTGTTGACTGACTTATAGTTTGAGGGTAGATTATAATGCCAATGTCCTGTGAGTAGAACAACAAATTGAGAGGTTTTCTTTTGATGTTTACGATGGTTATTTGTAGTAAGTGTGTTTGAGTTTAGGTTTTATATTCGAATAAAGGATATTCTGTGAAATATGTACATATGTCAGTTAAATTGACTTCCTTTGTATATGTACAGGGTTTTTCAATAAGAGCGCTACAAAAGTTTTTTTTAAATAAAACAAAAACGATTTTGGATATCAATGAAATTCTTTATTCCTGTGAAAGTACGTTCGATGCCATTATGTATGGAACTCGATTTCTTTTGCATGGCCACCACGGGCACGCTTGCAGAAGTCCAGACGCTGAACCCAATTTTCGACAGTTTTCAAGCATAAGTCGGCCGATACTGCTGCAATTTCACGTTCGATATTCGTACGAAGTTCATCAATCGTCGCTGGCTTGTTGGCATAGACCATAGACTTGACGCAGCCCAACAGGAAATAGTCTAACGGCGTCAAATAGCACGACCGAGGCGGCCAAGCGACTGGACCATTTCGTGAGATCAATTGTTGATCTGCTAGGACGATTATGACGACCATAAATTGGACGTAGCGCTCTTAACGTTGAGGCCACTGACTCCGAATTTCGGTAGTAAATTTTAATAATTTCGACTCGTTGTTGGCTCGTATATCTTTCCATCATGAAATGGCAAACCTTACTGAAGAGAAATGTCAAAAAAACGGCAAGAAATTCGGCGTCGTTTGCTGTCCCTGTCGCTCTACTTTTGTAGCGTCCCTGTTGAAAAACCCGATACCTACTTAAAAAAGTACACGTCTAATTATGGGCACAAGGTTCCGGCAAATGATAATTTGTGACGTAAATAGGAATTTTTAAAATCTCTTAGGTTAGGTTATAGTTATAGTTATAGTTATAGTTATAGTTAGTACTTAGAGTGAACCGCAATTAGCTCTTATTTCGGCAAACTCTTTGAACTTAATTCCAGGCAAGGCCAAGGATGCACATAGACAAGACACCATGGCTCTTTGAAAGCGGTCCAGGTAATAACGACGAACGTGAATTGATAGATGGGAGACATATTCCAGTCAAAAGGCTTGTGCATCGATTCAGAGGTTGACGATCCAACGACAAGAAACTGCGAAGCATCCGGAAGAATAAACGCGTCATTGGACGCCGTGGAGTAGCGAGATTCTACAGAGAATACTTGAGTGAGAATACATACTTCATTATTCATTAACTTACCATAGACGCCAACAACGATAGTAGTCCCCGAATTGCGACATAATCAAAGAGGTAGGTAGCCAAAACTGTTGGCCGCCACCTAGCCACCCCAGTGATAATGAAATGACCATGACGATATCGAAAATTCACATGTTCAAACAAAGACCGGATAGGGCCGTATAGAGTCAGAAACATGGGAGGAGGAGATGATCCGGTGTTTAGGAATAAAACGATCAACGCTGTTCTAGTTCGAGGGGATTGATGATTTTAGAGACCAAGAAATGTAGGCAGTACCTGCTGCTTTTAAGGCCGAAACGAAGACTCTTCGAAAGAGCTAAGGCAACCTATTTAATAGACGAAGCGCACTGTGACCGTTGTTGCAGTTTCTTCCAAACAGTGACATATAGTGGCTGTCAACAAAGGCTTCTAGATTATCTCCACACCAAGTCTGGCTATCTCCGGCTATATGGTTTCTTTAAGTTTAAGTTTATTTATATAAGTTTAAGTTTAAGTGTTCTAACAGCTCTCAAATTGACTATCGTTAACAATATTGTTGCCGCGTAGGTTCTAACCCGGGCGGGGACAACAATACTCTGCCACCGATCATAAACAGCAACGCGTTTACCATAGCCCCAAATTTTCATAAAGATACAAAACACATTGTCTCTAATTATCTCTCACTTAGTGGAGTTAAGTATAAGACATAAAAAGTTTGAACGTCGCTTCAAAAGGACATTTTTTAATTTGCAAAAAGTAGTAGATATACATCAAGTGACGAGTAGCTATAGTAAAACTTGCAGAGTCGTGAAAAAATCCGTTAATATATATATAGATGACAAAAAAATTTACAAATCAGAAAATCAATTTTGCAATAGGTACAGCGTTCCCTCCCGTGCTACAATTGTAGTATTTTGCTCATTTTGAGTACATTTTTACGAACTGAGTACGATACTACTTTGAAGCCGTAGCGTACTACTATTTCATAACATAAACATAATTAATTTTTTTGAATTTATGTACATAATTTTGTTTCCTAAACCCGACACTTCAAGGGTACTTAATTACTTATTAGCACCTTTTCACTTTTCCCATACAATTTTAGTATGAACTGTCAATTTCATACAATAGAGAGTGCCCAATTATAGCACAAAATCAAAAAAGCGTTTTGTAGGAGAACAAAAATTGACTTTATGGTGAGAGATTTGCACAAATGTGCATAATACGAATAATAGAAACGAATAAGAACAGTGCACATTTAAAATATATTGACAGCTATTTGCTACTCGTAGCTGTCAATTTAAAATTGAAATCAAATTGTGAGACCTGAACCAATAATTTAATATTAATTAAAAACTCAAACCGTATGTAAGCAAAGAAGCTGATAAAATTTATATTATCAAGGACTGTGTAGCCAATGTTAATTTTCGGATGTCTGCATATTTTGGTGCAATTTAAACTATGACCATAAGCTGCGTAATTATAATATTATATATATTTTTTTAAGAACATTATGTAACTTACTCAATAGAATTTTATCTATTTATTAATGAGGCTAAAATTATGCTCAAGCTAAAAGACTTGACTAGAGTAAGCTCCATTACATAAAACTATCAGGAATTATGAGGATTTCTTCGATTTTCAACTATTTAACTGAAACGAAATTGACTCTATATACACTGGGACTTACTTAGTCAAAGTATTGCCAAAGCCCAAGAATTGGCTGGTGAATCTGCCCACTGCCTTTTTGAAGCAATTTCATACTATTGGGGTAGTAACTTCTATGTTTGTGCTATTTGTGCAATGTTTACTTTTCGTATTTCGCACTTTGTTAACTTTTAAAAATTGTTAAAAAGAAATCTGTGAAATATGGTTTTATTTTCATAGAAATTTATTTGATGTTTAAGAATCAGAGATAGCGCGCTTTGCGAAACAGCATAGATATTGTTATGAAATAAATGACAACTAACTTCGCCTTAATTTGTTTGTGAATTTATAAAAGTAAGAAATAACAGCGATTCTCAGGCAAGTTGGATTACCCCTGACAATTTCTATTGGGAAATTAAAATCGAATTTTCTAGGAATCAATTTTAAGAAAAAATTATATACATATACATAGCCACATTAATTGGAATTTATAGCTTTTGAAAAACTTCACTAAAACATATCAGTCCATTTGATCAAATTTGTCTGTCAATATCAGCATAATTGCGGAGACTGATAGAAATGGGAAGTTTTACCACTTTTAAACAAATAACTGGAAAGTACACTTAAGGTGCATTCTGGGACGTACTACCTTGGGGCCCATTTGAGTACTATTTTTCACTGATATGAGAACTCTGTCAAACCAAAAGGGAGGGAACGCTGAATAGGTACCGGCAGGAAACAAACTTGAAATTAAAAGCAATTCCCCAAACATCCAAATTTAGTCTTCCTGTCAACAGTATGTATGGACAATGTCGGTACACTTTGACACAACTCCTCTCTATAGATGAGTCCCATTCCTTAGTGAGATAAAACAGGCAAGCCAATTGCATATAGAAATCAACCCCACTCGTAGGAAACCTTTGTTGTCAATTTTAAACTTCAAGAATCAAATTGTAAGTTCCAATGACTGAAGGAGTGCACTGTGCATTACATTACACACTTGTTATGTGACATAACTTAGATTTGTTCTCTCCTTGTTATATATCTGCATATCAAGTTTGCATTACAACATTCGTCCTATATGGAAAGGGTCGCAAAGGTAGTTATCATTAAAGAATGTATCCTTTCGACCTTTGGTAGGTATTTCATTTCGCTCACGCACTTATGAATGTGTTGGAACGTTGAAAGTATACCTATTACAGCATTATAGAAAATAAATCGAGATTTGTGTCCATTGTCCCAGGAGGCTATCTACAAAGTGAGATGTGATAGCTTATAGGGCATTCTTACACAAAGTTGCAAACGCAATAGCAGTGCCGAAGTACTTTCGCATTACAATTTTTGAATGTACAGCTACAGTGTGGTGAGAATAAAATTTACTTTGCCATTTATTGTTCTTGGAAAAAGCCAGTGGATCTACCGGAACAACTATTGAATGGGAACGAGGTAAAAGCTGGTCCTGTATATTTTGATCTATAGATTTTTAAAATGATATTTCTTATGGTCGACAAAAACGACAGATAGGTCGTTGGGGAGTAATTCCGAACGACGATGAAACAAAAAAGCGACAGGAAACAGAAGGTAGTAGTGCAGAAAGTGATGTAGGTAACTCGGACAGAATGAGATATGGGAGAGAAACGAAAAAGCGACAGGGTCTCAAATAGGGAACACAAAAATATGGAATAACAGGTGTGGTGAATGTAGACTAAAGCTACGCAGTAAACAAAGTAAGACAATTATCTTCGACTATGCCGAAGCTCAAATACCCGGTACTATATTATTGTAAAATAAAAAAAATATTTTAGTATTAAAAAAATATATATTTGTATGGGAGGTATGGGTACTTTTTATTCGACCAAGCTAATTTTTTGTCAAAAATTTTTAAATATTATTAAAACAATATGTGCAAAGTTTAAACTTGCTATCTTTACTGTATAAGCTATATAAATCTGATATTTTTGTATGGGAGGTAGTAGTAGTTTTCATCCGATCTTGCTCATCTTCGAACTTAGCCTCAGTTTGGGGGATAAAAGCTTACATACCAAATTTCAAGTCGATAGCTCTAAAATTACGGCCGTAATCGTGCGGACAGACGGACAGACGGACATCGCTAGATCGACTAAGAAAGTGATGCTGATCAATAATATATATAGTTTGTCATACCTACAACGCCTCCTTATGTGGTACCGGGTATAAAAATAAATAGGTGGCGCAACAGGCGGTAGACACCCTAGGCCTAGCTTCTCGCAACCATTCGTCTGTGTGAGTTTCAATTTTTTTGGGACAAATTGAAGGGACCTACAATTTTATGCCGAGTCCGAACGGCTGAATTGAGAAGCTTTTTCAGGACAGTCATACTCTCGGATGTTTGTCAGACGTTCGCGAGAAGTGGCGTAGTAGAAAAAACCTTAAGATGTAATCTGTGTTTTTCCGTGGATCGAACCTGGGATCCCTCGCACAGTAGCCCAGCACACCAACCACTGCGTTACTGCGCCCACACAGAGGTACCTGTACATATTTCTAATTTTCATTCGGGATATTTGCTAAGAAACGGAAACGGAATAGACAGACGAGCTTGGTTGGGATGTCAAATCCAAAAATAGCTCGTTGCAGCTCATCTCTAACATAATATCATCATCATCACCCTCTCTAAATAATCTTCTCGCAGTTGAAAAATAACTCGAAGCGTATTAGGCCTATACAAAGTTAAATTTTGAAGTATATAGGATGATCTTAAGGAAAATAGGACCGGAAATTTGTTTTTTCTTATAATTATCACGCGCTTAATAGGTTACGACTACTCTTGTATAGTGTAGTCTGATGTAACTCCATAGCGCAGACATTATTTGGGCTATTAACTTTTGAACAAGAGTAGATAGATACCTTACAAAGGCTTCATATTAAAAGTAGGCAATATTGCCTAAAATTAAATATAGTATTGTTCCTATGTTTGCCCTGCTGAAGAGATTTTTTTTAAATATTTAAATATATCTACATACTTGTAATCTAGGTCTTCATTTTACTTATTCATAAATGTTCATCTCAATCGTTAAACTTTCAAGGCTGAACATATTTTTCCTCATTGCGCTATTTTTATGAGAATGCTTGTCAATACAGCCGATTGGACTCGGCATACAAATTGCATGTCCCTTTTTCCCAAAAAAAAAAAAAAAAAACTCACATAAGCAAATCGTATTGAAAAGCTAGGCCTAGAGATATGGACCTTGTACAAGAAGAAGAATCGTCTGCGAATTAAAATGGATACTTTCGCTTTTATGTGATGCTTTCATAACAATATCCCCCATCTTCCACCAGATAGAACATTGTTTTCAGCTATAATCTAGAACAATCGTGCATACCATTAGGGCGCGGGCGGTCCTATGGTATTTTTGGAAGTTTAAAATGTCCCTCCAATATTATAAAAAAACTCACGCACCCCTCGACGATAATACTGGGTAAAAATGTTGAGCTAGAAAATATGTATTGAAGGTAGTTTTATTCTAATCTATGCTAAAATATGACAGTGTCTATGATATAGCTATCTGTCTTTTGCAAGATGGTTCTTTACAAAAAAAAATTATGAAATGTCTGAAATTCAGCATTTACTAATGGCGACTGCATCGAATTTTTAAATACACAGAGGCCTTAAAACATATCAAATAAGAATATTAATTTAATCATTTTTGAAAATTGTGAAAATTTGAACTTAAGCTCGACTCTGTCTACCGTGCAAAACTTCACTGAAAAACTTAAGGTTTTGCTCTCTTAAAATTTCCAAATTATTCCTAAAATGGGTGGTGGTCGTTATGATTTATTTACTTGGAGCCGATTTTTTTCAGCTTTTTTTAGAGCGACCTATATCCACGTTATCTATCTTAAGGCTCTATATTGGCTATATCCACTAGTCCAGTTCATGAAAGAAGTAGCTATATGATAGATCTTCAATATGATGTACTGGATGGCTGGTAGTCGGATAGCTTATTGTATATTTTGTCCTTTCAACATCACTATAATATTTCAGCACTAGTCTCTGAGTGGGCGCAGTAGCGCAGTGGTTAGTGTGCTGGACTACTGTGCGAGGGATCCCAGGTTCGATTCCCGGAAAAACACAAATTACATTTTAAGGTTTTTTCTACTGCGCCACCTCTCGCGAACGTCTGACAAACATCCGAGAGTATGACTGTCCTGAAAATGATTCTCAATTTAGCCGTTCGGACTCGGCATAAAATTGTAGGTCCCAAAAATAGAAACTCACAGCAACGAATGGTTGCGAGAAGCTAGGCCTAGGGTGTCCACCGCCTGTTGCGCCACCTATTTATTTTTTTTTTTAGTCTCTGAGTAAGTTACCGCCTATGAAAAGATATCTACTTTTTCGGTCGAGATAAGTTGTTCAGAAAATATTTCTGCTCTAAAACCAAGCCTCAAAAAATCAGTGCATCTACTAGGACTGTAATAACTTTCTAAAATGCATTATCGAAAAATAAGTACATACTTGTTTGGTATATTTTTTACCAAAATATTTGCTTAACCCTACGAAAATTTACAGTGTCAATTTATTTTCATCTCCCACTGTTACAGGACCTGGTCTTGTCACAAATCACACAAGCTACCTATATTTCCTCAACACTATTACTGTATACACCACTGTCTGTGGCTAGTACAAAACTACATTCCAACCCGTCCTGTTCCTGTCCAATTGGAATTTAAAATTTATGAAATTGTTCAGGTTGCAAGGAATTCTCCAACTTGGGAACTGTGTCAAATAGCTTTACGAGACAACCAAGCGACGTGTGGGCGATTACTATACAACGACGACAACAACACGATTTTCATCCGATTTGGGTAAATTTTACATTCACTACAACACTAGTCTATACCGAAACTGGATGTGTAATGGAATTGATTTAAGCACTCGCCCTATATACCTACTCGTATCTATGGCAGTGTGAGAAGCTTAAGATGAAGGAAGTGCTGAATTATTTAATTGAAAACTATGCTGTGGATAACATGTTTTGCTGTTCTCGCAAAGCAATTTATTGAGGTAAAACTATTGTAATTGAAGATGTTCCACAATCATCTGCGGAAATTTGAATTTAATTGCGGACCTGATGGGGAATTTGGTAAACGAAATTCCTTGGTCCCGCATATCAAATATTCTCACATTAGGCTAACCCCATTTTGGTGCTTAATTGTTTTTGGCAATTGCTAATGACATATCGTCGTGCATTTAGTGAGGACGTTATTGGGAACAAAGAGGGTCAAACTATTTTGTAATGCGGTCGAATGGTACAAGTGATATTGAAGTTCGAAAAGGGGGTTCGAATAAGCACCTTTTGAAAGGGATCTCTGCGCTATGCAATGTCTTTGCTATAATAATTCACACGTGCGATTGTTACTGTGTAATAAAATGTGTCATTGGGGTGGCCCTTAAGAGAGGGAGCTAACTCGTAAAATTCCTTTTGCAATTTATTGGTAGTATAACACTATCTATACACCTCTGACATTATTTCAAAGGTTATGGGAACTAGAAGTAGTAAATACCAAGTTGACGGGGCACGCTAAATTATCCATACTATCGTGAGATACTTTTACTATAGGTAGTAATATTCGGTAGAATGGCATTTTGGACCTTTGTGATACTTCAATGATTCCCCTTTCCCTTGTCATTTTGTAGTTCATACCAAGGGCCAGAACAAGGTGGCGCAAAAGCTGCCACCCGATGTTATTTGGCTGTCACTTTTTTATGAATGAAAAACTTTGGTTTTGCTTTTGGATTATGTCAAGAAAATGATAGGTATCGGCAAAGTAGCCGCCACCAGAATTGATGACCATTTGGGCCCGATTTATGTCATTTTTCCATCATTCTTTCCAGAACTTCCGGCGATAGGTCCTCGCATTCTTGACGCATATTCTCTTTGAGGGCTTTAAGAGTCTGATGCTTGTTGACATAGACTTGTGATTTCAAAAAAACCCTACAAAAATAAGTCCGGATCAGGCTATCTTGCAGGCCAGTTTTCAAATCGACAAAACGAGAGATTAGGCGACTCGGAAATGCATCCCTCAGAATTCAGAAATTCGGTTGTGATCGTGCGTAGGGGAGACCGGGGCTAGTTGACTCAAAATTTACATTTTTTTATTTTTCCCTTGAACTAAGACTGATATCAAGACAGTTAAAATATCATTAAAAAAGGCATTAGTTTGTCTGGTACCGGGATAAGTTGACTTACGTTATGGGGTAAGTTGACCCACGGCGCCGTGCGAAACGGAATTCTTACAACAAATTTAAAGATTAAGATTAATTTATTTGTTTTTGTTTATTTTTTATTTTTTTTGTAATAATATAAATGAATTCTGTACCTGCTTAACAAAAAAGTATCACCATATAGGAACAATATTTTCAATTTTAGGCACTTATGTAGGTTATGTAAACAAAACACAAAACCACTTCTTGTGGTGGAAACAAAAGGGCACTTAATGACCATTAACTAAAATAAGGGAAAATAATTAAATTAAAGAGGTACATACCTACTTCTAGTGCTTAACAAGAATCTATGATTTTAAATCAAGCAAAATAAATAAATTAAAAACCACTTCATGTGGTAAAACAAAAAACAAAAATATAACTTATATTCTTAGTCACTAATTAAGCAAAACAAAAATTATAGAGTCACTTTCAGTGCTTTGGAAAAGATCAAAAATGCACTATACGACTTAAAATCAAACAAAATAAATAAAGTAGAACCCATTTCTTGTGGTAAAACAAATATTACTTAATCACTATTTTGACAGCTATAATCAGTTTCGGTGTTTTTAAGTCCTCATTTCCTATTAATCCCTAAAAAATTATTGAGTCAACTAGCCCCGAAAAAAATGAGTCAACTAACCCCGCCCGACCATCTGGCAAATAACAAGATTTTTCAGAAGCAAAAACAGAAAACAACAAAAAATAAAAGACATACATCGACAACTAATACATAAATACACTATATTCCAAAAAAAATCTGCGCCAGACGCTTAAAAACGGCCGAAAAGAGGAAAACAAGAGAAAAAAAAAGTTACTTTCGGTAGCAAAAAATCGTTTTTCCTCAATATTTCTTGAATGACATCCACTAGCGACGAGATACAAAAGGAGACTAAACAGGTATCGGTATTGAATGTAAAAACAGGAATGCACATGCAATTCATCTCTTCTGTTTAAAATAAATGGTCAACTTGCCCCTTAGGCCAACTAGCCCCGGCCTCCCCTATGTACTGACGCAATGTCTGCTCTTTTTTCGAAGCGACCGGCTAAACGTGGGAGTGTTTGCTCCAGTTGGTGTCGGAGGACAGGGAAATCTACGCTGAAACAATTATTCCGCGCTCTTTAGGAGTAGCTATAGCGATTCATGTATTATTGACGTGTATTTTGTATCTGTTTACTTCAGAAATGTCAAAGTAGAATTGACATTTGCCGCCATTTGGAAAAATTATGGAATCTTCCGATTGGCTGACTTTTGGGCCGCCTTGTATATTGTATCAAATCTTGTTTTCTCAGTCGTACTTTTTCAATAGAGACAAATTGTCAAAAATGAGCTATGTTAACATATTCAGGATGTCATCTGTTTTAAAAATGCCTTCGCAAAACATGAATGAAAGCCCTATAACCAATGTAAAAACTTTTACAAAACAGTCGTATTTCCATATCTAAATTTGACAATGTTTTAGAGCGCTTCTCCAATTTAATGGAGCCCATCCATTAGCCTGGGTAGCATGTAGGTACCAAATTCCAGGTATTTGAGAAGGTCATAGAAAGCGTAAAGTTCGTCCAAATACACCTGTTATCGTGGGACTTTCCAACAATCCCGTGGACTATGGAATGTGCCAGCAAGACAATGGATACAAATACGAGATGCCGAGTTTATGTTGAAGCATTCACATCACTAGAAATTACTTAACGCGCTCTCTGCCAGTGAAGTCTCTCCATCTACTATTGAACTATGACACTCCAGCCTTTCATCCTCTGCAATCCCGATCCCGAGCACTTTGCTCACAATTGTCATCACGAAGCGCTTTATCATACGCGATAGCATAGTGTTTGAAACGGAGGTTCGGACTTCATTGGACTGACAATCAAAGATCTTCTTGTCTGGGCATTACTTTTAAATATTGCCTTGAAAGTTTCAACACAATAATTAACTGTTGTCAAAAATATGGCAGGATTAACCAACACAATGTACCTCTCATTTTTTCTACCAAGCGCACCGTACGGCCTACTCGCACAGAGGCCACATCACATCATGATTGCAATTTACGCCCACCACCCCAAAGCAGAGCAACAACAGAAAATTATTGGTTTAGCATTGATTTTGCATTTGATCAACTAACATTATTTAACTTATTGTTTCTCAGCTTCTGGATGGAGTAGAGAGATAATTAATGATAGCTCAAAATACAACCATCTGCGAATAAAAGTGCTGGATCGCCATACACATGGAAAATGGAAAACAACAAAAATATTTTTTGTGAAAAATTCACCATAGCAATCACTGAGAAAACAAATCAACCCTTTTCGAATGAGGTACACGTATGAGGGTGTGGTGTTGTTTTTGTTTGTCGTTTCGCACAATCGCAAAAAACATCCTTTGTAGCAAGGTATATGTAGATACATATGTATAACATTTCACTTCAAAAAATACGTTTTGGCTAAAAACTGTAGCAAAGGGCGTGGCTATAAACAACATAGCCTATATCAGTCTCACAGTATTAAGAAACATTTTAAAAAAGTTTCATCGAAATCTGTCCAGTAGTTTTCGCTATTTTAAAGGACAAAGAAAATTCCTTCAGTTTTATTATATGTATAGAAGATTGGTAATGACTATGTATGACAAGCTTAAGCTAGCGTGTGGAAATTAAGGAAAACTGGTCTTACATTGACCCAATAAAATCGAATTGAGGATAGCCTTATCTAAACATAAGGCTGCTGGAGTGGATGCACAAACTTATCTGCAAAATTTAGTCGGAAGAAAGTATGCCCGACGAATGTAACCACAGCATTGTGTATCCAATCGACAAGAAGGGAGATACGCTGAACTGCGCCAATTACAAAGAAAAAACAAGCAATAACTGGACAGACTTCAGCCCAGCAAAGTCAACCATTGACCAAATTCAGTCGCACTTCGGAAAATCCCAGAAAAAATGGAGAAATTCCAGATCGATACATATACCACCTATTTGCTGACTTCAAGTTCGTCAACCTTAGCGTATGTACTGAGGGACTTTACAAGGCTATGTCAAATTTCGGCAAATGACGATGGAGAAATCACTCTGGTCCGTCAAAGAACACCACGGAACCCTTTGATGTCGAATAGTCCAAGACACAAGGTAACTTCTTTAACTTCTTTAACATCGTTCTTGAAGCAATTGTACGAAACTCACAAGTCAAAAATTCAGAGCTAAAATGTTCCAAAAGTCTGTTCAACTATAACTGTGCTGATGATATTGATCCTATCGAGGGAACGTAGCCAGCTGTCAGTGGCGCGTTTGCAAAACGCGGTGCAAAATGGGTCTGACCTGTAACGAAGACAGAATGAAGTATATCGCTGTCATCGAGAAAGATATATCACCATCAGCAGAACGTTTCAAAGTTCAGATATAACTCCGAAGTAGTTAAAAGCTTTGTCCACCAGGGCCTCTAAAATTACCACCTAAAATGACATCAGCCCAGAGATCATGCGAAGAATCCGCCCTTGCCAATCGCTGATTCTTTGAGCTAAAAAGTAATTTAGGAAGTACCGAGCTGATGACTGGAGGGGCTTGTTCGTTGCGGCCGTGCTTCATCCCGGACTGTAAGCGCCATCTGATGCAAACTAAGTAGGGGTTGTCTGGATAGTACTCATAGTCAACGTTGAATGGCTCATAGTTTGGAACTGTCATTGTTCCTTAAATTCACATAAAAATTCGTGCGGTTTTTTGGAGATACATATTAAATAGCCACTCCCACTCTTATATGATATTTAGCACTGTTTGTCCACGTCTTCTTCCGGTTACACATTTGATTTCTGCCCTCAGATGCAATCTCCATAAATTGATCACATTGTTCCATAGAAATTTGTGGGTTATTGTGATGCCTACTTTCCAGCCGTGAGTTGTTCTCCAGTCTGTGCTTTCTTGAGGATCTACAATTTTCCTCGGTTTATAGATAAACACAAAAAAGATAACTACAGACAGATTAAATGTGATTAGCACAAGATAATCTAATCTGATCCACTGTGTTCGCTTCGATATTCTCATGGAAACCTATACCCATCATCCAGGATATATACGCTTCATTAGTACTAATTTCTGAGTAAATTTGATAATTCTTTTCAAAAATTATGTAAATTCCTGATCACAGCAGTTAGTTGCACAGCAGACTCCTAGACTTTCCACTCACCCCAGGAGCCATACTTCAATTCCCCATGATGTTAGGTATCCCAAAATTGTATTTCCGTCCCCATATTTATTTATTTAAATTTCTCCCCACAATTGAGCGGAACGTAAAAAGAACCATCCTATTCTGTCACTGCCATCATAGGCAGCTTGCCTCAACTCCGCTGTAACCAAAGTCTTATAACCTAATTAGTACGTTGAACAATTCACCAGACAAATAGGTACCCCCTAGGCACACGCATACACTGTGTATTTCCCATGGGATACCCACCTGCTCCAAAGGTATAATTTTCCCATATAAAAAAGAGGAAACAGAAAAAAAAACTGCCTCCTCAGAAGTACTGGGGCGGTACCAAGTCCATACCCCATACACCGATGACACTGATGATAAAATTGTAGATCTTCGCTTCATGGATGCTGTTGTAATAAGTATGATAAAATAAATTCCAATGCGTCGTATAGTGACCATGACTCTTTGTGGTCATCCAAGGAGGGCATGTGCAGCGTATCTGCGCTCTAGATGGGGTCCCATATCTAGAACTAAATGAACGATTGCGGCCATCATTTTCGATGCCACAACCAAGATATGAATGACATATGATGGAGTAGATGGAATACCTGCTCCCTAGGAGTAAGTATAAGCCCACCTGAGGAGCTATATCTACGCATTGCCGTTGCACTAGTTTTTCGTTCACTGCTTGACGTGGAACGAGTCTTTTTTTTATGCCAAGCGCACCTTGTCATTAATCATTTGTCAGATGACATTACTATATATGCAAGGGTGAAAAAAAAAAAAAAGAAAATTGTCACTACCTTAAATCTGTTAGCGAGGACTGAGACGGATGCGACATCCTTTAAAATGATTCGTCATACTTAGTTGTAATCTCCGGAAGTTAATCAACTCCCTTTTGATATAAAAATCGGAAATTGGGCTTAGGAATCTTAAAAAAAAAAGTATATTTATCGGAAATTTAACTTCCGGTCTGATGGGGATTTATATTTAGGTAGGAGCCTTTAATGTGAGAGGAAATCATTTGAAAAGGTAAAGGTCACCTGTAAAAGGGATGGATTTAATTTCTTTTTGTTGATTTATATAATAAATCGAACCGTCTTCCATCTATCACTGAAGGCGGTTTTTGTATAGGTAATATTTAGTTTCATGTCCGAAGGCTAGTCGAACAGAAAGTCTTGAAGACCCATATACTTGATGAGTATTGATAAAATGTGTAGGCCTTTTGGTTATACTTAAATTTCAATTTATTAGATTTTCAATGTGTTCCATTTCAGAACATTCTTTTAAGCCGTTTTAGACTTAAAGGCCGTTAATGCGATTTAGGAATTGTAATAGTCACAAAGTTTGTGTTTTCATCGTGAATGTTGAACCGTTTGTTCTGTCTGACAGCTGAGGCATGGAACTCAGAAGAGTTTTGGATTTCTGTAAAACAAGCTACCCTCCCCTCGTTACATATGCTGACTCAGGGGCGGATCCAGGAATTCAGTTTGGGTATGGTCACGTTGGCCGAGACCAGCCAACCAATAAAAAATATTTTTAAAAATAGATATAGATAACATTGGCATAGGCCAATTTGTATAATCCCTTCCAAACTGGATGTGTGAATTTTGGAGCAGAAATGTGGTGTGTTTTGAACAATTTTTTTTAAATTTAAAATACTCCAATTACCTTAAATTTAAGTAATGTTTGTGTTAAAAAGAAGCAGAATTCTCTAAATTTTTTTTTTTTCGTTTAAGTGTTCTATACCTACATAAGTGGCGTAAAATTAGGACCCCATATTTTGCCGTTTTTAGTTAATAAATTTTTTGTTAATACTTAAAGCTTTAGTTTTAAATCTTCCTTCTTGTCAAATCACAACAATTAAATTCACTTTCATTTAAACAAAAATAAGTCTGTAGCAAGCTTGGTCTGGGACCAGTGGGCGATAGAAAACCGACGTTAGGGGGTGTGCTATTTAAGTGGCGCGGAGTGTATTTGAATGAGAAATCCACTAGATTCGATACAGTTTTTTTTTTTGTTTAATTTGGTAAGGTCCCCTTCCACTTGCGTTTGTTTGTTTTCCTTTTGGGACTTATGTCCCACTTAATTGGGACTTATGTCCCACCCCATCGTGACATAAGTCCCATACATTTTTTTTGGGACTTATGTCCCACTCAACCTATTTCTTTAGATAAGCTTAGATAATTCACAAAGAGCATCACGTAATAAATAAATATAACCAGTATAAAATAGGTGTTTGGCTCTATTGTCTTGGTATAGTTTTAAGCATCACTTATATTTACAACTAAAATACAGTTACCAGCAGTTTGCGAAAAGTGACGCAAACCAATATCGCCACGAAGTCTTTTGGATATAAATGAATCATTTGCAAACGAAAATGTTTTGTTAAACTACGGCATAGATAAGCAAAAAGCTTTTTACAAAAACACGATTTTAAAAGCCCAATTTGGATGGAAAATATTCCGGGCATCTAAAATCGTTGAGTAAATTGAAACATTGCCTTAATCAGAACGACATTTTTTAATTGATAGCATATTTAATGTTTACCCATCCTGTGGATGCAGGCAATTATTAACTGTGTATATAGATTTTGTGTAAGCTGTAAGGTATATAGATTTTAATTGAAGAAATATTTTTTGAAGTTTCTGACTCATCATCTACTATTGTAGGTGGTAATTTCTAGCACACACCACCCCACCATATTATGAGGGATAAACTTTTGTGTGGGAAGAATCTAAAGGCGTAGCCGAAAAAAATTTTGAGCAAGGGAGGATCGATTTGAGGTGTGAAAATTAAAAAAATCCTCCCTTGCTCAAAATTTTTTTCGGCTACGCATTTATGTTCATTGAAAATCGATCATCCCCTTCGCATCGTTTCTTGGCTACGCCTTTGGTTTATTTACATGCCCAACTTGATCGCTCCTATTGTGCACTGTGCCAGGACCTA
Source organism: Cheilosia scutellata (assembly GCA_955612985.1). NCBI lineage: Eukaryota > Metazoa > Arthropoda > Insecta > Diptera > Syrphidae > Cheilosia > Cheilosia scutellata. Next base: position 85,266,367 of record OY015313.1, read on the forward strand.
CCATTTGAAATAGTCTGCTTGCCTTGCAGATATTCAAAACTGGACAAGAAGTGCATTTAAAACATAAAAGGAAACCCACACCGAAGTGGGACTAAGCTAAGATGAGTTACGTGTCGTGTAGTACATCCTGTTTTGCAAAGATAAACGAAGAAGCAATGGTAAATAAAAATTAATTTATATGTCCATTTTGCCGGTAGATAATTAAGAACAAATCTTTTGTTTACTTGTGAAGTTTGTTTGTTGGATGCCCAAGGGAAATCCGCAATATTTTGCTAAATATTATCTCTCCGAAAATTTGGGAGTTATGTCCCATTTTCGACAAAAAAATGTTGGGACTTATGTCCCGATGAGGTGGGACATAAGTCCCAAATTTTATGTTTGGGACTTATGTCCCAACTAAGTGGGACATAAGTCCCAATTTCGATTTGGGACTGAAACTGAAACACTCAAACGATCAACACGATTCTGTGGCGCATTACTTCTCGCGTCGGCTGGCTAACAGGTGGGGCGCAGGGACATAAGTCCCAAATCGAAATTGGGACTTATGTCCCACTTAGTTGGGACATAAGTCCCAAACATAAAATACAATTTTTTACTTTGTTCTTTTATCCATATATCAATATAGGTATTAAGAGTATTTTAGCAAGCAATAGTCTGGTTTTTTGGGGAGTATAATATTGCGCTGGCCACAACGAACGGAGCACTCCATAGACTTTCCCTACAACTGAATTAATGTGAGAATTCCAGGTAAGATTCCGGTTAAACACCATTCCTAAGTTTTTTGCGGTCTCAACATATTAAAGTGGAGCACCGTCATGTATGATTGTTGGAAAGTATGAAGAATCTACCGGTTTTTTTGAAATAATAAGACACTTAGACTTACTTGGGTTTAAAAAGAGCCCATTACCTTGAGCGAACAATACAATTTTTCTTAAGTCCTCATTTATATCAAAGACACAGTCTTCAATTAGTCCAAGAGGACAACTTTTGTACATTTGAACATCATCTGCATACATTTGAATGGATGTTCCAGATGATACAGTTTGAGGAAGTTCATTTATATAAAGAGAAAATAAAAGTGGGCCAAGAATTGAGCCTTGTGGAACGCCTTTGTAGGTAGGAAGGAAATTAGAAAGGTTTCCGTTCACCATTACAGCTTGCTTTCTGCCAATAAGGTATGAGTTCATCAATTTAGTGGCGGAATATGAAAAGTTATACAACCTTGACAGCTTTTTACAAAGATTTTCATGGTCAACGGTGTCAAAAGCTTTCGAAAAGTCCAGTAGTACTAAAAATGTTACATTTCCATCATCTAAGGCTCCTCTTATATCTTCAATAACATTTATAAGTGCTGTAGAACAGCTGTGTTTTTTTCCTAAACCCAGATTGCTTCGGTGATAAAATTTGGATAAAACAATTAATCTGCTTTTGAACAATTTTTTCAAATACCTTTGATAAAAATGGTAGTATTGAAATGGGTCTGAAATCTGTACTACTTGAGCTTTTAGCAATCGGTATTATCTTTGCCATTTTCCACTGATCAGGAAAAACACCTGTTGTTAAAATCGTATAGAAAATGTGCGTGATATATGGCAGTAAAATAGGCAAAATTGCCATGATGAACGTTGGGTGTATGCCATCTATTCCAACCGCTTTTGACTTAATTGACAAAAAACTTTCCACAACATCTGTGCTCTCTACTCTAGAGAAGGAAAAAGTATTGACCAATTCACTTTGCAAATCGGAAACCTCATTTTCACGAAAGGGAGACGCTATAGACAGCGGGGGGAAAGGATAACGCTTGTTTTAATAGCACGAGTAATACAGAGAAAACTTCCCACAAATCTAAGTCCCATTCCCATGCGGAACAAACATTTCCCTCAACCACCTTCAAGACAAATGTATAAGCCGATGTTAAAAAACCTCCATTTTACCCTTAATTGCTTCTCTAATCTCTCAATTGAGTCCTATTTTCCCATCCTTCGTCTCCTGCCATCGGATTTTCACTCTTCCGGAAGTGCAAATGTATTTTCTAATCCATTAGTCATGCCAGATACAATATTATATGCCAACCAACATCGGGTAGTAAAAATATCGTCAGAATCCCTTTCGTTTCCCATTTGAGCATCCCTTACAACGACAAAACGAATCATAATCGTATACTCGTAATATCCGCGTCAAAAAATTCAGTTATTCGTGTACATGTACTGTACATACTTCTTCTTTCAAAGATAAAAACGGAAGCGTGTTACTTTTTGCTTGTGTCATTTAATCGTCGGCCTTGTCATGTTGTCCTGGGCATAGAAAATTCGAAACGTTCGCATCATTGTCGTCTCATCTCACCATCTATCCCAAACAGAGCATCACAATAATATCCTGCCGTAACAACAACAACAACAAGAAGGAACACAAACAAAAATTCATATTTAGATCGGTAATTTGTTTTGGCATGATATCAGGTCGTGTGACATTTATCCCAAGGGGGGGATGATACCAAGTCAGTGCCAACGACGTATATTTATGCCCTATAAAGTCATTGGCTGTATTTGTATGTTGCTTGGCTAGGATTTCCTTTACAGAAGCAATTCCTGGATATAGTCTGTTCCTGAGATATACACGAGATCGTCGCACCGTCATTGTCGTCGCTTACATAACATAGCCCGGGCCTATATTGCGAGCTAATCGGTGCAATCGTGCGTAGGGTCGCTCTCGAGTTTATCTGGAAGCTTGTGTGTATGTATGGCGTGAGATGTTGGCAGAGGGGGTATATATTTTCATATTTTCTGACAAAAATACGAGATGGTTATTGTATCTGGGATTTTCTTCGATTTTTCTGGCAGCCCCCATGTTAGGTCGTCCCGCTGTCGTTAAAGTGAAATGAGGGAGACAGTGTGTGAATGAGGTGCGATAAGAGGAAATTGCATGTGAGGTGGTTTACATGGCTGGAATTTACTTCAATTATCTGTTTGGAGGTTAATTTTAATTTAGATACCTACATCAGTGGTGTGGTAAATGAAATTATTTATCGTGGAGTGGAAGTGATTTTATACCTATTCAACTCATGGCAGGATTTTTTTTTTATAGAAGGAATTGGCGGCAACCGAAATTATATTCTAACCTCCGACTTTTGGGGTGGTCATAAATTAATTCTTTTTAAACAGGATTTAATAAAGAACAGTATGAAATAGGAGAATGAATATAGATAGGGTATGTTTGGTTAAAGCTTTTCGATGATATTTGGAGGGAAGTGCGGATTCTACTCCTACTTAGAGAGTGGCTTTTAAACCATAAAAAAGTACAAAAGAGTAGGTAAAACACTGCCACCCATGTGGGTCTGGAGATAACCCGGTTGAATAAATTTCCAATTGGCTGTTGTTTTGGACGTTACTCACTAATTTCTTGCTCTGTTACCACTTCAATTGGAGTCCCTAATGCTCGTGGGCGAAAGAAATCCTTCGTCAAATTTATGCGCTATTTCAAGGTGAACTCCTTTTGTGGTCGACTTAATGGAACCCCATCTAAAGGGTTTTCCAATAGGGATTTCCGAATTTTGACAGGTGATTGCGGCCATTTTGTTGAAACTACATCTGTCAAATTGGAACAACATGGAGATTTATATCGTTCAACAACATGTGCAAATGATAAAATTATTTAATGAAAATGGGTCTTCTGTTCCGGCAACATTTCACAGTCGCCATCAGTGTTGCCAGAATTTTAAAAATCAAAATGCTAAATAGGATACAAAAAAATGCTAAAATGTATGAAGCTAAATAAAAAAAATGCTAAACGAAAAAAAAAATATATTTTTATCAGTCGTTTAAACAAATTTCATACGATTTCTTCTAAGTACAGAAATAATTTAAAAGGTGTAGGACTAGTAGCTAATATATTTTCAATTGTGAAAATTTAAAGGATTTCATAAATCTTTCTATTTTATGAGAAAAAGAGCAATCAGTTTTTATTAAATTATAGAAAAAGAAGTTGTTAGGTATATAGATACCTACAAAGAAAATTGAAAGAATAAAATGAGATACTTCAGCGTAACGAAAAAATTATTTCAAGTTACGAAAAACACATCACCAGAGGGTAGATATTAGTTAGGTAGGAAAACAGATTTTATTGAAGAACTGCATAAGCATAAAACTTTAACACCTAGATAAAGCGAACGAGTTTTACCAGCAAAAAACATGAAGTCGTGTTTTTTTCCAACCTACTTTAAGGCTTTCCGCACATGGCTCGTATCGTCATCGTAGCGGCATAGCGACATATCTCCGCCGACATATCTCCGCCCAGTACATTTTTCGAGCGGAATTATGTCGCTTTTTTTCTGGCGAAGTTATGTCGTTTTGAAAACGTCATATCTCCGCGCGGAGCTATGTCGCATTTAAAACTACATATCTCCGCCGAACTAAGAACGACATATCTCCGCGCGGAGATAGGCGTCTGTAAGAAAGTTTGGTGTATTTAAAGTATGGGGTGGGTCGCTTCGCTCGCTAACAGGATTTTAACCCTTTTTTTCGCAGGGTTTAGCCGCTCACGCGACTTCGTCGCTCCGCTAAGGGTATGTCAGCAACTGTCTGGCAGGCGCCTGGAGCTAAAGTTTAATTATATTTACCCTGGGGTATTTAGCAGTATGTATAATATTTTTAGTCAATAAAAATACATGCACTTTTCTGTGTTTTGAAAACGTCATATCTCCGCCAAACTAAGAACGACATATCTCCGCGCGGAGATATATCGTTTTAAAACGTCATAACTCCGCGCGGAGATATGTCGCTTGAAAACGACATAACTTCGCGCGGAGATATGTCGTTCTTAGTTCGGCGGAGATATGTCGCGCGGACTTATGTCGCTACCCCATCGTAGCGTATGCGGTGCGATGTACGAGAGGCATACGTTTTGTTGTCGCACACTTGTCTGCTACGCGTAATCGTCGCAGCATGCATGCTACATGACGACTATCGTCAAGAGTGTCGCTGTCGGCCGCTTATCATATTTGTACGAGTACGCTTGGAGTTTGTTTACATTTTTCAATGCCTACGTATTTTATTTAAAAAAAATATGTCAGGCGACATTTTATTTTGACGCTAAGCTTTGCTTGGATAGAGCAAAAGAGTCATCTAGCAGATCAGTATATAGGCAGCTTAATCTTACCTTGGGTTCAAACAATTACTTTAATAATAATTTAACAGTTTTGGAAATGAGTTTGATTTTCAAAATTCGAACAGAAATTCTAGAACTGAACTTCAGACCGCATAGAAGCGATTTGAACCCCAGGTGTTCACTATGCAACCTTGATCAGAACGAGAATGTGTTTCACTTTCTTGCATTATGCCCAATTACCCAGGAAATTCGCAGACTGCACTTTGACAAAAGCTTTTTAACGTTTGATGAATGTGCTCAAATCCTTAATGGATGTAGTGGATGGAGATCGCTTATCCGATTTGTCGTGCATGCAATGAATTACCGAAATTCGTTTGCGACACTGTAAATAATTTCTTTGTTTTAGCTAAACTAAAAGCCCGGACTTATTCAATGTTCTTCCCCCTAACTTTGTTTTAGCTAAACTAAAAGCCTGTCAATTTTTTAAGATTCTGTTTTTACTTTTTAATATTTGTTTTAGCTAAACTAAAAGCCTGTAAATTTTTTCAGATTGTGTTTTCACTTTTTAATTTTTGTTTTAGCTAAACTAAAAGCCTGTCAAATCTGTGAAGACTCTGGTTTCGCTCTTTAATTTTTGTTTTAGCTAAACTTAAAGCCTATGTACTATTTAATACAAAACTTTTTGTCCCATCTCAATATATTTTATCTAATTGCAACTCTCTGCTTCCAATTATTGTTATTTTTGTTCACTTTGGATATAGTTGAAAAGCCCTTATATATAAAATTAACTCACTTGTAATGTGTGTAATACATATATATTCCGAGTATAGGGATAAAAAAATGTACTTCTAATAATTGTATTCTCTCTTTTCATAATTTTAATGTTCATAAGTTAAAGCGGCAGACGGCAGATAAGCCAAGCTGTGAATCAAACTTTATTTCAAACAATATTTGTAACCTCAATGAAAATGAAAATAAAGATTACATAATAATAATAATAATAATTTTATTTTGACGATTGGAAATTGCGTCGTGTGCGGTTTAATACGCCTATCGTCATCGTAGCGGCACGGCAAATTCATGATGTGACGATGACGATACGAGCAGTGTGCGGAAGGCCTAAATGAACAAAGAGTTACTTTTTTAATGAAACGAGTCCGTTCCAAAATTTCACGTATTCCTGTTTACCACCAGAACCATATTGTTCTGCAATTCGTATAAACTTTCACTATAATGTTCACCTGTTTTTTATTCGGTTGGGGAATTGCCAGCAAGTCCTCCATAGACATTTGCCGCAACGTCAACCATTTCACACAATACATGACATCGTCTTGAATTCCCAATCCCTAGAGCCTAGATGAACTCGCAGCGAACGAAATGTTAATCGCCTTGTTAGGTTACTACAAACTTTAAGAAGTTTTGACCAAAAAACACGAATACGTTACAAATACAAGCGATCAATCCACTTTTCATACACTGTCACTGCATTCACATTTCGCATCCCAATACCGCGGAAAATGGTAGAAAAATGAGTACTTATTGCACTACACTTCATCTCAGCATAGGATGGCTTGGGACCAACATTTCAATGAAAAGAAAACACAAAAATTAAGAATAAAAAAAATTTAAGAAAATGCTAAAAAAGAATTTAGCATTTTTCTTTTTTAAAAAAATGCTTTCAAATCTGCCAAAATGCTAGATCTAGCATTAAAAATGCCAGAATGGCATCACTGGTCGCCATAATCGTCCTTCCGAGAGGATTGTTCTGAATGAACGGGTTAGTCACCAAACAAAATTGTCGAATTTGGGACAGTAATAAATTGCAATGCATTTAGAAAAGTCACTGTTTGTTGTGAATTTTGGACGTTGGCCAGTAGGTCATCACCGTCAACGGTGAGCGTTATCAGTGGATTAGATAGATAGATAGATATTTTTATTTCGTATAAAAAATTGTATTTACAGAGTTATTGTTATTGCACATTTTACAGAGATTTGATTTTGGGATTTTATCTTACTACTGGAATATTTTTCTTTATTACAATATAGCATTTAAGGATAAGAAAAAAGATGAGATTTTGAAGGAAAATACGAAAAAAAAAACCTTCAGTATAAGCATGAAGAAAAAAGAAAATGTACATAATACAAAATAACTAAAAGAAAAGAAAAGCAAAAGTTTTTTACGTGGTAGGTACATACTATGTATATAAATAACAAAATAATAGTTCAATAAATAGCCAAGTACAAGTAAATTTATATGTACACAAAAATATATGTACGAATACAGAAATTAATAAATAAAAATAAATTAGCAATAATAAATAATAAAAAATAAATAATAAATAATACCTAATAATTAATAAATTATAAAAATAAATAACATATAAGACAATAAGTAATAAGTAATAACTAATAAATAACAAATAACAAAAAAATAAATAATAAATAATAAATAATAAATTATAATAATAAATAACAAATAATGGATAACATATAACATAATAAGTATAATAAGTAACAAGTAACAAATAACAAAAAATAAATAGTAAATTTTAATAATAATTATTCAATATCAAATAACTAGGTACAATTAATCGTCAGGCGGATTTAATTCGTTTATTAGAGGATTATCCGTGAAACTACATCTTGTTTTAAAAGTGCTATTTAGTTTAAGGATTCTATTAGCTATCAGTTCAACATCCGCTCTTGCGTGAATATCACGAGTCGAATGGTGCCAAGGTAAGTCTAGTATCATTTTTAAAATTTTGTTTTGGGATACTTGCAGCTTGTTTAAATGGCAAGTTGCGCAGTCACCCCATACCTGGCAGCCATATAGCAAAATTGCCTGGAAAATTACTTTGTGCAATATAGTTTTATTCTCAGTGGAAAGAAGTGATTTTCTATTAATAAGAGGGTACAGCATCTTTATTGCAATACCGATTTTCTTTATGGTTTTATTAATATGATCCTTGAATGTAAGCTTGGTATCTAAATAGATACCTAAATATTTAACCGAGGGTTCCCAATCAATGTAACTTCCATTTAGCTGAAGCTGACTACTGGGAAGAAAACAAGACTTTCTTTTTCGTGTGAAAAAAATAGCTTGTGTTTTCCCTTCATTTAGTTTTATTTTCCATTTGTGATAATATTTTATTATTATTTCCATTCCATTTTGAAGGTTCCTCTCAATATTGAGAGCAAGTTCATGAGATGAAAATATTGCGGTGTCATCTGCAAAAACAGCTATATCACAGTGCGGTAATTTTGGAATATCAGATGTGTAAATGTTATAAAGTATTGGGGCAAGAACTGAGCCTTGGGGAACACCTGATTGAAAACATATTAGATTGGAAACACTACTATTGATGTGGACTTTGAAACGACGACTGGACAGGAAACTTTGGACTATTTTACAGATATAAGGAGGAAAATTCAAACTTATCATTTTGTATATCAGGCCATCATGCCAAACAGAGTCGAATGCCTTTTCAATGTCTAGTAAGACCATGCCTGTAGATTTCCCTTGCGACCGATTTCTTTTAATATAGTTGCATATTCTAAGTGTTTGATGAGACGTACTATGAAAACGCCTAAAACCGAACTGCTCGTTGGGAAAAATTTTATGTATTTCTACGAACTTTAATATTTGTTCCTTTAGTACTTTTTCATATATTTTGCTAAGGTTGCTTAGTAGGCTTATAGGTCTATAACTTTCTGGCTTTTCAGGTGGTTTACCAGCTTTTAGTATTGGTACTACTTTTGCAAGTTTCCATACATCAGGAAAGTATTGTACTTTAAGGCAAGCGTTTATAATAAATGCTATGAATTTTATTCCTATTTTTGGCAATTGTTTAAAGTAAATGTTTCTTAACAAATCAAGGCCTCCTGTTTTTCTAGGACGTAGATTGTCTATTATAAATTTAATATCATCTTCAGTAACGAAAATGGTAGAAGAGTGAGTGGTTCCTCCTTCCATAAAAGATCTAATCGTATTACTTACGAGAGTGTTGGTGTTTACATCACCTAGATTTTGAGAGACAGTATGATTCTTAGAAAAATTTAAGGCAAGTGCATTGGCTTTTTCAGCATCAGTGAAGTATGTGCCTGATGAGTTATTCAGAAAAGGTAATTGTCTGTTTTTACTTTTTACTAATTTGACTATATTCCAGAAAGGTTTTTCATTTTTGTCCAGTACACTGAGTTTTTTGTTCCACTCTTTATTGCGGTGCTCAAAAATTTGTTTGCTGATCTGTTTATTGAGGCATGACATTTGGTGGCGGAATACGGGCTGACGATATCTTTGCCAATTTCGTCTACATATATTCCTCAGTTTAATTAAGAGCAATATATGGGAAGGAAGCTTTAATGAGTTGTTCTTTTTTGGAATTTTCGGAATACTTGATTCGACCGAATTTGAAACATGACCTGAGAAGTCGTTTACAAGGCAGTCGACATCTTCTTTAGTGAAGATGCCGTCAATATTCAAGGGAATATTTTGAAGCCTTGACTTTATTTCTGAGCGAAATCGTGTCCAGTTTGCATTTTTTAAATCTAGGGTATATTGCACTTTTATTTCACCTGACCATAGAACGCGACAGAAGACTGGATTGTGATCGGAACTGAGTTCATTTAGGGATATTGGATTTGTTACGTAACAAGGAACATTTGTGACAAATAAATCGAGAACAGAAGGTCTACCACGAGAACTAGCAGGTACATAAGTAGGACTAGGAGGAAACAAAACAGAAATTGGCAACATAGCAAGCAAATCTGCAAGTAGATTTCCCCACGCATTTGCTCTGACACAACCCCAATTCCTATGTCTAGAATTGAGATCTCCTCCAATTAGAAAATCACCGTTTAATGTAAAGAGTTTTCTCAAGTCATTTCTAAAGCCAGTTCTCTTTTCAAGAGATGCAGCTTTGCCCGGAAAGTATACACAAAATATCTTAATAGACTTCTGATTTCTTAATTTTATTTCGATTCCTACATTTTCCACATAACGTGTTCTAATAACAGGCAAGAGCGAATGTTGAACTGATCTTCTGATAAGAATAGCAACACCGCCACCAGTCCTACCGACCCTATCATTACGGTAGCATTTGAATTCAGGTGTTGATAAATTAATACCTTGTTTGAGCCAAGTTTCTGTAACCAAAGCAACGTCTATGTTGCTGGTATTTAAAAAGTTTAGGAACTCTATAGTTTTTCTGCGAATCCCTCTCGCATTCCAAGTGACGATATTAATATAACTATCAATCATATTACTTATCATTAGAATACAGAAACTTAGTTGCTAAATGTGCAATAACTCGAAATTGTTCTAATTTAGATTTACATGTAGATAGACTTGTAATCATTTCCATTGCTAGGGAGTTAAGTTCCTCGATCGTGAAGAGAGTGGAATGTTGATTTGAAATGTTGCTTCGAATATTTTCATGAATGTAGCTGGTAGCATTATTGTGAGCGGTGTCCCCATAGAGGATCTCCTTATCCCAAACATTACGCGCTTCCGCTTGTGCTTGAGAGTGAGGCTGAGAGCTAGTGATAGGACTAGCATAAATATTACTCTCTTGTTGACGGCGCTGTGGTTGTGGCAGCAAGGGAAAATCGGACAGGGACATGGAAGAGAATGAGATGTGTTTCTCTGTGTGTGTACCATTTCTGCCAGCACGAGTGGTATCCCGCGTCAGCTGTTGTGGTGGAGCTGCTGTGTTCTTGAGAAAAGCTTTAGATTTTTGTTTCTGAGATTTTTCTTTCATCTCGGAATATTTAATTCTGTTGGCACAGGCTGGGTCAGTAGATTTATGACAACCGTTGCAGTTGGCGCATTTATTTAGGGCAACATTGTCACATAATGCAGTTATCAGTGGATTATAACCAATTTCTTTAGGTTCCAATTGGATGATATGGACACCGACAACATGTGGTTTCAACATGACGGTGCTCCGTGCCACACAGCCCATTCCACAATGGACATTTTGTACGAACGATTTTCGAGCATACGGTTATCTCACGCGGTGTGAATTGACCATCGGGATCGTGCGACTTAGCCCAGTAAAACTTCATCTTGTGGGGTTTTCTTAAGTCACATGCCAATAAACCACAAACCACCAGCACCACTGGCCGGAAAGCCAACATGATCAATGTCATTGGTGAATTTTAGCCTGATTTATGCGCCAGAGTTATGGAAAATTGGACGTTTCGGATGTATGCGCGAATAAGCATGGTTATATGGCTAAAGATACCAGCGCGCGGCCCGATGGCAAACAGTCTTCCGTAAGGCCCCACAACTAACCGTTTTTTCTCGGAGACACAAAGTGACTAAAGTGTGGATCGATGAGACATTCCAATCTATGACAGAGCGTGATTTTTTGGGTCAAAATGTAGACAAATTGAACAATATGACTCCGAAAAGTGCACTGAAAATAGTGATAGAAAGAAGGCTAACGCAATGTTGACTGTGATCCTGTCTATTAAGGTCAGTTTATATGAGAAAATTATTCACCAAAATTTTTTTATTTTAGACTAGATCATTACACTATACCACACTATCCAGAAGATCGCACAATGCTTCTTTGAATGTGTCATTCTTCTGTGAGAGCGTTTATGCGGTTTCGCTTGAATTTCGATCAATAACTTGATAGACACAATATGTAGGTACGCTTTTCACGAGCCACTCATATATCCGTCTCGGCAGGTAACTATTCACCCCACTCAGGTCTTCGTGGATCCATTGTGGTACCCTTCGATGGGGTTAGCCGCGTTGTATTGCCTTTATCCATCCCGCGGTTACTCAGCTTTCTGCAGCCATCTCGTTGTCCTCAGAAACCTGTAGAGATTAGATGCTGAGACATTAGATAGTTATTTCCTGGAAGTAGTAACTTCCAAGTGTTCTGTTCCTCAAGGGATAGAGACTTGGGCTGGGCAGTGACAGTGAAAGTGAGGGGTGTCCTCGTGGGCTTTACAGATGTCGTCAGCCATGAGATTTAGTTTCATTGTATGGCTTCTTAAAAGGTTGTGACCGGCGTGGGCGCAAATCAACTTAGACAGCGATATTCTGTCATATCGCAAAAGTTTGTTGGTCCTGCTTTTGTTGTACTCTGGCCAGATCTTCTATGTGATATGTCACAGGTGGTTACTGTTTTCCACCTGATATTGGCTATCAATCGGATCTTGTATTCCACTCGCTCTCTGAGACTGCAGGTTGATGGTTTGATCGACAGAAGTGCTTAGTCTAGGTCCATTGGAGAACCTTTTCTTGCCAATTCGTCAGCCCTCTCGTTGCCGGTTATGTTCCTGTCCTCAGGAGATTCGTATTATGCTGCGAGCCAAGAGCCTTGAGCTTTTCGCGACAGCGGCGAACTAGTTTGGATTTTATCTTATTAGTAGAGATTGCCGTGATAGCCGTCGGGCTGTCAATAAATATCATTCCGTGGTATTGCCATTATTGATACCATGCTTGCCGCTTCCGCGACCGCCAGTACCTCAGCTTGGAAAACACTACAGTTATCAGGGAGCCTGGATTGAACTATGTATATGTTGAGTTCCATTGAGAATAATCCGGCTACAGTTCCACATTCCAACTTTGATCCGTCAGTGTAGATGTCTATTGATTTCGTTTCCGTGGGTTCGTTCCTGTCCCATTCTTCCCTGCTCGGAAACCGGCAAGAGACATGTAGTCAGAGTTGATGTCACTCTCTATGTATTCCTCGAGGATCCGCGCATACTCAAGGAAACTGGGAATTCAGCATTTTGTCTGGCTTATCCTCAAGGCACTTTTGGCAGCCGATTCTTGCGCATGTATATTTCCACAGATAGCCGGCAGAAGCGTTTCCAACCCAGCAGTCTGTGATACTCTCAACGCACTAGTTGTTCCTTTCCTATACATGCCAGTCTTTGTATTTTTGTCATTGCCTTAAGATTGGTTACCTTGTCTGTGGCTTGCCACCAGAATATGTTGCCATATGTGAGTACTGGGCGTACGATTGCCGTATATACATACAGTTTCTGCCGAAGATACGATTGCATGCATAAAATGCATCCGCTGCCTTTTTAACTCGTTCATTGACATTTAGTTTCCAATTAAGTTTTCTGTCGAGAATTATTCCAAGATATTTCGTACACTCTGCCACCTGCAGGGGTATTAGCCGCTATAACAATTGCTCGTCATTAGCACCGTATTTTCACACAGCATCGAATAAAATTGACATCTTCACCCACCTTAGTTATGGCTGACATTTATTGATGCAAACTCTTGATAAAGTGCACCCCATCATTACTATGTACTTATAACGAGCTCGTTTAAGTAAAACTTCTTGCACGGACATTAAAATCCACAGCAACATAAGGAAATAGCTTAAGTATAGCAAGGACACTCCAAAAGCAGTTCCCCCCTCAAAGAAAACAAGGAAACATTTCCATAAATACAATTTGCAGTTTAAGAAGTTTGCCAACTTCTTCTAAATCCTCTCAAGTCGTCAGCATCGACTGTTGAGAAAAGTCTTTTCGATTGCACCCTTGGAAAAGTCGCTCCACAATAAGTAGTTGCTAACAATGCATATAGATATACATTTTAACGAAGGCTCTGTCAAAAATGCAATACATCATCTTGTCATTACCCTAATTAATTGAATCTGCATAAAATCACATGTCAAACTTAATACCATCCCTGGTGTATGCAATATGCATACAACGAATCGATTTCTGATGTATAACTTTTGAACAGTAATCCGCACTTTCTCATGGGGAAACATCTTCGAACACACACACGCATCATTCGAGAACATGCGATGACTTTGACATTTAATTTATTCCGCCCGCCCAGAGAGAGTACATATATCAGTCCCATGCGACTTGTACCATTGGATTTCATCAATTTCTCATTTTGATCTTCTTTACCTACTTGAACCACACAAGCTTATATACACGAGTAGCTACGTTATATCCTTCAACCGTTCAATCCTTCGAAAAGTGAAATAATTTCAAAGTTTTCTTGATTACATAATTTGCAATTTGAAATTGTATCAATTTCATTTTCCTCGTATATCCTTGGTTAGGACTCACACACACACAAACACATATGTCTGTAAAGAGTGAATTTTCCAACGAATTCAATTCGATTAGAGTTTAAGTGAACAGTTTAATCGAAATTATTTGAAGCCCCAATCAAATTGAATGACGAAATCGAATTTAAGTTTAATTCAAAAACGATCCACCTGACTTTTTGTGGTTCTCAAGGTTTTTGCTTTTTCCTATCAACGCAACGCCCTTAAGGCCAGCAGTCAAATCATGAAGGTTGACTTTGGTAATACAAACAGTTTGGAAACTTTCTTAGAAGACGATAATGAGAAGGAACAAATTGGTTTGCATTATGATTCCTTTTCGCATCAAGGATGCCTATTAGATTGGTATAGATACATAGATATACATTTACCTACATATGTCTTCTTATCGTCCAAATGTATGGCTTTCAATATTGCAAACGAGATGAATCTCCGATATGACCCCATTTTTGGTTGTTATCCTTTGATCGTTATGATGATTGCAATTATCTCTGCTTTTATGCATCTTTTCTTCTCAAACATGCAACGTTGTCGTATACATAAAAGACTTTTCGGTTCAATGACGGCTGAAGGAAGTTTTCGTATATATTTTCAGGAATATGTATACATAATGCACAATCCAACAATGATGTATGCGCAAAGAAAATAAAGGAGCTAAAATGAAACTGAAGACCAAAGAGAGACAGATATCCGTTCTTTGATTCAATTTTGAATTGAATTGAAGAAACTATTTGCGAATTATCATTGGTACAGTCTGAGCGACAAGAGAGGGAATGGGCAGAAAATATTTCGTCACAATTTTATCTTATTCGAAATATTTCGAAATTGAGATAAAATTGGTACTAAAATTGGTTTTTGTGGGGCTATCAACATTCCTCACCGCAGATAGCTCCACGATGGAAATAAAGCCAAAAAAGCATTTGCAGTTTAATACGTATATGGCGGGGGATATGGTGCCCTCTGCAACCCCTCCTGCTTGCAGTCACTGTTACGTACAAAATTAATGTCACTTCGCCCAAACTTGTGTGAATTTTACAGCAACAAATTGCCTAGCAATGTTTTGGGCTTTATGACATTTTTTTTAATTTGAGTGTTATACGAATTGGGCAATTGAGTTATATTTCTAAAATTGACTTGAAAAGACTCTGGACCGGATCGTCGATATCCAATACGCTCTATATATCCACCTTAGCCGTTCGAATCTTTCTCACTAGGTCTATATCGTTGTACAAATATTTATTATACACCTTTAGACACCTTCGATACAAACTGGACCAACAATCACACGCAGATTTGTTGTCATAACTAGACAAGGTCTATATAGACCTTTTCACTTACATACCAAAGGCAACTTTAAAATCAACGTTAGTTAGGTAGTTAACAGTGAGAGAAACACTTAGGCCGTTTATCGGCCCATTTGTATATACCACTGGGATTTGGGGACCTTTCCTTTACTGGGTATGGGTATTCATGTAAACCAATTGCTACCGGTTATAAAGCTAAGAATATTAGCGGCGCTGGTAATACCTCTAGATCACTGAGATCATTAAGAAAATAGTTTCCTAAGTGGGCCTTTCTTAGATTCGCCAGGGCAGGGCAACTGCTGTGTGAACTGAGTGCAGGACTCGTACTCCTTTTCATCTCTACAGCTTCTGGCAGAAGTCATTGTATGGCAGACCGAGCCTTTGCGAGTGTCTGCCTATAATATGCAGTGCTCGGAGATGACATTAACGACGTTCGAGATGCTGATGGTCTTTTAAGTTGAAGAAGCTCCTTGGATCGTTTTGTGTCCAGAGCCCTAGCAGTAGTGTCGCAGTACCCTAGATATTTCCATCTGAACTTTGCACTACTTGCTGCGTCCGCGTGAATTATTTGTTTAGCGTACGAAAGCGGTGCATACACGTTGTGCAGACTTATACTATCCACACCAGAGGAGCCTCGTCTTCCTAGTTCATCTGCTGTACAGTTCCCTGAGGTGTCAAAGTGACCAGGAACCCAGCAGAGGGTGAGGTTGTACTGTCCTGCTATCTCGTTAAGAGATACGCGGCAATATTCCACCGCCTTAGAACTTATTTCGATGGATATTAGGGAATTGATTGCAGCCTGGCTATCAATGTATACGACGATATCCCTTTGTGATACCGAATTAATCGCTGTGATGTTAGACCGATGATGTTGCCTCTATAGGAGACCCATATTAAATTTTCTCCTTCTCTCAGTACGGGCCAAACGATACTGAGTTTCCACTCATTGGACCTACTTTAATCCAAAGAAATTTTGATTGGTACTTCGAAAGTATCACCGGCTAAACCGTCATCTTCAGCTGGATATCCTTATTTCATGTTGGTCAGGTTGATTGAATTCTTGTCTATCCTCGTCAATTTTAAATGGCTTAGCTATGGCCTGGCAGCGGATTTTGGTCATCAACGAAGTTTAACTTGTAACGAAACGTCCCCGCCGTTCGTCACACTATTATGGCCCCCACTGTACACACTTTATATGGCCACTACTGTGCACAGACAACCGCAGACACACCTCCGGCTGCTATTGCTCAAATAACATAGACTGTCCAACCAACCATTATTTGTGACAAGAAATTTTCATTCGTCACTTATATGACTTATACTGACTAAGTGGACGAAATTGCATGCGTACCCGAATGATATTGACATTCGGGTCGTACGGAGACACGCTTGCCGCTGGGCCGCTTCCTGTAGTATGGAGCCACGCTTGTCGCCGGGCCGCATATCGGACCAACGCATTGCCATTGGGCCACATTCTCTAATACGGGGCCACGCCTACTGTATACTCAACATTAACCTCAACTTAGGAGTTTAACCATTGTTAAGTTAATCATAAGACATTAGTTGATAAGTTCGTTACTGAAATAAAGAGTACCTCTTAACCAAAGTTTGGTGATTCTTTGAGCAAATCATGGATCCGGTGAGCAAAACCTCGGCCTCAGAAAAAGCACATCACAAACTACAGTTCTTTAGAAGTTGTCCTTTCTAAATATTCAACACCGATTGGGTGTTCCTCTGTTCGACGTTGCTTCGGTTATTTTTGGTAGTATTTCGAACTTCATTGCGGTAGGTAATGACATCTTTCTATCGTTTTACAAGCCCGCTTTTCGTCTTCCCTCTTTTTTTTTAGGAGTTTGTGGTCTTTTCTCCTTTACCATAAATAGAATATCTTTCGACGATCCTTGTGTGCAGCATTGGGATATATGCCTCTTGTTTAGACAAACTTGTCGTCTAAATTCATCGTAATCATGGGCTTCTTCTTGATGGTCGCATGGCAAGACCTCAGATTTGGCACTTCTAATTCTTATATAGTAGCTTCGTGTCAACGCTGTCATTGGTTTTCTGGACTTGAATCTGGCAGCATGGGACTTCTTGATAAATTGGACTGAGGATCTCTGTTTATGTTGGACGTCGAATTTTCTTACAGCATTTCTCGCTGTAAGCCTACCTTGGTAACTATACTAGGTCAGAGTCAATGTAAGCTCCTCTGCAGGTTGGGTCGTCTTAATTACTTCTATCGATCACAATCAAGCTTATCGTTGCTTGATCAAGTGACAGCCACATTTGTCCAGATGTGAATAACGCATGTTTTGGTATAGCGTAATTCAAACCACTATGGAGCGTGACAATCCTTCGTCATCCCAATGAGACATTGTTGCACTATATGCAGCTTCTCATAGGGAGTGTGTTGTGTATACCTAGTATATATGCAACAACAAAACTCGTGGTAGAATGTCCAGGCCCAGAATTTCTAGAAGAAATTTACTTTATAAGCAATTTTCTTATACTCGTACTAGAAGATGATCCGAATTTCTATTCCTTAAATAGCTTAAGAAGTTGACCTTTAAAGATCTTTAGGTTTACAAGATCTATTTGGTTCAAAAGTTGGGGCTATTTGATAATTCCTTGCGCCATATAACGTTCGGTGTATGGATGGCTTAGGTAGTTGCTATACTCAGATGGCAGCCTATATACTTTTGAGATAAGCTTTATCTATCCAATTAGTCAAATTTCTAAAATTCAGAGTGAAGTTTTACTACTGTCGGAACTATCTCGTTAAGAGGTTCTACTGTCTTGCTGGGTCTTGAATTTTTTTTTTTTTGAAATGTCAGTCAAACCTTTTTAGTACATTTTTCAATCTTTATAAAACTCGTAAAGGTTAAATCGTCTGACCTTGCACTAATTCTTTTGACAGCCAAAGAAAATTTGTCATTATCTCAAGTTGTTTAAAAGGTCTTGTTCGCCATTAGTCTTGAACAAATTGGGTGTCAAAGATTTTACCATATGTGTAAAACGTATCTTTTCGAAACTTATGGCTTTTTACGCTCATTATTAACAGAGTTACTTATAGTTGAAGGGACATTATTTGCCAAACCGGAATATTTTAGAACGAAAAATTTTACATAATAATGTCATTAACCTGACGAAAGCTATGTCTAAAACCACGTACCTACATCTAGAAGAAGACAAAATCGAAACATAAACCCTTCTTAGTTGTTTTGAAAGAAGACAGCTACAAATTATTTCCTATTCGACAAAAATACCAATTAAAATATTTCAATTTTAGGTAGAGTTAGTTTAACCCTTTTCAGATACACGGATGTGTGCTTGCTTGTTGGACACAGTACTCCATGTTTGATTTGGGGAAAAATTCATTTTTGCATGACTTGATTCCCGATTGCATTGCAATGATGTCCGGCTGCTGTTCCGTTTCATCTTTTGAGAGCGGCTAACATCACTGACAATGCACAGTGATGATCTCTTATTCTATTCATTCCGGGCTCGTCTATCTATTCTCCTAACCTCCAAGCTCCGAAGGAATGAAATTGTCTTCAGTCGCAGTTTCTTTTTTTCGTCAGTGTTTGCCTCTGCCAAATGTCATTTCCTAACTGTGTGTATATGTGCCGGGATTCTAAGTCAGTTTATTTTGCCCGTTAGCCATTGTGGTGAATAATGGCGGAGAAAATTAAATTTTCTTTTTTCCACAATCAAAATGGAAATTGATACTTTCAATCACTCGGAGTGCATTCTTTATAGAGTTGTCCTGATTGCTGGCTAGTTTTCCGTTTGCCGTCAAACAATGTCACAGAGACATAGACAAAGCCAAAAGACTTTGGAATGGTATAGTGAATGACTTAAGACCTTTTTTTTTTCTTAAATCTCTTCATTTATCTCCATTAAGACGGCAAAGTATCATAACTATCTGTCCATTCGTGCACCTGAACCAAAAAGGGGGAAACGGTTTTAATTAATGCGATTGTCCCTTCTTTTAACTTTGACAAAACACAAAAGTTGTCGAATCATGATGATGATGGATGATTTAGAATAACAATTTTGAGATCCTAAGCAAACAGTGTCATGCAGACAGAAGGTCACGGTGATACCAGTTGGAATTTTGTTAAAAATTGGATTCGTACGGACTATCCGAAGGGTCGTCGTATGGGGTTGCTTGTTTTTTTTTTAGAATGGGGGAAAAGTCAAAAGGAATTGTTATCAGTTGGTCTGGGTCATATGAAATGGGTAGTTCAAAATGGAATGGAGAATTTTTAACTTATAATATGTTGAGAACTGATCAACCTGAAGTTTTTTTTTTGTAAATACTTCTCTCGGCAAAGGCAAAGCTATAACGCTTCAAGAGCTCCTCGAGATGCTTACAGGAAGGTGTTAGTTCAACACTTAAAATAATTGTTGGTTGTAGTTATTTCGAAATATATTCTTAGAATGCAAGTTCCAAAGTTTGATAGGTAGTCCCGCAGCGAAATGAGTTTTGGAGACGGTTGTCAAGTGTTGGCTGTTTCTTGTCTATCATTTGGGGTACTTAAATTTGATGTTGGTATAAAATGTCAATTAATCGCTGACGCTATGTCTTGTGGTACATATTTACCCTACTTAATGTTAACCAATTCAATTTATTTGCTTACCAAATTGAAGCTTATCGTTTACAGATGTGTCGTAAAGGATAATAATTTAAAAAAATTATTTGTAAAATATTTAGGTAAAATAATATTATAAATTACACAGAGAACGTTGCCACTGCGTACTAACTGACCTCCCTCTGTCACTCATAAAGTTGTCTTTATATTGTACACATATCCATACTTAGGGCGGTGTCGAATGGAATACGCTCTTTCTATCTCTAACCTCTGAGTTCTTTCGCGTTTAAATGAACCATGAACGTGATCGACATTGAATTTCAACCATAGGGCGATCGCAGTCCCTAATCCCTATACATATTAATCGATCGACTCGCCTTTGTGTGCGGTCGAGTAGGTTAAGAGAATATTTTGGTGCAGATTCGAGGTCTATGTATACTAAGCTGTGGGAAATGAGCAGTACCATTGGGCTGAAATACTTCTTTGCTCAAAAAAGGTAACTTAAACCTGAGGACGCTAATCTTCTGAGTGATCTATCGCCATGCTTTATTTCCAAATGGACAAGAAGATGTACGGATTCTTTGGATGGATATGTTGGTTGTCCATTTGAAGGTACCTACAGACAGTCGATGCATTTTTACGAAAATGTACTGTGCGATCTACAAAAGGTTTTGCATCCCTTGGTTGACTCCTTGCTTGGACGACTTAGCAAGGACGCACATCATTTTATTGAGTACTCTAATGGTAGCAAAGGACCAAGAGTCCGTGAGCTCTTGGAAAAAGCGTTTTAGATAGTTGGGTGGTTTGTAATATGAGCATGAGAAAGCTTCTCCATCCAAACCAACTAAGATGAGATGGTGATTTTTACAACAAGAAGACTATGATGATGATGACCTCAGGTGAATTCACTGCCCTCTTAGGCATTAAGTAAAGTATCAAGCAAAGTAAGGTAATTCACTATTGCCTTGGAAACGAAACTTAGAAGACGTACCATATGTGATGTTCTACAGAACATAGGGTTCACTCTCAGTTTGGTTGCACCCTCCAATGGATTCATCTCATATATTAGTGATCAACGACCAGCCCAAACGTAGGCAAGAGCTGGAAAGCTGACAGTTTAAAACTAATTTTATTTAAAGGCCTAACTGAGCACTTAAAAGCAAGTTGGCAAAATTCTAATTCTAGAAAGAGGAAAAGGGGTCAAAGTTTGTAGGGGAAAATTCCTTTTTTTCATCCGATCGACTTCAAACTCGGTTTGAGTACTCTACTTAAGAAATAGATGAAAGTTGTTTCTCCGATTTTAGAAATTTGGGTTGGGGCCCGAGTTATTAGCGACGGGAAAGCGGGATTCAATTTTTGTGAGTAGCATTTTGTCATCCTTTCCATTTTTTCATCCTGCGCGTAGCAAAGCACAGTAGGTTAGGTACTTCTGTAACCAGAGCGAAGCCGCGGATAAATGCTAGTTCAATTAAGGTTTATTTTGTATATAAGCATCTAACTGATCTAACTAAGCTACGAGCTACCATTTCAGATAGGAAAAAGAGCAGGGGAACTGCTAAGATAAGCACTTTGTATCTGTGTTGTTGTCCATTTAAAGTGAATCTAGAAAACTATAGCTCAATACCAGTCCTACATCATAAGGGCTGTAGTCACGGCAATTAAACATAGCGCTATAGGAAAACAGCGATATGCAAGAATAGGGTGGGCCAAATAAAAGTTTATTTTTAAAAATTAAATACAACGAACAAAATTAAATTTTTTCCATGTATTATGGCTTTATTAGTAAGAGAAAACATTCCCATTAATTATGGAACACATCGGCTGCAGGAAATAAGTCCCCAATGAGATAAGGCCCCAAAAGAGAAAATTAAATATATGAAATACTTACATAATAATAATAAAAACAAACCAATTTTCATTAGGAAATAAGGGCCCAAAAAAGGAAATAAAACCCCAAATTTTATTAAAAATCGTTGTTATTTTTTCCTGTATAATTTTTTGGGGCCTTATTTCGCAGAGCCGAACACAACGTCGTTGAGTTGGCTGCCTAGGCTGGCTTCGCAGTAGCGCATTCTGTCACTCCAATTTTCCAAGACCTTGTTGATGGTTTCGGGCTGTAGCTCACGGATTGCTTGGATGATATTGGCTTTAATGAAAGTTAAGCTAGTTGTCATCGCTTTGCTGCATCCAGTGACAGCTCACGTGATGGATCAAAACTTCAACTTTGCCGGTTCTCGTACATTTGTCCTTTTGTGCCAAACATTTCGGCATAATAGTGCACAGCACACTGATGCTAATTGTAAGAGACCATAGGTAAGCAAAAGTGATTCCATTATAAGAATACTTCAAAATGCTTCCGCAACCGGTTATAGGAAACCCGAAACCTCTCATACGCTCCAACGAATCCCTAATACCATTCTCTTTATTTCTCTATTGTATGTGAATTAAGTTTCCTTCCAAACTTCAAATCAAAGAGGGCGTAATTCTATCACCATACATTGGCCAACAGGATAAAAGAAAAATGAAATAACTCTCCGCATTAAAACGTCACAAAACCTTAATTGTTCCTTCGTTCCAATTGTTTTCTAGTTCATCAGTGTGGCAGGACTAGAGAATAATTGAAAGAATCCAAACTCAAGGAATGAAATAAAGAATCGAACAAAGAAACGGAAAGAGCCATAAGATGCCTTCTGTGTGTGTGTGTATTGCGCCCGAACCTAAAAGAAAGAAACTTCCCAAGCCATTCAACTTCATGCTGTGTGCCTAATGACATGAAGGATTATGTACTTATGGTATTGCCTTCTCACAACGACACATCTTGCGAAACAGGATTGCAGCCGAATTTCATCAAAGAATATAAATATATTTGTGCCATAAACCAAACGATCAAAAGGACGAAAAGAATAATAGAACGAAAACATCACCGTCATTATTATCGTGGTGACGTGCACACAAAAGACCCGAAGGATCGGAAGGTAATTCACGGACTTTATTATTGTATTCATGTGTACCGCCAAGAAATTTGCCAAAAACACGTTAAGGACCAAGCAAAGATATTCTTGTCAAATATTTGGACCGGTTTTTTTTGCTTGTGGTAATGTTTTGGTCGGATTAACACAGGATTACACAGATGATTAAAACACAGATTATGGGCTGGAACAGGGATTACATTGAATAGGTGAAGGTACTATCCCCTCTGCAAAGGATAATGCGAAAACAATATAAGACAGGCTTTATGATAATGTGAACAATATTTGTGTATCCTGACAGAAAATATTACCACCGCTAACAGAGACTGCTGATAGTAATCAGGTTGTGTGCTGTAACTGGGGGAAGACATCGTCGGCATAAAGGACTTTTAGTGTCACTTCCTTGAATCAATTTATTCGATGTACGCCAGGGACGTGGAACGCGCTCGTCAGTAAATGATTGATGGATCGATTTCATGCAGTTAAAGTAAACGCTGAATGGAGCAGCAGAATAGGGCGATGCGGAGGACATGTTCGAGTTCTTGGTGTGATATTCCCAACGATATGTTGGTGGCGAAAGGACAAGCGAAATGAGTGGTTGGTAATGAAGTTGACTTTTAACAACTTTATCGGAACAAATACACAAAGAATATGACCTGTGAAAACAGTCGATTTAATGAATATGCAGAGGCTTGGAAGGGTTCCTTTCTTTCAATATAAACTTCCCAGAGAGGATACTGTCTATAAAGCTGCAAATTTTCTCGTCAACATTTCACCGGACCCGTCTGTGGCATCAGAAAAAAATCGATCAAAGGGTACAATCGAATCTGCGAACACAAAGACTATTATTTTAAGTCGACCCATTGTATTATCGGAGTCCTGCTTTATGGCGCTAAAGCTTAGACTTTATATTATCTTGGTAGCTTGGTGCGAAATTTTGTTCGTCAGATTTTCGATTCCGTTTGCATTGACGGGCTTTGAAAGACGACTGTAGCGCCACCTAAGTAAGTAAGCACGTCAGAGTATTGAAAAAAAAAATTGTTTTGAGATGAACCCTTACTATGTGAGATTAAGATTTCCCTTCCTTCCGAAAGTCCGATTCAACTGAAGACTCTGGGAATTTATTGGCTTCCCACAGCAAATAGTTATTTTTACAACTATACCACATCAAACGATCCAAAACCAACAAAGAGATCTATATTATCAACCATAGCCTTTTGAACCTATGGGATGGATTTCACCTTTCATTGTAAAAGCAAAGTCTTTCTTACAATTGCTTTGGTTAAAAAAGATAGTGTGAGACGAACCAGTCAGCGAAGACATTTTAAAGGATTGGAACACGTTTTTTCAAGATCTCGAAGCTGTAAATCATATTCGCATGCCTCGATGGTTATATGCTGGAGGAATTTTCAACAACGTGGAACGACACGGAAAAGGCATAAGGAGCCGCTCGGTCTATATCCGCATTTTGGATGAAGAGGGTAGAGTCCACATGAACCTGTTACTTTCAAAAACTAGGGTCACTCCAGTCAAACCGGTGAGTATTTCCACTAGCGAATCTTCTCAACCACGTCAGCAGAGTCCTAAATCTAACGGAAAAGAACATACGCATGGACAAATTCCACAATCAATATTTGTTGGATCAAGTCGCCACAATCACGATGAGAAACGTTCATAGGAAACCGATTCGGAGAAATACAACGGCTAACAAATTCATCGATTTGGGGACACATGCCCTCCGAACTAATATATGAAAGCTTATGGTGGCATGGGCTACACACCCTGCACTCGTACTGGGATCTCGAGGCTCCGAAACAGCCAACGGACTTTTCAACAGATGTAGACCAAAAAAGGACACAAGTGTTCAGATCGGAAACAATCGAAGATCCAATCATTCAGTTGATAAGTAGAGCTTCGAAGTTCCAAAAATTGGTAAGGACCAAGGAAGGAAGGATGTTTTCAACTACACCACTCCCAATTTGGTAACATCCGAAGTTTGCGAAACAACAACAAGTAAAAATGTTATCATCCTGGCCTGGCCGATGCTTTAATGCCCTCCACTGCATAAAAATAAAGCAAAATGTTCGCCTTGCGAGCTAGTATGTACTGTACACACATGGGTCTAATAGTGGTTTTGTATGGGAGGTACCAGAACTACTTGACCGACATAGCCCATTTTCAATACCAACCTGTCGACGCGGTAAAAATAAGTCCTCTCACAAAATTTGATTCGCCTAGGTCGATTCGTTTGGACGAATCGCACAAAGGGAAATGTTCCCA
Source organism: Cheilosia scutellata (assembly GCA_955612985.1). Taxonomy (NCBI): domain Eukaryota; kingdom Metazoa; phylum Arthropoda; class Insecta; order Diptera; family Syrphidae; genus Cheilosia; species Cheilosia scutellata. The sequence continues at coordinate 85,291,677 of OY015313.1, forward strand.
GAGGGCATCACCGGGATCCCAACGTTATCTCCTTTTCCAAAATCCTTTATTGGACATAATTTCTCATTTTTTTTAATCTCTTTTTCCAAAATCTTCCGGGACGAAATCCCCTATGCCAAAATCTCCCATTTACATATGTACATACTTATTAAATCCCTCGTTAAAATTCCCTGTTCGTTTAGAATCTATCCGTTTTTTAAACGCGTAGTTTTGGCAGCAAAATTAAGCAAACAACATAATATAAACTTTGCATGTACCCAATTTCGCATATATACCGCATTATCTGAAAGTAAACCCAATCAGGGGTATTGCGCTGTGCCAGAGGACTATAGAGCTCTACGAGCAAAAGAAACGGGCGGAATATCGAATCTTCAAGATGAACAATGTAGGGAAGTTTAAACAAAAGGTTAAGGACAGAACCCTGTAGAAAGCTATAAAGTTAACGAGCGAGACCTTGTACTCCTTCTCGATGCATGAGGCCCAGTTTTTCGGCAAGACTTTGAAACATTAGCTGCGGTAACGATGTAGATATGATGCTGAGGATATGGCAAAGCTATTTCTGCTGACACTGCAGTGCAAAATGTACCATTGAACGAAGAAGACGATAGACTAAACTTCCGTTCACAAATTTTTAAATTTGAGGTGGCCTCGACTCCAGTAATGCGTTTCGCCCCGATGTGGTGGGTGGGCTCATCAGTAGACGACTCGATTTTCACCAAGACTAATGATTTTTCAATCAACAAGTGACAGTGAATCATACCTCAAGACGAATCTTTGGTTCAAAGACTATCGCCGAGAGGATTTGTTTTTTGCCCAGGGCCTGGCTTGTCCATTCAATCAAACTATTTTCAAATCATAAACATATTTATGATATGAATAAATTGTTGGAGTGTACGATTGTCATCACAAATTTTTAAATTTGAGGTGGCCTCGACTCCGTTCACCAGAACAAAACGAAGTACGGATAGCAATACCCAAGGTAAAGACCAACAATGTTGCTGGACCTGATCCCTGATGGTGTACCATGCCTTTAAAGCAGCTGGAGTTGACTTGGTATAGAGAGCATTCATCATCCAAAATTTGGTCAGATGAATGCATACCTGATGTGTGGGATCTCCAGGCGATTCTGTCGATGAAAGCGGTCTATTTTACAAAGCCCTGCCGACATCATCTCTTAATCGAAAAGGACATCAAATAAGTTATTTATAACTTATTATTATTTGTATACACTTCGCATAGTGCAAAATAGAAAAATAAAAAAAAATACCTACCTACCTACCTACCTATCAGGATAATGAATATCAATGTTACAAATTTTTAAAACCTTGGCTTCCATTACTATCGAAAAATAGAGGTTGCAATGTTTTTTTTTTTTTTTTGTATGGGATCCGCCACGCCACTTTGACTAATTTTCTAATTTTGACCAAACTTCACAAACCATCTCGGTCCAATATCAAAGGTTTGAGCTGAATCGGAGCAAAACTTTTCGAGTTTTTGAAGCGTACACAAACGAACATTGCTCGTGTTCTTCAGTTTTTAATTTGAACTTGCTAACATGTCAAGGCAATAAAGCGGGGGTTTCCTTAATGCGTCGACAAAGCACTTAAGCGGGATTGTACGTGCGTTCCTCGGATAAATGAGTTGGAAATTGTACATTTTCCCCGACGCAATAATCCAGGGACCTGATTGGCTATAGGGAACTCTACCTACAGTCGATAAAAAACACTTAAGCAGATCCTGGAAAAATCAAAAAAAATCCAAATCGATATTCACCATTTCTTCAGTTATTACAAAGCCGCCTATGACTTCATCTATAGGCTTGAGCTATACAGGGTCATGTTTAAAATTTAGCATCTCTGCAAAAAGTTTGGCAACGACCTCACCCAAACCTTTGATGTCAAGTGAGGATTTAGGCAAAAGGATGCGTTCTCATGTGATTTTTTCAACATCATACTTGTAAGAATTGTGCGAATCTCACAGTCCATCAGCCACGATCTATCAAAATTCCATCTAACTACTTGTATACGTCGATGATATTGACATAATTGGTAGAACACAGTCAGCTGTCACTGATACCATTTAATGCGAAAGGGAGGCGACCTAGGTATTGACAGCTATTACATTGAGGCCGCAAACTGACTTAGTCTATCTTACATCTAAAAACGACTTATTGGGCCTCTTTTTGTCGACTGAACTATACTTGCGTCGCGTCGGTCATAGTCATAGCACTCCGGACCACTGTATACATTTTTGTGTTAAAAAAAAACCGTTTGAACCAGGTCATTATTATATGATCAACATCCTTGCAAAATTGCGTGGTAAGCCCAATGAAAGCGAAACAGCTTCATCTGGTCTAATGTTAGGATACTCTACACTAAAGAGGTATTCTCATGCACTTCGAAAAAAAATCAAACCAATTGATGTTCACCGCGTGCTAGAAACAATCACCCATACTGAGAGCGTGGGATCATGTTCCATCCAAAATCAATCGACGATTCACTCCAATCGACTTGATACTGACACTTCAAACAGAGTATCCACCATTTAACACGAAATTTGTTACCAAACATCCCAAAATAAACATATCCATATAACCGACCTGACATCTCTCGTGAACATTGCACCCTTTCGCCACCCTCTTGGAAAATAAAAACATATCAATTTTCAATTAAGCACCTATCCTTCATAAAGGACACAGACAGCGCTATCTACACCCTCATATCATCGGGTGTTAAGTGCGCTTGTAATAATAAACCGGCCAACCAGTCGAACATCAACAATTCAGGCTATACAGAACGGGAGCTGAGCTGTATCCCTATACAGTACGGAATCTATTTGCAGTCCAGCACTCTTCCGAGCTCAAGTGTGCACTTCACTAAAATATAGAGACTCTCCCAGCATATGATTCGAATACGTGGACTTAATCCCCAGAATTATCGACTCATTCAACATTCGAAAATCAGAGAACGTTTCACAATGCAATTAGGGGCGTGAGCGCGGTCCTTAGTATGTCCATTAAGGAAAATTATAAATAAATCCCCTCGTTAGGTCCCTTTCTGTGTGTGTGTGTTTTTTTTTTCCGGTGGCGTTTGGTGGGCATTAAATTAATGCCACACTGCCATATGTCGGATTTAAGGCGCAGATAAGCGGTGATTTTTGTACATTTTTAGCGGACCGCAGGTATATGGCAATATAGCAGTAGTTCCATTCCAAAAGTCCTTATGGCGGTTTGTGGGCTGTCAAAATGAAATTCTTTGTGAACACAGAGGGAAGGACGAACACGTTATAATGTTGCGTTCAATTAAGCGATAAAAATCTCTTCCTGGCCTCTTTTTCTAAGGGGGAAATTGTATTCCTTCGTATATTCATGTCCTGCTGGGAGCATGAAATACAATTTTTTTTTTTTTTTTTTTTGGAATGTGGATCACATTAGCATAATAATTCACGGAGCGCATTATCCGCCGAGAAGTTGGGCGTTGATGGTTAGTGTTATACACACGCAGCTAAAAGTTATCGTTTTGGGTCATTATTGAAGGACTATACGTGTATCCCTGACACGCAAAGACCACATTTTCATGTTGGCGTTTCTTTCGTTATACTATATTAAATTCAAATTTCCAGGAACCGCAGGATACATGCAAATGCATGAGCAAAGGTGCGACTAAAAGGAGCTTAGCTTGGAATAGAGAAAATTGAAAGAAAATCCTGCGGCGAGTTTTGTGCGAAAATGTGATGAAACAAAAAGCAGCTGTCTTATGTATAGGAATAGGTATATGTTTATGTCCTTTGCACCACATGAGGTGGGTAATAAAAAATTAGCCACGATGTTTTGGATCAAAAAGCAACGTGCCATAACTTCGTATCGAGGAGGATTGACGAAAATCGCTCGATAGGGCGTTCCTTAGATCAAAATTGGGTCACCAGCATGTGGAAAAATTTTCTTCACGACATAAAAGGAATATCCAAATACGGAATATTTGGCTGGTTCGGTCTTTCCATACTCTTCTCGAACAGTGTGGGTTGATTTTTAAAGTACTTTCGGCCGGGCATTTTGCTCAGCTTGTATAGGAAACCTGGAGTTTGGAGTTTTCTTGCGTCGCAGGACTATGCCAATAACCAACATATGACCGGTGCCTACAAAGTTACAACATAAGCCATACCATTGCTCAAATACAGTCTGATCTGGGAGAAACTTGGAACTATCCAATGAGCACCATCCAGCAGAGCTGTGGCGGCCATTAAATGCTGTCATATCCTATATTTAATGCCATTGATGATGGTTAGGTTTGGTTAATTTTAGGATGGTAAAGTACAAAAAAAAAGACGGTTAACATGGCTCTTTACGTCCAACGTTGACCGAAACGTTGTTCCCAGCCTCATTTTCGAAGAAAAATCGTCCAATGATGCCACCACTCCACAATCCGCACCAAACTGTCACTCTCTGTGGATGCATTGGCACCGTACGACGACGGGGACCATGAGTGTTATCCACTAGCATATCAGTCTCACGAACTTTTTGCACAAACTTGCATACAGCAGGCGCGGTGCTTCAATTTGGTCAAAATCTCTTTTCAAAAAACGCACTTTTGGGCTACACAGAACTCACTTTGGAATCTTTTTTTTTTTTTATTATTTCCCAACGTTGTTCAAGCGTAAAGCGACTTATTTCGTTCCGCGGAGGTATTATACTGACTTCCTGTCAAGATTTCGAGCGGAAAACAGCTGTCAGTGTCAAAACAAAATATAATTTAAAAACAAACCACTAGATGGCCCACCCTGTAGACGTAGCGAGACGCATAGAGAGTTTCTTCTATTCTGGTAGAATCGACACAGTTGTCCCATGCCTAGTTCGTTGGCCTTGCAATTCCCTGGAATATCCCTATGTGGCCCGGCATTCATATAAGGTGAATTTTAAATTGCCATCTCGTTAAGAGATAAGTGGCAATTGAGGACGATTTTGGACTTAAAGATGACCGAGTCCAGGGATTTAATCGCGACTTGACTATCGTTAAAAATGTTGATATCCATTGCAGATAATCATTGATGATCCTTTCAAATAAAACAAAAACATCGTTGATATCTCGCAGACAATTTTGTCAATCTGTCAATCCCTATAGTGGAAACCCTTTTATATCAAAAAGGCCGAGTGTCAACTCAGTACTTCTTTTATAGTCCAGCTCTTGGCGCCTTAAGGGTTCAGTAGAACTGTGTAAAACATCAGAGCCAGCGGCTTCTTAAGCTTTTTTTAGCAGAAACTCCGAAATACGATGAAATAAAATCAGATGAAACGAAAAAGCGACAGGAAACGGGAAGCAATCATGGTAAGACATTAGAGAAGAAAGCATAATGTTTTAGACTTGGAAACAAGAAGAGATGGGTTACCATTTGCTTGCCTTACTCATGAGCGTTATCTACCAGTGAGCGGTAAATGCTCGCTTGGGATACAGACGCCCCCACCCGTGTACATACTAGAGAACCTAAACCCGAGTGTAGGAACGTAGAACCATCATATATGAGTATGGCGAGTTCTCATGACAACTTATTATGTTGTGGAAAATCATAGCTCGTTCTCATCAGTGGTGTAACTAGGCATAGGTACTTTAAAATACCAGAGTGAGTATCCTCATTTCAACTACGAGCTTCATGAAATTTCATCTCTCGTCTGGAAATTTTTTGTACGCTCTTAGATCAAAAGATCGTAGCTGGAGCTAAAAGTTGCTAAAGGATGATACCCCCCAAAATGGTACTTCACAAAATAAAAGAAGACTGTACCCAGTCCCATCAGCCATAGAAGTAATGCACGTCCACTTGACCAGTTTATGGAAAGCTATTCACATAATACCAAGTGACTCCTTAATTGATTTTGTTTCCTTGCATCTGCAAAACCATCGTAACTCATGCAACTTACTTACACTACAGTCATCAGAATGGCTGCGTTTGTACGTTCTACCCCCAGTCGTGCGATTTCATCATAGCCAACATAAAAATGGTGGAAATCTCCTGCAATATGGCGGTTAATTTACACCCAAAATTGGTGCAATAAATCCTCTTGCATATCTCTAGCATTATACTTCATATCGCTCTAATGACTTAATTTTCGTTTCCTTCATATATGACTCAACAAAAAAAAAAAAAAAATGGAATCCTTAACTGTCCTCATTAAAAATATTTTTATTTTTATATTTCCTTCCTAGCAATTACCCAACCCTTTTACATTTTGTCCCTCATAATTTTTTTCTGTATGCCATTGCTATTTGCATTTATTAAAACAATTTCATTTTTATTTTATTTTTCCAACACACCCCCAGTTCATGGTTCGTGGACACACAGCGAGTGTCCTTAATTTGTGTGGCGCAATGTTTTTTTTTCTTTTATGACAGTCGCGGTTGCCTAATGGCGTTGGTCCTTAAGATATGAAATGATAAGCAATTTTCGCTTGAGGGCCTTACGAGTTTAATTTGTTTAATTAAATTTTGAACAGGACTCTGGCGGGATACAATGGATTGCAAGAGAGCAATTGAAAATATTTCTAAAAAGACAGGAAATGGTACACCCTATTCAATTGAGTGAAGTTTCAAAGTACGATGTAGGTCCTTGGCCCTTCAGTCGATCAATCAATCTGTGGAAGCGTGGCTTAATTGAATGATCACTTGCTATCGAAATCATACTGCAATAATGAAAAGGAAGGGAGGCTATGTTTTAATCCGAAAATAAAGGATTTACTTTAGGGAAGTGCAGATGTCAGTGAAGTGTATTCTAACATACCCTTATATGAATTAAAATGTTGGACTATTTAAAATACATCCATGTATATTATGTACACTACGGTTCACTTAAATAAACACAGATAATTTTGAAAAGAAATTTTTGTTCCCATTGGCAAAGGGGAAGGATAAATAATAAAATTTTGTCCGACAATATTGTCAGAAAAGTCATTGTCCGACTATTGCCAGACGGTCATCTCTGATAATGACATTGTAAGACTTCTAATTTTACAACGATGAGAACGTGCAATTTAGCATTGTTAGATAGTGGGCGCCATTGGCTCAGTGATTAGTGTGCTGGACTATTGTGCGAGGGGTCTTAGGTTTAATTCAGCGAAAACACAATTACATTTTAAGGTTTTATCCACTGAGCCACTTGCACTTCTCGTAAACGTTTGACAAACATCCGAGAGTATAAATGTCATGGAAGAACTTTTAATTTCAGTCGTACGGATTCAGCATAAAATTGTAGGTTGTGAGAAGGTGGGCGTCATCCATTTGTTTATTTATTTATAAGACTAGCGGACGCCCGCCGGGTCCGTTGCCTGTTCGTACATTTTCATTGTCTGTTAATTGTTCCAGAAATCTCTTATTAGGGCGAGTTTATCCCGAGCTCTGCGTTCATTCCTATCACACTTCTTATCGAAACGGATGACTATCGATATATTCTGAAATCTTCGAAGACTCATTGTAGCTTTGAAAATTGGCCGCCCCTTACTGTCATTCCACAAAATTTCTAAAGCCTCTCCATGGGACCGAAAAACTCCAGCCAGCAAAAGTAGCCCAATATAGGCTTCGATAGAGATATCGCATCAACTCTAATCCAGGTTTCTCTAAATACGCTTTCTCCTAAAAAGAGATGTTGATATGTATAAAAAAGCACCATATAAAAAAACACTCCTAACCTTCAATGTTTGTCATCTTTATAATAAAACCAATGATATCAGGTGGTAAAAATAAATGAAGAGCCGACTTTATATCAGTTACTCGAGAGAAAGAATACTGAGTCGGTCCTGGGGAAGTGTTCATAACATTTTCTGTTCTATGACGACCGACCGAAAAATCTCTTACTGGCCACCTACACCATTTGTAATTTCCATCCTTTGAAAAAAATTATGTTGAAGTGGGAAGGAAGCGCTTCGTCATCCGAACTGCTGTGATCCTCATTTATCAAGGGTTTCACCTTCTGAAGAGTCAGTCGCTTGCAGTATCATTTGCAATACTACCACTGTCATCACTTTCAAGCATTTGCTCTATTTCTTCTCGACTCAATCCGGCCATATTGATTATATGGAAAAAAACTACATATAATAAAACTTTAGGAATTTTCTTTGTCAGCTAAAAACTCGAAAACTACTGGACAGATTTCGATGAAACTTTTTTTAAAATGTTCCTTAAGACTGTGCGACTGCTATAGGCTATGTCGTTTAATGTCGAATTTAATGAAACAGCCAAAGTGTTATCTCAAATGGACCAAATATAAGTTTGTTCCTTTGCTAAAGAGGCGAGCGGCGCAAGGCGAGCACGGGTCAGCTAGTATATTATAAAAGTTTATTATAGTTGTATTTATTTCCCAAAAAAAAAATAAAAGTCAAGTAATTTTGAATAAAAATATTTACAAATACGCGAAATAGGTGTGTATGGCCAAGTTTGACTCACGAATCTATATGTATATGTAAGAATAAGTTGTATTGTGTTTGTCGCTAAAGTTCTTTGTAATGCACGAACCGATTTTGATTCCGGGAATTTCTTATGAAAGGTGACGTTAATACCATTGTTTTTAAGTGTATATGGTCTTTGTAGGTTTATTGGTTCATGAGTTTTAGGGGCGTGGCACCTCCCATAAAAAAAATGCATTGAAAATCTTATACATATCTCGAAAACCACTGAATCGATTGAGTTTAAATTTACAAACAATCTTAGGTATTGGCCCAGGAGTATTCCTGTGAAGATTGGTCAAAATTCGACAAAGGTGCGTGGCACCGCACATACAAAAAAACATTAAAAATCTAATATTTTGAAAACCACCGAATCGATTGTGTTCCTGTGAAGATTGGTCAAAAATTACTAAAGGGGTGAGGAGGCGCTATTCTTCGACAGTCATGGGAGCTAAAGCTTGGAAAATTTGTAACATTGATGTTCATTGTCCTGATAGACAAGAATATTATCTAGGCAATACGAATTTTGTCGAATTTTGACCAATCTTCTCAGGAATACTCCTGGGCCAATACCTAAGATTGTTTGTAAATTTAAACTCAATCGATTCAGTGGTTTTCGAGATATACCTAAGATTTTGAATGCATTTTTTGTATGGGAGGTGCCGTGCCCCTTTGTCCAATTTTGACCAATCTTCGCAAGAATACTCCTGGGCCAATTGTATGTAAATTTGAACTTAATCGATTTGGTGGTTTTTGAAATATAAACTTTTTAATGTTTTTGAGAATTAAAATAAAAACTTTTTGTCACTGATATGAATTTGAAATACATTTTTTTATTTTTTTATTTTGCATTACGAAGTGTGCAGGGGGTTCGCTAGTACAGGATAAGGGTTAAGGTGGTCATTACTACTTGAGGAACATCCATTTTTCATCCATCTATTCATGTTTAATGTATCTGGAATCCCACGTGTCATAATAATTACTTAGTTTTGACTCTACCAATAGATACCTACCTTTATTTTATCGTCGTCAACCGAGGAGTGTCCTTTAGATTAACATTACACCCGCAAATATTTGGATATCATTTCTATAAACAAGAAAAAACTAAAACTCTTTTCTTGATCCATAGAGCCAGGTTAAGCTAACAGACCAGACAAATCGCTGTTATTTTAGAAATGTGGAGTCAGATGGCATTAGAAAAAACGTATTTGCCAGGTTTGTCGTCGCGAAGCTTTCGCAAAGTCCACGAAGGTCTGGTTGACAGTGTCTAAAATATTTGTCATTAAATTAAAATGAGCCTCCTTTTCAAGCTATTAATGTGGAACTGTCGTCTGTTGTATAAACCTAAGAAAAATTTGTTCAAAACCCAAACAATCCCTAATGTATTGTCTCACACGTCACTCCATTCCCGTCGTCTCATCCTCATCAACCAACAACACAACAGAAGTTCCATCAGCAGTACCTGAAAAGGATTTAAATCTTCATCCAATTCACTGACACCGGATAGTGCGGTCGCCGTGTACTCAAAAGTGTGTGTCTGCTCGTTTCCCAAAGCCGCGGTTTTTATTTCCCGTCTCCAAAGTACCATAAGTACACATACCTACATACAACAGCCATCAGTCAGCTAAAATAAAAAGGACTCCAGCGGCTCATTGTGTACACCATGTCAGTTCATTATTATTTCATGACAAAACCCAACTATATTTATGCCCCTTTGAACCCTACCCATTGACACCGAACGATATCCGCTCCGTATACCGTATACCACTTGGCAATTGTTTATTCGAAAATATCCTTAGCGTGCATTCAGACGATACAATCCATCAACTTAATAACGCGAACCATATTCATTGGGAACGACACAAAACACACTCTGGAGGAAAAGACGGTAACAAAGCCCCGGCCCTCCTTCTCCTTCACGCCTTTAGTCATTTTTTATGAACTTTCCTTACCGCACACATTCGTCATTCACGCGGAATTTTTTTTATATTCGCACCGAAAATAACGCCGCCGATAGGGAAAATAAAATAAAATAACTCCAAGCGTGACGAACGCAAAAGAGATCCTCAAGGAGTTGGATCCATCATCATCATCGTCAATTTACCGGTGAAAAATGCTGACGTTTGTTTTCGGAACATACATACAGGCACATGCGAGTGTGTGTTATCCTTTATTTAAACTCAGGTATGAATAAAAAGGGTTTCACGGTCTGCAGGACTTTAATTCGTTTCTCTACATAAAAGAAAAATCCTTTCTCCATCAAGCGTTTTATCTCATTCACGAAACGCAATTTCTTTTTCAGATAGAGTAGAGACTCTCTCTCTGTCTCTAGTTTTGGTTTATGTGTGTGCAATGTGAATGACACTTTAAATGAAGGGCGTGGGGGTGGCCCTGCCACCATATGGGCGTTGAAGTGTGAATTGTTAAGTTGCCTTTTATCTATTTAGCCTTACAAATTGAAACCTAGCCGGAGCTGAGCAAGGATGGTAATGAACTTTTATGAATAGTGCAACGAGTCATGGGATATCCCTGTGAAAAAAAAAACAAGTTTTCAGAACAAAACTAATTGCTGGTTTTTGAGAAAGACTTTTTTTTTTTTTTTGTTAAAAGAGTGTTTAAGCTTTTATTTTACATTAATTAGTAATGTCACAGTAATGAACGTGACTTTGAAGCGGGCGCCTGTTGTAATAATTGGATGACGAAACTTGTTGTTGGCTATGTAAAAGAAAGATGAAAAATCCTAGGTCAGTTTAATTTATGCCTAGCAGTGCGTAAGTTAATTTAAACCTTGGAAATGGATAAAGTGTCACGTAGGCACAGGGTTGCCACATAAGTAGCTCTTAAAGTGAGTAAGTAGGTACTGCAGCACAAGTAAAATTATAGCCTTCACAGAAAGGGATACGTTACGTGGTGTGTTTGAAAAAAAAAAAATATCGAGTGCGATGTTGATTCGAGTGAGGAGTAGAAGATAAAGGGAGATATCTACAGTCTGTTAAGATGGGACTCCTGAGTCCTGACTAACAATTAATGCAAATGGGATGGGAAAGCTGATTATGTCTACCTTCCAATGACATTGCCATAGGTACTTACATAGGATAGCCATAAGGTGTAATCTGAAGAGTTTCCGTATCTTTGAATACAAATTAAATGAATTTCCGGCAAATATCTACGACATGCGTTCTTGGATGTCCGTACAGACCGACCAACATAGAATCGGATGCCTTCTGGCAGTACCTACCAAAATTACCGATGCGAGTATCCGCATCATGCAACATCACATCACGCAAGGAATGTTACGTCGCAAGGCTAGTACGGAAAGAGACCGCCAAAACTTTTGCCGACTTTAACTTCTCACCTAGCACATCACCGGCGTCAATTGAAGCGCGGCTAGGATTCACTAAATGATGGTAGAAAGATATTAATATCTTAACAAAGATATAAAGCCCAAACAGAAACCTATGGCAGACATGAATACACAAACCACATAGAATAGTCGACTCCTCCCACATAATGGACTTTGCCTATACAAGCTGCCTGCGGGCCCAGAATTTTCATGTATTGGTGCGGCATTAACGCACGCATACTTGAAAAATCCTAGGCCCATGGTATAGCACGGAAAATCATTGCCGCCATTAATTTTGACATTTACACGTATTCACAGACAGGTTAATTTTTTCCGGGGAGAATCGGGTAGGTGCACGGAACTCGACTGCCTAGTTCTCGGTGGTTTGTGCATGAATAGGTATCTAATTACTGTCAGTGTTGAGAATTCCTAAAAAACATTTCTGCAGACTGTTAAACGGCCTAAAATCCGCTTTCAGGTAGTGTGATCCGTTATAACAGGGAGCGCCTGTTTAATATTTACACGAGTGATCTGGTGGGTTTCCTGCTATAGCGTACGCTGACGATTTAGTAGCGCACAGATCAGGTCCAAAAGTCGAGGTCATCAACATCCTGTTGCAGCGTGACTTCGATCAAATTGTGAAATCAATTTCCAAAAATCCTGTTCAGAACTCCATTGGCTAGGGCCTCTAGAGATACAAAAAAAAAACTAGCGAAAATTAGCCATTATTGGACAAATGGACTGGACAACCATTGGCGGTGCGAAGCGTGGTCAGATAACTTGAAATCTGGCTCGACCCAGTATCTATATTTTGACAAACATATAGATGCTTGTCTTGCTGGGACCAGATGTGATGGCAGACACGCACTCCCTGGCCGGTTCGTTACCTTGGTAACATCCTCCTTAGTTTTAATCTAGTTTGTAAGTTGGTATCGTATAAGGTACCTAGGCCTTAGAATTACCTCTCAAAATAACATTGGCGCGAAAATCAAGCGAAGAATCACTCTTGCCAATCACTTTTTCTTCGGGCTATAACCAAAGAGATATTGTACAAGTATTTATTCGTCCCGGCTCTGATCTATGGTGCAGAAGCGTAGACCTAATGAAAAGCGGATAAAAAATGTTTCGGGTTTTTGAACCAAAGATTCGTCCTGAGGTGTAGTTCAGAGTTAGTTGTTGCTCGGGGCGAACCGCATTTTTCGAGTAGGTAGAGGCAATTAATTCACAATTTGTGATTTTTGACCCAGTTTGTATCGATGGAGATCCTATCCAACGTACTGTGTGAACGTCTTAAACCGTTCATCAACACACTAATCGGCACGTACCAGTGTGGCTTCCGGCCCGGCAGATCGACTATAGACCAAATTTTCACACTGAGACAAATTCTGGAAAAGACCAACGAATTTCAAGTCGAAACTCACCACCTATTCATCGACTTCAAAGCCGCGTATGACAGCATACATCGTCAGGAGCTCTATGTGGCGATGGCCGAATTCGCAATCCCGGCAAAACTGATTCAGCTGTGTCGCGTGACGCTGGAAAACACGCGCTGCAACGTACAGTTTGGAAGCAGCTCCTCCGATCTATTTCAAACTTGCACCGGATTTCGGGAAAGAGACGCGCTATCATGCGATTTCTTCAATCTCGTACTGGAGCAGATAGTTCGCAGGGCAGGTGTCAACACGGAAGGCACTATCTTCAACAGATCCGTCCAGCTGCTGGGCTATGCGGACGATATTGACATCATCGGTCGCTCCCAGCGTGCCGTGATAGAAGCGTTCACGGCGATTGAAGAACAGGCGAAATCCGTTGGCCTTCAAGTAAATGAGAACAAGACTAAGTACATGCTATCAACAAACAAACAAGCATCTGTCCACCGCCTAGGACAAAACGTCACTATTGACGCAACAACTTTGAGGTAGTTAAGGAGTTCACCTCGGAGTAAACATGAACTCCACGAATGACACCCTAGTGGAGATCCGGCGAAGAATTACCCTAGGAAACCGTTGCTACTTCGGTTTGGCAAAACAACTGGGTTCAAAACTCCTAACTCGAAGGACGAAATGTATGCTCAACAAAACCCTTATCCTGCCAGTTCTGCTTTATGGCGCCGAGTGCTGGACGATAAGCAGGAAGGCTGATACTGGGCTCCTTCGAAAGAAAAATATTTCGGGGGTTTTTAGTCCTGTGTGCGAGGAGGGCGAATGGAGAAGAAGATATAACCGCGAACTCTATGAGCTGTACCAAGATGTGGATGTAGTCCAAAAAGCCAAAACACGTCGACTACATTGGTTCGGCCACATCGAGCGAATGGACAATAATGCTCCAGCTAAGAGGATCTTCGAATCCCAGCCCCCAGGTTCGAGAAGACAAGGAAGACCGAACCTCCGTTTCAAAGACCAAGCCATCACGGATGCCAGAGCGCTTGGTCTGGACAACTGGAAGCAGCGTGCCCGGGATCGTAGAGGATGAAAGGCTGCAGTGTCTCAGGCAGAGACTCTTCACGGGTCGGAAGCCCGATTTGTAAGTAAAGTAAGTTGTATCGATGGAGTGTGAAGGAAAAGATTCAACGACGAGCTTTTCGGGTTATATAGCGACGTCAAAAAGTAAAAAATTGAACGAGTCTTTGAGTCCACCCCTGAGGGACGACGAAGCAAAGAAAGAGCTCGCCTTATGTGGACCTCACGATTTAAGAGTGACCTCAACTAAATTCGCTTACATAACTGAAGTCAGTCACACTCTGAAAGTGCCGTCAAAGTTAGGGTAAGCTTTAAGTATAATAACTCTGAATAATTAAAAACCAAATGAAAACTACAAACTCCAATCAAAGATCATAGACGATCATTTCAATTCCCGCCGCAACCCTATAGACTTTCCCATCTTTCCCACATTGCGTGTCCCGAGGCAAATTCAAATATAAAACTCCAACAGTCAGAAATTACACTCTCTGTTCACATTTTAATCTCAAAATAAAACATAAATCTCCGGCGGCCAACTGTAAAATTTCAAATGACCTTTCTTCACAAAAAAAAAAAAAAGGAAAACTCACCCTCTCCAACTCCTCCAGTCTCCAGTCGCAGAACGCAGAGTCCCATACTCCCATGTCAAGTATTTTAATCCTATTCCGCATGCTATCTCTTAAATGTATCTTGTTACTCGCCAGCCAAACTTTTTCAAGAGGCAAAAAAAAAAAAAACATCAAGTCGCATACTAAAAAAGAAATCCTCTCAAATCACAACTTGATCCCAGAACTCGTTAATCAGACTAATTATTCCCAATCTCACATCTGTAGCCTAGAAAGGTTAATAAATTCGTCGTCGGTCCAAAATTAAATTATCTACGCTTCTGGGGTGAAAGGCAATAAAACACGAAATAAAATTTGTTAACAATCCCCAATGATGGCGATGTTCTACTATCGCCACCAACAACACTATACCCATCAGTCACGACCATAAATCAGTAATTAAAGCGTCCATACCAGAGACAAAACACTAATCGGGGGCGAACGCATCCGCGAGCAGTTCAAGGTCCATCGCACTCCTCCCCTGGGGAGACCGGGAACGCGGATTCCAGGAAGCGACAATAAAAGGCTTAGAACGTTTTAGGTTTTAAATTTCCCTAAAACGACGACAAAGGCGACAACACTAAGCCAACGACAAAACAAATAAATTATCCAGGCGTCTTCATCTTGAGCTGAATGGAGACAACTGTCATCTCGTTATCGCTGTACTTTAATCTGGAAAATATTCCTCGCCTCGGCGTCCGTCGTCGTCCCTGAATGCCCGATGATCTGTAGAGCGATGCACATCGCTGACATAGACATATGTTTTCTCACCCAAACCCAAGCACGCTGTCCGTGTAAATCCATGGAGATTATACACCAGAGTCGCTGGTGTTCCTTAAAATCCTACTCCTTGCCGCTGCTCATGATAAACGACATACATTTCGATAATTTATGACATTTTCCACTGCCACTCCACTAATAGTACATGAGAGGCACGCGGAGGTGCAAAAGGATACTTGAAACTATGTACACGGTGAAATTATTCTCCGCGCTTCAAGGATAATTGAAATCGTCCTTATTATCGTTATCACCCATCAACAACATGTTTGGATGGTAGCAGGGAGTCATAAATAGATGCCTCCTCCTTGTTGTTGCCGTCATCGTTGTAGTCGTCGTAGTCGTCGCTGTAAATGTTTAATTGAACGAGCGCGGTGCACTTGAAGAGATACAGAGAAGAGAACAACTAACAACGAGTAACGGCAAATGGTAATCCATTTTCTTATTACCACTTGGAGGAATTCGAGGGGGCAGGATTGTTTACGTCTGCTTTTAAATGTCGAGTCGCAGGCACATATGGATATGTTGGATGGCATATATTTTATGAGTGCACTTAGAATCTTAGATTGGGTCTGTGGCCCATATTTTGGGCGCAGGATATAACTGTATAAATATTGGATAATGGAAAATGGAATTGAAATTGTTTCAGTGCTAGATATTTACTCTTGATTGATCATGGTGGGTGCGTGTGAGTGGAGTATCCTTCAGCTTGAGTGATTTATGATTGGTGGGTGTTATTGTATCGACCGATAGGGTTTGGGGGCAATAGACTACCATATTTCCAAACAAAGTTCCATGAACGGATTTCTTATTATGTCTTCCCTAAGGGAACATAATAATTGTAGTCCGTTTGATGGCAACCAACTTCCAAAGGTAAAAGGTAGGAAGCTGATATTTTGAAACAAATTTAATTTTATATCCAATGTAAGTACTTAGAAGCGATTTACGGAAATTCTATGCCCTAAAGGGAGAAAAGGGGGGTCAAAGTTTGAATGTGAAAATGTTGGTTATTGCCGATCAACACAGCCCAGCCCAAACGGTAGGATGTAGGAAGCTGACATTTTAAAACAAATTTCCTTTAAAGACCAAAGCGAGTGCACTTTGAAGCGAACCCCCCAAAAGGGGTAAAAGGGGGGAGTCAGAGTTTGGAAGGGAAAATGCTCGTGATTGCCGATCAACGCCCAGCCCAAACGGTAAGAGATAGGAAGATGATATTTTGAAACGAATTTTATTGTAAGACAAAAGTCAGCGCACCTTAAAGTGATCGCCATACAAAAGGGGTAAAAGGGAAGGTCAGATTTTGCATGGGGAATCCTTATTTTTCATCATAACGATTTCAAATTCGGTTTGTGTTTGTCTATATAAGAAGTAGATAGATAGATAGATAAGATTTTTTATTTGATTTCAATTGTTAGAATAGTTCTTACAGAGTTTACAAAAAAAAAATAAAAGCATGGCTTTTATGCCGTCTGCCTAGTTGACAAAACAAAATTATAATACAATGAACTAGGATCTTTTATCAAAATAGATTCAATAATTACCTATTTTTTTCCCCCTTTTTTAAAAACTTTCACTAATAATCCGCTCTCTATAGCCTAGCGCCAATTTACAGTATTGGAATAGTTTTTTAACTTCCATATCGTTGAGCAGTGATATAACTTGGTTTTCCGTCAAAAAATCGCTTCCAAAAATGTGTTCCTCCTAAACTCTTTTAAAATAGGACATTTTCCCATAAAGTGAAAAGTATCTTCTCTTTCGACAGAGTTACACAATGTGCACAGGATGGGTAAATCCTCTCTATGTGGCATAAAGTTTAACTGCAGGAGTTCTCCACGTAACTTGACCATCATCGATATTTCGTCGACGCCATTTTCATCTCGAAAATAGTTTTTCTCTTCCAGTTTAATCGAGAGTACAGGTTTCTATGGAGTGATCCTGTGGCGTTGTCCAAAAATCTCTCTCTGCATTTTAAGTCAACGGTGTTGATGCGAAAAGCATAATGTCATCAGCGAAAAGCAATGCCTTTATTGTAAGACCTGCGTATTCAATGCCGCTAGGTAGAAAGTCTACCAGGTCTTCAATAAATAAAGCAAACAGACTTGGGCTCATTGTACAACCTTTTCTGACTCCTGATTCCGTCCTAAACCAACTAGACATCTCTTCACTATTCCAAACTGACGCCACTGTGTCCTCATAAAGGTTTTGTATGACCCTTCCAAACTTCCGCGACATTCCGATACCATAGAACTTATAGATAAGAACTTGTCTATCCACTGTATCAAATGCTGCCTTAAAATCCACAAAGAACGTGTACAACTTCTTCCCTTTATTGAGAAATGAGTCCGCAATACTTTTTAGGACAAAGATGTGGTCAATCGTTGAATAGCCTGGTCTAAAACCTGCCTGGTACACCTTTAATAGCTTATTATCGTCAATCCATTTATTTAGGCGTCTTTGCAAGATTAAGGTAAAGATTTTGTACGAAGCATTTAAAAACGAAATACCTCTATAATTGGACAGTTCTGACAAGCTCCCTTTTTTATGGATTGGAAAAATTACAGATTCTCTGAATTCCTGAGGTATGAAACCAGTTTCCAATATGTTTCCATATATTAATGTTAACCTGTTAATCACCTCCGTTGTGCCATACTTATAGAACTCCGCTGATATCCCATTCGAACCTGCTGCTTTGCCATCCTTTAACCTTGCCACCGCTGACATTACCTCTTGATGTGTGATCTGAGCATCCAAAACTTCATTGGTAAACCCAGGAGGAGCATAGTGAAAATTAACTCTTTCCTGAACAGGATTCAATCAATTTTTAAAGTGCGTAGCTAGAAGATTCGCACTTAGCTTACAATGGATAGTAAAGTTTTTACCATTCAAATCTTTTACTAGTCTCCAGAATTCTTTCGAGCTTTTACAACAGGCTACCCACTTAGACTTCATAAAATGCTGCTTTTTTTCGGCTACACAGTGTTTTATAATCCATATTCGCTTGCAAATATTGGTTTTTGAAACAACCGTCACATGAATTCCTAAATGCTCTCAACCAACCAAATGATACCTCTCTGGCTCTTTTACATTCCCCGTCAAACCAAGTGGCAACATAGTTTTCTCAAACGTTCCTGTTGATACAGGTGACCGGGTAGGATGCTTTGATGATTTCATCTAGCTGGCTGAGGTTGAGGTTATGTGCCGTTTGTAGAGAGCTGTTAAGTCGGGCTTGATATATAACTGCTTTTGATTTCCTCCAATTAAGTTTAGGCAAAGGTTTCATAGTCCTGGCCCCTTCGGGCTCCATCGACGTGAGAACAAACGTCACAACTATAGGAAGATGATCCGAAAATGGGACACTTTCAACTTTAAGATCGACGATGTGATTATTCCATTCACTACCGCCGAGACTGTAATCAATAACCGAGCTACCTTGATTACCAACAAAGGTAAGTTATAAGAAGTAAATAAAACCTGTTTGTTCGATTGTGGAAATTTTTCTTGTGGCCCGAGTTATTAGCGACGGAAATAGTATAATTCTGTTTGTATGAGGACATTTTTTGTTTAATCCAAAGCACAATAGGAACTTCTGTAATGGGAGCGAAGCCGCAGATTAATGTTAGTCTACCATGTAGCTTATGTTTGGGGAATCACTCGGGAAAAAGTCCCGCCAAATTCATTTATATGAGGAATTTTTTTTACATAATGTAGATGAAGTTGATGCAGCCCTTGAAAAAGTTGCAGATATGGATTCTTATATCCCGATTGGTGATTTCAATGCTCACGTGTGTGTGGATTTCTAGACATGGGGCAGCGCGATTGGAAAATACGATGACCCCGATCAGAACGCGAATGGAGAGAAATTGCTGGACTTTTGCTGTTGAAATGGAATGTCCATTATGAACACTTTCTTTCCACACAAAGATCCATAAATACACATGGTACCGTCGAAGTCCTCAGCAAAAATCGCTGATAGATTTCTTTGTGGTACCGTCGTCGTGTATTAAAAGGATGGTATGTGATGCTCGGGGCTGAACTCTCAAATGATCACCACCTGGTGTTCTGCAAATTGTATATCAACGATTAAATACCTATCATGCCAAAGCGTAAACCAAGAAAAGTTACGCGTATACAGTGGGATGGGCTACAGAACGATGAGAAACGGGAGGAATTTGCATGGCAGGTATCTGAAAGTCTTGAACAAATTCCAAATGTTCCATTGAATGTAGAGCCATCAGAGAGAAGAAAAAGGCTTTGAAGGTGTGGATTCCCTTGGGGACTAACCTTCTCGAAACCGGTACATTGAGGCGCGAAGAACTTGCAAATTGTCTGTTAAAGCAGCCAAAAAACAATCTTGGAAGGAGTTCGGCGAGAAATTAGACCGTGATCACAGATCTGCGCAAGCAAAGTGTTCTGGCAGACCATCCGCCGTCTTAGAGGAAGGAAATAGAACATGATTGAAGGAGTCAAATCCGAAGATGGTACACTTCTTCTAATGAGGAGGACATCTTGCGCAGATGGAGCGAGCACTTTTCTGAATTGCTCAATCCAATCCAGGCATTGAGGATGACAGATCCATCGCCTTGAGTAGGGCGGAAAATAGTCCCACGGCAGAGGAAGTCACTTTTGCGATCAAATCGCTAAAAGCTGGCAAATCTGCCGGAGTGGATGAAATCCGGCCAGAAATGCTCAAGGCCTTAGGTGAAGAGAGAGTTAAATGGATCTCTCGTGACATTAAAATGGCCTGCGAATGTGGCGAAATTCCCAGCGATTGTCAGATTAGGGTGATTGTGCCCCTTTTCAAGAAAGGGGATAAAAGGGATTGCTCCAATTACAGGGGTATATCACTTTTAAGTCCCCCCGGAAAAGTATTTGCCAAGGTGCTGGGAACGCCTTGCAGAGCTGTGGTCGATTAACGATTATGAGATGAGCAGTGCGGTTTTCGTCCCGGCAGAAGCACAACCGACCAGTTACTCACTCTCAGAATGGTACTTGAGAAGGTTTGGAAGTATGCTTCACTGTTTACGCATGCTTGGTAGATTTATAGAAAGCCTACGACCGAGTCCCTCGAGGTAGACTCTGGAGTGTATTACAGGAGTATGGAATTGACGGTTCTCTCTTGAGAGCAATTCAATGTCTTTACACAAACTGTAAAAGCTGTGTTCGAATAAACGGCGTTAAATCAATACCTTTCACCGTGGGCGTTGGAATTCGCCAGGGGTGCGTCTTGTCTCCTCTCCTTTTCATTACTTATATGGACTGGATGTTACAGCGCAGTCTTGGCGAAGAACGTTTCGAATTGGGAGATCTGAGGATAAGTCATCTGCTCTTCGCTGATGACTTGGTCATCCTTGGGTCCTCTCAGACTGAACTTCAGCGTGCGCTCGATCGGTTTGTAGGCGTTTGTGTTGAAGCTGAGATGAAGATAAACGTGAACAAATCTGAAGTAATGGTCGTCTCCAGAACGACTGAACTGTGTCAAAGCTAAATTGTCGGTTTTAATGGACATGCGCGACCCAGTTAATGGACATGCGGACCATTGAAAATGAATGAATGAATATCATAGGTGAGTCTCTTGAGACCATTCTACATATATAGATCCGAATATATATATACACAAACGTTCATTAAAAACATTTTCCCAAAAAGTAAATTTGGAGAAGCGTACTGTTTGCGGATCTGGCTCAGGTTCATCTTGGACTGTTAGTAAATGTTCTTCACGATTCTTAAAAAAAGAGAAACAAACTACAGAGCAATTCGGTACTTTTAAAGGCATAAATTATCCCTGCCTCTATCCTGTATACTGAAAACAGTATACACATACACAACAATTGCACACAATCTTCATTATAATGTATAGATGAAATTTGGAAGACAAATTCCTGTTACGTGTTTCGTCGAAACGCACGCAATCGTCGCAAAGATTACAATCGAATATGCTAACGTGCATTATAAGCTCTGTAACACCGTCTACATTCAAATTCACATGGAAAACGAGTTTCAAGCGAATTCACGTAACAGCGTTAGCGATACACACTCTTCCGCAAAATTCTATGGTAGATATGGAATAGGTATTCCTTATTCCCCTCGCGAGCGATAAACCATACAAGGACTCACAGAGAACGAGGCACCATTCCACTTCATGGCGAGCTCACTTTAGCGCAAACTGCTTCCTGGCATTGGCAATGTAATTTATGAACACGTTTTCACGTTATCACCCCCTCTTCCCAAATAGACACTGTATATGTCTAGTGTATCTATATGCACGAAGTCCTGAATTCAGGCAGATAATTGCAATTTCAAAGCTAATGTTAATGTTTACCGTATATACCGGTCTGACTCTGACATCGCACCAGCATTCGTCGTTCATTTCTTATACAGCAGCGACTTGGAGCTTTTAATTTTTCCTCCCCCACAAAAGGATATGCGGCAGGAATTATCAGTCACACGACCTTTGTACAGTGTTTCTGTCTGTCTGCGGTGCTAGACGATACAACAATGGGGTGTACGGCTATAATTGTCTTATATACGCAACAGAGTCGGTAAGCTATACACCTTTTCGAGAACAATGAGGAAATTTATGAATCCTTTGTATACTTACGGTTTAATGTTGCATTGGGGAAATTAACCACACGCACAATTAACATGGAAACGAGAGAACAATGATATTCTGGCATACGTGCGGTTTCGCAGTCGCACGCAGGATAGAATTATAATTACAAATTGATCATCATCGCTCAGGGGTTATTATATGAGTTCAAAGCAGTTGCACGAGGGTGACCAAAGGACATTATGTAAATGTGGCATAAATCTACCGTCCATACCTAGTTAGATGGTAAATGGAAATGGAAATGCAATTGACTGGTTTCCCATTGTGATCGATTGATGATGCTCTAGCTTAAGTATACAAACTAAGTGTAATTATGTTCCTAAAGGAGCTGTGGGGAACTTCCGCATAAAATAGAGAAAATTCGAAAAATATATGTGGCCATATGCACTAAGGACGGAAGTATATAATCCTCATATTTTAAGAAGAAATCGCGGTGGTGAACTTCAGAATTGAGACTCTTCAAAAACTATTGCAGAAAACTATTCAAGCCAAAGATACAAGCAAATTGAACGACTGGGACTCTTCGTAAGAGTCGATATGTAAGAAAGAATTGTGGATTCTTAGGAGAATCTTCTGAGGTAGGTATATCAAAATATTTTTACTCTGAACAAACCCAGTAAGACCTATCAAGCTGATGGCTCTGGGACCAGCGTTGCCACCTTTTGACTATTTTTTCGCAGTTAATTTCTCTAACAAAATGCAGTAGATTGAATTTTTTTTGCAGTAGATTTCGTTTTCAAACAAAACCAAGGTAAATTACAAAAAATAACATTAACAATACAAAATTAATAAAAACGAGTATTTAAACAAAACAGAAAAATACTTTAATATTAATTAACATGGAATATTGTTCATCTGTAAAATTGAATTCATTAAAATATTGCGAGAGCCCTGATGGTGAATCCAAAGGTTCCCAACAGTCCTTATCAAAATTATATATAATTTCTTGCAAAGAATTTAATTTTCGAGAGTTTCAGTATTTAACTTATTCCTTAGTTAATTTTTATTAAACTCACGGTTGAACATTTTCGCTCTGCTGCTGCACTGCTATGTGGCAGAGAGCACAAAATTAACATATACTTACATACATAGTTCTAAATATTTGTTTCACCCAGCGAGTTTTCCACTTGAAGCAAACCCGACCAAAATATAATCTAAAACACCATAATATTTGCCTAAAAGATCTTTCGAACCAATGATCTCGATTGGCTATTAAGTATTTCTTTTTCATCATCATAAAAAGGAAACAAGTTTAAAATAGGCAATATCGAGGGTAAACCTTGCCTTCCACTAGGTACTTACTTTGCATCTACGCAGGGCCGGCCCCAGCCAAACTAGCGCCCTGTGCAAGATTTACATAAATCTTATATAATATTGGCTTTGTATGGGAGGTAACAGAACTACTTTACCGACATGTACCAATTTTAATACCAACCTAAAATACCAACGTAAAAAGAAGTCATCTCACAAAATTTCTATCGACTAAGTCAATTAGTTTGGACGCTATAGTGTTTTCAACAGAAAGGTAGACAGACAGACATGAATCAATTCAGAATTTGATCCTGATCAAATCCGGTTACTCTTTCTTGGCGTTACAAATGTAATGTCAAAGTGAATATACCTTAGTGTGGAGGGTGTACAAAATGTATTAACTCATAAATGAACTTTACATTACTAATCTCTCTGAGTATCCTCTTCATTTTCATCATTTGCATCTACTCTTCATAGCTATATCGTTGTTGCTTTTGTAAGTAATATTAGTACTTATCTACCAATTTGTTTGTTACTTCGGCCGGTATAGGAAAGTTGAACCTCACACAACAGCTGATCACTTTTAAGTTTCAAAAATCTGTTTGGAAAAGGCAAGTACTTGTGTAGATGCAAACGCATAAATTCATAAATTGGTTCATTGTATTCCAAGCTCAGAGCAAAAAAATGAAATTAAAGCAATATTTGTTCTTCTTTTTATTTTTTTCTATTGCCACTTTGAATTTAAAAATGTACACTGATAAAAATGAAATTACGCGAAACATTTAAAAACAGTCAAACAAAATTCGTATACAGCTAAAAAAAAACCAACTGGCTGGATTTTAAAAAATCTTCCAGCTATGCATATCAATCCAGTCAGATCTGACTGGAAAGCAGTCACAATGGCAACGCTGCAAATACATATGAATCATTGTGTATTATGTGATCTACGAAAAATACTAACAAATTTCTCTTACAAAGAGATTCTTTTTTTTTTTCGTAGATGAGAAATCCCATCCCATATGTGCAGAATCAAAAACCTGCACGTTAAACACAAACAATTGCGTAGGAATGAATTTTTTGTTTGACGAATTGAACTTGCATTTTGCATAGGTCTCGTGGAATTTTTTATTTTGCGATAGTTATTTTAAATTGCATTTTCCTTGAAGTTGCAACATTGCAAATGACGAAAGCGTGCGTATGAAGCGCAACTACGTGGACAGTAGGCCTTACTCCTAGAAATGCGCCCCCAGAACTTGGCGCCCTGTGCATTTGCACATCCTAAAATACGATTTGATTTTCATCGACGAATTGTTTAAATTCAACCCCAAAATATATATCTGAAAATGGTAAATGAAGAGAAAGATCTGCTAAATCAATATCGACATCTATTGCATTAATATTGTTAAATTTTCAAAAAAATCGGATTGAAAATTTTTTTGATGAAATAATAAATTTAACATATATGAGAAAAAAAAATAAATATAATTTGTTTAGCGCATCCATTAATTGGGAAGTCGTTTATTTCTTTAACGGAGTCAGGCTTTTCGAAATATAAAAGGTTAAAATAATGTTGCAGTGAATTTCACAGCTGTTGAATCTGTTTAAGGACACTCTAAACAAAAAGTCATCATGAGAAATAATTAAATATTAATTTTTTTTATATAAAATTTTTCAGAGGAATATTCCTATTTACAGAAAACACCCTTCAAGGTAGAAAATATTTGTTCGGAATCTGCGTCCTGAAGTTGTATAAGTAGGAATTGTATCCATCAATGAAAATAATAAATTGTGTTTAGCACTTGAAGCATATTTTCAAGAAAACAGTTTCCTTCGACGAATTTAACCAGGAAAACTCAGTTTTGCACTTGCATTTTACTATTTTGGATTTGGCTTCATCATTTAAGCTTTTACAAAAATGCAGTAGATTTGTTTTGGTGGCAGTAGATTTAAATTTTGAAAAAAAAATGCAGTAGATCTACAGCAAATTCCAGCAAAGTGGCAACGCTGTCTGGGACTACCTACTTCTTCGGAAATATCTATGAATTTTCTGATGGAGAGCGATACCCATTCATAAGGCAGTTCAAGTTGTACTATTCACTCACATCCAATGAGAGCAAAGGTCTTATTATACTAGAGGCAAACTGTTTTGGACGCTAAAAATCTTCAAACCGTCCAAATCCACGTCATAATATCAGCCGAACTGTACAAAACCCCTCTTATAAAGAGGTATCCCTAAAGAGCTGCTTAGATCTTGTGTATAAATAAATATACATTTTTCGAGAGATATTCGAACCAGACCACTATTGTCGGGTCTCTTTTCGTCTCCCTACGACTAATATACCTTACCCAGAGAGACTCTCTGGATTTCTCCAGAGTTCTTCCCTGAGTTCGATTCCTAGTGTTAACACTAGCATCTGTTTATGTGAGATCTGTTTCATCCAATGGGCCTCGACCCAATGTTGTCCCAAGATCCTCATTCTTCTGCCAGCCAAAGCTGGACATTGACACAATATTGTGCCGCTGTCTCAGATTCCTCCAGGCATACTTTACAAGTATCATCCCCTCTAAGGCCCATCTTCCTTAAATGATACCCGAAATTACCATGACCTGTAGTTAACGCCACCACCCATTTAAATGTTCCTCGAGTCATGCTTAGAACCTTTCTCTGAGTGGAGCAGGTCGGCCATTGTATTGCCATTTTAGCTTGTCTACATTGTGGTGGTTGACCACCTTCTCAAGTGTTCTGCCGTGATCCATTTGTTAATCAGCTGCTCTACCATTCCTCTACCAATTGAAGAGAATGGTTCTGGTCCCAGCAACTTTTCAGTTGACCCCTGTTTTGCAAGGGAGTCCGCCTTTTCGTTGCCGTCGATGTATAGATCTTGTGTAGGTATACATTTCTTTTTTAATGAGCGAAGTAAAAGTGGTTTATATACTCAAGTCAGGCAAATGTTTTCATGTGAGTTCAAAGGATCTCAGACCTATGTATATAAGTCTTTCATCATTCCTCATGAAAACTTTAGAACGACTGATCGAAATTCATCTTTACGCAAAAGCATTGACACGAAACTTCTCTCTAAAAGGCTCAAAACGCTTACTGCAAAGGTTAATCGGTGGAAACAGCTCCGCTCATATGCTAACACGTTCTATCAAGGATTTCATTTGCCATAATGGAGCATTCCTAGATACATATAGATATAGAAGGCGCTAAGGGACTATCAACTCTGTTCGTTTCTAGAAACGAGGGGCTGCAAGACGATTGAATATGCATATGACTTTGTTTTTGACATGCCAAGAAATTACCTAAATACCTAAAAGAAACTCCTACTCCTACAATACGCTTTCAACAAGCTAGTAAAATTGACGAACCGATGTGGTTAACGCCCAAAACCTTCACAAAGTTAAACTTATCATATTTTCCAGAAAATATAAAATTCCACACATTCATCTAAAAGTGGCCCAAGCTCTTGATTAGAGAATATAAAGATAAATAATTGGGTCTTCTTTTAGACAAAAAGCTAAGCTGTAAGTCTAGATATAGAATACAAGAAATAGTCGAAAAAGCAACCTATAGGAATAGGACATAAATGCGGCCTACAAACTTCGTATTACTCACTGGATATAAGACTCTGTTATAGGACCGATACTTACGTAGGTATAGTATGGTTTTATGGGGGACTGTCTTCGACAAAGCGATTTTTCGCGGTAAGCTAAGCAAAGTTGAAAGAACAGCCTGCCTTATGCATCAGCGGAGGTAAACGGTATAATAAACACAGAGGAACAACTTGATAAAACCCGTAATCTCGGGTGTGAACAACCATGCCTTTGGGATGAAAGGCACCACTTGAGTATGCCACGGAAATCAGTACAAGCAATTTCAAAAAAATCCATCAAAAGATTCGGGTAAATTAAGGAAAGAATGCCTGGAAGAGCTGGCGAAAGACTAACTTTAACAAAGAAGAGATTCCAATTGCCCCTCACTTCTGTTGCGGCTATAGATATAGACTCGTGCTAACATCAGTAACTTATTTGAGGAAGGACAGATGACACACTCCCCAGAGTTTAGAGAGGCACGCAAAAAAGTATAAATATGCCGAAGAGGTCAAGGGTATTCTCTAGGTAGCAGTAGCTGCCATTGGGAATCCAGAAAGAAAACTGACTGACGACCACATGTATAAGTAGCCTTTCTGTCTAACTTTACACAACGTAATTCCTACGCGAACCTTAAAGATTTTTTTTAAGATGGCGGAGCAATGTCAGTGTAATTTGGCAATATTACACAATCCATTGGAGGTATAACCAAAATGCATATACCTGTACTTCCACTCCCAAAATTTGTTGTCGGCTATTGGTCTATGAGCTCGAACCTACATCGCTGGGTCACAAGCAATCACTCTAACCACTACACCATACCTACCGAGTTCTGACACCATCTTCCAGAGCTCGCATCATTTCCATCTTGAGCTCTTAGAAGCTACAACGCAATAAACCCATTAATGCTATGCAAAATTTGTCTCATGACACATCTCATATCCCATCAGACATAAGCATAGATAGTTTCCAATATCACTTACTGACCTATACCCATGGGAATTGATTTTATCTAACCATACGCACATTTGATCCAAAAACAAGCCATCATGGGTAAGATGATATATCTACACTTTCGAAATGTTGCCACGTGGCCTAAAACACTGCACCCCTCAACAGATTGAGCGATATAAATAAATGCACACGCAAAGTAAACTCACATCTACATGTGGCACAACACACCTGTCCAAGAGCATCCAATTCTTCCCCCTCGTCGTTGTCGTTGCTATAAATATGAACAATTCAGATCAAGGCTTGCAACAAGGATATATCACTTCTCTCTGAAAAGTTTTTTTTTTTTTTTTGTTTCCATTTCGTTTAACATTGAACTAGTTATTTTTATTTTTTATTGCTCATAACGTCAGCCACTATCAGAACTCAGAAGCGTCCGCCTTGACAAAATGCTTTCGTCCAACCGAACAGAACAGAACAGACCAATCGACCGCAAAATTGCTCCTTGATGTACGAGTGTAGGTATATCTAGTATATGGAACAAAAGCGCATGGTGTTTTTTTTATGCTTTTATTTTCACTTAGTTGTCCGTTATCCTTTGTATTGTAGAGCTGAGAATAAATGAACAGCAACAAGGACTTTGTTGCAATGAGCGTGAGCCAAGCCAGCAGCAACACCTCGTTGCTTCAACAGTAGGTATGCGTATAATAGTACAGGGTTGACTGTGGGAAAGTGAGACGATTATTATTTTTTAATTATCAATGACTGTGTTGGAGAACTGAGGCTTGAAGGACTTCAATAAATTATTATTTTAAGGTCATCGGAAGGAAGCATATTATGTCCGGTATCCGGTTGCTGTAAATATTTTTTTCTGAATTGTAGGTTGCTTTGACTTTAATTTTAATTTTAATTTTAATTTTAAAAATTGATCATTGTTGACATGGGTTTAAGTCAACATATCTAATCTATCTATACATATAATAAAACTGTAGGAATTTTCTTTGTCAGTTAAAAACTCGAAAACTACTGGACAGATTTCGATGAAACTTTTTTTAAAATGGTCCTTAAGACTGTGAGACTGCTATAGGCTATCGTTTCGTCGTTTATAGCCACGTCTTTAGGAAACGTTTTTAGCCAAAATGTATTTTTTGATGTGAAAATATATACATACACATATGCGTTGCTACAAATGGATGTTTATACTTTTGCGATCGTGCTAAACGACAAACAAAAACAAGACCACAGTAGCATACGTATACGTAGGTACATCGCTTTCGAAAAGAGTTGATTTGTTTTCGCAGTGAGTGCTATGGTCATTTGTATATTTAGGTATGTAGTATATTATGATCGTATGCCCGATGCCGGGTAGGGATGGGGTGCGTACTGCAGTATGGTATGGGGTATATTAATAATCTTCATAAGAGAAGTGACGTATAATACATTTCAGAATTCCATTCTGATATGTGGTATGGTAACAGTGGGGTCTACCCCGATATCTCGAAAGCAAAAATCTCGAATGTAAAAATCTCGAAAAAAAAAATCTAGAAACAGAATAGGGGACTACTTCTTGCAAGAGCTGTCGGTTCAACACTCATGTGCGCAGCCGAAATATGGTCAAGTGCCACGAAAGTTAAGTCTTATGTACGCGGAACTAAATCCGTCGTCCGTCTTAGCGCACTAAGAGCCGCCTGTGCATTCAGAACTGTTTCAATCGATGGTATGCTCATCGTATCTGCAATGCTACCTATCGATTTACTCGCTGAAGAAATGAAAACGCTAAGCACCTAGCGAGTTCGAAATGGCCGGGAAGACGACCGACGATAAAAGAAGGTACGAAAGATATCGCAGTATCGCAACCTGGCAACAACAATGACGAAACAAATTTCTATCTGACCCAGTTCTTGACGGGAAGGGAGGTGGTTTTAGCCGGTAAGAATCCGGAACTACCAATGAACGTCGGATCATTGGTATGTTATGCAAGGAAAAAAAACTACACTATCAAGGACTTTAGGACTGGCAAAAGAATAGAGTTTCGAATGAAAATGAAATTTCGTTTTACACAGAGGGACATCTATACTCTAGTCCTAGTGATAGACTTACTTGTGCCAATGAGACTACTTCCGGGCACAAGCAGTGTGTTCCAAGCAGAGATCTGGCCGTACTCAAAGCTGTGAAACTATTCTTGAAATATGATCTACATTGATAGATGAGCTCGGCTAAGGGCGCCAGAATCTTACAACATCACATCTGAAGGAGCTGCGGCACAGTGCTCATAGCATTATTCTTGCAGAACTGTGTCAGATTGTAACCACTGAGAGTAATCAAAGAGCTGACGTTCTTGCCAAAAACGAAGCAGAACTTTCACAAAATGAAACAATTGAGGGCATATTTAGAACTCTAATACCCATCATTGACAAGAGAAAAAAAATCTAGGGCACACCAAAGATGGTCACACGTAGAAGAGTAAAGGAGGCTCTGAACGGCCTTGTGCCCTAGATTAGATTGTTGAATCTTCTTCTAAAGTTTATAGAAAATGGGACCCTCGGCAATATGTTCATTATGTGTCATTCGCGAGCGAACTTGAAGCAAGGCATTCAGACTTTCTTCTATATCGCGTGTGACTATACGGTTTAATTGGCTCTACGAACTAAGTCCCAACTGGAACTAACTCCCACTAGCCAAATGAACTAAGTCCCACCAAATATTCAGTGGGATTTAGTTCATATGTCTCAAGAATCACTCCAGTTGCTCCTAGACACTCACTTCCCAGGAAGTGCCCAAGGGGATTATACCTCGACTCAAGAACGGTCCCATCCCAGAACTCGTTTAATTTCAAAGGAAGTGATAAGCGAACGCAAACTTTCGTGGGCGATTAAAAGCTTCCTCGCTTTTAAATCGGCAGGACCAGATGGAATCATCCCGGCAGAAATGCAACATGCTTATGGCATTCTAAAACCTTGGATGATTTTACTGTTCTCCTTAAGCTTAGACCATGGTTATATACCAAAATTATGGAGAGAGGTGAAAGTGGTTTTTATACCGAAGCCTCTCACACCACTCCAAAGGATTTCAGGCCTATTAGTCTGTCATCTTTTCTACTTAAAACACTAGAGAGGATGATAGATTTATATATTCGCCACAACATCAAAGCAGGAACTCTCTCGAAATCCCAACACGCCCACTGGGCAGATCGGTAGAGACAGCTCTACACTCCACTCCATTGTCGGCACCGTGGAAAAATCACTAGCCGTCAAGGAATTTACAATGGTAGCCTTCCTAGACATCGAAGGGGCTTTCAACAATATAGAGCCGAGAGCGATAGTTAACGCACTTGAAAACCTGCAGATTGACGCTAGTCTAAGTCACTGGATCAACCAAATTCTGCTAAGCAGGGTTATCAATTCGGAACTTGGCTGCTGCAAACTGAGAAGGTCTGTGCAACGCGGCACTCCGCAGGGTGGAGTACTTTCACCGTTGCTATGGTTGCTAACAGTAAATCAAATACTTGTAACCCTGGAGAAAAACGGTGGTAAAGTTTTATAAAGCCATTTTATTTACTGGGAAATACCTCCCAACATTACGGGACTTGATGGAAACGGCCCTCGCAACGCTGGTCAAATGGGCTAACAAATGCGGCCTGGATATAACCCGGGTAAAACAGAGCTAGTGACATTCACGAAGAAGCACCGAATTCGTCAAATCGACCCACCCAAACTTCTGGAAAGGAAACTGAGCTGGAAACTAAACCTGCATGAGCGCATTAAGAAGGCCGCTACTGCACTTTACTCCTGCAAAAGGATCTTGGTTCTTAGATGGGGCATCAGCCCGAAGATAATGCACTGGCTGTATACAACAGTGGTCAGACCGATACTCATGTACGGAATCATCGTCTGGTGGCCAGCACTAGATAAAATAAGCTACCTCTCTCTACTAAATAGAATCCAAAGAGTGGCATGTGTCTGTGTGACGACAAAGAGATGGCGGCAAAATCGGCATTGCGTCTGAGAGAATCACTGCAATGGAGGGCAGTGACACAGGTCATGCCAATATTCTAAAAACTAATAATGTTAAAACAGAAGTTACAGACTACGTAACCACGGTCCTGGACTTCAATATTAAATACAAGACCAGTATTCCGGAGCGACAGCAATGGGAAGAGAATACGGTTATAGATGAAAATACGCTATTAAGATCCAAATTGGTCAGGCACTGCCGCAAATCTTTAAATGAGATCTCGGATATGTGCAAGTCAACGCTGTGCTGGGTCCCTGGTCATAGAGATATACCAGGTAACTGTAAAGCAGACGAACTAGCAAGGAACGGCACGAAAATCGAACTCTCTACTGGTAAAGGAGAGCCCCATGTGCCAATTGAAACGGTAGGATACAACATCTCCACACTAGCACTGCGACAGGCTAATGAGAGATGGCGCGATCTTGACACCTGCAACCACACAAAACAGACCTGGCCATAAATCGGCGCACGACAAAGGTCCTGTTAAACGTCAGTAGAAAACATATCGGAACTCTTGTCGGAGTACTAACAGGCCACTGTGTACTAGGAAGACATGCCGTAAGGCTTGGAGTTACCGCTAATAACTTCTGTCGCAGTTGCATGGATGAGGAGGAGGAGGAAACTCAGTTCCACCTACTATGTAACTGCCTGGCGCTATCCTCGTTTAGAAAGCAAACTCTAGGAGAGTACTTCTCAGTAAAATACGGAAATTTCTCCAAAATTCGAAATGGTTCCAAGAGTAGCGGTTCCGACTCTGCTTGTGGTATCACAATGGACCTTACTTGGTCTAAGTGGATTACTACGTATTAACGGATAATTGCCACCTAACCTAACCTAGTTCATATGTTTAGGAGATAGTTCGTAGTTCATTATGAACAAATTCCCAATGAATTAAGTCCCGATTTGAGAGAAGTGGGAGTTAGTTCATTTAACTTGTTTTGACGGAAAAATAAATCTTACATACCTCGCACTTAATCGAAATCCAACAGTGACCCCAAGCAGGGGTTGCAAACATAATCCACTGTTCCTAATGGGAGATCAAATGGAAGATCAATTTCCGTAGGCATAGTAGTATACGTAAGGGGGGTTCATAAAGAACAAAGTCCCACTATTGGGATTTAATTCATTCTTATATTGGGACTTTGTTCATTCTTAGTTGGGTCTTAGTTCCTAAAAATTATGGGAGTTAGTTCATATGAACTAAATCCCAAATTTTCTGGGACTTAGTTCGTTTTGGCTAGTGGGAGTTAGTTCCAGTTGTGACTTAGTTCGTAGGGCCGGCCGGTTTGATTAGCGATCTTTCAAAAGGGCTTTTTGAAGACGTGCAAAACCCTTTATTAGATGTACTCCTTGATTTTAGCAGTAGCTATACTGAAGAGATTACAATACTAGAGTAGGTAATACCTTTTTAGAGCTCTCGACCGCCACAATGGTTTAATTTGGAAAGCGACCAATTCACTAGGCTTTAAACCTGTAATGTTAGAGCATTTTATATAATTCTCAAAATAAAGAGTTGCCTTTGGCCTAAAATTTCCTTTAACAAAGATAAACTCCCTGGTTCTACTATATTTAGACCCAATATCTTACCAGCAGTAGTTGCACATGTTTCCTGGATTAATCCAAGAGTGATGGTTGACTATAGGTATCTGAGGTACCTACACACATTCAAAATGGACGTCATAATTTCCTCGTCTGCTCAGGGTTCCGTTTCGGAATTCTTTATCACACACATCTATAGTAACACATCTTCTCAAACTTGATTGTAAAATGCATCGACAGCTATTCAAGTACGAGTACTTCAAGATGTATAACCCAATTTAGATTAAAACAAAATAGAGAAGGATAAAACCAACTTCACAATGGACTTACTTGATTAAATGCAATCATAGGTCATTCTGTTGTCCTTGCACAAGCCTTTGAAAATTTAAATCAACTGCCTCCGACTCTGCGCCGACGTTTCTAGCAGACCATAAACGGATTGTCATAAATACATTATAGACCTACGACATACCTACCCCTTTGAGTCGAAAATGTGAAAAGAGAACGCACATCCAAGAGCTTACAAAGATCTATAGACGTTGGAACTAAAAGCCGATGGCTTTGCTAACCCCACGAACTCCCCCAAATTTCTGAGTACACTCAGAGTCAACACCTAACAGTGTTAAAGAGCCGCCATCGCTTACAGGTACTTCCAGCCATCAACGTCACCTAATTCAAATCTCATGCTCTGTCGACCCGAAACAATTTCCTATAAATATCCTTCCCCTGAATGTATGAAAACTGCTGATCCAGACGAATGTCCATACCGCCGCCCGGTCCCCACAAGACTTCCTTTTGAGTACCTTCCGGGAATATCTTGTTCGAGTGCGGTATCTGCATCAACATAGCACAATCGAAAGCATTCCTCAGACGATAGCCAAGCAACGGTGCGTGTCATCTACATCACCGGTCCCGATTTTCAGCCCGCAAAAGTGCCAGAAAGCATTTCATCTTAATTATTTTCAAAACACTGCCTGCCTGCTCTGTGCTCTGTCACCTATGTAGTCGTCTTTGGTCAACCGGAGTCTACGTACATCTATACACTCGTATAGTTTTAAGGATAACGCTAGTGGGGCTTATTTAAAATTCTATTCTATGTGTCCTTTTGGGGGCTGCCATGGCAAACAGCGTGCTCGTTCATTGCCTCTTTTTGCTGTTTCATAACTAATTTCCAAGCGCACACAATGTAGAGTCGTGAACGAACGGACCAGGAACAACAAAGCTAGCAGTGTTGATGATGATGACTCGGTTTTTCACTCTATACGACACGGGGTGAGTTGGGAACTGGTAGCAAAAGCGCATCATTTCTCTTGCTTCCTAAGCGTTCAACAAGCACCATCTCCGAGCTGGCCATAATAGAAATTGGTAGACATTAGTGCCATGGGGCCGCAGCGCACCGACATCCTTTGTATGCCATACCCTGTGGGGCTATTTTCTATCTCAGTTGCGCTTTTGGGCAAACTGAAATATGCTGTTTACAATCTTCATGTGTCCGGGAATAATTTTATTAAAAATTTCCTAAAATATTCAAAACTTTATGAAGTTTTCTAATTTGTTATTGCTTGGTTGCGGTACTGAGCAGCGAACGGTGCTATATAATTTTTTTTTTAGAGGACGAGGGATTGCTCGACATCCTTCCAAAATTCAGTTTTATAGTTGGTTGCGTGAATACTGAACAAATTTTTGGTTGGATTAGGGTAGATAGTGCCGCCCAAACATGCTATATGCGGTTCCACTTTTAACTCGCCTATGGGATAATTGTGACCAAGTGAAAGGATGAAAGGGATATTTTATTTTTGTTTTCTATTTTTCTTCAAAGTGCTAGCTTTGCGAAAATGGTTTTGGGCTTCCCCTCCAAAAAAAGTGGCTACAAACTATTTTTGGTAAAGCATGAAAGGATATTTTTACATAAAGTATAGGGTAGGTATATGTGCGTGTGTGCATAAAAATTACATGAATAATTTTCAAAAATAGTTTCATGTTAAAAAATATTTTTTTTTTCTTATTTCACTGCGCAATTTTGGGAGCGTTGTTTTTTTTTTTATTTTGGAAAATTCAGCGAAATGGAAGCCAAAACCTATCCGGTGTGTAGTGTATCTATACACCGTCCTATTCTACTATAGTAGTTTAAGAGAAAATTAAATGCCCAGTAGGTAGCTATAGATGTGTAAAATTGCATGTGTCGGGTGGAAGAATTAAAAAAAAAATGTTCAACAAATATGGTCGAGTAAGTTTTTTAGTTCGCTCCTCTAGGATTGGGATCGTTTCATGTATAGCACCGACTTTTGGAGTTATAATGAGCTTAAGCTATGTAAGCGAGAGGCTACAGATGTTTGAAATATGGAGCGAGGTTACTTTTCAGTAGAATTTGTAGAGCAAAAGTTGAGTTGAAACACAAGCTGCACTACAGATCGGGGTGAAGATTGAACAAGCCTTTCCATAGTTATCCTGGTATTTTATTATTTTCAAAGTTTTCAACATCGTTCCCAGATGTTTCCAAATAGATGCTGGTAGGTATACTGCAGTAGATTTTAGTGTTCTGGAAAAATGCACCAGGAAAGAGTGTTTCACAATGCTAACTTGTCGTGTAGCAAGAAGAGTTTTAGAGTTTTAGAAAACCCATGTGTCCACGCCCCGAAGGAGGAGTTGTTTGGGGCTAAGTATATTGTCATATTAGGTACTCTCGAATTGACTAAGTGTCTACAAAAAGAGACATAGATTATATAAGCCAAGACGAAACGACTTATTTAAAGTTCCCCCCTAAACTAAAATGGAAAGAAAATAAAGCGGAAGAGTATAGACTCAATCTCGAGCGAAACGCTACAACAGATGGCCAATATACTATAGGAGACATCGAAGATATTATCAAAACATCTTATCCTAAATGCAGAAAATATCATAGGAAGGATATGAGACGAAAAGAGAAATGGTTCGATGCAGAATGCGACAAACTTACTTACTTACTTATCGGGCTCCCGACCCGTGAAGAGTCTCTGCCTGAGACACTGCAGCCTTCCATCCTCTACGATCCCGGGCACGCTGCTTCCAGTTGTCGAGACCAAGCGCTCTGGCATCCGCGATGGCTTGGTCTTTGAAACGGAGGTTCGGTCTTCCTTGTCTTCTCGAACCTGGGGGCGGGGATTCGAAGATCCTCTTAGCTGGAGCATTATTGTCCATTCGCTCGATGTGGCCGAGCCAATGTAGTCGACGTGTTTTGGCTTTTTGGACTACATCCACATCTTGGTACAGCTCATAGAGTTCGCGGTTGTATCTTCTCATCCATTCGCCCTCCTCGCACACAGGACCAAAAATCCGCCGAAGTATTTTTTTTTTTTTTTTTTTTTTTTAAGCACGTGAAAAATCCTTTGGGTGGCTGAAAGTCTTCAGAAAATACAGTTGTTGTAATTACTTAAAAAAAATGTATCTAGGAGCTAACAGCGCATTCAAAAAAATATGTAAAAGGAAAAAATCTTTATTCTATGAAACCGAAGCTTTAAATCTAGCACTTTGCAAAGAATCTAAGGAATTTTGGAGGACGGTGAACCAATTGAATGGAAAAAATTTGCAAATAAGTACAAAATTGAACATCCAGCTATTGCACGATCATTTTAAATTGCTTTTGAATCCCGAAAGCCTTACTCTTCCTATTCATTATGCCAAACCTGCATACACAAATGCAATATTGGATACTGCTATTACAGTGGAAGAAGTACGGACAGTATTGAGGAAACTTAAGGATGGAAAAACACCAGGAGCAGATAGGATACCAATTGAATTTATTAAATATGGAACGGAGAATCTCACTCAGAAATTGGTGTCTGCATTTAACACAATTTTAGATACTGGAGGAATACCAAGACAGTTCAAAGAAGCAATTATGTTTCCCATCCATAAAAAAGGAAACATTTCAGAGCCAGCGAATTATCGAGGAATCTCATTCCTTAACGCTTCCTACAAGATATTTACAACATTACTCAATGATCTATTAACAGCTTGGATATACATAGTAACAAGTTACTCGGTGAATTTCAAGCTGGATTCCGAAGTGGTTATTCGACCGTCGATAATATTTTCGTACTGCAAAGCATAGCTGGCACTTATATCGAACAGAAAAAGAAGCTGTACGTATTTTTTATCGACTTCAAAGCAGCTTTTGATACAGTGGATCGTAGAGCACTATTCTTTAAATTATACAATCTTGGAATGACAGAAA
Source organism: Cheilosia scutellata (assembly GCA_955612985.1). Classification (NCBI taxonomy): domain Eukaryota; kingdom Metazoa; phylum Arthropoda; class Insecta; order Diptera; family Syrphidae; genus Cheilosia; species Cheilosia scutellata. Next base: position 85,329,449 of record OY015313.1, read on the forward strand.
TGTTTGGAAAGCTCCTTGAAAACCTCTACGATAGTAACCTGTCAGCTGTATGGAACGGATCCGAAATTTCAGATTGGTTTGAATCTAAGATGGGAGTCAAACAAGGATGCACTCTTAGTCCAAATCTCTTTGCTTTATTCATAGACGACCTAATAGACTTTCTTCCAGGTGGAATTGAATTTTCGAGAATTTCTATAAAAGCTCTTTTATTTGCTGATGACGTGGTACTATTTGCTAATTCACCCGAAACCTTACAGCTGATGATTAATCGACTCGAAGTTTACTGCCGATTATGGAATCTAAGGGTAAATTTGAGCAAATCAAAGGTGATGCTTTTTCGGAAAGGGTCCGGTAGAAGTGCCAGAAATGAGAAATGAGAAATGGCACTTGAACAGAGAACCAATCGAAATAGTTAAAGCTTACAAATATCTGGGAGTAACGATAACTAGCAACCTAAATATGGAAACCCACCTCAAAGACAAGTTAATAAAAGCCAAAAGTGCAATAAGTGCAACATGGAAGAAATGCTTTTCAAACAAATTAATATCACATAGTGTTAAATATAAGGTCTTTGTTGCAGTGGCTGAATCTATTATGATGTATGCAGCACACGTCTGGGGATGCAGAAAGTATGAAACGGTCGAAAAACTTCTGAGGTATTTCATAAAAATATGCTTTTTTTTACCTAAAAATACCCCTAACTACATGATCACAATTGAGACAGGTCTGTCACCACTTTTTATTAAAAGTTTTAAATATCATATTGATTATATCATGAAAGTACTTGATATGCCAGATGAAAGGCTTCCTAAAATTATAGCAGTACAAACATTACGAAAGAAAAACCTCTGGTATAAAACGCTAGAAGAATATGGTGCCTACTGCCAAACTAATTTTCGTATACTGGATGAAAGTGGAAGATACTGCAAAGAAGACCCCTGGGCTCTTATTTCGAAGTAGATGAGCAAGGAAACACTATTTAGGCAGTAACATTATATCTGAAGCAGAAGTACTGGCTCTTCTTAACTAAATAACTCTTTAATTATTATCAAACCGCCATATCTTATCGCAACCAAATTGTAAATGAAGCTTTAAAAAAAAAACATAAGAAAACAAAATCCTTTTAAAATATATCTCAAACAAATATTATTGATTTAAACAACTTCTACAAATATCTAATAAATATCAATTATGTAATTGTAAATTGATGTCAATCGGGCAGATGGCAAAGCCAAGCTTAAACGATTTAAAATATGTAAAAATGAATATGTAAAGATGAAACAATTAATAAATCGAATTTATCTATCTATCTATCTACAAAAAGAGTGCATGGCTTATTTGCAATGTATGGCGACCGTCCGTATGAGAAAAATGAATAGAACGCGTCTATTTCCCATTCTCCAGCATTGCTACCGATTGCGGCCAATTTCTGCGTGAAAAATTGTTGCAGGATGTATCGATTCTTCGATTTGCGTTAGCCAAGAACAAATCAGATTTGCAGATACATAGACTCGCCAATGTATTCTTAAACGCTTATGGTTGCTGCAATTATCTAAGGACATTGTGGACGCATTAGGAACCACAACCAGCGTTGCCATAAGTGCAGATTTGTTTGCATTTTGCAGATTTTCACCCCAGAACAAGTGAACCTACCAATTTTTTTAACATTTAACCTTCTTAAACTGAGAACTTGGCGTACATTTAGATCTCAATACTTTTCGTGGCTGACTATAGTTACGCACCTAATTTTTTTTGTTCTAAGAGAACTTGGCTCTTTTTTTAACATTTATGTTTTTGGTGTGATTTCACTACTTTTTGCAAAGTTTTTTTTATTAGATTTCACAAACAACGTTGAAACGTCTTCGCTTTTTATTATGTCAAAATACTGATTACATCACTTTGGCTTTCTTTCTTATAAACTATTCATTAAAATTATATTCAGCAAGTAGATTAACTTCTATTCATATCTTAAGTGGTCAGATTCCACGCCCCTTAAATGGACAATTTTTAATTCTTGATATTTCTCCTTTCGTACAATGCAGGTCCCAACGTTCTACACCGATTTCAACACTATACGGCAATGGCCCAAATAAATAATAACCGATTCTCAAAAGTGGGCGGATACCACGCCTCCTGAATAGAAAATATAAAATTTTAATTTTGTTTCTTTCTGTAGACTGCAAGTCCTTCCGCTCTACCAAATTTCAACATTTTACGGAAATGATAAGTGGCCCAAATAAATAATAACCGATTTTAAAATGTGGGCGGATGCCACGCCTCGTGAATGGAGAATACAAAGTTTTAAATTTTTTTCTTTCTGTAGACTGCAAGTCCTACCGGTCTACCAAATTTCAACATTTTACGGAAATGAGAAGTGGCTCAAATAAATAATAACCGATTTTGAAAAGTAGGCGGATACCACGCCCCCTGAATGGAAAATCTCAAGTTTTGGACTTTTCCCAGTGCATACACCACATAATCTAGCATTGTGCGAAATTTCACAATTCTAGGATTGCCGGAAGTGCTTCATAATTTTGATGATCATCATCGAAGTGAGTGAGTTAGTGAGTGAGTGAGTGAGTGAGTGAGTGAGTGAGCGAGTGAGTGAGTCAGTTACGGTTTTTGTGATTTTTTAAGTCCTGTATGGTGAAAACCACTAATGTTATAGAGATGAAATTTGGTGAGATGGACGTTTATAATGAGCTTGATAAATGTTTGGAGTTTTTGGCTTAATTGGTTCCGAAGTTAGAGGGGGGTCGAAAACAGCCTGAGTTTGTTCCTGTAAAAAGGGTAAGTGCCTTTACTAGAGAACTTGGCTGGGGCACTACCGTGCCCTTTGATTACTATTTTAAACATTTTTCAAACCAATCTTTGTGATTTTGTTTATGAGTGCGCGTATCCAGCTGAAAAAACCGGCAAGACGGAGACCCGAAGCATACAGCGAATCTTGTTCAAAATTTGTTGTAAACACAACATTTTCAGTTGATGCAATGGCCTGCACATTTGTTGCTTATTTTTTTTAAAGAATTTACTATTTTTTTATCACTTTTTGTTACTTAATTCTTACACGTGTTAGTGCACGTGGGCTTCTCTTCGAAGGCAGTGTAAATTTAGAAGCTGTATCGGACTTGTCTTCGGAAGCTTTCTTAGTATCGCTGAAAACTAAGTGGTGGTGGTCGGCTAGGTCAAAGTTAATAACGAAATACGACCTAAGAAACATGATATTATTATATTAATATTATTTATATTCGTTGCGATCTTCAATGTTGGCCTTCTGTCTGTTCAAATTGGTTTAAAAAAGAAGCAAATCTTTTCTAGACTATCTTCCATTAAACCATATTATACTCTTAAGACCAAGGGGCTTCATTCCACAATTGGTTACGTAAACTACTATCCGGGGAACAAAATCCGAAAATTTTTATTTACCCAGAACGAGTACATAAACCATGTTATTGCTTCCAATTCAAGCCCGACTATCTCAATCTTCAGAGCTAATCCTTATCCCGAAGTTACGGATCTAATTTGCCGACTTCCCTTACCTACATTATTCTATCGTATATCCCTTTTCTAAGATGTGAGAACCACCGCAGGCGCAATAATGGCACATCCGCCAACAATTTTTTTCGATATCCTGACATAGAATTGGAGAACCCTATATATACATATACCCGATTTTGTAAAAGAAACTCTAATAGAGATACCTAGCACTAAATAGTTCGCTGTGTCTGAAACTGAAGATTCCAATAGAGACTCCATCCATTTTCCACTTTTGGTTTTGGGGTTCGAATTTCCCCAAATCGCTTATGGGCCTTAATTACCAATTTTTTTTTTAATCTCGAATGCAAAAATTTCGAATGTATAAAAATCTCGAATGTAAAAAAATCTTGAAAGACTATATCTACCTAAAAAAAATCTCGAAAATAAAAAGTAAATTCGAGATTTTTTTTTGCACCCTCCCCATATGCAAACAGTAAACCCAAGCTAGGGGGGGCATGCTGCCCCCCCATACGTATCTCACTTTTTAATACCATTTTTAATATTATTTCGAGATTTTTACATTCGAGATTTTTGCTTTCGAGATTTTTTTTTTCGAGATATCGTGGTAGCATGATCCGGGTGTACCACGATATCTCGAAAAAAAAAGCGGATAAGATTGAAGGGAGTAACGACGAGCCAATAGGGGAAGTGGGGGCAAAACCGCACATTTAGTGAGTGTCCGCTTTATAAACCATTAAAAACCGTTTTTTAAAGAAAATAAACTCGTTATTATGGAAGCCTCATATTTAATTCAGCTACTTTAAGTATTATAACAAATAACATATAATTTCAAAAAAAGTTTAATAACTTTTTAAAAACATCAACAAAAAAAACGGTTTTGCCCCCACATGGGCCCCATTGAATTTTACGGTGGCAACTCGTTTCTTTCTTAAGATACTATTACACATGTCGAAAATCGTGTCAATTTTTGACATGTTGACGTCAATATGACGACAGATTTTGTCTTAAAGATGTGTTTAAACAAAATGTGACTTCAATTTGACGTCAGTATGTCAAAAATTGACATGTGTAATAGTAGCCTTAGAAATGCAATTTAATTGCAAAAGTCACACACATATGTGACATCTTCATTGGCCCCAACTCCTGCACAAGCTTCATGAGCCCACCCTGGACACTTGGTGCATTTAATCCACCCATCAGTTGGGTTAGATTTTGAAAACAGTTCTTGACAGAAGATGCACTTGCAGTCTTTGTCCGAAATGTCCTCATCCTCGCTATCAACAACATTCGTTTTTGGTAAGATTTTTCCAACGAAAAAAATCACTCAAATTTTTAATATTTTAGGGCTTTCTGGTGTCATTTCGAAATAAATATAGTATATATCCCAAAATATCTTTCTAAAAAATAAAAAATAAAACTCGTCGTAACAAATTCCATCAAAGGATGGCTACGATGTCAATGGATTAAAAAACGTCCAAGAAATCTTCAACTCAAACGATTTTTTTTTTATTCTATGTCGTGTTTGGCATGTCGTGTAATCGTAGCTTTAGCTACACATTACATGGGGGCAAAACACCCAGTGGGTTTTGCCCCGTACGGATCTTAATTGAAATTGTTCAAATTAATCCTACAAATATTTTATTTAAGCCGGCTTTCACTCACTTTTATAACACTTAAGTAGATGCCTTTTAACTTTTAAGAAGAACTTATTAATTTGTTTTAAGTTTTATATTCAGAAAAACACAACTTAACTTTCGCTCAAACGATAACGTTTTGACCGAAAAGCACAAAAATGAGCGCAACTTTTTGACGTCTTCACCGAACTACCTTATCTTGACTATTATAAACTGCCATACCAAAAGCCACGTATTACTATTTAAAGTATTACCATTTAAGTTTTTTTTTCATACAAAATAGTACGGAAACGGTTTTGCCCTATGTGCGGTTTTGCCCCCACTACCCCTACTGAGTTATTGATGGGCCATATGGCTGTTTCAGATCTTCAATGGCAGGCATTTAACTATCCCAAACCGGAAAGTGTCCGCAATGCCCATTCCCTTCATTGGCCATACAAATTAGGTGACTGACCCATGGGCATAACGTCGTAAATTGCTTGCTTGAAAATGAGCATGAGCAACCAACGGGTAGCTATGTCCTGTCCACTTACCCCTTCAGATATCCAACGTTGCAACCCCCTGGATCAAACAGATCTCCTGTAAACAGATCCTAGCGATGACGTTGACACTATATAGGAATCGAAACTATAGTGGCGAATTAACTCGTTATTCCGATGTACAAAAAGCAACCCGATATGATGGTCTGTTTTGAACATCTCCCAAATAAAATATGTATATCGAGGTCTAAAGCGATACTAAAATCGAATAGTCGGCATAAATAGTAACGTCCTTAATCCGACCCTAGTGATGTAGGCAATTTGATTGTGACAAAAGCAAAGCAAATATATCACTAGCCATAGTAGCAAAAGTAAGGTCAGTTGTGAGCTGTTTTTAAAATTATTCAACGACTAAAGTGCCATTAAAAACCCTTTGGCTAAATTATTGAACACACAAATGTCAACGCCATGTATCTTGTGTTTCGCATAGGCAAACAAATTTGTTAAGACATGACATAAACTCGCCTGCGCTTATATACCATTCGTACCCATGAAAGGTCACATGATAAATGTGTCTGTTCTCGATATCACAAAATATTGCATCTCATTCCAATTTCTAACCCAACATCAACAGCCGTGTCATCCCCAGCAACAACCAATACCCTCGAACCGCTTATACCCTTCGGAAGCGCTCAACCACTTTGAAGAAAATCCAATCCGCCACTCGATGTGTGCATAATAAACATTTAGATATCGTGATACATGATTTTCTGTGTCCCATGCCACTTCGGCTCTCTGAAAAATATACCTACCACCTATACCCCCATTTATCGATTCATAGTCCCTTAGCTGTGTGTTTACCATCCTACGAAGGTATACGACGAAGGTTTCAGATCATAAATAACAGCTTCGAATGAGGTATCATAACATTAACCCCCACCGACTACCCTATCGCATGAGCGATGATGTTTACCAAAAAGGAGTCGAATCCTATATCCATATGCCTGTCACCCTAGTCTCGAAATCCGCGCCACAATTCATGTCCTGTTCATAATTTATGAGCGCGCTCCAATATGACGATTGCGTGCGTGTGTATTTGGATGTCAGGCTCGCATTTTTACCACACACGAGAAGAGGCAACATTTTCAATCACAAGACAAGCAGGTGGATTGGAGAGAACAAAAAAATTCCAAATCTTGTATTTGCTTCCAGGATATTCCCCGAAAATGTATAAATGTTAACATGTGACAAATGGCATAACTAATTCATTTCCAATTAGTTTTGGGTCGCATTCCATCCGCTCGCATATTGTTTTCAGCTTGTGCGTATGTTGGCAGAAGGAAAAACAAAAAATTCCCACATGTGCGGTAATTATAATTATCCTGCCGCAGGATATAATTAAAATAAATCACCTTATCCCAAGAAACCAGAGAGGAATTCCTATAAAGCAACGTTCGATCTATATAAGTTAGCCACAAAACACGACTTCATGTATATCCTTGACAAATTTACATCTAAGAGAGCATTCATCCTGCGGGATCACAACGAAAAACCACCGACAAGCTGTGACATTAGATCGGATTTCAGTTGTCGAACGAAATTAGTATGAACGAGTGGAAAAAAAAAACGATAACAAAATTACGAAACAAGTACAAGGATTACATATTATCCTTCCCTGTAGCGATGACGAAATTTTCAATAAATCATCACGACCGACACGATGGAATCAATTTCCTTGCGGCATTTATTACTTCACATATGGGGACGTGTCCTGTCTGCATATGGACTGCACGAAAAAAAGAACAATCAGATCGTATCCTTCGTAATGAGAGAGCGAACGACAAGGCCAGTTCCATATGGTCGCTGCACACCTCGCTAATGAGGATTTCTTGTCGAAAGGACATCCATTTCGACAATGATGGCGAGGATTAGCCTGCGCACTCTAATATTTTCAAATGGGATTAGGGGTTTGTTCGTATATATGATGGCTGTGTTGCTTTTACAATATATTGTCATCGATTATTTGGATCGATTTCCAGGAAGTCGTTAGTCGTTATGAACGAAATCCTTATGGGATATGCTATATGGATATATATGGCGAAATTGAGATGTTAATCTGCGAGTATTATGTTTCTGGGTGAATTTTGATATTTTTTTTTTTGTTAATGGTAATTCGTAGGCTTAAGCAAGGGAATAAAGATGAATAAAGGGAGTTTTGCATTTTTATTTTTAAACGGTTATGGGAATAGATGGTCTTGTCGATCCGGACGAACAATATACCAATTGTCGGAATTGACTGACTGAATGAGTTCAGGGCGGACATTATCTGAACGCCTGAAAGCATGAGAAACCCTCTCCAGTGCTGTCTTTGGCCCGTTAGCAATGAACCCTGCACTTATGTCCTTGTGGACGATATATGCGTTGATGTTAGAGATGGTTTGGCCCTCCTTTTTGGCTATTACACGACGCCGGCCGGCCGTCCAGCCATCCTGATATCCTCAAAAACCTGTTAAGATCAGAAAACTAGAAACATCAGAAAGTTCTTGCATGTAAATAAAATAAATAAATAAATCAACAACAAGCAAAAGGACTGGTGTAAACGAATCGGGCACCAAGACCTTCAGGAAAGCCGATTCTCAGACGATGCACATGGCGTAGGAGGAAGAGAACCTCTTAGTCCAAGAACCGTCAACAAGTAAGGCTGCTTCGGTTGAGGGAAGCGAGGGAATGGTTGACTTCGAACTTGAGAAACTTTTTCTTGAGGAAAGATGACAATCGCTCCATCGCCAGCTCATCCAAGTTATCCATACGGTCTACACCTTCGATTAGGAAAAGAGTTGTCAACTGCAAAATGACGATAAAGAAGCTGCAGAAAAAACAACAACTAGGAGACAATGTCAAACGACGGCTTCAAAATGCTCTTGACTTCTTGGAAAGTCAGGCTTTGGAATGTGATGAGCCCTGTGCTAACACCCCAGGAATGCCTTAGCGTGATATGCCTTAGCCTACCAAGCTTTCCTGTACACCTACAGTAGAAGATCCACTAGAAATGCGTAGGAATGTACGACCGATCCCAAGCCACCTGAGATGTCCCAGATAAGAATGCGTCCAAATCTGAGAACGTTCCTGGAGTCTCTAAAAGAGGTAGGCATGACGACACTATCTCCCCGGTTTCAGGCAGGCAGGCAAAAAGACAGAGTAGCTGAGTAGGTGAAGGAAAGTCTTTGTGTCGCTATAGTCGACCTTAGTAATCCATAATCGAAGACTCACCATTCACCAATGGGAACTGATAGAACAGCGAATCCTAGATGGTCTCAATGACGCTATCATGAAGGAGGATGGCGTACTTCCATTGTTTGGACAAATAACAACCTTTAAGGGATTCAAGGTCATGCAATGTGATGACAAAGAAACTATGGAATGGTTGAAGACCTTCGTTACCAACACCAATGCGCCATGGCCAAATGCCGAACTGCGTGTTGTTGATAGCAACGAGATCCTCATTATCCTCATAAACTAAAAAGCCGAATACATATTCGAGGCCCGTACTTGCCCACGGAAAAGATAGAACGCAATTAGCAATTCCTTAATCCGGAACATCAGAGCAGGGAGTGGAAAGTCCTGGAAACGAGTGAGTACACTGAGAAATCACTGTCGCTACTCCGCAGGCAAGAGTCTAAGGTCCGCGTAGGCATAACGCGGTGCAAACTCAGGCTGATGGTGGCCGCAAATCAAAAGAGCAGAGGAGAAGAAGCGACTTCCCATGATGAAGATTATACAAATAAGGTGGCCCAGTCTGGTCATCCTTATGGAGACCAAGAAGGTCGTTAGTTCTTTCCACCTGTCGTTGCGGTTTTCATACGAATCTTTCGTTTTCCACTCGTTCTCTAAATTAGCAGAGTGGTGGGTTGATTGAATGTGGTGTTTGATCTTGATCTTGATCCAATCCCGGTCTATTTTCCTATAAATATGACTGATTCTGTGAAACTTTCGACCTCACCATACAGAAAATACCCCAGGGTGTGTGCTATACGGCCCTTTTGCATTTTCGCTGGCCGATTTTGTAGACATATATCCCAGTCTGGCTAGAAGTTTGTGGCCTTATTAGAAGAATTTAAAAAGAGCTGTGGATTGCCTTTCGTTTTCAAGGAAATTCTTCGTCCATCATGGTGGAGACTTCCTATACTTTATTGATCTTAAAGGACAGGCCTTATCGTACACTTTGTTTAGAACTATGTTTAACATTTCTGTTGTTCATCTGTCGTAATGGAACCGGTAAGTCCACAACCAATCAAATATTCATACGACAGATCCTGGAGATCGAAGATCAAAGAAGTCTTGATGACTACTATCGGTTTATCAATTTTGAGGCCACATTTATTATCGTAAAACTAAAAGACTTCTTTCTCCATTTACATTTGGTCGACTTTTCTTCTTCTTCTTTTTTTTTTCGACGAGGTTATGATCTGAATTATGGGGATCATAACCCTCCGACTTTACTGCATCCCTATACTGGTCTGCCTGCGGGGTTCGCCGATTCGACCACAAGAAATATCGGCAGGCCTCCCTGTCTCAGATCACTTCATCACTGAGGCCGATCAAATGCTGGTGTTTTTGCATTTGTGTGATCAAGGAGTTTTAGGCCTGCCTCTCTTTCGCGCTTGCGCTGGAACGTTGATAGATATTGCTTTTTTAACGGGGTTCAAAGGATCTCTCCGCGTTATAAAGTTCTTGAAAACGAGGCAAAATTAAGACGAATTTTGGTTCTCGCCACACACTTTGTCTGTATGTCATTCTTGTTTGCATGTCATTCTACTTTAACTACTCAATCAGCGACTGAACAACTTTCCTCAAAATTGTTCATACATATATACATAGTTGCCGAATAGTAATCTCTTAAGGACGCACAATTATGACCGTCTTATCGGGCGCGAAATGTTCCGCGACTCGAATTTTGCGAATACATTCTTAAGTACCATTACACATGTAAAAAATCGTGTCAATTTTTGACATGCTGACGCCAGATGACACAAATTTTGACATGTGTAGTAGAAGCTTTACAATTTCGATGCATTGTTGACTAGGCGACTATGACAGAATATAATGACAGCTGGATGACATATCAAAATATTTTCCAATATGGCCGCGATAGCGCTGTCAAAGTTCTATCTTAAGCACTCTTTTAAAAGCATTTAACAGCATTGTTTTTTTGGATTTTTAAACGAGCTATAGAATCCGTGCATCCCGAAGGTGGGTTGGTGCTTAGAGCCAGTGGTGAAAGGTCGAGAGTCCATTTGTAATGAATAGACGTGCCTTTTGAAAATAAGTGAATGAGATGTGAAACTGCAGTTAACTAAAGCCCGGAACGCTCTTGTAAGCTCAATGCAATATAACTTACTTCTTGTTTAAGATGTACCATTCCGATTACCAATATTTTTTTTTATTACCACTGAAAAAATTTGATTTTACTGGACCATCAGACCAAGAATGATAACAAACCTGGTAACACTGTCTAACCACTGTCATCCGTTGGACATTTAATGTAATGCAATTCAAGTTCTCTATGCATATGTCTGTGTATCGAAAACCAGCTAGACAAAGATGCACGAGCAATCCTTATGCCTGAGTGAAGACCTAAACATTGCGATTGTGGGAATCGCATTAGTCGCTTCCCAATGTTCAAATATACTCCATTCAGCCATCTGCAACTATACATACCAAAGTACGTACTACATGTATACTAACAGATACCGTGGTTCGTGGACATTTTTTTTTGTCCAATCTTTTCCTCTCGCTGGCACTTTATTTATTTATATTTGCAGCTTTTTTTGTTCATCTCCAAGAGTCCTATTCCATTCTCATTCAGTCTGGACCTTTGTTTTAGGGACGTGCACTTGCTCCGTGGCTACTGGCCACCTCATACTGTGAATGCCATGTTTGGTGAGATATTTTAATGTAGATACGTGCCACCATAGCACATCGGCTTCTGTGTGCATGAGAGGTGGACAAATGGGCTACTTCGTCACTCGACAGCAGCCGCTATAGAAAACGGCAGCGGGTGCATTAGATTTGTAGCTGCAGCATTTAACATCTCTCATCCTATCAGAGTGTCATCTGGAGAGACATAGCCACCATGAAGAGTCCGGTTAGGTGGATGGCGGATCGTATACGTGCCGAGGGTTAGACACAGCGAAATGAAGATTTGCATTTTGGTATATATATTCTTTGGTCGTCCTTTTTTTGTATAGGTATATAGGATGGTGATCGGTGAGCCTGTTGGTGGAATTATTTATTTTTTATAAGAGGAGATGCACTATCAGAGATGACTGCTAAATAGTAGAGGCGAAGCCTTTGGTATATGATGTAGACCAGCCTTAAAGTATATACTCGATTTGTTTTCTATTAAAAGTTGTTGTAGTTGCAGCAGTTATTAGGAATTTTATTTTGACAGGAGATACACTGTCCTCTTTGCAATGTACATTGTACAGTCACTATCTGGCTTCAGTATGAACGCCTACCTTCCATGGAAGATGGAAACCTAACCTGATGACGATCGCGATGTTTCATTAGGAACATTTTGCGATACATTTCCTTGTTTCACTGGACCGCTGAACATATGCCTTATCTTTAAGCTCAATGTTGCTTAGACATTTCAGCTCATAAAGGAAGTACTTAACTATCAAAAATCTGCCATCGAAGGGTTCTGCCGTAGCCGTAGGTAAGGTTATTAGGGGCAGTAGTTTTTAACATGTCCAGTTTTTATAAAGAATTCATTGAGGCCCACTGTGATGTGGTAGGACATGATGGAACTTATAAAACTATTTGGACTTGTTAAAGAATCTTCTTAAATCTGGTATCTTATCGAAAGATGGGAGGAAAGTTGACCTTTTAATGGGAAATTTTGGGCAACAACGCAATCAAAAGTCTTTTTCATTGTCTTTTAGCCATATCCAGCTCAGAACTGTCTTTCGATTTGATTTTAAAAAGAACGGGCGGCATTTCTAATTTGAGGTTAAATTCGAAGGAATATGTTATTCGCTAGTTTGTGGAACTCGGCTAATTGATGTGGATTGCGAACTTTGACAAAACACCCTTGTTTTCGTTCGCGGCAAAAAGTTTGGAAAACGAAATTTCGTTATTTAAACTTGTTTTCTTAATACAGCTGATGGCTGAAATTCGCGAACTGCCGCTAGGTCATTCATGTTCATGTGAACGGACTGTCAAAACTTGAGAAAATAGTTGTTTGCTCACATGTGAATGGTCCTTTTAGGTATTGGGCCAGGGGTATTCCTGTATGGCGCCTCCCATACAAACAAAAACAATCAAAATCTTATATCCCGAAGACCACCGAATCGATTGAGTTCAAATTTCCTATGAAAACTGGTCAAAATTGGACAATGGGGCGTGGGACCTCCCATACAAAAACATCTTCTATGGGGTGAAATTCGATGACATTAGATATAACTGGATAACCGCTGGGCTGATTTTCATGATTTCTATATACGGCATTTCAATGAAAGTCAGTCGAACCCTCGCTACGCCCCTGTGGGCAAAGTTTTTAGTCAATGAAGAACTGAGGCACCAATAGACTTGAAATTTGATTGGGCTTTCCCGCAATTTGCCTGCCACAGAGTGAAATTTTGTATCTATGGCCGAACTGTCGGACAAGAAGCCACACCGGACCGTAGAAATGGCAAAAGGTAAGTATTTTACGGAACGGTTTGAGAAGTTTTCGTGGAAGGCCTCATATTTGAGACACAAAGCAGGTATATGCCTCGATTCACTTCGATAGTCATTTCAAGACATAAGACCGCATTTTTGGATATGTGGCATATTGGGCCAGAGTATATCCATTAATGTTAATTAATTATAATGGATATACTCTGTATAAGGCTTTTACTGGACTGAACTAGTCTTTGAACTTGATATCTTTTGCCTTTAAATGGTATAGGCCTTCATCTTTCTACGCATAATCCCTTCTTTTGCTTTACAGTTTTGTGCTCAAGTAATGTTAAACCTCGATAGCAAAAAGTGCACAGCTGGTTTACTTATTGATATTACGAAAGCTTTTGATATGTCACACAGTGCACAGCTGGTTTACTTATTGATATTACGAAAGCTTTTGATATGTCGAATCACAATATTTTGTTGAGGAAATTGGAAAACGCGGGGTTTCGAGTTTGCGCACTAGAATGGTTTGGGTCTTACTTAAAAGATAGGTCTCAAAGAGTGAAGTTAGAAGCGAAATTAAGTTCTTCAATTTGGGAGTACCCCAAGGCTCTGTTTTGGGACCAATTCTGTTTCTCATTTATATCAATTCACCTCTTGCATTCAATTTTAAAGGTTCATCTACTGCTTTTGCGGATGATATTGGTTTTTCATATGGGTTGGACTGTCCTTTGGATGTAGTCTCTGACATTAATTGGGATCTACATTTATTGAGAAGCTGGATTGTTGGGCATAATTTGATTATAAGCTCCAAAATTAAAATAATGTTTTTCAGTTTCTCGTCACTAAATAATTTTGAAGCGACTGTTTTTTATTACACACCTGACTGCCAAAAATAAAAGCCTTCTGATTGCAATTGAATGGACGCGACGGGGTCAGTTTTTCAACAGGTAAATCTCCCATCACTTGTTCGAGCAGTTTTGGACGATGTCTGACACAATGAGGACACTGTCCAACCGTCTGGCGTGCCACCTCCCGAACATTGGTTATCCAAATTCGTTGTCTTGTCAATGCCACAAGAGCCTTTGAACCAGCATGATAATTAGAAATGTGCGGATTACGAACGAGAATTTTAGTACCTAAAGTTACTACAAAGATTTACTCGAGCGTCATATGGAGATCTATTGGATTTTGGATTTGAATTACTTTGCATTCAGTGCATAGTCGACATTTGCCCTTCAGAATGTGTGACGTTGAGGATGTTGAAAACATGCTTCGTATGCAGACTATACCATATCAACCGCCTATAGAACGCAAGCTTTATGCGTAAAGCCTACGATTTTATAGGCTCTTCACTCAGCCCCATCCGTAAATTTTTGTGAGCAAGTAAGGCCAAGTAAGGACAAGAAAGATGTATGGATAGCTGCCCCAAGTTACGCAGGTCATGGCTTCCCTTACAACTGGCTGAGCTATTTCAGGCAAGATCGTCCTTCAATGTACCTATTATTCCTCTAGATCTAGAATATAGAGTTGAAGATTTTGCAGGCCAATGTCATATACTAAGTGCATACTATGTAGCAACCATTTTAGCCATTAGTTAATTCGAATCCTCTTGACTTAAGGTCTATAACACCGTTTAGTTCCGTGCAGCTATTTTGGGACGATTGACGGCTGTTATCAAAATTCTGACCCCATCCATCGCATCCCCTGGACCAAAGTAATAGTCGCCTTGTACACTTGAGGCCGGGATAAATTTGAAGAAGTATACTTCTTGTCAAGAGCATATCCATATATTCTATAGGCTGAAGGCTCTGTTATCTAGTAGGTATGTTGATTTTTCGGGTCTGTCGGAGACCGTTCGAATCTCTGACACACAACAGACTTTTTTTTTAAGTTGCAACTTTACTTAAAGTGCCAAACCCATTCGGGACTTTTCTTCGAAGCTCGAAATACAAGCTGGATATTCCTGCACCAACAAGCCACTTCTGAGATAGGGAAAAGCCGTTGTTTGGCCATAAACTGTTGATCCGTTTGTATGGTCCTAAACAATCCTCTAAATAGCTCTAACAATTTTGAAGTGGCTTAAATTAGGTGCTTGCCACTTCCTTCCAGTTGAGTGAATTCATCCGCCTCTCATCGTCCTTTTGAGGGCATTTGATTGACTTTTGAGACTCATCCCCACAGTCCTTTCTGACAGAGCGTTTCATGAACAAATCAAATTTGAAAATATTTTATGTCCTCAAAAATATAGTAGGTACTCCCATGATACCTGAAGTCTGCCACTAGATGGCGCCCGCGAATAATTGCTTTATTATCCTCCACAGACTTTTTCTCTATCTGGCAACTTTGCCTTTTATCTGATTTAAAAAAAAAATATATATTGCTCCTCCCAGTGTGGTGCATTTTACCTTAGGTATCAGTCTCTAAACTAACTCGGTTTGCCAATTGCCGCTTGTGTTCTCTTCTTCAATTCCACAAGGTGGATACCTCAAAACGTTGTTCCGCATCTGAGATATTCATTGGGGTCAGCAGGTGGAATTGTTTTGAGGATCCAACATCGTGGTTAATTTAGTAGAATTCACCAGCAACAGCAGCGATAACAGCGGTTAAAACAGTATTTGTCCCCAAAGCTATTTGCACCCGTGTCGTCCTCGTCGTCGTCGTCGTTGTCGTTCGTGCAAATGAACCACCATATAGCCAGTACCTAATACTAAGTTGCTGCTTGTTCGCCATCCATTGTGTTAGAGTGTCCTCCTCATCCTCCTCCACGTGTCGTCGTCGTCGGTTCGCCATAATATCTTTGGTGCAGCACCAGCAGCGTCTTGATTTTGCAGATTTTTATGCATGAGAGAGCGCCCATCTCCAGCGATGCAGCACGGCATAGAACAGATATTCAGCTGGAACGTCATGTCGTTCTGCCCCGAAAAAAAAAACGAACCGAATCGTTTAAGATCAACTTTATGGCCGTTGGGCAGATATATCTATACTACTGGCACTTGCCTCTTCTTCCATGTGGAGCTATGTATACCTGAGGAGTATCTATCCACCCAGAAGCAGATATTTTATTTCCCTGTCGTCGTCGACAATGTCGCTGTTGGCAGTCGCCATGCAAATTGCATGTGGAATGCATTTTGCTTGGCAGTGAACCAACAGCAAATGATTCTGGAATCAGATGAGCACATTTACATATTCTCACCGGGAGGGACATACCTACAGATGGGGCGGTATTGTATGCAGCAGCAGCATCTTCCAGCGCGCGGAATAAGAAATGAAATAAACGCGCTAAGGAATCTAAATTGCTGACAAATTTTTCGCAAATTTCCTATACCCACGGGACACGGCGAAAGGAATCAAATCACACACAACGGGTGGTGGTGGGAAAGAACGTTTAATATTTTCAGTCTCGCTGCAAAAAGATGCTCGTCCTAAGGTCAAGGATTATTTGCTTTTTTCTATCGAAATATTTACGTAGGACTATTATAAAGCGAATATTATAATATCTTCAGTAACAATATGGCGCTCGGATTAAGAGTGGCTACCAACTGTGTTTATCGGAGGAAAATATGCGCGTTGTACCACAGAGAGAATGGTTTCTTCAAGGATTGTTGACAATTGCCGAATCGAAATTGCGAATTTGTATTCATTGATGTCCATTATTTTTAAGGGGTTTCTTGCAGACACATTAGATGACGCAATTTTGACTGTGAAGGTGTGTATACAATTTATTTCAAATAATGTGTCTATAGGTCTCTAATAAGTGACTGAATGTTTTAGCAATATGGCACCCCCTCAAGCAGTAGAGGAAGGAAACTCAACCCAGCTTAGAATACCCAAATGGAGACTTTTTGTCGAATATCTGCAAAAGTTCTAACAATACGACAATAAGTGTTATATATAAGCGATATAAGCTATTTTACGAGGTTACAGAGATACAAAGATAAGTGTATAGAAAATTCAGTGTTACTGAAAATTCTGCGCTTACAGCCCGAGGTGGTCCGCGGCTTCAACCAACAAGTTTATGCAGTCAGCAGCTAGGACCCTAACCAGCTACATCCAGGTTTGCACATAAAGTTAATTAAAGTGGATTGTTGGTGCTGTTTAACAAATTCTGCAGAAGTGTTCTTCTAAAAATAATCAGATTATCCATGTCACGAAAAGTGTCATTTCTTGACACGATAATGTCACAAAAATGGACTCATCTTCATGGACGTACCATTCGTGAGCATTTTAACGCCGATTGATATCCGATCATACAGTGGCAATCGTGCGGTCATGAACGTGTCATTGTATTCCAAAATCAGTGACATTTTCACTTTGACATTCTGTGACACAGAGGTGTATGGCAGATGCAAGTCATGATATTTGTCGTTGTTGCGTAGCATTTTAATTTGTCTTTTCGGAGTTAGTCCGAACATGTAAGGCGAGGGACTTTGATGAATCCCTTGGGAAAAAGTTGCCGGATTTTCCAGTGTCAATAAACAACCTCGGGGATTTTATTGTCCATAAAGATTTCATTCTTACTTACTTACTTAGATGGCGCTACAGTCCGGGGTGGACCTGGGCCTCAACCAACACGCCTCTCCAGTTAGCACTATCTTTGGCTAACCGCCTCCAGTTGCGCACTCCAAGTTGGTTAAGATCCCCTTCCACTTGTGCGCGCCACCTAAGGCGAGGTCTTCCTCTACTGCGTTGTCCCTCCGGGTTGGAATCGAAGACTCTTCGGGCCGGAGCGTTGGCGTCCATTCGCTCTACATGACCTAGCCATCTTAGTCGACTGATACGTACTTTTCTGACCAGGTCGATGTCACTGTACAGCTCGTAGAGTTCGCTGTTAAATCTCTGCTCCTCCAAAGCCCGTCAACGCAAACACGACCGAAAATCACTCGAAGGATTTTGCATTCGAAGCGAGCAAGGAGATCTTCATCCGCCTTTGATAACTTCTATGATTCTGCGCCATGAATAAGGACTGGGATGATGAGGGTCTTCTATAGAGTCTCCTTGGTGTTTCTCGACCAGGCCTTACTAATCAATTGCCTTCTTAGGCCAAAGTAACAGCGGTTGGCAAGTGTAATTCTTCGCTTGATTTCTGATGTGATGTCATTTTCAGAGTTAATAGCGGAGCCGAGGTAGACAAATTCCCGAACTACCTCAAAGTTATAGCTGTCTATCGTGACGTTCTGTCGATGTCGTGTGTCCCTTCTTGTTGACAGCATATATTTTGTTTTGCCCTCATTCACCACTAAACCCATTTTTGCCGCCTCTGTACTGATACTTGCAAACGCACCAGTGACAGCTCGCTGTGTTCTGCCAATGATGTCGATGTCGTCAGTCTATGCAAGTAGTTGCACAGACTTTTGGAAATTTGTGCCCCTGGTGTTGGCTTGCGAGTTTCGCACAATTTTCTCAAGAATGATGTTGAAAAAGTCACATGAGTCACAGGCATACTTTCCTCTGTCCAAATTTTAGAAACGAGTTGGTGTATGCTCTCTACCAAGTCATCTCCCGCTGCCTTAAAAAGCTCGAAAAGCAGATAAACCTTCCGGTCCTGCAGCTTTGTTTGACTTCAGTTTCGATATTGCTATCCTTACCTCATTTTGGTCAGGTGGACGGAAGTCTTGGCTTTCATCGGTTGAATGGTTTATTCTACCTGACAGGGGAATTTGTGACGTCTTCGCCATTTATGTTTGCAACATTTTTCCGAATCATTTTTCAAGTGCATAGCGGTCCATTTCCTGTCAAGAAACGTGCCAATTTTTGACATGTTGACATAGCTTAATTTTGACCGGGACTTCTTTTAAAAATTCGCGCACTGTTTCGGCAAACTTGGATATAAGTTTGCAACATTTTTCCGAATCATTTTTCAAGTGTATAGCTATCCATTTTCTGTCACGAAACGTGCCAATTTTTGACATATTGACATAACAAAAATTGACCCATCAGATCATTATGTAAATGTCATTCATGCGCGTCGTATTAACGCCGCTTAAGAGACCGGCATGTGTCATTGTGTATCCCAAAATCCATGACATGTTATATGACAAGGTTGAGTGACCACCGAATGAAAGACAATCACACAGCGTAACGCAGTGACATGATTGACACCATTGCAACACATTATTGAGGGCGAAAAAACAGACTAATCCAAAAAAAAAAAATGTCAAAATAACAACTATTTAAAAAGGACTACACATTACAAATTGTACACTTCTCCTACAGGTCCATATATGATTATCTGCACCGCATTCACCTTCTAAAGGACATTCAATTAAACCTAAATCTATAATCCCACAAAATATTGCTTTGTAAATTAATAACACAAATGAAAAGTGTTTCCCTGCACTTCAAGTTCTCAGCAAAATGCATATTCACTGTCGTGTATGAACCCTTTTGTCGTGAAAAGTTTAAAACGATATCCTTTGAATATAGGTAGGTACTCGTAATATAGTAATATATAGGAAAAAAAGTCCATATGCTCACCATTTAGCCATGGGAAAGGGATCCTGACGTCGAAACTAATTACTTCCCCTTTTAAATATCCGGAAATTTGCTGGAAAACTTTTTCCACACACACACACACAATTGAGGTGCTGTTCCCTGATGGTCCCCCTGCAGCCACTACATATATACGTTTGCCAGCTCAACACAAACCTAAAACTCCACCGACCCGATAATTTTCATTTCGCTGCACCCCTATATGTGCGAGTGTTTATGTGCGGCAACATCAGTTTGACCATTAGCTTAGATGTAGAATCGCTATATATATTCCAAGGACTCGGTAGAATACGGAAAAGGATCACAATCCCGTCGACGTCGACCAAAAGTTGTTTATGAAACGGATAAAGACCCAACTTTATCCGCACACAGCAGCATAAGCATATCAGCATCAGCAGCACATGTGGGTGAGTGAGTATAATCGATTTTTCACTAGGACTATGAAAAACTTGGTCACGCAAGGATTTCTATACTTTTTCGTCCTTAAATATGCTCTTTAACTCTAGGCTATTAAATTCACTTAAATTTTGTTCTTATATATAGCTTTAATGCCGTAACAAAATTCCTACAAGAAAAAGGACTCCATACACACACGACGACGGACGCCCGCCCGTGGGGTTACATTTTGGAAGTTTTTCACTTCCTACACTCACACACACACAGCCAGATTACGATTACATGTGTCGTATCAAAGAAAATAATAGTCCTGCCAATTGTGTACAAGTAGTAACAAGCTTATTCTATTAGAAATTTCTATATTGACAGGAGTCTTAGCCATGAAGGTTAAACAAAAAGAAAGAAATTAGCTGAATTATTAATCAATGTCCCTTCTGCTGGCATATAGGCATTGTGGTCTCTGAAAACATATTCATCGATCCTTGCATGGCATCGTTCTTCTATCGTGTTGTTGGTTGTTGAATTTCCTGTCACGTTCTCGATGTTGTTGTGGGAAGTATATATTCTGCTCGTGGCATTCCTGCTCTCTATCGGCTAGGGGGTTGGCTGTGTCCTGTTTCAATTAAAATTTGTTGCTGAAATCAGTGAAAAATAATCGAATTAATTATGGCACAACCGAGATCGGAATACTGTGGGCATTAGCACTGGTATTATGTTCGAAGGGAGGGGGCGGGGGGATATAGTAACTATATTTTTTCTTGACGGAAATTAATGGAATTCAGCTCCCGATCAAGATGAACCAACCATTTCGGGTTGTGAATGGGCGAAGAGAAATTTGCTGGATAGGAAAATAATTTATTGCGTCCTTGATAATCTATCGAACATATTTGGCACGCGTTGTTGCCCCTGTAGAATAATAAACGAGCAACGTTAATCGGCACAAACGAACAAAATCGAAAAAAAGATACATTTATATTCGGACATGCAGCGGACACGGATTGATGATGGTCCCGCTTTGATAACAATAATTAAATTGTTAATGGATCATCAGCTTGAATTCAGCTTGCCATTGTTGATTGGACTAGTTAGATATGTACAAAGGTAGTATAAAAGTATTATTTAAGGCCCGAAAGCTCAAGTTCGGATTTCAGTATTGCAGCATATGAAACAGACGGTCAGTTCTTCTCACCCAAGTGACGTAGATTCGAGTCCCGGTGGCGGACACCAATTCACTGACACTAAGGAGAAGGGGTTCATTTTGTATATACTTATACTTTTCTCGGGAAAGCCGAACCTATAGCTCTTTAACAGCGCCCTTAGAAGGTTGCAGATAGGTGACACGCGCAAAGGCTCGGTCTGCCATACAATGACTTCTGCAGAAGCTGTAGAGATGAGGAGGAGGACGAGTCCGTCACTCACTTTATCTGCATGTTGCCCTGCCCTGGCCAAACTAAGAAAGGCCCACTTAGGAAACTATTTTCTCAATAATCTCAGTGATCTAGGTAATACCAGTGCCGCTAACGGTGCCGTGACATAAGGCCATGCGACATAAGGCCATATTTCGAAATATGAATTATGAAACTTTCACAAAGCGACATAAGGCCATATTCGAACGTATGGCTTTATGTCGCTTTGTAAAAGCGTCATAAGGCCATTATGGAGGCCATTATGGCCTTATGTCACTTTTAAGTTATCTGTTCTGATTAGTCAACCTGCACATAATCAAAGCGACAAAAGATTAATTAAAACTATTCATTTTGTATTTATATATAATATTTAATAACTAATATGTACCAATGTCAGTTTTAAACAAAAAAAAATCATATGTCAACTAATCTTAGTCTTAACAAAAAATAGATGTACTATTTTTGACAATTTGTCGACAAATTGGGCAAAGAATAGGGTTATTATTCTTAAGACGTATTTTTTTGGGAATCTATAGCTAGCTCACTTTTACTTTTACATGCAAAACTGGTATACTCACTTTCTAGACTCTCAAAACTTGTTTTTTAAACATATCAATACTATAATTTATTAAAAAAAAAAAATTTAAGTAATATTTGTATAACTACTGTTATTTATCTAAATTTTCAGACTAACGTCAATTCATGGCAGACGGCTTTTTAGCCAACGTTTTTTTTTTCTTTAAAATATAACTCTTATAAATTGTAAATATGAGATTTAATAAAGAATTGTATCTATCTATCTATCTACTCACTTTTGGTTTTGTTATACTCACTTTTGGTTTTACGTGTAAAACTGTTATACTCACTTTTGGTTTTGTTATACTCACTTCCCAAAAAAATACGGCTTTAATATAGTTTTCCGACAGCTGTGTAAGGCAATTTAAACATAGTTTAAAATGGTTACATGGCTGGAACAGAATGGTGCGAGTGTTCTCACAGCAAATAACACACAGAACAGGTATGTCATCAACATTGTAAGAATCCCGTTCAAAAGGATCCTCAGAGTCTGCCTCTTCTTCCTCAGCGACCCGGCAAATATCTATATTTGTTGCTTCCTGAGTTAGAATGTTGTTATTGTCATTCGTCATTTAATTCAGAAAGTCTATAATTGAAATAATTTTGTTGTCCAGATTTTTAAGAGCCTCCTCGATTTTGTCATTTTTGTCCTTGCATTTTTTTTTCGGGGGCTGAAAAATGTCAAATGTCCCATCGATGGACATTTCAAATTCTCTGGATTTCACTTGGTCTTCATCCAGCAAGACATCGAGAAACTTGAAATTTTCTGTTGAAGAAAATAATAGTAAGGAATTCGCCGCGAATTCAGTTTGGCGGAAATTCGCGGCGAATTCACGGCGAATTGACGCAACCACACAAAATTTCTTTTAATCGTAGACTGAAACACTAGAAACATAACTGCATAAGTCCAAGACGTTTCATTTGCCGCCAAGTCCTTGCCAGACGCATCCAAATGTTAAAAATATGTTTCTATAAACTTTTTATTGAAGAAAATAATAGTAAGGAATTCGCCGCGAATTTCCGCCAAACTGAATTCGCTTAGCGGCAAATGAAACGTCTTGGACTTATGCAGTTATGTTTCTAGTGTTTCAGTCTACGATTAAAAGAAATTTTGTGTGGTTGCGTCAATTATTTAATGTTCAGTTGCGATTTTTTGTGTAGATATAAATAGGGCGACACGTGAAACGTCTTGGACTTATATATTCGTTATCAAGGAGTTTTTCTCTAAATTCTAAAATAAAAATTAAGTGGTTGCATTAATTATTCAAAATTGGAATTTTTAATGCATTTCCACTGCGTCTGGCAGGGCTTTGGCGACACTTAAAACGTCTTGGATACATGTATTTGTACTGAGGGGACCATTCTCTATTATTTGGTAGTAGATTCAAGCGGTTGCACCAATTTATTCCTTTTGTCAATCATAGCGCATTTTTAATATGCAGTTGCATGCTTTAGCTGCCATTAAGCGCTGCCAGACGGACATATTTGAAATCTTGGGCATCAGAGCAACGTATTTATGTAATTTATGCGGTTGCCTTTCACGTCCAAAATTTACTGCGGGCTCTTAGACTATAACTAACTAACTAACTAGGTGTTAGATCTGCACTTAAATTAGGTATTGTAAATTGTAGTCCTCTGGTAAATATGTTCCCAAGAAGCGAGTTTACTCGTCCTGACACTTTAGCTATTTTAAATTGCAATATGTTAAATATTAATAATTTAAGTTTAAATATTCATATTATTTGCTAATATATTAAATAAGAGGAGTGCCAATAACTGTATCAAAAAAAAAACATTGTTTCAATTATTGGCAGGGGGTGCCAATAACTGGATCATATGGGACTAAATTAGTTGACACTGCTAATAACTGTACTTTTAATGGTGCCAACAACTGTAGTATACGACAGTTACTTGATTCAGATTTTTGAAAATGCCTAAAAAAAGAAAGCAATAAAAAAAGAAGACAGATTTCAAAGAAGAGAGCTTCGGAAGTTTGCAGCATACCAAGATCAGCTATTTAATATCAACTTGGTGCTATTTTTAAGAAACCCGGTCGGAATAGATATATAATTTAATATAATTTATTAATATCATTTTTATTAATTTCAAATAAAGGAGCACTAAATGCCATTTAATAAATCGGTAGATATTGTTTTATCATACTTTTTGGGTGCCAACAACTGTAGTTTCGTAGGGTGCCAACTACTGTACAGGAGTGCCAACTACTGTAGGTTTTGAGAGGCATTTTTTATAATCCATTTAATTCCAAATTGAAAGAACTTAACTCGAAAATTAAATTTTTACTTAAAAGAAAATTCCTTAAGGAACATATAAAGGTATAACATTGGAAAATCGCGTTTAAAATAACAAATCTACGCTTTTAAAGTCAAAATTTCCTTATGGGTGCCAACTACTGTACCCGTTACGCTATGGCAGCCACTCGAGCAATTCCTGGCCGTAGGTATGAATGGGGCCGTTATACTATGGTATGTCCATGGAATCCGTTCAAAAATATTTGACAAATTTGGAAAAGCATTTTTTAGTACAGTTTTGTATATATTCGCGTTGATTTTCGATGTAACAAAATGCAGATCAAAAGCCCCATAATATGATATGTGCGGAACACCGTAAATCCCTCTGTACAGGTGTGGTGGCCATCTAAAACACATTGAACCTTTCGCAGGTCATGAATGTAATATTTTTAGCCATCCGGTCCATCCAGGTTGAACTTCTTTTCATCGGAAAACACGACAGTCTGCCACTCATTGTTCCACGTCATACATAATGCGCTCGAGCTAACTTTGCGCACATCCTTGAGATGTGTTTTTTTTGGCTCCGCGAAATAGAGCCCCAAAAAAACAAATGAAATAAATCCCCAAAAAATTACACAGGAAACAACAACAACGATTTTTAATAAAATTTGGGGTGTTATTTCCTTTTTTGGGGCCTTATTTAATAATGAAAATTGGGGTGGTATTTCATTATGAAATAAGACCCCAAAGGAAGAAATGAAATAAGACCCCAAACGAAAAACGAAAATGTATGGCGGGACATGCTGCCCCCTGTAACCGCCCTGCTTGGGTTTAGTGTCAGATTTGGGGCGTTATTTCATTTTTTTTTGGGGCCTTATTTCATCGCATTGGGACCTTATTTCATATTTGAAATTGGGGTATTATTTCATTATTAAATAACACCCCAAATTTGGGGCCTTATTTAATTTTTACTTTTGGGACCTTATTTCGCGGAGCCGTTTTTTTTACGTTCAGTCTCTTCAAACGGTGATGTAAAGTCTTCTCTGGCTGCTGGTGTTGTCACATATTGAGCCCCTCCTTTCATGTTTTATTATAGCTTAATTCATTCCGAATAAAATTACTAACTACATTTTGGCTTCAGTCAATATTCTAAGCGATTTGACGCTGCTTTAAACGAAATTCGAAGTATCCCTTTATTTGGGCTTTTTCAAATTCGAGTGATGGAAAGAGCAATGCCGAGTTTTCCTGTAGGATTGGTCAGGCTGGGTAAATTTTGGGACAGCTTGGTCATTCTGTTATTATACAGGGATACATAGTAATGACATAGAATTATATTCTTACAAAAGTTAGTAAAATTATCATTACCCTGATATCTGTGTTTGTATGTACACTCCGTGCCACTTGATTACGAACAGGCAGTTTTTTTGTTTTAATTTTACGATATCTTTCAAACCCTTTGCTGAACTGGGAAAAAAACAATTGCACAAGAAATGGAGGATGTTTATATTGTAAAAAAAAATGGTATTAAGTTGGTAAATGCAACTTTTTTGACGTTGTCCTGTTTTTTTCGTTCCACTTGATTACGAACAGTAGCTAAATCTACCTGTTACCATGTTTAAAGTCAAATAAAAGGATACTTTGATTATTAGGAGGCTTAGTTTAAGTAATAACTTCTTACAATACACAACTATATGGGTAAAGGAAAGACATTAACCAAGGAGGAAATAGGCCAAATTCGATCTTACCGGCCACAAGGACAATCCATCCGTTTCAAAGCCAGCAAGATTATTAGAGGCGCCACTGTTGTTAACAGCTTTATTAAGGACTCTGAGAACTATGGAAGGAAGAGTCAGCAAAGCAATAACATGTCAGGAAAGGCGGGCGATACTGAGAGCTGCTTCACAAGGCTCTCAAGGCTAAAATTAAAGCAGAAACTAGAGCTAGCAGATCGACTGTTCATCGCGTAATACAGAAGGCCAGCCATATTGGCCATGAAAAAATGAAGAGGAAACCACCATTAAATGCGGCACGTAAGATCCAGCGGCTTGATTTTGCAACAAGTGTGACAGGTGGAATCGAGTCGCATACCTTCGTCTTTTCTGATTTAAAAAAAAATTTATATGGACGGACGTCCAAATTAACAGCTGTTTAACAGCTCCCTAACAGCTGTCGCATGACTCTCGAATCCACGTGATGTGCTTAGGAAAAAAATAACCTAAGAAACCTAACAAGCTTAATTACTGGCCATGTCATGGCCTTACGAAAAAACTTCTTCACCGAATTGGAGTCTCACCGGACCCCACATGCAGACTATGTCTAAAGAGTGACGAAACCTCTCTTCACATTCTCACGGAATGTCCTGCTCTCTTTCCCCTCAGAAAGAAAATCCTTGGAGAAGAAATCGTTACATCAGCAAATCTTGCTGAATTACCCCCAGAGAAAATACTTGTTTTCCTGACTGCCTCCGGAGTAAAAAGATGGCTCTAGGACCCTACCAGGGAAGGCACAATAGGCCCCTTTAAAGAGGCCGCAGTGCCAGGGCCGGTGAAGGCTCTCCCGACTCATAATCTAATCTAATCTAATGTACTTTATTTTTATTTCATTCGAAATGGTAGTACATAGATACTACTTAATACGTCACTCTCAAGAGTCGCAAATCAATTAAATTCTATACTCTAATTTTGAAACCGACTACTTTTGCAGACAACACAACTTCTAAGGACGCAATCATGGAATCATCAAAATGTAAACATTATCTCAATAAAAATTTCAAACAGCGCATCAAATTCAAAGATATTGCAAATCACCAAAACTACGATAGATACTCAGTCCCTGATGTCTACAAAACAAAAAATAAGCACGAAAATGACTTTATAGCCTCCGACTGCCATTGCTCTTACTATTATCGAGTGTATCCTAATCCCAATTCTCGGTAACCCTATACCCCTTATCTCCTCATTCACCCATTTCGGAGATCAATCGCCTAGGCAAAAAAAAAAAGAATCTTGGGTTGGATGAACCAAACATAAACTTTATCCATGCGACACTAAATGGATGTTCTTTGCCGAGCAGGAGGCAGAGGCTGACACGAGGTCTCCATCAAATAGATAAATATTCCAAGGGTTACTCCAATCCAAGTAGGTATACAGTATACAGTTATACACCCTACATACCCGTACCCGTAGATATACCGTTGCGCTCTTCAAGTGCTCATCACTGATGATCCCGTTTCAAAAGGTTGTTTTTCCTCGGGTATTTTTTTCCCATCCATCCGCTATTTACTTGTTTTGGGTTCTCTTCTCTGTGTATCGTGTCACTATCCTTGGAGATGCTTAATACGTGACATGCATTTTTGGCGAAAAAAAAAAAGAAACAGCTCTCATCGTTTTGATTCCCAAACGAAGCGCACACAAAGTAAAAGAGGACGACACACAACGACGTTTGTATGCGGAAAGCAGAACTCGCGCGACTCTCCTCCCGAGGGAATATGATTCCTTAAGTGAAGCCAGGACTCATAAAAGCTATTTTGTTATCTTTCAAATGCATATAGATGTTTGCGGAGGGGTGGGTCGAGCCGGCAGCGAAAACCGAAAGTGGAGAGCAACATGGAGTGGCTTGGGAGCTGGGAACTTGGGATTATCCCAGAAAGGACATTATTTAATTGAAAGGATATGGAGCAAGTGTATATACAGACAGTAAATCGAATTAAAATAAAATTAAATAATGACCCATCGACAGGACTCGTCGTCGTCGTCGTTGTCGGTGTCGTTGTCGTTGTCTTTCTCAACTGACATGAGATTGATTGTTTCCCTTCGATATTCGAGGAGAGGTCCTTGTGAAAGTTTAATTAAAAATTCAGACAGGATGCCAGCTGATGCGATTGCAGTGCGACTATAACTACGACACATGTAACGCACGTTTGCATTCGAAATACGAATATTTTATTAAATTCGATTTATACACAAGTATATGTGAGTACAGCATAGGGATCCTGGTTGGTGTATAGTCACTCAGTGTATACATTGTACAATTTGGCTTTAATGCATGCAGCTGATGCTGTGATTACATGAACACAAGGGATTCAGCATCAGATTCAGTTTCAGTTTCAGACTCAGAGGCGTATCAATTGTTTCACCTGGCTCATGGGAAGGTACACAAATATGCAGATGACAACAACACAAGGACACACATCGAGTGTATGAGATGATGACGATGATGATATCCAAGAGCCCCATGATAATTGCATTAAAATAATGGATTATTGAAATAGTGCCTGTTTGTGTTTGTGTATACTCCAGGAGGACGCGACTGGCTGTGGGTGGGGGTCCTTAGTAAATGAAATTATTCCCGTAATTAAATTGAAAGGGATTTGCATTTGCTGCTCCTGCGTTTCCGTTTGAACGCCTTTTGTAGGTATATTTGGTTGGTATAAAGGACGAGGCTTCTCTATTATGGCAAATCCCCTACTTGTGATTATGTGGCGTGGCGTACTGATGACGCGGTGAATTTAGAGCATTTATAGCATTGTACATGCAAATTTGAAAGTTGATTTTCACAAATGAGTTTGAGGATATTAGTGCGACCGGGATTAAAATGGGAATTTAATTAGGCAACATTTTACGATATTGGAGCTTAGGGGATGAGCCGATTAATTATAGGCTCATTTAAAAATGAGCTGGAAGTGCGTGATGAACTAGATGCGTGCATATCGTTTAGTTGCAACATCATAGGGAAAGGGAATTCTGTATAGGTTGTAAGGTATTTATGTTGTTTAGTGTGACGCATAACAAATACCAAAATTTACACATAGTTTGGGGATGAAAAGAGGCCTCAACGAACAAGCCCCTGCAGTTAGTGTGTTATTTAATTTATAGCCAAATGGATATAGCTTTTAATAGCGTTTGTTAACACCAAAATACTACAATTTGACTTTAATGTAATATACCCCACAATGACACAAATTTAACCATAGACGGCGTTTGTCCACGGAAGAATTCGATCGCCATAATGTCATTTTGGTTCATCCTCTTTTTCAGCTCGTGGTAATCGCGGTCTTTGCACTTAATTCGGTCTCTTTACAAATAAAACCTTCGCACAATAAAGACGTGTTTTAAATTGGTTTAAATTTTGATTAATTTTTTATCCCATGCATCGTATCATCGTATAGCGCGACAGCGTTAATTTCACTCCTATGA
Source organism: Cheilosia scutellata (assembly GCA_955612985.1). Classification (NCBI taxonomy): domain Eukaryota; kingdom Metazoa; phylum Arthropoda; class Insecta; order Diptera; family Syrphidae; genus Cheilosia; species Cheilosia scutellata. The sequence goes on from OY015313.1 coordinate 85,359,045, forward strand.
CGTACTTTCGTCGCCAGTTTATGTTACCTCTGGAGTTCCTCAGGATTGTCATCTGGGAACTTTAGTTTTCCTTTTATTTTATTTATTAATGACATAATGGAATTCCTGATTTGTTCTTAAATTTTCAATGTCCTATTTCTGCAGATAAATTCTATTTCTGCAAGCTCAAACTTGCAGATAATCTTAAGCTTCTATGGGGTGAAACTCGATGACGCTTTATTCTCGATAACCGCTGGGCCGATTTTCATGAGTTTTTTTTTATTTTGTTTGAATTGCTGTATTTCAGGTTTAGACAGAAAAAAAGTTCCAGCAAATCGATTTATTCTCATTTCTCGCATTTTACGAAAGAACATTGTTATCTAAGACCTAAGCAAGATTCCTGTACACGGTCAAAGCCGGGCGGGTACAGCTATCTAACAAAGTTGAAAAACTGTATGTTTCCCTCTGTCGCCCGTAATTTTCAACCAATATTTAGTTAATTTTTTTTTTTCATCATCATCATCATCATTTTCAAAATGGTCCGCTTGTCCATTATAAGTGGGTCGCGGGTGTAGGTTGCTCAAGTGGACCCTCCATAGCTCTCGATCCTCCGCCATCGACTCAAAATCATCAAGGGCAATCCCCATACGGGTAGAGGAGAGATTATAGACTTGATCTAACCATCTCATCCTAGGTCTACCTAGAGGACGCCTGCCTGATGGTACGGATTCCATAGGATTCCATGGAATCCTGGTCGGCGACATGCGTTTAACATGACCAAACCACCGAAGCATAGACCGCTCCGTCCGGAGAAGTAGCTGCTCGACATTGAGTTCCTCACGTATTCTAGTATTTCTAATGCGATCTATACGAGTCACACCAGCAATACAACGGAGAAATCTCATTTCGGCAGCTTGTATTCGCGATCTTATTCTTTCGGTCATTACCCAAACCTCATGACCATATTTAAGAGTTGGAACAAACACCGAATTAAAGACTGACAACTTAGCTTTGACACCAAGTTCAGTCCTCCTGATAACAGAATGACCAAGCTGTCTCAAAATTGACCCAGCCTACAGGAAAACTCAGCATTGCTCGTTCCATCACTCGTGAATAAGACCCCGAGATACTTAAACTTCTCCACCTGTTTCAATGGGACTCCACTAACATGCAGAGTGCATTGAACAGGCGTTCTGGAGATGACCATCACTTCAGATTTGTTCACGTTAACCTTCATCTCAGCTTCAACAGAAACGGCTACAAACGGATCGAGTGCGCGCTGAAGTTCAGTCTGAGAGGACCCAAGGATGACCAAGTCATCAGCGAAGAGCAAATGACTTATCCTCAGATCTCCCAATTCGAAACATTCTTCGCCAAGACTGCGCTGTAACATTCAGTCCATATAAGTAATGAAAAAGAGAGGAGACAAGACGCACCCCTGGCGAAGTCCAACGCCCACGGTGAAAGGTATTGATTTAACGCCTTTTATCCGAACACAGCTTTTACAGTTTGTGTAAAGAGATTGAATAGCTCTCAAGAAAGAACCGTCAATTCCATACTCCTGCAATACACTCCAGAGTTTACCTCGAGGGACTCGGTCGTAGGCTTTCTATAAATCTACCAAGCATGCGTAAACAGTGAAGCATACTCCCAAGCCTTTTCAAGTACCATTCTGAGAGTGAATAACTGGTTGGTTGTGCTTCTGCCGGGACGAAAACCGCACTCCTCATCTCCTAATCGTGACTCGACCACAGCTCTGCAACGCGTTTCCAGCACCTTGGCAAAGACTTTACCAGGGAGACTTAAAAGTGATATACCCCTGTAATTGGAGCAATCCCTTTTATCCCCTTTCTTGAAAAGGGGCACAATCACCCCAATCTGCCAATCGCTGGGAGTTTCGCCGCATTCCCAGGCCACTTTAATGACACGAGAGAGCCATTTAACTCGCTCTTCACCTAATTTTTTTTTAAATGTCCGTAATTACGGTGATCAATTGATAAACCAAAAAAATTAAAAAAATAATTTTAAAAACCAAAAAAAGGCCTGGCGAAGCCGTCGGGGGTTCAGCTAGTTTGGAATATAAAGGAATGTATTTAGTTTGGAATACTGATTTGAAAATCTATCTTAAAAGTAATTTTACTTTGTTGAAAAGTGGGCAAAGTTGTCCAAGGGAGAGGGTTACTTTGCTCCGTGCGAAAGTTTCTATGCTTATGCTTGTTTTTGAAGAGCTGGAGCTGGACCTTATTAATATTGCTCCAAAGATAATTTGTGTTAAAAAGTTTATTAAAAATACAAAATTTTTTTTATAATAAAAAAAAATGCATTTATTATTGTTAAAAAAAATACAAAATTATAAACAAGAAATAAAGAAAAATAAGTATTTTAGACACGTAATTCATTATCAATAAATAAAAAAAAATATAGAAAGTGATGTTATTCTTAAATATAAATAAAAATTTTATAAAAGAGGATCGTTTAGTCAAACATAGACTTTAGTTCTGGGACAGAGAATGTACCTCTGTTAGAAATCTGTTTTGGAGGCATAATGGAGCCTAAAACGTCCGACCATGAATAGGTAAGTTCATCTCTTTCTCTTTCTGATGCCCATTTCCATAACTTCAACGACTTCTGCATGGAGTTTAATTGGAAGCTAGTTTCATCAAAGGAGACAATTTCTCCTTCATAGGAAAACACCACAAACTTTCCCACTTCTCGGACGACTTCTTCGAAGCGGATATTGCATTGAGATGTGTTACTTTCCAAGAAGTTAACGAATTGGGCTTATCTTATTTATTCATTTTCCAGTTCATTAAAACTAATATCATCCGAAGAGTTGACATGGAAAATCATATCTTTCTCTCCCCTAAAGCGAGAAGTAGCACCTAGGTTCAATTTCAATATATTCCGCCCTGTGGGAAGTACTTGACTGGTCATCATCCTGCCTGTATCCAATGGAAGTGGTCTCGTTCGCTCTTCAACAACCATTGCTTTTTGGGCAGATACATTTTTTCCAGCTGGAATGTTCATTTTCCTGCCCTTTTTTACGAGAACATTAGTTGTCCCTTCCATTTCCCTTTTAGAGCTTTAAGGAACTATGATTGCACAGTGTTATGATCGCAGGACTTTCAGGAACTTCTTCCACATATAAGGGAAACATTACGCATTTCCGGAATCCAGCTTTTAGATTTGCTGGAGCGTTTGGAAAAATGAGATCCATAATTTTTTTAACAATCGTGGGAAATCTTCCTTTTGGATGTTGGTATGTCGAATACGTTTGGGAGTCTCCTTCCAGTCTGACAATACCTTTCTCCAGCCTATTTTTAAGGGCCGGTAAAATATGCCACATCAAGTGGCTGTGTCAAATGGGTGCTGTTGTCATTTGAAATTGCAGCCAATCTGTTATATTGGCATCAAACCATCCAGAGACACTAACTTTGTACCGACACCCTACGGGACCGTTTTCCATTCAAGTTATCCACATTTTTGTAGCCCGATATACAGCATATGGCGGCATAAACTCTCCAGCAGCGTTTCCACAAAACATAACAGATAACGACGTTTTCAAAGCGTTTCTCATGACTTCTGGATACTCGCTTCCTTTCTTAACAAGAACTCTTTTTTTCCAGGATCATCTCTGTTAAGTTTGTTTCGTCAAAATTTCATATTATATGGTACTTGTTGCTTTTTTGTTATTGCGAAATTCTAAAGTTAAAAAAAATCAAAGTTCGATATTTATAGATCCCACCCACATTTTAATAAATGCTTTCTTATGGCAATAAACACCTCTTAGCCAATATTCAAGGCTAAAGATGCCATAAATGACAAGATATAGTGTCATTTTGAGACTAGGGTTTTCAGATGCTGATCTACCAAAAAAACTTGAAAACTCTTGAAGCGTGAACTTTTCACTTCTTAACTGCGATAACCAATTTTTAGGAGCCAAACCCGAGACAAAAAAATATGAAAATTATAACAACAAACAGAAAAAATGATAAAACTCTTATTTGGATTATTCCATAAATTATTATTTATTAAAGGGATGACAACAACTGCGAAAATAATTCGAATTCCTTATACACAAAAAAAGTTGCACACATTTTTGTTACACATGTTACAAGTTAATAATGTACAGACAAAAATAAGTCACCAAATGTCCTTTCAGTATATATAAAAATAGAGAAGCTATGTGATCCACAACATCAACTTATCTGCCGTATCTACACTTGAGAATAACCACCAGAGCAAGGCCCTAAAATCAATTTCTTTTAGGTTAGTGTGCTGGACCACTGTGCAAGGGGTCCCAGGACTCCCAGGTTCGATCCCCGGAAAACACAAAACACAAAATTATATCTTAAGGTTTTTTCTACTCCGCCACCTCTCGCGAACGTCTGACAAACATCCGAGAGTATAACTGTCCTGAAAAAGCTTTTCAATTAAGCCGTTCGGAATAACCATAAAATTATAGGTCCCTTCCATTCGTCCCAAATATAAAAACTCACGCAAATGAACGGTTGTGAGAAGCTAGGCATAGAGTTCCTATATGATCTGTTGCCCCTTCAATTTTGCCCCTTTAGCCTTTTATTTGTGAGATTTCCTTGAGTCCCACCCAAGTCTATGACAGTAAGATGGAAATGACCGACGCCCTCAGAGTCAACTCAACACTTGCCATTGCTCAAAATCAATCTGATATGTATGCGGGTGAGGGTTAAAGTTTAACGTCTATCCGTCCCTCGGAGAACTGTATAATGCTGAGATCAAAACACAAATGAAACTTCAAAAGGATATATATTTAATACTGCCTGGCAACTTTGAAACAAAAGACTCTTAATGACTTAAAAGACTCAACGTCTGAGAGACCACCAATGTTATAAACGGATACTGATGCACCTTCCTTACTAATTGACTAAAGACGAGCCGTAGAGGTAGACGAAATCATCACCCACTTTATCTAAACCTACCACGTCCTTGCCTATTCTAAGGCTTACCTAAAAATTACGTCAAATATGTTAGTGAAGCGCTCTCAGTTAGAGTTACTTACATCAACTCAGAGCACTACCTAAGCATAAGCAGCCAAGGTAGGCTTGCAAAATTCTGAATAAATCCAGCGCTAAACAAAAAAAAACCTTGAGAAAGTTCGACGTGGGTCAAGCGGCTGTGTAAGAGACTGCCAAAATATTTACCCCCTTTTACCTCAAATTGTCAAAACGCATGTAAGCCATCAGAAGTGCCGCCTCAGATGTCTAAAAATTTCATCCGGGGTGAGTGTCAATAAACCCATGGCTCGATGCCATGGTAACTTCATACAGCTAAGTAAAAAGGATATCTGGTAACGCTGCGCAAAAGAATCTAACACCTGGAGCCGAAAAGAATGCTACTTATGACGTAGAAACAAAGGAAGATCACAAACATCCGCAAAGGGAACAGCGTTAATTCGACAAGCCCGCGGTTAATCTATGTCACTCAAAGGACACGGTTGGAAAATTCTAAGAAAAGGTAGAAAAGCCATGTCACTATGAAGACCGAACCGATACCTACAAAGATGAAAAAGGGAACATGAAAAAGGGAACATTATTAGAGCCGCAGTCAGTGCTAAGAATGTGAAAGGTGGGGTTCTGTAGGTTTTTAGTCAACGATCAAGATCTCGCTGTCTGGTAGTACGATCCACTCCCCATTCAACTTGATGGTTAACAAGATATATTTCAAACCCACGAAAGAAAAGATTTTGGTCAAATCTAAACCTTAATCCAATAAAGGTGACGAGGATTGACTGCTTGTGGAGTAGATGACGGACATTCCCTAGCTGCTAACTACCGATCGACTTCGTAGGTAGATATCAGTAGGTATTTGGTAGTGTGTCGAGGTTACGCCCAATCCTATATTTTTCTGTCAGCGACAGTACAGAATGTTTGCTTAATTCAGAGCACGTTCTTTTTCTGACAACCGCTGATGGCCGTTCTTAAGCTCTACTTCCAACTCCCCCAAGTGATGAGAATCCCCCACTCTTCCGTACACATCTGCACACAAGTTAATAAAATTAAAAAAAAAAAAAAAAAAAAAAGCAATCGTACAAAACCTTTCAAGCGCTTTAAACAAATAAAATATGCACCCCTTTAAACTTTTATTGCCGCCCCCACTCACATCCTTCCCATTTCGTTGATAAGAAACTCAATTGAATGTAATTCCTTGAAGACATCAGAAGACGCTGGGAAACTTTACCAAAAAATTGCATCGCGTCGTTATTATATTTCGAGCTCCTTTTGGCAGCTGAATCAACGCCACCGTTTAACGAGAATCCTCTGGTGCGGCGGCCCACCTCCTGCTTAAGTAAAATAAAAACACAACCACCCCCAAACAATTTGATGACACACGTTCTCGAACACCCCACCCCGCACTCTCTTTTGCAAACATTTTACATTATTCGCTTACGAAAATTCGTGATTGAAATTTTCAACGAATTTGTCGCGCGGCGCGCCCTTAACTGTCGTATCCTTGCCGGTGCAAAAAAAAAAAAAACAAACGACAAAGAAAAATAAAAGAAAAGCGTTCCTCTATTTGGGGCCCACCATCCTCTGTAATCAGGCAACTAAGGTGGTTGCGTGGCACTTCTTCTTTTTATTGTTTACCGTGAATGGTGTAATGGTGGGTGCCTGGCACCCCCCAGATCCTCAACAAGGACACCATGTGGTTGTTTTACTGAAAACGAATACCATAGTCAAGGTGAGTATATGGAGTATAGGTTTGATTTTGTGTCCTGAAAATAATCGCATCAACGATTCACGTGCACACTGTATAGTGTTGCACACAAACACACACATACACACCTTCATGTTCCGCTTAGAATCCTTTGGATTGTTGGCAATTGCTGCAGCGATTTTGTAATTTTCTCTCCATCTCCAGGAGTGTCACATTCACACTCCCCATTTGCCATGGTGATTTCGAATGCAATGAGTGTTATCCTGTGATATATGAGTGTCAACTCTCAAGGGGCGTTTGGTGTGGTATGGGTATTCCTGTAGGAGAAGCGCTGTAAACAGATTTATGAAAATGACTCCAAGTGAACGTGACTACTTTTGAAGAGGAGCAACGACGAGCAAACGCGATGCATTGCAAATTGCACTGTGGTTGTAAAATAATTTCGTAAAGTCTCTCAAAAAGGACATTTATCTAACGCGCGCCACTGGTCCGAAAAGATTAGTTCCACTCAATGGAGTCGCCTCTATATACAGGGGAATGATGGTGGCAGATGAAAATCACCACCGTCGGCAAATTTATTCATTACTTACTCCATCAGAAGCAAATCGTTGCTGAGTTCATCCATCAGCGGCAAGAGTGAGAACGAGATAGAGCTCCTTGCGTATATAGTTAATTTAATGGTCCGTAATTTTTTCCATAAACAAAACACTTCTTCCGAAAACTTATGACCAAGCAGATGGGGGTGAGGTATATGGTGAATAAATGGGATTGTTTTCCTGGGGGGCTTTTGTCGTTCGTCCACTTGGTATAGTCGTCATTTATGCCGTATCCTTCTTCATGCATCAGAGGATGGTGTAGTATACTCCTTTGGTGTGGGTTCCACATGTAGTCATCGCCTTTTTTGGGGTCGAGTGGAGGAAATTGATGCAGATCCCCTAATGAATTAGAAGTCTATTAAAATGCTAATTTTTTTTTGTTTTAAGTGGCAAGGGACATTGCATGGACATCCAGGACCAGGACACAGTGGGAGGCGTACAAGAGCAGCGGTGCTATTTTATTGCTAATGAAGAGATTCTAGTGTTCTGGTGAAGCTAATTGAGGATTATGTACTGTGAATGGTTCAATGTACGGTTCGATTTGCATTTTAAATAAGTAGGTTGTTCCTTTCATTGGAATAGGCCCGGGAGTGTATATGAAGCTAAGGAGCTGAATTTTAGGAGACACACTTAAAACAAACAAACAAACCCCTCAACAAAACAAAGCGGCTGTCAACTGATCATCACTTAGTGTTGTGCAATTTCAGCGATGGTTAAAGGTCCCGCAATTCAAAAGCTATCAGAGAAGAGAAGATCACCTTTAAGGTGAAGATTCACTTTGGATATGTTTATGTACTCAGCTTCTCGATTGGTTATTAGAACAGCCAAATAAGTAGCTTTTGAAAGAATTCAGCAAAAAATTTGTCCGTGGTTGGAGACCAAATTAATCCAAATTAATCTTTAATCGTTTAAACATACAAATTAAGCCTGAGTAGGTCTGTGCTCGCAAAATTCGGGAACCATCGATCCGATTGAGTTCAAAATCATAACCAAGTTTTGTGTATGGGCGTCGGCGTATGACTCAAAGGTGCTTGACCAAAGGGCGACGCACTATTTACTCGCAGCCGTATTAATAATAGATCTCAAACCATTCTTTAACTCACTTGTTACATAACTAGTAGTTAAAAATTTAACTCACTGACCAAATTTTCTTATTTATAAAGAAATATAACCCATGCATTAATTAATTGACGTGTTTACTATTATCGGAGGTTTGTGATGGCAACGCTTCTCCAAATTGTATTGAAAACTGACAGGAATGCGTCCTTCTTTTCTGCGGCCATCTTCTTCTTCTAATGCAATTAGAATTTTCTTACTCTTTCTTACTAATGCAATTCATTTTTTTATATTTCGTTTTGAAAATCTATATTTATTTTTGAATGTTTTATATATAAATATTCTCATAGAATTTTTTCGTTTTTTTTTCGTCTAGCATATTCAAATTATCCAAAAAGGGTGAGCCATTTTGCTCCACAATTTTTGCAAATTTATTCAATTATGTACCTATCACCCTTTTACCACATTCATATCAATCAAACGAAATTAAACGCGAAACATCATTTGTCATTTTGCGCGGGAAACATGTTTTGCAAAGCTAACAAATCGCTAACACACCTACCACCGTGAGTTTGTTATGTCAAAGTTACGAAAGCTTAGTTATCTTCTAAAAATGTTTATAAATAGGAATTTGGGTTTAACCAATGGGTTAGTCATTAGTTAGGGATAACACGAAGTTCCGCAGCTATTATTAATACGGCTGTCGATGTTTACCGAGACTTATGGAAAAACAATCACAAAGTGACTGTGAACCATAACCTAATACGAGTCTTTGGTCAAAGATTAATCGTATAGGATTATTTTGCCCGTGGCCTGGCGTAGTTTAATACCAAAAATGTTTCAAGTCAAGAATTAATAATTCAAGAAATGAATAAAGTTTGTGGAGTAAGCATTAAATATTATAAAAAACATTTAAGTGGCATTTACACAGTACCTACCTAATTTCTTATGAATACGGTGACCATCCGTCCCGTATTTCAATCGACTATCCCGATTTGTTTTAAAAGACATTCGGGACGTAGGTACAAATGTCCCGTATTTAATTTTTAGTCCCGCATTTACATATAAACTTATTTTTAATTGTTACTAGCTGACCCGGTAAACTTTGTTCTGCCTAAAATAGTTATTTTAAATATTTCAAGATTTATTTTGAGAATTTTGTTAATTTTTTTTTTAATAGGAATGAAGGCGGATAGTTTCAGTGGTTCAGCGGCCATTATCGGACTTTCATACGCACCAAACGTTTTTATACAATATTGCTGTGCCCGCCCGGCTTTGACCCGGCACATTAATTGTATTGCTTAAATGCTTACGTCTTGGATAATAACTTTCGTAAAATGCGAAAATTGACAATAAATCGATTTTATGGAATTTTCTTTCTGCGTAAACCAGAAATACAGCAATGTGAAGAAAACAAAACAAGAATAATGAGAATAGGCCCAGCGATTATCGAGTTATAACGTCATCGAGTTTCACCCCATAGAAGATGTTTTTGTGCCACGTCCCTTTGTCCAATTTTGACCAATCTTCAAGGGAAAGCTTCCAAGCCAACCTGAGATTGTCTGTAAATTTTAACTCAATCGATGTGCAGGTTTCGAGATATAATTTTGAATGCTTTTGAGCTCAATCGATTCGGCAGTTTTCGAGATATTAGATTTTGAATGTTTTTTTTTGTATAGGCGGTGCCACGCCCCTTTGTCCAATTTTGACCAATCTCCTCCTCTCTGTAAATTTGAGCTCAATCGATTCGGCAGTTTTCAAGTTATATCTACGTATCCGAACACAAATCATGATCCATTTTTATATTATTATAGAAGATAGACTAAAACATTTCATTATTTAAAAAAAAAATCCTTAATTTCTATTTAACTAACATGAAAGGCAAAATATGTCTAGGTATATTAGCAATTATTTCCTCATCGTCATCGTTTTCAATGGCGGTTGGTAAACGACACAACAAATGTATGCGGCATGTCTACGACATGTTCTCGCAACATATCTTTCGTGTTGAGCGATGACTTTTGTTAAATTTGCGTTGACACTATTTGCTATTTGCTAGAACTATAAATTAATGAAGTACCAATAATAATCTAGTATACGTGCTTATCAAATTAAAGGCTTTATGTTGGTAAGCACATATTCCTGTATAGTAGGTACACTTACCTCGATCCGCCCGGGATTGGTGTTTGTTGGTCTCATTGTCTCGTAACCTATATTATTTAGCTTGACGTTTTTACATGTGAGTTATTTTCTTTGTCAGTCTTTACTGTCACATCCTAGAGGTATCTACAGAAATATGCTCGTAACACATTCGCCTAGAGTTTGCTCTATATGAACCTTTACATTGCTATAGGGCTATAAGGTTTCTATGCAAAGATATGACTGAGTTGTCGAAAAATACCCTTTCCGCTATGAAGTTTCCGCCGTTAACCATGGCAATAACACTGCTAACGATCTTAACCCGCCAATGGTGACGCAAATTTGACTTTGATCAATGGTGACGCCGGTCTCACAGACCGGGTTTTTCAACTGAAGATTTTTCGAAACGTGTTACTAATAGTTCATGTTTTTTTTTAATTATGCTTTTTGACAATAAAACAAAGATATTTAATCAATTTAAGCTCTTTTATTTCAATATTACAATTCAAACAACATTTTTAATTAGAGCATTAAAAATAACAATGTTTTTAGTAATACATTTTTTAAAATTAAGAAAACAATAAAAAATCACATATTAATAAAGGAAAATAACGTTTTTTAGTCTTTCGACATATGGAACTTTTATAAAATTAACAAAATACACAATAAAACAATAAAAAAAATAATCAAGGTAAAATAATACGAATAATAAAAAATTATTTTACTTACATAAACGGTGACGCACGGTCTCACGCACCGGGTTAGTAAAAAAAATACACAACGTGTGCTCACTACGCAGTTTCGACGTCAACTGATGGTGGGGGACGTGCAATACGGCAGCTACTCGAAATTGCAACAAAAAACAATGACGGAGAATAAAGTTATTCGCATTTTTTAACACACCCGGTCTCACAGACCAGTACGTCACCATTGGCGGGTTAAGCTTCGCCAAGCTCCGCACACATCGAAGAGGTATTTGGAATCTTCCTTCTGATCGCAAGGAATACTTTGACAATGGCCCGAGTGAAGGCTTACACTAACTTATTCTGCCGACGGCAACATGTTAAATACCTCAGCTTGCGTTGTTCCTAGTATACGGAGGTTCTCTCAACACAAAGAAAAAAAAAACTTTCAAGAGGGTACCACATGCCAAACTCATCTAGAGATAAGGCCATGGCCTTCATAAGTACCTACCTCACTAAAAAATAGAAAACATCTTGGATCCATTTTAATTTAAATTAAATTGAGTTATTTACCAATGTAGGTATACCTAACGAAAACGTGCCAAAATAACTGACTCTCTGGATTGTGTTCAGGAAATTCCCATGAAATCCTTTGGGAATTCCAAGCACTATTTCTAGGAATGATTACCATTTCCACTGCTTATAGTTCTTATAGACAAAAATAACTCTTGCCATTTGCATAGAGTTGATTTAAAGTTTTCCGGACATTTGACCACTCGAACAATTGCTGAATTTTCTATTGGCAACTAGGACGAACTGCGATTTATCTAGCATCCGGAAATTTCTTCATCATACTCAATAACAACCCCACACAATGGAAATTTCGTGTTTTTTCACGAACTGTACTTGGCGCATCCTTAGACCGCTGGCTGGCCATCAGCCGTTGGCGAAAATTCAAATGAAATCATTTTATGCAAAGAAAACATAAACACGGGGGCGCGTTTTACCCTTTTTTTTGTTGAATAATTTCCACCCACAAGCACTGATGCAACATATACCTCTATACCCCTGGAGTCTTATATCCGCCCACCAGCAATGGAAACGGTGATGGGGTGACTCTATAACGGTACTATATACTGGTGGTGGTAAATTATTCAAGATTTCCTCTCGATTTCAATTATTGGAACTCTTTGACTGAATGCAAAAGGGGGCTGTCTGTATAGAAGACCGCTAGACAAAGTATAAACGTAGGGGATGACTTGCTGTTTGGTAATTTCACTCGAGGTAATTTATTATGATCTTATATTATTTCGTCAGGGGCTGGTGGCGGCAGCAGTCGAGAACTCCAATCTTAATATTTATGCAAATATGGAATTTTGTTTACTCGACTTGCACACAAGCTCCCACAATGGAGCTGACTACGACTAGTATTTATAGCGGGACTCGTACGACGCGTATAGTGTTTGTATGTGCTTTGGGGGTTTGCTTTCTTCTGTGTGCGCGCGTTTTCCTATAATGGGTTTGGGTATACGGATGATAAAAAATTTATGAATCGCCTCAAGGGGTGATCCGAAATAGTATAGTATAGTAACAAGAGTGAACGTGCACCATAATAGGGCGTTTGTTGTTGACTTGACAAATTGAGAGTGGCATTGGGGCAGATCCTTTTAATAATTCAGTCATTCGTCTGTATAAGGATTTGGCATCCCACCATCGCACGCACGAATATAATGCGTTACACTGAAGGGTGTAATTTTTTGAGCATTTTGGATTTCGGCCTGTTAGGTTGATTGGAGTTGTAAATGTGTAAGTATATACGTGGGCATAAGAGAATAGGTTTTCGTATATGGGACTTGGTGGATTTTTTATGGATGATCCATTGCAGCTTAAGTTCAGTTGTTGCTCTATCTTAGGCATATAAATAATGTAAAAGGAAGAGATAAACTACGCTTGGGACATCATAAGGTACTATGGTGTTCTTGGAACGTGCATATAGATTGTAACGTACACAAGAAACAATAACCTTAACGCCACTGGGTAGCAAAATTCCCCAAAAGTGATTTTAATCCACCAGCTCTGAAGCTGTATACTGCATCTGCCATCCAGTATGGCGAGAAGTGGGAGCTGGAAAGTATCTGAGAAGGAAAGCTCCTCCCAAGTGCATGTAGAAGAATTCGATTTACTAAAATGTCCTTCAAAAAGACTTTGAAATGTAAACAGTCCGGGATTCTGGGCCTCAATTATTGAGCCTGACTACTCCATGCTGAGAGATCCTCTTCAACTTGTGCTTAATAAGGCGAGATCTTGCGAGCGAGACTGGGACCGGTGCGCTAGTGTTCTTTCAATCTGCATGAGCTATCTGTCTTATTTGTAGATATACGTAGAGCTCCTATAGTTTCGCAGTCGCCACTGTCGGTCACTGGATTTGACAATCACTCATGGACTCCATGGTCAAAATACAAGAAGTACAACATACATCGCAACGGCCAACAAGTTTGGAGCTGTGTAATATCCGACAACACCATCACGGTCCATAATCCATAAGATCTCCCGCAGGGAACTTTTCGACTATACACCATCAGGGTTGGGATGCTTATGCTTACAGTACATATACAACTTTTGATACGTTTGGAGTGATTTTAATAGGGCCTGTTACTCCCATACTGTCTTCGAAGGAGGGTTTTCCGAAGCTGAAGGATAGACAACTAAATTTTTCAAGTGGTGGTGTGAGCGTTTATGTAAGCAGAAATTAAAAGACAAAAGTTTTCTTCAGTCATTAAAGAGGTCTTCTAGGTATCTTGGCACAGCCTGACATAAATAATTACGGCTATGTTATAGGTCAAGTCATTCTTTACCTACTTACACTCAGGGAAATATTTTATGGACCTTTAAAATCATTGAAACAGTCAAATAAATACTAAAACACTCCAGGAATACGACAGCTGATAACAAGGACGACTCAGTAATCCCTTCAAACTCCAATTCTGGACCCGTCAACGCGTCCGTTTCGGAGACAGATGAATGAACATAGCAAAAAAACCACTCCAACTGTCATAAGGTACAAGCAGATACGCGCTGCTAAACATATTGGCCATAGTCCTGGTGAAACCAGACAGCTACTGGGATCACACCATTCGATGGGCCGGCGCGATACTAAGTGAGGAGTGACGACAACCTTATGCGGGAGGAAACCCCCTTCTACTTCGAAAGGTTTGGTCACTTTTCGCAAGTTCAACTCTAATCAGAGTAGTCTTCCTTACAGAGCGGGAACAAACAACGCAGAAGCACTTTCCACCATTCGCAGTAAACACAGAATACCTCAAGTATCGGAAAGACCCTCTGCGACTGTTGTTGAGGATGGCTTTACGTTCAAAAGACAAGGGCCCAGTTTAGTCTCAAAAAATGCCAATGAAATGAAAAAAAAAAAGTCGAAGAATACCGATACGGGCAGCGCTGAAACCCTTCATATGAGGGCCATATGCTCTTCGGCATTTGCAATATAACAGCAGAGAGCAAAATGAGCGAAGGATCAGTTTGCAATTCATTAACGAAAACCCTTCAGAAGTACCACCGTCCCTTACCTATATTAATGGTGGTTTTTACACAATCGTCAAACTTCAAACTCTTGTCAAATAGTGAATAATTCAGCTACAAGAATGGAACAAAAAGAACAAATCGACAAAATGAGAGGCTTAGGTTACGTTAGGTTAGGTTGTATACTAGGGCGTGAGCTCATCATAGTACACTCAGGGGACCATATCAGGCCCATCGCCATAGAAGAACCCAAAAATGCTTTCAATTTGGTTTCAGAGGCCAACCTTCTACAAGCTATAGCAATAGCTTGACATTCAGAGAGAAGATGAGTAATATATCCTCTGTGACATGTAAGTCTCCGCAATACCTACGTGTCCGTATTTGTTAAAATAAATCTCCTAGTGTGCTTCCTATAAGAAGGCAGTCCACCAGAGAGTTACCCTATATCGCCATTCGTAACTTTGATCTACTGGAGTTTTAACAATTCTACAGATTGTTTCCGATCTACCTGAGGTCACAAGCCTTTTAGACCCTATTATGCCCTTCTAAAAAATGGCCTTCCATCGAAGTTCTGTCCTATTTTCGGTTTTCTCGACAATAAATCTCTTGACCACGATTATTGGAGGTCTTATGCTTTCAGTAATTGTTTCATTTTGTGGAAGCTTTGTTCCGTTTTTGACCAGAACTTCGGCCCAAATGAGACACTTGCTTTATTTCAAAATCAGTGACTAAATACCTCACCTTGAAGCTACTCTGCTGCCAAGAATGCATTATCCAGAGAAGAATATGACCGACAGTATTCAAGCGTTGTTAAAACTTGTACCCTACCCTCAAACCCCTAACAAGAAGATCCATTATGAATGGTTAGGTTAAGGTAGACAAAAACTTTTACCCTCAGCCAATCACATGAAATATTCACATATATATTACTACATACATATATCCACCATCTCATCCTTAGGTTAGGAGAGATAACTTTTTTTTTAAACCATTCCATGCACCAGAGATAAAATTTCTTAAGGAAAATCCATCCACACAGGATGGCCTGATGCATGGCACTTTTTGGTGTCAGAATTACCTGACATATTATGCATGCAAAACATGAAAACTTTAATTACCTTCGGGGCCATAATAACTGTTCAAAATCACATAAGGAAACATGGTTAAGGATACTAAAACGGATTGTAAATCTAAGCGAAGATGCTTGTGTGTATAGTCTCAGCCATTCTGTCGGTATATATAGAGATTGGTATCTAGAATAGGTATCTGCTGTAGGATTGTAGGTTGTTCTCTTATAGTTGCAGAAGAATTTTAGAGCTCCTCAATGGGTATGAGGGGAGAAGTTCAATGTTCAAGAATATAATACTTATAAAAGGAGAAGGACGTTGAGTTTTGTGATACCTACACATTCCAGGGATAAGTTCCAACCACATCAAATGGGCAAGAACTGAATGAAATTCCAAATACGGTTTTTTTTAACTAACATTTTATATAGAGTTTAGGTATAAAGGAAGTTCACTGAAGGATAAATTGTTGGGAAGTATACCTAAATTTACACGGAAAGAAAATGTTTAAAGTAAAGTTATGGGCAAAGATAAATCTTTGGGGTAGAATGTATGATTGTATGTAGGTACCTATATAACTCGTCGGATCCGGGATATTCCCAAAGATACATGAACTTGATATGCCTATAGTTGATAATATTTCCGCATTTATAACGACGGTTTAGGACTACTTTGACAATGGTTTTAATTGTAGAGTTGTGAGAGAGCCGCCCAACGAAAGGGCTTATTAAGGGGCCCAATTGACAAAGGGTGGTACCATAGATCAGAAACCGGAGAAAAAAGGACCGTGGTTCCGAAGGAACCTAACGACAAAGCATGCTGGTCAAATTGACCAGCGGGACTTTGGAGAGCGTGACACTATGCGTTAATTTTTATGTTTTTAGACAAAGTTTGTCATTTTTCCTTTCCCTTCTCATCAATATTCCAAGATTGCTATTAATTTATGAAAGTAATCATGTTTAACGAAGACTCCTTATAGTTGGTAACCGAAGGCTCAGAACACAATCATTGACGGACAATTTTTGAAGCTTCTATCTCAAGGTGACGCGCTGTCGTGCAAATATTTCAACATCATACTTAAAGGAATTGTCCGTAACTCACAGGCCAACACACAAGGCACGTTATTTCAAAAGTCCGTCCAATTACTTGCATACGCCGATGATATTGACATAATTGGTAGAACATAGCGAGCTGTCACTGTACGTTTGCTAGTATAGAAACGGAAGTGGCTAAAATGGGTCTAGCGGTCAACGAGGGCAAAACCAAGTATATACTGTCAACAAGAAGGGACACCCAACATTGTAGAATCTGACAAAACATCACGATCGACAGCTATAACTTTGAGATAGTGAGGGACTTTGTCTACCTAGGCTCTGCTATAAATTCTGACAACAACATCTCGGAAGAAATTAAACGAAGAATAACTCCTGCCAACCGCTGTTTCTTTGGGCAAAAAAGGCAATTGAGTAGTAGAACCCTATCCCCAATAACTAAGAAGATTCTGTATAAGACCTTGGTTATTCCAACCCTGCTTATGGCGCTGAAGATTGGACTCTATATCTAAAGCAGATGAAGATCTTCTCGGTCGCTTCGTGAGAAAGATTCTTCGTAAAATGTTCTGTCCCGTTTGCGTTGACGGTCGCAAGTCGTTTAATATGGCTAGGATGGCATGTAGAGCGCATGGAAGCAAATGCTGCGGCCCGTAGAGTCTTCGAGTCTAACCCGGAGGGACAACGCAGTAGAGGAAGACCTCGCCTTAAGTGGCGCGCCCAAGTCGAAGGCGATCTCAACCGACTAGGAGTGCGCAACTGGAGGCAGTTAGCTAAGGACCGGGCTAACTGGAGAGGCTTGTTGGCCTGAGGCCTCGGTTCAACCCGAACTGTAGAGCCCCCTAAGTATTTATTATTTTTTTTTTTTTTAAGTTTCCCTGCTCGTAAGGGATAAGGTTACTCTAAGAGACGTGTGACCTCCCTAGTGAAGGCCACAAAATCCTTAGTAGCGGAGTTCCTAAGCTCTGCTGGTAAAAGTATTTCCTTGTTGAAGATACGTTTTCTTAACCAATGAAGTGCCGGGCAATCACAGAGAATGTGTTCGGAGGATTCCTCATCCTCAAGACAGAATCTACATTGTATCGCCGGGCACAGATTCATTTTGTAAAGATGATATCGCAAGCCCCAATGGCCTGTGAGAAAGCCCACCAGCCTTCTGATAGTATCCTTGTTTAGGTTAAGGATTTCCTTGTAGGAGTAAGGTTTAATTAAACTTTTGGATTGTCTTAATCCCGGAACATTTTCCCAGTGGTACAGACGAAGTTGATGTTCCCAATCGTTAATTATACCTAAGGCAGTAGTCCAATTGACTCTGCAATAAGGTTCTGGTCCACAGAACGCGGATTCAGATCCGGCCCTAGCTAGTTGGTCCGCCGATTCGTTGCCTGCAATACCCTGATGTCCAGGTACCCAACCAAGTTTGACCTTGTTGTGTTTGGATAGGATTTTCAAGCCATCGTAGCAGCACTTTACTGTTTTTGAGTCCATCGTATTGGATGATAGGGCTTGTAAGGCCGCTTGACTATCTGAAAAATTTGTATTTTGGCGCCTTTAATTCCCTTATTTGAGTTTAGGACGGCGCAGATCTCAATGGCATGGACTTCAGCCTGAAAAACAGTGGGACACATTCCCATGGGTATTGAGACTTTGGTATTGGGTCCAAAGACACCAGCACCAACTCCAGATTCCCTTTTCGATCCGTCAGTGTACCAGACCAAACTTTTAGGGTCCAGTGTTGGAGCACCATTGGCCCATTTCGTGCGCTCCAGTATTTCTACCTCAAATAGTTTCCCAAAACAATATTCCCTAACCATAATGTCGGGGATGGAGCAGAACATATCCATGTTTGGGATTGAGTTAAGTATTTCCAGGTGTCCCACATGGTCAGCTGGTTTAAACTTGTATTCTAGCTGCAGCTTAATAGCACATCTAGCTGCCACTTTCCTAATAAATATGTGTAAGGGTGAGAGCCCTATAATAGCTTCTAATGCTGTAGTAGGGCAGGTGCGCATAGCACCCGTGATGCCTAGACAGGCAATACACTGTAGCTTTTGTAGCCTATTTGCCGTTGTCCGTTCAAGAACTTTCGGCCACCAGACAATTGCCGCGTATGTGATAATGAGCCCCCTAAGTAAGTAAATATCTCCGATGCCAGAGTTGATGGCTAATTCCTTACACTTGAAACAGTCCTCACTAACTCTCCTAGAGAGGACGCGATTCTTGCCTGCCTTTTCACAGTAAAGTATAATTGTATGCAGGGTCTAAGGCACAAATCTTTTCGAGTGACAAACTTCTTCAGAGTACTAAATTCGTTCGTACGTAAGCGGGCTTAAAGACGACTTAAAGAATTTCAATGTGTGCATGGGACCACAAAAAATCGACACCGGTCTCTGGAATGGTCTGGCAGGTTAGACTCTATATCATCATACCTCAGGCGTATGTGGCCGATGAATTGGCTACACATCCTTATACTTAAAACAAAGGCAGCAATAATATAACATTCATAGAAAGGGGTCCGGTCCCAATGATTTGCCATTCATTTACCTTCATTTATAGAAACCCGATACAGAAAGCCCTAGATTTCTCTCAGTGCATATACTTTTTACCTTGAATCTATCACCATCAGCACACATAGACATATCCTCCTTAGGGCATACCAGTAATAATATTAAGAACGTTTATAACATGTTGCTATTCGCTCTAAGTAGGTATTCATCGGAAGGATTTTCATGAACGAAAAGATAGAATTTCAAATGAGTTTGCATTGCTTGTCTATATAGTTAGGGGTATATGGTGCCTTAGTGTGTGTATACAATATAGAGAAACAAAATAAGATGACGAAATCCTTTAGACGATTTATTACCTCAAACTAACTACACAGATTCCGTCTAAATATAGATGGACTGCTTAAAAGTCCAATCCTTGAAGGATGAATGTTCTTCGAGAAGGAATTTTGTACCTGTAGGGTGGTATGCATTACTGTTTTACTGTCGACCAAGCTATTTGGTATGCAAGCTTAAGAGAAAAGGATATTTCTCGTATTTCCTTATTTCGGGTAACTAGAGGCAAAAATACAAGAACGTTACTGTAGCTTGGGTGTTTCATACATGACTGTTTATCCTCAAAAGGATGAAGTTTTTCGTTACGATTTTTAAAGGAATTTATGGAACAGGAAAAGGTGGTTTCCTTTGGTCAGGGTGTTGCCTTGTTGTGGTGTGTTTCTTTTTATTGGTGTCTTTCACGATTCTTTCAGTATTGCTATAGAGGTCCGTAAAAATCAAAATTGCTAAAGGTTGTCTCGTTGATAGATTGACTCTAGTGGGATGACTTTAAGAAAGGACATGATTTTTTAAGTATGCTTAGGAATAGGTGGCGCGAGAGTACCAAACAATGCAAGTTTAATGATGAATTGACCCACGTGCGTACATGTGTCTTTGTCACCGCCTTGGTTTTACTGTATTCAATATTTGCAGGTCCACCCCAACTTGAAGGTTGAAAGTGGGGATCGCAGCTTTTCGTTTTCTATGGACACCCCAAGTCAACGTCCTGCGACCCCGACCCTGTAACTGATTAGTTAGGAATGCGTTGCTGAGACGTTCTCTGAAGACGCAGGTCAATTTACTTGGGACACAAATTACGACATCGCCTGGGTATTTTCTCACAATGAAGCCTTCCCGTTCCAGTGTTTTTATCAGTTCGTCAACTATAAGGTGCCCATCTGAGCGATGAGATAGCCTCTACCTTGTGGTATTCGCTTGCTGACCTTCTGACGTGCCTAGCATGAGTTCAATCTAGTCCGTAGACTGCATATAAAATGAACTCTTCGCAAGCTATTTAAGATTATAACATCAGATTCGATGTTATATTCAAATTCAAAGCCAGCTCGACGTATAGGAACGCTTTTAATGTATTTTTAGCATGAAAGATGAAATACTGGGACTTTAGTTTAACCGAGTGCCTCTTTCCACATTCAAATATAACACTTCCACTCTTTTTTTGTTGAACTTTGCGTCTGCACTACTCCACTGCTCTCTGTGGACTGACTTAGTTTCGCTTGTGTTTTGTGTATCTAGATCTACTCTATCTACTCCACCGGTAGTTCCTCTACCTACATGTTTTGTTTTTTGTTTCCCTGTCAATCTTAACTGTTTAGTAAAATGTTGGTGTTATCAAGACTAATTCTCTAGATACGCCCTAATAAGATTGGAAATGGCAGCTGCGTAAAAAAAATGTATGATGACGTCCTCTTTCTTATCGTCTCAGCGGAAATCGTCCTGAGCCACACCATACAGTGCTTGCGTGTATGCCTTGTACCCTTTGAGTCCCGTTTAATTCTTACAAGTTTCTTGGCTCCAGGATCTTTCGTTATGTTGGATTTCACGTAGTGGAACACGTTCTTTCTTAACAACATTATCTAGACTCTTTTCATGCCGGATTTTATAAAGAATTTCCTATCTTTTAGCATTGAACGAGATTCAGCCATCAACATAGAGAGGTTAGTAGATAAATT
Organism: Cheilosia scutellata; assembly: GCA_955612985.1. Taxonomy (NCBI): domain Eukaryota; kingdom Metazoa; phylum Arthropoda; class Insecta; order Diptera; family Syrphidae; genus Cheilosia; species Cheilosia scutellata. The sequence continues at coordinate 85,380,348 of OY015313.1, forward strand.
AGTCTTTTTGGGTTCCTCCGCATAGCCTCATGGAGTTACCAGTATATTTCTTACTGAACATTTTTTAAGCTCATTTTGTTAATGGTCTTTGAGCCCAACTGTGGGAGTAGGGCATGCATTTCTATTGTTGAAACTAAAGGGTGTCCCATAATTCACGCAAAATTTGAACTTTGCGCCATTTAATAGTACAGTTATGCCAACCGAAAAAAAGATAACAACGTGACAGCTGACAGTTCGGGGTTAGTAAAAATGGAACGCTACACGAAAGAACAACGCATTGTAATTGTTGAATAATATTTTAAAAATAATTAAGTTTAGTCAGCTACAGTCATTTTTCGAACAAAATATGGCCGTAGTGATTTAAAACCATCAACTGTGAAAAGAATAATTGAACAATTCATTGAGACTGGATCAATTAGTGATCTTCAACACACTCGGGTTCCTGTCCCTCCCAAGTCGTTCAACAGAGAACATCGAAGCAGTACGCGAGAGTATTGCTGACAGTCCAGGAACATCAATTCGGCACCGTAGTCAAGAATTGGGCATTTCGAGAAGCTTTCTACAGCGAGTTCTCACAAACGACTTGAAACTTCATGCTTACAAAGTTCAATTGACTCAAGAACTGAAGGCTACTGACCATGCAGCGCGAAGTCCTCCCACTTCAATTTGTAGTAAATTTTGTATCAACAAATTGTTCATCGCAATTCGGTAGCGCAAGGCTTCATTGACCGTAACAAGAGCTCAGCTGATGCGGTGGTCGAAAGATGTCACTCTCGGTCAATTAGCGCCAAAAAGTTCATTTGTTCATTACTTATTTTAATGAACCTACTATTTGAATTAAAGAAAATGGCTGTCCACCATGACCACAGGCTAGAATATAGTGACCAATGACATGCCAGCAGACTGTTTGCTCTCTTTGAGTTTGAAGAACAGTGCTTCTTGTTTTCTTGTCGAAATTGGAAAGTTCTTCCCGACCACTTCATACTCACTACGTGGACAAAATAATGCCGCCTTAGAGTTAATCCCCCGAAAACTGAGCTTGTCCTGTTCACAAACAAAACAATAATGCCATAATTTGAGCCACCAAGTCTTGAGGGAACACCTCTAAAGGTAACAGATAGGGCAAAATATCTGGGAATTGGAAGCCGAATGTCTGTGATAGAGTGAAAAAAGCAGCTTATGCTTTCCACGCATGCAACCGCATCTTTGACAGGAGGTGGGGACCAAAGCCCAAAGTATTCCTGACAATGTACACGACAATCGTGCGGCCAATACTCACATCTGGCAGCTTAGTCTGGTAGCAAGACGAGGGCAAGGCGACCAATATCAAAAGTCAAAGTTCTGACAATCGCGGAAGCAGCCCGAAAAGTATTTTTGTTGGCAAAACTACGTTGGCTTTAAAATCAGTCTCTTCTATTACTGAAATAAAATCCAAGCTAGTTCACAGCTTTACACAGTGAAAAAGCCGGCAAAGACTGGCTGACGAACTGGCGAGAATTGGATCTGTAATCTTAGAGAACGAGTGGAGAATAAGATTCGTATGAAAACCAACAATAGGTTGAATGAACTATAACTACCTGTGAAGTATCACGGAAGCTTTCTTCACTGCCCCCCAGTCTCTGTCACTTAAGGAACAGAACACTTGGAAGTTGTTATGTACTTCCATGATGTCTCACTTTCTAATCGCTAATCACAAGAAGAAGAGAAATGAAGTTAACCATCTCTAGCACCATAATCGCAATGGGTTCTCTACCAACCCATAAACCTAACCCAACCTGTCGAAATTGTTTACCTGCTTAAAGGCTTAAGTTGTTTATGACGCCTACGTAAACCTGCACTTATGGAATTGCGTTTAAAGAATTATTTACACTTTTATATGAATGAAAGGGTTGATAGAGCTACTATTCCATTTTATGGTGCAAAATGACCACATCCTCTGGACAAATCCCCCGAAATTCATCAAGTTATACGACGAACTTAATTGTTAGATACTAAAGCAATGTATAAACAGTACAAAAAAAGGAAGAAGACATCGGCGCCACTGTGTGTGGTATTAAAGGAGCACGTTCAGCATCCACCCATGGCTTCAGATTTTTTTTTTCTTTGGAAATCTTTTTCTGCACATTTTTTTTTTGTGTCACACAACGCATTGACTCCATTCAACTGAGGATAATGATGTACCTGCTGCTGCTTGTACCACCTGCTCCATTAAGCACACAACACAACACGAATTGTGTGATTCCCTCTTAGCCAAGAGAGGACCAACAAAAAAAAACTCTCCTACCAACCATGTTGTCTCTTATAGCATTATATCCACTGTAGCTTGGATTAATATCGAATCGAAAATGCTTTGAACAGAAAAAAAATTCCAACTGACCACAACTACGTTTACGTTACCATACCACCTGTTTCGGGTATAGTCGCCATCCCAATCGCGCGCACTAATCCGTCGCCATCGATACTACTGACCATCGATGCTCGGTGCGGGTACAGTCGATTCGTACCTACTTGGACCATCTTCACATCCATTTGGTAATCGGTTTTGCCATTTTTATGGCCGGATGAATTTGCATGCTGCGTGTTTATTTGTACCTCCTTCCATTTGTCATCTCTCTCTCTCTTGTAGGAGCATATTTGCTTGGCTTCAATTTGGTCGATCACCTTTTTTGTGCGTATATCCTATCTGCTACCTGTATCACAAGTTGAAACCGCCGGCCGCCACCGTCTGACCCTCATCATTATAGTGAATCCTTTTCTTGTCCGCAAATCCTTTCAATTTTGTTGGATTTGCTGTTTTCTTTTCTTCTTTTTTGTGGAATCTCCTTTTTTTCGCAAGCTAATCCATATGACCAGGTGATATTTTGTTGACCAAGGGATCATTTTTATTTCGAAAGAAATACATTTTTTTCTCTCGATTTCATTGTGCATATAGAGATACATTCAACCGGTGGTGGCGGTGGATTGCTTTGGCAACATTTTTCACCCTTTTGCAGATGAGGGAAGGTACAGAATGAAAATATTGTTTTTATACCGATTTGGCAGGTGGACTTTTATCTTTTTCTGAAGTTAAATCCAGGATTGAAATATATGTATAGTAGAAGGTGTGTTGTTTTCTTTTGGGCGGACATAAAAGATTCAGATACATTATATGGATTCGGATGTTTTGAGGTCATAACATCTGGTTAGGCCCGTCAGTTGGATATTGATAGTGTCTCTTCCGCAGTGGAAGCTGTTGCAGATGGACACACTTCCTGTTGTTATTGTTTTTGCAAGAGCTATTTGGATACCGTATACAGATTTGTAATGAATGCGATTTTTATCATATGAAGCATCATCAGTTAGTGAGCACTATGGTGAGTGTGGTGTACCTACAGTGGATGAGGAACAATGATTTCAGCTTAAACCCATCGAACCTCTTCGCGAGCGTCTTACCAACAAGCGAGGGTTCAAATCTACTGAAACAAGGCTTTTCAATTTAGCCTTCAAATATGACATTAAATTTATTGTAGAATGCAGGTACCTTCCATTCGTCTTAAAAAAGAGCGCACATAAACGAAAAATTGAGAGAAGCTTAGTCGAGGGTTTTTTGTGGTTTACGGTATGGGCAGGGCTATAGAGCTCAACCCACTTCCAAAGGAATTGTGATCGAAGAACTTGCATTGCAGTAAGTCAGCAAAGGCCTGTTTTATTATAAATAAATCTTCAAGCAGAAAGTTAAGGCCGTACAACACTTTGAGCTCTGCATGGATGAGATAAACGACCAAAGACCATATTGACTAATCAGACTATTAAGGTACTTTTCCTCAAAGGTATAAAAAAATCTTCAACAGAGATATTAGAGACGGGGTAGGGTAGACTGGGTACGGTTGAAACACAGGACGGTTGAAACAACGCAAATATCTCGCGAGCCATATGCGCAGCGTGTTTGAGTATTAGGGGTGGATGAAGCAGAAACAAGTCCTTAGACGAATTTCAGTCTTCCTTCGTTCGTCGCGCAGTCCAGTTGGGAATAGGATGTTGTTTTGTTTTTAGACAGGCCAAAGTAAGTATTTTTGTTCGGTTATTTTTCTTTTTACTGTGGTTTCTATTCATGTGAGATTGTTGTGTGTTTTATTTTGTACGCAGTAAAGAGTGTAGAATACAACATGGTGACTATTTTAAATGTAGCAGTCTTGTTTCTTTTACTTTATAATTTTTTTTACTTGAAGGAGGGGTTGGGGACGGTTGAAACAATTTTTCGGGGGACGGTTGAAACAATGTGTTTACTTATCTTTCGTGCCCCGAGAACGTGTGAGGAAGACTTCTAGAGGAAATGTGGAATTGTCAACATTTAACGATGCTTATGAGTAGGTGAAGGCAGGATATTTATTGCGCAGGGCGCGAAGAAGCATGAAATAAATTGCTCGCTTCTATTATTTTTTATTTTTATTATTAAATTATTATTATGTATTATTATTATTATTGTTATTATTTTTAAATTATTTAATGTAGTACCTACCTACGGTTTTTCGCTTTTTATTTATTTTTGATAATTTTTTTTTTGTTTAAGAATAATATTAATTTTTTTGTAGTTTTCGTTTTTTTTTTAAATTAATATAGAACATTGATGTGATAAACATTGTTAAACAGAGCCATTATTTGAAATAAAAAATTAATTATATATGTAACAATGTAAGATTTTGTATTATTTGCACGTGTTTCAACTGACCCCCCATGCTGTTTCAATCGCCCCTGGTATGGGTACGGTTGAAACAAATTGGAATTTTTTTTTAAAATTTGATGTACGACGTAATATAAGACACAGGGTACTCAAAAAACAGTGTCCACTTATAGATGAAAACATGCTCTTACATTTCACATAACTTCATTATCGCTCAGCTTATAAAAGGCAATGTTATGGATGATATAAGCGAAATTGTTTCAACCGTACCCAGTCTCCCCTACTTCAAATGAAACCCGTTTACAAATATCTATATATATGTAGGTATATACCAACCCGAAAAATCAACATATGCTTTTCAAACTCTTACCACAAGAATTGAAAAATCTTTCAGAAACAAAAATATAGCGGTTGGTTGTTTCCTTGAAGAAGCTTTTGGAAACATAGAATTCTCTCACTTATAACATGAGGTATTGAAACACGACAGCGTAAATGGCTCGCTACACTCTATGAGGACAAAACAATAAAAACCTCATTAGGCAGCAATAAACTCAGTATAACAACTGCGAAAGGATGTCCCTGAAGGGAGGAGTACTCTCATACTCATCCCCTATCAGTAATTGCGCTTCTCTTTGTCTAGTCCAAGGATACCTATTTAGATGACATAGCTATCCTTAGAAGAGGTAAATTCTAAAAAGACACAATTACTGATCACCCTCAGAGGGCTTTGAACCTATAGTCGCTAAATGGTGCACAAAAGTTGGCCTTAAAGTCAATCCTAAGAATGTCCCTGAGACCATTCTGTGGGCTACCAATAAGGACTATAAGAAAATGTAAAAAACCCGGCTAGAAAATTGGTGGAGGGAAACCGAACGAAACAGGTATGCCAAAAATGGTATGCCATATGCCAAACAGTTCCCTAAATAAAAACGAAACTGCTACTTTATTTACAATTAAGTAGAGGTTAGATTCGACTATTCGCAGGATACTGCCGCGTCAAAAAAACACCACATGTTCATGGGTAGTATAGCACAAGACAATACATTAATATTGTGCAACGAGGACACAAAATGTAGCTACAAATGTTTAATCAAAACATTTTAACGTAACTTAGGTATAAGGTTGTACATGTACGTCGGAGCAACGGACGTAACTGCCAGCTCACCCAAAGAGTTAGGAGTCTTTCTAACAAACTGCGACATCTTGGACGAACTTTATAATGAGTCAGTCTCATTCTTTTTTTTACAATAATTTACAATTAAAGACTTTGGCCAATAGAAGAGAGATTTAGGTATCAAAGTTTTATAATATGTTGTTATTTAGAATGCTTCGTTCGTTATTTGATGCCGGTATTTAGGTAGCTAGCCACAACGCTCAAGTTCTCGCCATTTAGACTTCTGATTAATTCAGCCATTGAAAACGCGTCCTTACGTCTGTCTGCTGATCCGATAGTGGAAATAATTTTTCGTAGCTAAAACAAGGTTGAGTAAGGGATAAGTATATACGCCTGGTGTCCCTTTGTTGCGCTTTCAATATCTGTTAGCAGCTCGTTCATTTATACGAACTGCAGATTCCGGCACAGTGGCTCAGTTGTTAGTGTGCTGGACTACTGTGCGAGGGGTCCCAGGTTCGATCCCCGGAAAAACACAAATTACATATTAAGGGTTTTTCCACTGCGCCACCTGCCACCTCTCGCGAAAGTCTGTCAAACATCTGAGAGTATAACTGTCCTAAAAAAGCTTCTCAATTCAGCCGTTCGGACTCGGCATAAAATTGTACGTCGCTTCCCTTCGTCCCGAAAATAAAAACTCGCACAAACGAATGGTTGTGAGAAAGCTAGGCCTAGGGTCTACAGACCTGTTGCGCCAACTATTTTATTTATTTTTTAGATTCCGGTGGATCAAATATTTTGCGACGATGTTTGGAAGGCAGTAGCTTGGATGTTCCAAGTGAGGCTTGAAGGATACTTGGGATGTTAGTAAAACTCCGAGGTATTTTTACATCAAGTTTCTGGTTCTTCCACGTTCATCTATCTTGCCTTGAGGATCGCCCAAAACCATTTCTAAATACCATTACTTTGTACTTAACCGTATTCACATTCAGGTTCCATATATTGCAGTTATTTTGTCGTTTTGTAGCAGTTATTAATCATCATCTGTAGCATCACTCAAGTTTCTGATAGAATGAAGATGTCATCCGCGTATAGAAGCAGCTTTATTTTCTGGCCGCCGAACACAATTCCACCTGTTAAGAACGTTACGAGTGTAGATCATCCATAAATACTGAAAAAAGTGGACTCATAAGACATCCTTTTTTCACTCCCATTTCAGAATTAAACCACAGCTGCCTTATTGTGTTAATAAAGACTTTGTATTACCCTCAGCACTTTGAAGACTCACCTACACCTTACTCAACTAGTAGAATAGCGCGTTTCTATCAGTTGCTGCTTTAAAATCAACAAAGAATTTTGGAAGAGCGCCATTATATATTTATAACAATATGGGCTGACTTGTGGCCGCAGTGATCTGGGATATATTATTCCACCTTCCTTGTAGCGATCTAATCTTATGTAATATAAACGACATTCAAAGCTTAAGTAGAAATCACTAGGTATATAAAGTACACTATAGAAAGCAAACAAAGGTAAAGTTAGAGCTACTTCCCGAAAGTTAGAGCTTTTTCCCGAAGACTTAACGCCACCGGAAGGAGCTGAGTACATTGGTCAACCTCACCATGACACTTCGATCTGTAACAGCCACACTCCTTACAAACGGACTATCAAAAGGCTACCAGCGGGGAGGGAGACTGATTCGGTCACTCCTTCGCCCTCGCCGAAGACTAAACGCCACTTGCAGGAGCTGACTATATCAGTCAACTTCATTTCGACACTCTAGACATCCTTACCGACTTTTGGTCAAGCGGATAGATTCAACCACCCATTTCTCTGCCATGCACTAGACTCTCTCCTCTATATGCTAAATTCAAAAATTGTTAACTGAGTTGACTGTTTAAGCCAGCGTCCCATAAGACAAATCTATCCGCCTCTCTGTCGGTCTTTCTGTATGTCTGTCCGCCTGTCTTTCTGTCCGTCTGTCGGGTTGTCCTTCTGTCTGTTGAAAACAGGATAGCGTCCAAGCGGATCGACCTAGGTGAATAAAAGTTTGTGAGAGGACTTCTGTTTACCGACGTCTCGTCACGTTGGCAATTGGACACGGTGCAAAAAATCCTACTAACCTAAGCCTGTTACAAGTCTTGAACATATAATCTAGCTCACATTACACACAAAAACAACGTTTTCTAAATTACCGACACTATTACTCAACCTCTCAAAATAAAAATGAAGCCGCCTCATTATCGCATTACCGTCCAAAATGATTTACATACTTAAATTGGCAAACCTAAATTAACCTCTGTCATCAATTTACATTAGTCTAATCAAATTCGCGGTATACCTATCCACACCGCCCTATACCTGCTTATTGTTCACCTATTTCCATAAATCTAACATAACAATCCTAAATTCATATACTCAAAGGCAATGACTATACCTCCAGACTCATTATCCTGGCTGGCGTGCGCATAATTAATTTTATTTCCATCTAAAAGTCCTTCCAAATACAGGTACACCTCCCAGCATTCCTACCTTCCTCATTTGGGCAATAAAATTGTATTTTTATGTCTAAATTGTTGCCACTATAAATCATCGTTTCACTAAATTTCTATATTATACGACCCCGAAAAATCATCCACCATCCCCACCGATTTCGAGTATAAAATTTCGGCAGACATAATGTACTAATTACCCCTTAACCACAAAGATTACAATCTGCCAATTTATCACTTCGTTTCACGCAATCCTCAGTGAAATGGAGCAAGCCGCCCAACCCACCTCCTCAGTGTTAACTGAGAAAATCCCAGGACTATATTGGTTTGGGTATACGAGACCCAGACCACGCTGAAAAATTTAAGAAAATGGAATCCAAATCCAACACGGAAAAATCCAGATTAGCGAAATATTTCGGGCGGCTTTTCGTCCTTGTGTCTGTATTTGTATATGTATTTCGTATTTGTATGGTAAATAAACAAAAATATTGTCAACAACCCTTCACGAGCTGCGTTAGATTTAGTCTGGCTCACCAAAAAGGATTTTTCGTACCGTGTTAATGTTCATTCCGAAATTATCTCGCACAGCCCCCCACACCTTTTGGTATATGTACGAGTGTACGCCTCTCAGTGAGCTGACAAAAACTGATAAATATTTAATTATCCTTACCACTGTGTTGTGGCCCTATAGGCGAGATACCAGCCACCGATGATTCTAGGGGTTATTCCCAGAGGTGGGGCACAAGAAAATTATACAAACCGGCATGTGTATATGGAATACATACTTACAGACACACACATTTGAACATGAGGCTTGTTGTTGACAATAATTTAAGGATCACACGAGCAGTGAATTGTGCGGTCGAAAGTCAATTTCCCGAGCTAAATGTGGCTCAGTCTCGCAGTGACATGGGGTATACAGAATACTGAATACATTATTTTTGACAAGGATTATGCTAGTTGCTGGGACGAAAATGGGGAAAAACTTTCGCGGTTTTTACGACAATTATTACACCAAAGTTGTGTATAGAGCAGACGGATGTCGTAGTTGTATCCGCGGCAAATGTATCGTAAATATTTCAGCTCATTATCATTTCCCTTTTCGACACATCAGGACGTCTCTGAACCGTAAAATTCAAATTCATGAAATTCGGCATACCCAAACGATGTGTGTCGTCTTTTCTGAATCACCACCATCGTCCGTGTTTAGTGGTTTGGCTATTAGACAGGGGATAATGATCTACAGGATATATGAATGGAGTCGGGTTGACAAAGACTTTAAGTTTTCTTCAATTGACTAGATGATGTTGCATGGTGTCATTGGGTTTGACTTTAATCAGCCTAAATGGTCAAATTAAAATTTTAAAGGTTAGCGATCTTATACAGCTCGTTAGAGATTAGTTAGTCAAAACCTTTTAACAATGGCTGCAAATAACATTCATTCGGCATTGACTGAATTTCCATTGTCCTCGAGCAGACAGATGGTCCTGAAATTCAGGCTGCAAAACTAAAATCAAACTCATTGATGCGTTTCTTTAAATCTGCTAAAGGAAGTAGGACTATGCCTTCAAGCAGAAATGACATGGCAACCAATACCACTTCAGGGGCTAAGAAAACTCCAATATTTTTTAGATTTGTGAGTAAGAGTGATGGATTGGATAGACCGATTGATGACAAAGAACCAGGCTCTTCCATATCTAAATCGGGAGCTACAAGAAGCCAATGGAGCTTCTCCAATTATTGGACGCTTCCTTTCAAGAAAACCTCAAAAAAGTCACCAACGAAGGAAGCAGAAACTACTGTCGATATAGTGCCTTAAGCTAATGTCAAAGAAGCCCAGAATTAATCAAAATTTGTGCGGTGTCTTGATATTTCATTAAAGGTTGTAATTGCAATAATTTCAAGCTTTTCTGCCCAGCAAGCAACAATGTTCATTGAACTACCAGCTGCAACTCAAGGTTACCTACACCTTTGCCTTGCTAAAAAAGCTACGAATGCAGTGACGAGCAGCTCGGCTATGGGTAGTCCGCATATACTACGAACGATGGTAGTGAAAGTCCGCAACTTGATAGAAGAGTTGTCAATATGATCACTAGTTGCTCGACGTCTCTTCATTGGGTGACCATTATCGTGATGGAGAGGGTAAAGGGGCTGCTAAATACTCAGAGATATGTGGTGATGAGCTCTAAAGCTATAATATAAGGCTACCCAAGATCGCCAGGTCGAAGCGGAGTATAATATGTCCCTAACCCATTATAGAGACGAAGTATACAAACATAGTCGAGGAAGGTTGTGAAGGTTGTTTTTATACTAAAGGTTGGCAAGGCAAGTCACACCAGTGCTAAGGACCAATAAGCCTTACGATCACCTTCATCCCAAAAACTTTATAAAGACTAAATGACATTCGTAGGGGGCTACACGTCCGAAAGATATATCTCTATCGCCTGTCCCGTATGACTATACTGAAGGAAGAAGTGTGCAGACCACTCTACACTGTATTAAAATCACTAGAAAAGCTAGTGGTAAACTTAGACTTTGAAGAACCTTTCAAAATTGGCAACACTGATGACTTACTGAGATATGTGGTGATGAGCTCTAAAGCTATAATATAAGGCTACCCAAGATCGCCAGGTCGAAGCGGAGTATAATATGTCCCTAACCCATTATAGAGACGAAGTATACAAACATAGTCGAGGAAGGTTGTGAAGGTTGTTTTTATACTAAAGGTTGGCAAGGCAAGTCACACCAGTGCTAAGGACCAATAAGCCTTACGATCACCTTCATCCCAAAAACTTTATAAAGACTAAATGACATTCGTAGGGGGCTACACGTCCGAAAGATATATCTCTATCGCCTGTCCCGTATGACTATACTGAAGGAAGAAGTGTGCAGACCACTCTACACTGTATTAAAATCACTAGAAAAGCTAGTGGTAAACTTAGACTTTGAAGAACCTTTCAAAATTGGCAACACTGATGACTTACTGAGATATGTGGTGATGAGCTCTAAAGCTATAATATAAGGCTACCCAAGATCGCCAGGTCGAAGCGGAGTATAATATGTCCCTAACCCATTACAGAGACGAAGTATTCAAACATAGTCGAGGAAGGTTGTGAAGGTTGTTTTTATACTAAAGGTTGGCAAGGCAAGTCACACCAGTGCTAAGGACCAATAAGCCTTACGATCACCTTCATCCCAAAAACTTTATAAAGACTAAATGACATTCGTAGGGGGCTACACGTCCGAAAGATCTATCTCTATCGCCTGTCCCGTATGACTATACTGAAGGAAGAAGTGTGCAGACCACTCTACACTGTATTAAAATCACTAGAAAAGCTAGTGGTAAACTTAGACTTTGAAGAACCTTTCAAAAATGGCAACACTGATGACTTACTGAAAATTTAGGTAAGGTGAGCATTGACAATACCCTAATCAACTCGATTGTCAGCATATAGTTGAGAAAATCACTTTATATAGACGAATGTCAAACTTGATGGCTCTAGGCTAAAAGCTGGACCATCTGCCAAAAACCAACTCTAGATGTACGACCTATACTGATCGGCAACCAATAAGGCCACTTACCTTAAGGTCATTACAAAAGTTGAAAGACTAGCGTGCGTTGGCGAAAGCAGCATAATGAGGACAACTCAAACCACATGAGTTGAGGCTATCTCTAACCTGCTTCCGCTAGACATCTTTATATAATCAACGCTAACCATTAGTGCCATGAGAATCAGCCATTCAGTTGATTGGAAATTTAACGTGTCATTCGATGATCCTACAGAAATGTGTTGGCCATCTTCCTATCCTGGACTATACTTAAATTCACAAGACCTTGCTTAAGCCTATATCCCAGCACGGAAGAATTGGGAAGTGAACCAATACCTTTTGCAGACTGATCGAAAATGGTCACCGGGAGCGGAGTAGGGTCAGGCATTTTATGCGCATCGTATGCTCAGGGTTTTCGATGCAAATACCCTTTTACCTTTATTACCTTTTTTATCGACAGACAGACAGCTATAAAAACAATAACTGGACCAGAAATAAAATCGAATCTTGTGAAATGTTGTCGCTTAAAACTCGATGTTCTTGGAAGACAGCAAAAGGTATCACATTGCTGGGTCCCGGAGAGGAATTATAGGCAAAAAGAAAGCAGGCAAATTAGCAAGACAAGGTTCAGCAGCGGTTTCAAAAAGAGATTAAATCCGACAGAAAAGCCATAAGATAGGCGAACGTTAGATGCACCGCCCTGGAAACTTGTTGTACCACAAGAAATCGATGAGATTTCAAGGAAGCCATAACCGAGAGATTCATACGGAAGGATAGAAGATCCACCTTCATAGGTACATAGATGGCTTTAAACTTGTATAACCCATGTTAAATTATAATCATACGTTTTTGTCCTAAGATTTATGCCCAAGAATTTCCGTCTCTAATTTGGACTCTAATTTGGAGTCGGACAGATGAAAATCCAGTCACTATGAGGTGTCTAAAGAATGAAGCCGTTTCATGCTGAAGATTATCTGACATCATCAAGACACCCTCTTCTTATGTTTGGGACTTATACTAGACTGTATTGCCTCCCTGACTCGCCTTATCCCTCGCTTTATTTGGAAAAAGTTGAAGTTTCGGAGACCTTCTGCGAGAGCAGTCTTTCTCCGGTATTCGTCAACCAAAATATTCTACATTTCTTCAAGCAATTGGTTTTCCTTAACTACAGCGCCCATTTGGCCACTTGATGTAATGTTCCACTAGAAACTGTCACTCCATATTGAAGAAAATATATTCCTACGTCTTGGTCAAGTATAGCCATCCCTTGGCCAAAGACGTAACCTGCTAGAGTAATTTTATTCGAACAAGACTGATATTTTCTAAGCACCAACACAAATTGCTATATACCCACTGCTTCAAGACCTCTATGTCAACCTTTTTGTTTCCTTTTGATGGATATACCCGCATACTTTATGAGCCTTATTAAATTGTTCCCTTTCCAATGTAGTCCTTCTTGTTACACCTACTTACTAAAAGACCGGGTAATAATTTCCTCATAATAAATCTCCAAATGACTTCCTTTTCTCCTATGGGCCCGACCTCTAATATACCTGAAGGAGGCGCTGACTGACCTCCTTGAGTCGTCCTTCTCTATCGCGCATTAAAAAATTTTCCATAAATTTTCATGGAACAAACTTAAATCAATTTTCAGAGTCATAAATTTTCCGAGAAAATTTCCATTTCAAATTGAAATTTTATTATGTTCCTAAAGATTATTGCTGTTGGTGTTGTAGCTGATGGTGGCAATAGGATAGGTGCTATACGGATTTAGGTTATCCCCCTCTCGTCGGCAAGCATATACATAATACTAACAAACATTAAACACACCAAAGGAATAGCAACGTTCCGCCAATTCATTCCGGTGGTATGCATTTATGGTGCGATGATGACAGCGGTGAAGGATGCTCCAATTTTATAGGAAATACCTATCGGTGACATTTTTTTTTTCTCTTCTGTTTTGTTTGTGTTCTGTTCATCCCTGGCGGGATATAAAATGATTTCGTAATTTTGTACGATTTCTATTTGAGTTGTCGCTCTCTGCGTGGGATGATATTGAATTACCATCGCTTTAACTCACTCCGGGTGACAGGAAATTGGATGGAGGTACGAGTATGCACCCTAATGGCGGCGCGGGTGGTTTGTATAAATGTGTGGAAATGTCGGCGGGAGCAAAATTCCTATAAATTGTAGCTCGTTGAGACGTATTGACACCTAAAGGATGTACATATAAATTTTGCAGTTTGCAATTATGAATTAGGACTTTCAGCGCGATTTGCTGGAGAGGAAATTGCAAGACGGAATGGTGGTTAGTGGGTCAGTCTAATAAGGATGGTGGTTGATGGTATCTGAGATGATGAATGATGGTGAATTAGAGCGGTAGTTTTGAAATTGGATTTTAAATTTAATTATTGTATCTATAAGGAGGCAGAGAGGTCTGTGCTAGAAACTGCTTATCATAGGGTGTCGGATATGGATGAGTGACACACCTCTATAAACGAACTAATGCCAATCGACTTTCCTGGAATCTTTCGACTTTCATTTCGATGACATACATAGCTTCCCCACCTCAATATACACAAGGGTATTTGGTGGTCTTCAAAAATCATAAAGCCGTCAAACATATTCATCACTTTGCGATCGACGTCAGGTATGGCTTCACTCTGGTAGATGTCTGAGCATTCCAAGTGACTAAAATTTGTATAGACGTCGCGGCACAACACTCAACAAATGCTGGAAGAAGATTTGACTTCAAATGGCTACTATTACAAATACCGCTAAAACGTTTGCTAAATGCGTGTATACCTTATCCTATAAGCAATCAAGCCAGCATGATTTTAGAGGCGTCTTTTAGAACGTTCTTATAGAAACGTTTTTAGGGGCATTTTAGAGGCGTTTTTAAAGGTGTTTTTTGTGGCGTTTTTAGAGACGTAAGCATCGGTTAAGTCTCGGTAGCAATCAGTCATGTTGACGAGCCCAGCCCCTTCCAAAGACCCCCTAAAATACGCCTAACTTACAAACTAGCTTAAAATGAAGGAGGAATGTTCACAGAGGGATCAGCTTGTTCTGAAAGAGCTGTTAAACCTTATCTTGCTAATTCGTCTGCTTTCTCATTGCCTGGAATGCCTTCATGTCTCGGAACCCAGCAGAACGATACCTTGTGCTGTGTACCAAGAGCCTTGAGTTCTTCGCGACAGCACTTCACAAGCTTCGGTTTTATTTCTGGTGTAGTTATGTCTTTTATTGCTGCTTCGATAAAGAAGGTGGTATTGCCCTTACCACAGACTCACGGGCTGCTGTTTTCACTGTTTAGGACCTCTGATTGGAACCACGCTGCTATGGTCGGGGAGGCGTATCGATTTTGATGCAAAAAAAAGACACCTGACCCTACCCAGTGTCCATTTTAGATCCGTCTGTAAATAAGGCTATGGTTTGTGTGCTAAGTACGAGTCCATCTCTCCATTCTTCCCTGCTGGGATAGGGGCTAGAGAAGAGTCTTGTAAACTCTACGTAAAGCGTGATGTAGTCCGTGACAGGTACACGGCCAAAATATTTCTGTAGGATCATATAATGACCCGTTTCGTACAGTGTCCAGTTTACTGATTGCCTGATTCTCATTGCACTAATTGCGGACGATAGTTGATCATGAATGTCTAGCGGAAGCAGGTTGAGGATAGCCTCAAGTCCTGCGGTAGGAGTTGTCCTCAACGCACTGGTGGTGCCGATGCAAGCTAGTCTTTGTACCTTCGTTAACGCTTTTAGATAGGTGGCTTTATTGGTTGCCGGCAACCATACGAGACTGCCGTAGGTCAGTATAGGTCTTACAGCCAGAGCTTGATTTTGGGAGATGGTCCCCAGGTTTTCCCGAAGATTCTGCTGCAGGAATAAAAGGCTATTGTGGTTTTTTTGATTCTCTCATTGGTGTTCAATTTCCTGTTTGGTTGTTAGTCTAGTATAAGTCCCAGGCACTTTGTGCTATCAGAGATTCTGAGGGGTGTGCCGCCAACAGAAGGTGTAGCAAACAGTGGTATTTTTCTTTTGTTTTTGAAAAGTACCAGTTCATTTTCCTGGGGATTGATTCTTAGACCGCTGTTCCTGGTCCAGGTGTCAAGGGTTTTTAGGGCGCTTTGAATTTGTTCCGCCAGTGTTGGAAGGAATTTACCCGTTGCCAAACAGTACGACGTCACGTGTTGGCAATTAATAGCTCTCAGAGTGTCAGCCATTGCATACGCAGAGGTTTGGTCAAAGTTGAAGAACGCCTCTTCCAAAAAATGGGCGAATTTGCATCTACTCGTAGACATGAGTATTTATTTCTGTGCTTATTTAGCTCATTTAGGTATCTACTGTACGAGTACGGAAGAAAATATTTCCTAAGGAAAACATAACGAGAGTTAGGACTGGTGCAACTTTCATAAATCTCAGATCCATCGCGTAATTTACCCCGCATCCACTGCGATCTCTAAAATCAAATGCCCAACAATTGCTAAAGCAAATTAAACTTTCCAAAAACTACACAAATTGTTCGTTTACCTTCAGCTATCCCAGTGGATGGAATCCACAAGGATTCTCATCTCGATTAAGCTCCTACCATTCACATGCGATTAATGAAAATTAATTTTGAAAAGAATTTCAATTTGCCAAAATCCTCAGCTTAAAATGCATCATCCATCGCTGAGTCAGTGTGCCTCAACCCTCTTCACACTGAAACCGGCTAAATGTGCTCGCTAGAAGGACCCTAGACCAATTGCAGATACCTACTATATACCACAACAAAGTTGCTATTCCGCACTATTATGGTTGTGCAATGTGTGAAACCTCTCTCCAGGTATATGGAGGGGCGATGCATTTCAAAAATAATAAATATCCTTTTTTTCCTGTCCGCATAGTTGCTTTGGCAAAAGTTCAAGTGCAGTAAATCCTTATTCGCTTTTGTTTCAATGGAGTGTCTGTCTTTTTGTGTGTAAAGTTGTTGCATCAGGACGAAGGAATAAACCCCCCTCTGCAACAACAAAAAAAAACAATGGGCCAAGTCCAGACGGGCGTAAAACTAGAAAACTGAAAGCTGAAAAATAGTACATTCCGAGATTTATTCTTATTTGGTGTTTGGTATCATTTCACGGGTTTTTGTTAAATCCTCAAACGGGGAAGAGGACATCGAATTAGTTACTAGTGCTGCCAAAAATTGTTCAGTTCTGTTTTTCCACTTACAGCGACTTTACATCATAGATGCATTTCCGACTGCTGCACATCGGATGGTCGTTTCTATGCGGAACAACAACATTTTTATGACCATGTCCTTGCATATATATAGAGCATAAAACCATTGCCTAGCCATAGTCATAGTCATGGCCATGCGATGGATATAACGGGCATAGAGATGAAGAGAATTTTCGTATTTTGGAATGCTCCTCGGGTTGATTTTCACCCAGCCGGACTGGAAGGGGATGAGGGCAGTGTAAATACCCCCCACCATCCCACAGCCAACAGTGGTCCATTTTGTTTCGTATATGTGACTGCGAAGAATGCAGATCGAATCGTGTACTATAACCGCTATATTCCAACCATAGCATAGCCCCGACCGTCTACGTGGTGGCTGCAACAATTCGGATTGCAATTTTCCGTTTTGTTTGGCTGTGTTAACAAAACCATAAAACGAGGACACTCTACTCCTTGGCTGATGGTTACAATGAGGCACATTCCATAGACAGAGATGGTGGGCGATATATACCAAGTGTGTGTATGAATATGTGTCGGCGCGGCTATAGGATTTTGAGAGACTTTCAGATTTGGATTTAGCATTTGGTTGGGTTTGTTTGGTGATAAGATTCCTGGCGGGCATAGTCGAATAAAAAAAAAAAGTTTGACTGTTGTTTTGGCAGGTTGCCTGAAGGTCTGGAGAGTTGATTTCTGTTTATGATTTTTTTTTTGTGTCGGTGAGAGAGACATTTTACGATGAAGGTGGACTCAATGCTGGAGACAAAAGGCAAAATTTGTACAATTCAGTGGGTCATGAACAAATTTAATCAGTGACAAAGACAAATTGCCGAATGTGTGATTTATTTGACCATGAAAAGTTGTTTCGTATATGTGCAGAGTGGAGATAATCTTTTGAGGTCTGAAAGGCTTTGGGTTGCATGCGGGGATTGTAAATATGCGAGTTCCGACGTTTTTGGACACATAGTTAGATAAATTGGAAAGATTCGAAAATGGTTGCCGTTTTTAGTCTTGTGGGGCGTAGCGAGGGCGTAGCGAGGGGGGCCTGGGGGGGTGTCGCCCTACGCTTTTCAAGAGTCGGCAAATCAACGAGCAATTTTCAAAAAATTAGGTCTTAGGTTTGGATTTTCATTAGGTATAGGTTTTAAACTTGTAAATGTATACCTAAAAGTCGGCATTTTCAACGGTTCCACATGAACTTCTTAAAATTTAGCTAGTTTCGATTCGATTTTAAAAAGGACGGTCGGCATCGGTGAATATGCCGACTGAAACGAAATTTCGTTATTTAAACTGTTTATAAACTTGTTTTCTTAATACAGCTGATGGCTGAAATTCGCGAACTGCCACGACCTAGAAAAGTGTTCAAGTAAACGGACTGTCACAGGTTGCGAATATTCGTTCGTTCGTAGATAGTTGGTCGCTCTCATGTGAATGGTCCTTTAGGCATTGGCACAGGGGTGCGGATTTTGGGCCAGCGCGGCGGCACAGTCATTGGTCCGTACTTTTTTTTTTGAAAATAACGTTGGTGAGGCCATCACCATCAACGGCGAGCGCTACAGAATGATATTAACCAATTTTTTTTCTGCCCAAATTGAACAGTAGATATGGATATAGACGATATGTGGTTTCATAGCAGGATGGGATGGGGCTACGTGTCACACAGCAGATGCCACGATGGACATTCTGCATGGACGATTTGGGCGTATATGATGGTTGTCTTTCAGGCAGAGGTGACGTGCAATTCACCAAGATGGTACGATTTAATGCCACTAGACTTTTTCTTATAAGGTTGCCTAAGGCCGCACCTCAATGCGAATAAGCCCTTTAACCCATCATGCCCCATGCCGGATCTATGTGGCAGAGTCATTACAAAGTAGACCACTCGGATGGTCGGATCCCAGCCAGCGTAAGAAGTTGCGGCAGACATTTAAACGATGTTATATTCCAGACAATTATGGCATGCGTACATATGGGCCCTTCAAATAAAAAAACGATTTCGTTAATACCTCATACACAGCTTATTTTATTCCATTTCTACGTCGACCCATCCTCTTTGAAAAACCCTTTAGCGCATCTTCAGTAAGCTCAACTTCTATTCACATATCTGGTGCTTTTAGAAGGGCGTCGGAAATATATTATAACCTGTATAGAGAGTCGCAGTATGGAAAAGTTGGAAAACCCTCAGATAAACTATTCATAGCTCAACTCCAAAGCTCTAAGCAGGGGTTGGTTGGGCCTCCTATTGCTCCCTAGAGCTCATCTGCCACCACATCGTTTCTAAGCAGGTGTATACTCTCATTCTTCCCAAAAAAAAACGTGCTGAAGCATAATCAATTATAACCTAAAGCAATACCTACCACAAATTAAATGGTGTACCTACAAGTAAGAAATTGATATCCTTTCGGTTGATAGAAGTTTGAATTTTCCGATGGCACGTGCAGAAGTAGATATCAAATAATCACCTGTCAACGTCGAACTACCTATTTAAATACCTTTACCTATCTATTTGTCATTTAATAAAATAAATAAAATTGAATTCCTTTCGTCCTAGTCACAAACATCCTACAATTTATTTCTCCAATAACAAATTCCTGATGATTTGTTGTCTGTCGTCCACCGGAAAGAAAAGCACCAGTACGCCAACAGACAGAGAGTCGATCCGCGTCATGGCTAGAGGAAGTCGAATTCCTTTCTTTATCCTCAAAGGATATTCGATATCTGTAAGCGAATCTATAAGGTATACCTTTGGTTCCTCTTTTGATGGTTTTTTTTCTTCTAGTCTTCACCGCTACCATATACTCCATAAGGATGTGTGTCCTATTGAATTTCACTTGCGCGAGGTGTGTCTAGGATCATATTTGCACTGTATACCTCAATACCTGTTGTGTGTGGGGTTCTCAGTCGATATCCTCAATCGGAAGTAGGTGGATGTGTTGTGGTTGAACAGTGGTTACTTTCGCGACATTATTGGAACAAAGCAAATGAAAATAGGTAAATGCAGTTGAGCATCAAGTATGAAGTAGCCCTTTGTAGTGGTAGTCATGAATAGAAGCGAAACCGACATCGAAAAAAAACCTTTCAGGTGTAAATTGATATGCACCGTCTGATATGAAACGTTTTCGACAAGTTTTGGGTTTCCTTGGTGGGATAGTAAATTTTGACAAGACCTACGGAAGGTAATATGAGAACTGTCAGCAAGTAAACAAACACACATTCAGGTGGTTGAAAGGTGGGTAGCTATAAAATAGTTTCCCGATTCGCGTGTGTCTCAAATTTCCAATTGAATCTTGTGGCTTGTGGGATGGTACTGTTTTGACTAGTCGTGCGAAGAATAGTTCAGTATTTTTGTATTTCTATCGAAGATGGGTTGTTATTAACACCTACCTATGTAAATACATATTCTGTTTCGTAACTACGTTAATTTGACAATTGAAACGATTGCCAAAAGCAGTAAAGCAACGAAATATATGAATAGTTGAACTTCTTCTTCTTATCGGGCTCCCGACCCGTGAAGAGTCTCTGCCTGAGACACCGCAGCCTTCCATCCTCTACGATCCCGGGCACGCTGCTTCCAGTTGTCGAGACCAAGCGCTCTGGCATCCGTGATGGCTTGGTCTTTTAAACGGAGGTTCGGTCTTCCTTGTCTTTTCGAACCTGGGGGCTGGGATTCGAAGATCCTCTTAGCTGGAGCATTATTGTCCATTCGCTCGATATGGCCGAGCCAATGTAGTCGACGTGTTTTGGCTTTTTGGACTACATCCACATCTTGGTACAGCTCATAGAGTTCGCGGTTGTATCTTCTCCTCCATTCGCCCTCCTCGCACACAGGACCAAAAATCCGCCGAAGTATTTTTCTTTCGAAGGAGCCCAGTATCAGCTCTCCCTTCTTGCTTATCGTCCAGCACTCGGCGCCATAAAGCAGAACTGGCAGGATGAGGGTTTTGTAGAGCACACATTTCGTCCTTCGAGTTAGAAGTTTTGAACCCAGTTGTTTTGCCAAACCGAAGTAGCAACGGTTTCCTAGGGTAATTCTTCGCCGGATCTCCACTAGGGTGTCATTCGTGGAGTTCATGTTTACTCCGAGGTAGGTGAACTCCTTAACTACCTCAAAGTTGTTGCTATCAATAGTGACGTTTTGTCCTAGGAGGGGGACAGATGCTTATTTGTTTGTTGATAGCATGTATTTAGTCTTGTCCTCATTTACTTCAAGGCCAACGGACTTCGCCTGTTCTTCAATCGCCGTGAACGCTTCTACCACGGCACGCTGGGAGCGACCGATGATGTCAATATCGTCCGCATAGCCCAGCAGCTGGACGGATCTGTTGAAGATAGTGCCTTCCGTGTTGACACCTGCCCTGCGCACTATCTGCTCCAGTACGAGATTGAAGAAACCGCATGACAGCGCGTCTCCTTGCCGAAATAGATCGGAGGAGCTGCTTCCAAACTGCACATTGCAGCGCGTGTTTTCCAGCGTCACGCGACACAGCTGAATCAGTTTTGCCGGGATTCCGAATTCGGCCATCGCCACATAGAGCTCCTGACGATGTATGCTATCATACGCGGCTCTGAAGTCGATGAATAGGTGGTGAGTTTCGACTTGAAATTCGTTGGTCTTTTCCAGGATTTGCCTCAGTGTGAAAATTTGGTCTATAGTCGATCTGCCGGGCCGGAAGCCACACTGGTACGTGCCGATTAGTGTGTTGCAGAACGGTTTAAGACGTTCACACAGTACGTTGGATAGGATCTTGTATGCAACATTAAGCCAGGGATATGCCTCGATAGTTCTTGCAAGACATAGGATCGCCTTTTTTGTAGATGGGGCATATGGAGCTGATAGTCCAGTCATCGGGCATGTTTTCTTCCACCCATACTTGGTTGATGATTCGGTGCATGCTCCCTACCAAAACATCACCACCGTATTTAAAGAGCTCCGCTGGTAAACCATCAGAGCCTGCGGCTTTATTGTTCTTAAGCATTTTTATATCTAGGCCAACTTCTTCTATACTAGGTGGTGGAACATTCAGGTGGTGAATAGTTGAACGTTCACCGAAAATCTTCGAATTTTTTGGAATGATTTTGAAAAAGTGATCTTTATAAAATCTCCCCTTCAAAACCTCAAACCAAATAGCAATTGCTGTTAAGAATGCGTGTCTTCTTGTATGCGATTTTTGACGCATTTTCGACATA
Source organism: Cheilosia scutellata (assembly GCA_955612985.1). Lineage (NCBI taxonomy): Eukaryota > Metazoa > Arthropoda > Insecta > Diptera > Syrphidae > Cheilosia > Cheilosia scutellata. The sequence goes on from OY015313.1 coordinate 85,402,561, forward strand.
CATAAGTCCTAATTTTTGAGGTTGTTTAAACTTCTGCTCGCTTCGTTTATGGTTTTAAAAAGAAGATTTTGTGGCAATTTGGATTTATTTTTAGTTTTTCTTTTTGGGTAATTTTTTTTAAATGTTGAATGCGTTCTTGCGCCGTTTTCTAATAAGTTCTCAGCTCTTTTGTAGTGATTTCTGAGAGCAATTCCAAACTTCCAAAGTCTTCGTTGACGTAATATGTCAAGCTTTTGTTCCGACGGTCTTAAACGTAACATTTGAACTGTTGAAATTTTTAAATAATTTTTGGTTTTTGGATGGTTTTAAAATTGTATCTTCTTTTTGCATTTTGAGAAGAAGTATTTTACGTTGATTTAAAAAAAAAATCAAACTTCCATCAACTGAACGGATAACAATTTTTTACTTGTGGGCAGATAATTTAATTTGCAGTGTTTATTGGGCTGAGATTCTGTAGAAAACGAAACGAAAGTCGCTTTTCAAAAAACGAAAGAAATCAGCCAAAGCGAAAATTAGCTTCATATAATTTCGTTTATTTTTTTTCTTCCTCCTCGAGAAATACAAACGTCAATGAAAATCTGTCGTTTTCGCATGAAACGAAAATGCCTTTCGTTTTTAAGACCAAAAAAGAAACGAAAAAGTCAGTGACCTTCTTTTTCGTTGCTATCATGCAACTCGTTTTCAAATTTAGACGAAGCAAAACGCTCGTGCAAAACGAAAAATAGTTGCTGGTTTTTACTTTACAGAATCCCACTCCTGAGCTTTCTACATGTGAGCTGAGTTCGCCAACATATGCGCTTACGCATATCCAAAAAGAAATGAAGACCGCACACAAGCTTGGACTTAGAGCCAGGCACGTAGCCAGCCCCTCAAGCCCCCCCCCCCCAAACGCTAGGCAAAAAACTAAAAACTAAAACATTCTAATATAAATTCAAATCTATAAAAATAAGGAGACTATCAAGGTAGGTATACAGTATCCAAACGCTAGGTATGTATAGTACACTGTGCAAGAAATCCCTCGAACCTGGCTCTGTCAATTGCCTTGGTGTAGTTAGTGAAATAGCTAATTTCTTCCGCAACCATTCAAATGCAAATATAACTTTCAAATATATCATTAAAAAACATCCAACAGAGAGCCGAAAAACTCGAATTCTACGCCTTTGTAAAACAAAATTCATTGAAAGGCATGACAGTTCAATTTCCTTTGTAGAGCTCTTCAAATGCATCTCAATAAGTCTAGAAGAAATAACGAGCAGAACGTGGGCGATGTCTTCGAAAGCATCAACACTTTCGGCAGCGGTACAAAAAAAGTGATTTCCTAGTAAGCCTCATTGTATGCGAAAAACTATTTAGTTTAACGCTGCCCTTATCAGTTTTCATACAGAACAAATCCTTAGATTTCGTTTCTGCAATCGACAGCATAAAAGAAGTTCTGAATTCTCTTAAGAACATCAGAAAAAGGCCGAAGATTTTTTCAGAGAGGCTTTTCATCCATTTCATTTCATTTGATCCGAATCCCAACTTGCCGAGTGCCGACGACTTATTTGAAGTTGAATTAAGAGCCCCAAGGACTTCATTGAAACAAACAACGCTTTCCAATCCAGAAACCTTTTCTACTGAAGCCTATTTTAGAGTGTCTATACTGATTCCTTGCATAGATTCGTTAATACAAAATCTTACGGACAGATTCATGGTCAACGAAGACGTTCTACCATCGTTTCAAGCTCTTCTCCCAGGTCTTGCTGCAGCTGAGCGAGTGAACAAAATGGAAAAGCGTTACTTTGATAATGCAATTTCGTTGTCAGCTGTGAAAGCTGAGTACATTCTTTGGTGCGAAAAAATATCGACGAGTGATCCTTCTACCGAAGTTTTGAAATTGCTTGATATGTGTGAAAATGACAAGAGGTATAAACTTAGAGGTATAAACTTCTTGCTTACGGTTTTGGCCACGCTTCCAGTGACCACAGCTAGTGTTGAAAGAACCTTTTCAACTATGAAAAGGATTAAAACAGTGTCCCGAAGCGTTATGGGGAATGCAAGATTAAGCTCACTTGCTATGATATCTGATCATTCGGATATTAATGTGGATCCAGAATTCCAGATAAGGTTGTCAAAAAAAAATCAAGACGTTTTCTGCTTTGAAAAAAAATTGTGTAAAGAAAAAATAATTTTGCCACCTTTTTCCAATGTAAAAATAATTTTGCCATTTTCTTTTTCATGTTTTTTACCGCTATTTATGAAACTGTTTTTTTTTATTTTGTGTTTACCGTTTCAAGAAAATGTTAAGAGTTATGAATAAATAAACCATTTTTTTAAAAAATAAAAAAATTTTTTTTGAATTTTAAAGAAGGAACACTTTGTTAAAGAGATATAGTATGAAAAACACATTGTGCAAATAATTTTGCCACTGACTTGTATATAGTTTTTTGTTTAAAGAATTCCTCGTAAGATTTGTAAGCAAGCCCCCCCCCCCCCCCAAACAAAATCCTGGCTACGGCCCTGCTTAGAGCCCACCCTTGCCTTACTTCCGAAAATTAATTGAAACATTCTGACAAATGATAATTGCCTCGTTGCTCCAAAACAGCTACCCTACCTTCATATAAGCTTTTAAGTAACACGCCCAAACATCATTGTCATCAAAGGCTGTCTTTTGGTCCACGAAGAAGAGATAAAATTTATTTTTACGTAAGAAAAAGTACTCCGCCATGCTCCTTAAAAGCTAGTTAAAGGTACAATAGCCTGACCTGAAGTTGGCTTCAAATTCCTTCAATAAATTCTGCATTTTAATAATGGATGTTGTATGTCAACATTGCAGGACACCAGTCACAAGAACTGTTTCAGTAACTATACTCAACCACTCCCTGTACAAAAACGGCGATTCCACTGAGGACCAGAATTAGAGCTCAGTCTTTATTATTTATTATTATTATTATTATAAATTCCCTTTTTAAATTAACAAACAAAAATGAACAATGAAGATGAGGCAGATATCGCCATCTCTTTGAAGCACATTATTATCCAGCTCATTGATTATACATAATTCGACCTCAACGTTCATTTTTGAAAAGCGACCGATTATGCCACCAGTGTTAAAACTACACCAAGGTTAGATTAGGTTCAAGTATCAGTGAAGAGGGGTACTCCATGCTCGTCTAGGTCCCGGAATAAGTACCTCCCAAAGAATTTTTTGCTGGCGATTTGAACTCCTTTGAAAATGCTTCCTCTGTCAATCCGTATTAGAATATATCTTGGTCCTGATCCTGACTCCTGAGTCCTGAGATCGTTGATGGACAGCAATAGTTTCTTTGTGGTATCTACATATACTACAAGTTTTTTTGGCGGTTCTACTATAACGTTTGCCTCTCTTGTAGCTTTGCGCTCTGGTTCAAGATTGAAGGTGCGGCGGAATTTTTTCTAAAACAGCTGTCAAAACTCTTCTTGCTAATTCGTCGGCTTTGTCTCATTACTTGGAATGCCTTCATGTCCAAGAGGCCAATAGAGCTATACCTTGTGAATCTAGAGCGCTTCGTAAAAATATTTCACAAGCTTCGATTTTATTCCTGGTATCTACTGCTCTGCTACCAGAGACTCATAGGACCTCTTAAAATTAAGTCAATTTTTCAAAAATAAGTTCAAAAGATACAAAAGTGTTTTTCTGGCGTAAGCCTATCCAATGAAAATTGACTAAACAGTAGAAATGTATCCCTTATGCAAGGTCTAAAAAAAAAACACATCAATCTCCTTATAGCTCGAGTTAAAAACTTTAAACAATTTAAGCGGTTCGTACATATTCATCGTTATCAAAATAAGTCCTCACCCAGAATGACTTTTACGATCGAAAGATGATGCTCCTCGTACATACCTCAATCTCAATTGCTCAGCTAAAAAGTCTCACACAGTAAATTAATTAAGACTGCGGTCCTTTGTTTCCCGGTAACTGAATCTGATAAGCTAGCTTATTACAACAAAAGCAATAATAACACTTCATTACAAGAGTCGTAAAACGGATCATAGAACAGAGGGAACAATTGGTTCCTCGTTGTCCCATGCTCCCTAAGTCCCGTCCCTCACACAGTTCTCATCGTAAAAATGCAAACGAAAATAATTTGAACAAATTAAAACATCATCAAATGGGGAGAGGTGACTTCTTCCCAGCGCTATACGATACCCACCGTTCTGATGGGCACCGCTTCCCCCAAATGGAATTAGTTGCAATCTAACGCATATACTCATAGAAGATTCACACGTCATATCGTCTAATTAACCAGAATCGGCGGTAGTTTGGCTCGGAAGACGGATTTTTAATTATCCATAGGCCAGCTGGAAATGACCCATAAACACGTCCTTAATTGCGGCGCATTTTTAGTTCCGAAAACTGTTTAACGACGGCCATTAGCTATCCACACTTTATATGGAACGGGCGCCTGCCTTTCAGTGACTTGTCGTAAATACCTACACTGGGGAAATTGCAGATTCCGGACGTAAAATACACGCTGCGCGTTTGATGATTGCCAGCTCTCAATTACGTGATACATGGAATTTTAAATCTTACTTTTATGAGCTGTGTTCAGGTACTCTGCTGTCGCTGGAGCAGGTGCAATCTCATGTTCGTGTACCTACCTGTTGCTGGATGCCGACGGACGACGGACGGGCGTATCTCGTTTGAAAATCGGGTAATTTTTATGGTTTTTCCTTTTTGCGTGCGCTTCTTTTGGTTTCGGCTTTCTCAAGCTGGAGAGGAGTACCATTTCATTATGTAATCTCGGCCATAACATGGAATGAAGTCAACCCTGTATAAATTGTGTGCTACCATTGCGCGCACCGGTTCGCGATGTTATCACTCACAGCCACAGGTATATTATATGGAGGGAGATGCCAGTGAGTTCCTTCCACCTGGACAGGATAATTGGTGGTTTAGTTTATTGTTTATTTTTATTTTCAATCGGATTTGGTTTAAATATGCATGTGAACCTGAACCCATGGGATTATATTATCGAGCCAAGGGATTGGTTTTGTTCAGTTATGCGCAGCGCAAGCGAATTGGATTGCAATCATTGGAATAAGATCAGAGAAGTCAGAGTTTTTTTTTAATGCAGGTGTGTATCTGTGGCTCTAATCTATGGAAATACTGCAAAGATCGGTTCGATAGGTGTAGGTATATGGGAATGAGGAGGCAAAGCTGGAAATTTGTCCAATCAAAAAGTCTCTTTCAAGATGTCATCGAGTGCATATAACACGTTTGATTTTAGGCCCAATGCACACGGAGGAACTGGAAAAAAATAAACCAGTTAGCAACTCGGGTTACAGAGTAGTTACGGACTCAGCGGTGACTTGACTCAACACACGAGGAAACTTATCAGCATCACCAATCAAAATCTCTAGTTCCTTCAATGTCGTCATGTTTTTCAACTTCCCCCACCAGCAACTGGTTGGTCTGTTGTTCGTTCATCTTCGACAAACTAGAAACTGAAATCAATAGGCAACCTGACATGATAGACGACTGGTTACAAAACTGGTTTTTGTGAATCACAAACGAGTTTTCAACCAGTAGCTTCGTGTGCGTCGTCATATTTGATTAGGTACACAGACACAGCGTATGACTCAAAGAAAACTTTGGTTGCCAATTCGCATCGATGATCAGTTTTTTTCCAGTTGCTCCGTGTGCATTGGGCCTCTGGTGAAAGTGAATGAATATTTTGGTTACCAGAGAAATTCCTTGACTGCTTTCAAGATCGATGTCCAAGTTGATGGTTGAGTGTTGAATGAATATGGAAGGCGATCATTGGCATCAACTTGATGATGCCCATTCATTGAAACTGTCTCATACACATCAACAATTCTTATTTTAGGTACCTCCTTATGGTAGCTACTGGATACGGATCTTATCCATCCAGACTCGACTGAACTTATAAGGGCGATCTTTACAAATACGAAGAAAATGGTCAGACTGTAGTAGGTCTATTGTGCGGAGTTGACTGACTAAATGAGTTGCCGAATTTTGACAGCATTAATAGAGACGAGTTATATAGAGCGAGGTTTAGTTTTGACATCTCTGCCAGTTGTGTAGAATGACATCGGAGACCATTCGCTGTTCAATTAAGTAACACTAAGTAACACTAGTCCTGCTATGATATTCTTGGTCGTTTTGAAATGAACATTTTTTCAACGTCTTTTGGTCCCATTTGCATTGACAGGACTTCCAGAAGGAGGCTTACCAGAAAATTCTATGAGCTGTATAGCGACATCGACTTGGTCGTCTAAGATGGCTAGGAAATATAGAGCGAATGGACCCTAAACATAGAAGGGACGACGCAAAAAAGAAAAATGCCGATTTGAGGAAATTCGATCTCGAAAAGGGAACAACTGTGGGCTCAAAGTTTGTATGGGAAAATAGTTAGATAATTTTCATCCGATCGACTTGAAACTCGGTTTGTGTACTCTATATAAGAAATAAAGAAAATATTTTTCCCCGATTTTGGAAATTTTGCTTGGTACCCGAGTTATTGACGACGGGATTAAGGGGTTTCAGTTTTATGAGAAAATGTTGTTTCATCCTATCGAGCACGCATCAACGCACAGTAGGTAGGTACTTTTATAACGGGAGCGAAGTCGTGGATCTAGTTCAAATAGATAGCTCATACAAATGTCAACTGCTACTGAGCTACTCTGACATCTCCGCTGGGTGGAACTGGGTAGGTACCTATAAACTCGAACAGAGATATATTTTTAACCAATTTTGTATCAAAGATCGTTGGTGGTAGCCAGTGGCATAGTTAAATGAAAATTATCTAACCGTCTTGTTGTAACAATTTGAGTCACGTGTCACGTCAAACTTGCCACAAGTGAACCATGTCAGACGTATTCGTGTTGGAGGTCTGTAAGGACCGTAAGTGCTAAGTCAGGCTATTGAAAACGAGATAGTGGTAGTTGCATTAACAAAAATTCGTTACTGATGGTACCGTTCTAAATCACTCCCTTACCAAAGAATACCCAAAAGTTCATGAGTTATCTGTTGAAATCTTGCTTTGTTTCGCAATTACATATAAATATAACTAAGTAAAACATTGACAACCCCCAGACGAAATATATGGACAATCACTCTGTCGAATCTGGTCGAATAGACCACGACACGAAGCGAATATACTAATGGTAAAGCATTAGTATAGGTAAAGCTAAATACTCCACAGAGCAAAAAGTGTCATGACAAAATGATGGTGGTCCAGTTTATGAGTTACGTTACGAAAACGATGTCAATCTAGGGTACGACAGCGAGGTCTGGGCTGGATTGAAATGGTAATGCTTCAAGCATAGACCACGGTGACCAAATTGCCATAGTGGACCAGACAGCAGACTCCTAATAGTTACGTTCTCACTTCTCTCAACTTCAACCGAATTTGCCTCAGAACTTTCTTTTCATTTCTTAAGAGTAATGCCGCTTTTTTCTAGCGTCTATGGCCCAGATCTTACATCCGTACAGATTGGCTTTACACACAAACTTACTTACTTAAGGTGACGCTACACTGCCACAGTCCGCGTGGAGGTGGCCCTCAAACAACAAGCATCTCCGTCATTATCTAAGTTCATAGCGGAACCTATAGGAAGTGAAAATCCCTCACCACCTCAAAATCTGTTCTGTCCGAGATATTGGTTATGTGTGTCCTTTCTTTTTGACAGCCTTCATTGACCGCCAAACCCATCTTCGCGGAAGGTTAGGAAATCCCTGTCCACCCTCGTAGGTATCATAACGGGGCACAACACCCTGCGGTACCATATGAAGAAAATGGGCTTAACGGAAGAAGAACTTTTCAGAGGCTGCCGTGATGAGGGAGCTCTTGAGGACACAACCCACTTCCTATGTCACTGCCCAGGTCTCCAACACATTAGGTATAAATTCCTAGGGAGTCACTTCTTCACCGACCTAGACGAGCTTTCCAGCACATCAATAGACCAGATAATGAACTTCGTCAAATCAACAAGATGGTTTGTATGTAGCAGCACAGTAAGTAATTTGAATACAGGGTTATAATGGGTAAGGGACGACCTCTTTCCTCCACGGGCATCACAATGGGTCAGTATTGTCCTGAGTGTGGCACGGAGAAATCCCCGCCAGCCCACAAACCTAACCTAACCTAACCCATCTTCGCCGACTCTCAATTCTCGCGAACGCCCCGGCGCCACTGGCAGCATTCTGCAATTTGCTAATTATGTCAATGTCGTCGGCGAACGCGAATAAATGGACGTACTTTCGAAAAATCGTGCCCCTGCGGTTAGCGTTTTGCACTACCTATTCTTTCAAGAACGATGTTGAGGAAGTCAAATGACAGCGTAAGGCGATGCCTTTTGACATCGAATGCCTCGTTGAGTTATTTACCGACCTTGATATAGCAGCTTGTATTCTCCATCGTCATCCTGGGGCCGAATCCTCTCATCCGAAAACGAGCAATACGTGACGGAATTTGTTTTTGCTTCGCGTGTAAAATCGGTTGATTCCATGAACGTATAGCTTGTTTATGGATGCGACGATTCCACTCCTGGTAGGGTAGGGACTCGAGTTTGGTTGGGATATCAAAACTATACATTCCTCTGTATAGCTGATCCCTATAAATGCCTTAAAATCGATGAAAAGGTGGTTGGTATCGATTTAAAGTTCCTGGGTTTTCTCCAAGGCATTAACGCCCAAGGAAATAACAGACAAATCAATTTAGAAATATCGCCCAAAAAAATGCATAACACCCAAAAATTAACCACAAAATGGAAATGAAGCTCAAACAATATTTCCAGTTTAATTCGTATAGGGGCATACTGTACCCCTGCAACCCCCTTTCTGGGGTCACTGTTGGATTTATAGTATGTGCGAAATTGGGTATATGCAAGGTTTCTGTGCGGTACTTGCAAAACATGTATAATAAAGATACACTGCAAACACCCAAACTCAAACCTATTACAAGTCAAACAGAGCCCACAAGCACGGATGCTGCAGGGTTCAGTTCTACCTATATATATGCATGGGCAGTATACGGTTCATACTATATAGGTAGAACTGTTTTGTTTATGCATTTTCACTTATTATTTTGGGCGCTATTGACTATGTCATACCTAAAATTAAACCCTCCCTCGAAAATAACACCCAAAAAGTTTTGCAACAACAAATTGTATGAGATTTTTTTGGACATTATTGCCTAACGCCATAGTACAGATGTCAAAAAAAAATTATATAAAATTTTTGCCGACTTCCCTTTGGTCCACTCAAGTGGCCCTTTCGTGGTCTGCTGCCATCTTGTGAGCTCTGTATATCCAACGTAAAGAAAGAATGGCACTATGTGGACAATGTGGTCAATCTCCGCCCCACTCTTTAATGTCGAGAGGGGGGAAACAGTAAATATAGCCGAGGTCTGGATATATGTACAAATGACAACAATCTGCAAGTTGGCTGTATATACCCCCCAACATCTGCATAACTTCTGCAATTGTTTATCCTTAAGACTATACCTGCGCGCTGTCACAAATTCTTCCAAGAAACCAAAAAAAATCAAAGCAAGCGGCGCCATCAATATCATCCTTCTTACAATCATCCGCCCACTGGCCACTCTGGAAAAGAAAATCTCGACAAAGAATTGAATTTCGCCAGAATGTCCAAAGTCATTCGCTTTGATTAATATCTCATCGTCCAGTGAGCGCAAGATTCCCAGATAAGAAGAACAAATTAATCCGAAGCCGAACTGCCTTTAGCTTGTGCATGAGCCATGAGTGTGTGTTACCGCCGCCGCCCATTTTCACAAGAAGAGTCGCAATTAGTGCACGCCTTTCGGTTTCCTTAACACCTGGTAATTGCTCCACAAAAGTCGTGTAATTCCATTGTGATGCGATTGACCATAAGAAATGTCCTTTTCTTGTCGATATTCTTGTCGAACAATGCTTCTGTTGTGTGCGCTTTGTTATTGATCCATTCTTCAGGTTTCCTTGAATCATTGTCGTTCATTATTGCTCTGTGTTCTCAAGCGAATTGTCCATGTCCAGTCCGCATTGTGAGGCAGTAACACCTCAAGAAAGGGATTCGTCGACAAACGAAAGTCAAATGCACATTTAGTTGCAAACAAATGCATCTTTTATTTGATGGTCCTCAGTCCTCATGATGTCCTGCTGCATCTCTGACATCGTACACATTGCGTTTGATTAACGATGTGCGGTGATTTTTTTTTTTTTTTTTTTCGATTTTAGTTTTATTTTCTCAGCCGACAAGGACACTGTATATGTGATGCTCATTTCTAGTCATTTATCTTGCGGTATCCTTTCGGGTTCTCAACTCTGGTTGGGATGCAATTTTTATTGGCCCTAAATGTGTGATGTATGTATACAAATGACTGACACAGAAGTAGAGACTCTGTGGCACATGGATCGATTTCCATCGATATTCGAAGGACATTTTGTGTAACAAATGATATGGCTCCTTTATTCTGACAGCAAACACCGGTGTTTGGGTCGATTTTGGTATTGGCATACACGCAAAAGGTGGTACAAAAATAACGTATATCCAAGCAAATCTCATGCTCGTCCTGACTCCTGAGTTATGTTCGAGTGATTTGTTTGCTCAGGTGGAACACATTTAAAGAGTGATTCTCATTTTGTGTATCTGACGCAATGACTGCGTACAGATGTATGGAGGATGTGTGAATCCTTTTCTTCTTATATAATTTTTTTTTATTTATCTTTACATCTTTGAAGTTAATTCTCTATTTGTTTTTACTCACGCAAAAGGTGTATAAATCCTTTTAGTGAGGGAAAGGTTTTTGGTTTACTTTTATATCAAAAGCCGACCGTAATCCTGAATCACCTGCTGGCCAGTGATGTGAAAACCGTATAATTTCTTCCTAGAACCGAAATTATAATCCAGATCGGTCAGTTTCAGTTTCACCTGCCTACATAGTATCGTTTTTTTTTTTTTTTTTGTTTTTGTTTTATGGAATCCTTGCGCATCCTTATCGGAGAAGACAAGTGGATTCCAAATTTACACCTGTACACATCAAAACACAGACGTAATGATTTGATAAAGGTACTGATGGTATATGCTGGAAGGGTGTGTGTTCTAGGGTGAGGTTACCTGCGATGTCCTTGTTGTCTACATTCGAATTAATAAAGATACAATGATTTTTTTGTGTGATATCTTTGCATGGCGTGTATAGTTATCTATTATATGTTAGCGGACTGAAGGGTAGTTATTTTACGGTCCTGGGAAAACCTGAAAATTCACCTGCTTCTTATTAAAAACAGTAAAGATGGGTATAATGTTTTATGCGGGGACGAGAAATGAATTTATTGAAAAGCGTGGGATATATCGGGCAGTGATGTGTTGAAATATATGGCAGTATCTCTTCTGTTGATTGTACTGAAAAGGCAGCATAGAAAAACATACGTCTGAGGCCTCATAGGACCTTAGATAACTGCCTCCAGTTGCGCACTCCAAGTGAGGTCGCCTTTTGCTTGTAAGGCTAAGGCGAAGTCTTACTCTACGGCGTTTTTTAGACTCGAAGATTTTACGGGCCACAGCAATTGTGTCCATTCGCTGTAGATACATATCTGAGCCTTCTTGGACGACTGATGTTCAGTACTTTTGACCAGACCGATGCGGATATACGGGTGGGCCATCTAGTGGTTTCTTTTTAAATCACAGGTTATTTTGACACTGACAGCTGTTTTCTGCTCGAAATCTTGAAAGTCAGTATCATACCTCCGCGGAACGAAATGATTCGCCTTACGCTTCAACAATGTTGGGAAATATTGAAAACTTATTTCCAAAGTGAGTGCTGTGTAGCCCAAACAGTGCATTTTTTGAAAAGAACTTTTAGCCGAAATGAAGCCTGCTGTACGCAAGTTTGTACAAAAAGTTCGTGAGACTGGTATAGTAGTGGGTATAGAAGTGGACAACACTCATGGTCGCTGTCGTCGTACGGTGCACACAGGCGAGGATGTAGCTGCTATAGCCGAGAGTGTGAGACTCAATTCACGAACATCAACTATCCATCGATCTGAATAGCTCAACATTTCACGCACTAGCCTGAGAAGAATTCTGCACAAAGTTCTCGGATTATTCGCTTACAAGATCCAATTGACTCAGCAATTGAAGGCGCACGACCATCCGCTTCGTTATCGCTTCGCAGTTTGGGCCTTAGAGCAGCTTGAATTTTGAATAACGATTTTGGGCAAAAATCATCTTTTCTGACGAGGCGCATTTTCATCTCGGCGGCTACATTAACAAACTAAATTGCCGCATCTGGGGCTCGGAAAACCCGCACGTTATTGTCGAGAAGCCAATGCATCCATAGAGAATGACAGTTTGGTGCGGATTGTGGAGTGGTGGCATCATTGGACAATTTTTCTTCTAAAATTAAGCTGGGAACAACGTTTCGGTCCACGGTGATGGGCGTTATAGAGCCATGTTAACCGACAATTGTTTTACTGAAATTGAAGACATGGATTTGGATGATCTCTGGTTCATGAAGGATGGCGCGCCATGCCACACAGCCCATGCCACAATCGATCTTTAGCGCACCAAATTCCCAAATCGTGTTATCAGCCGTCTTGGCGATGTCAATTGGCCGCCTCGGAACTGCGGAACTTTTTGAACCGTGAAGAACCGATATTATGCCAACAATCCGGAAACGATTCAAGCACTTAAGGCCAATATATCCGCCAAGCAATCCGTGAGCTACAGCCCGAAACCATCAACAAGGTTTTGGAAAATTTTAGTGACAGATTGCTCTAGTGTGAAGCCATTCAAAGCAGCCAGCCACTTGAACGACGTTGTGGTCCATACTTAATGGGAATATTTGCTCTTACTAATAAAACCATAATACATTGAAAAAATTTAATTTTGTTCATTTTATTGCATTTTTGAAAAGAAACTTGTATTTGGTCCACCCTTTACAGTATGTATACAGCTCGTATAGTTCGTCTCTTAATATTATCCTCCAAAATCCGTTAAAGCAAACGGAACATACAATTTTACGAAAAATCTTTTACTCGAAGCGACCCCCAAACCTGGAGACCATATTGGTCCATATTTGTTTAGGACTTGAGAAGGGTTCGACTGGGATCTAAGTACGAGTTCTCGGTCTGTTCGCACCCTGCTAAACTTCACCCAATGCTTGTAAAGATCGCAAGATCTTTTATTATTGCAGGCAATAAGTCTCACATGGCGATGTCCCTGATGGCCTACATACCATCGCAGTTGTTAGATAGGAGGTGGTCCCGGGTTGTCCCTTATGATGCTTAAGAAACAACCTGATTTTGACCACCCTCCACCGTTCAGGGGAGATCGTGCCAATATCGTTACTTCGATCGAGCATAGGAACCACAATTTTGTCTTTGAGAACCTCACTAAAAGATTTTTGAGATGTGACGATAGAAGAATTTTGGGATATGTTGATGTTGTTTGACTATCTCAGACGTAGAGTCCTGGGCTGGCCTTTCGTGAATCGTTCTCTCTATACAGCTTTTCTGTCCACTCGATTTTCTATATTGTTCCACAGTCCTACCAGTCTTTAAAGTTCCTCCGCACTGCCGCACTAGAAGTAGGAGGTGCTCCTGTGAGGGCTGTTTTGACTTGAGCGGATGTTTTGTGCTCTTTGCATTAAGGGCCATGTTTGCTCAGAGTCCTACCGCACTGCTAGAAAGTGTATCTTAAATTTGCATACTGAAACTGTTAACAGTAGATATACCATGAGTAGTTATCTTATCCTATTCACAATTTTTCCACTGCTCAGGAGGTAATCCAGTCGAAAACGAAGTCGCCGTACTACTGCCCAGTTTTAAAGGAGAATCCGTATCGTTTTTTGTTTATTTTTAAAGTCCATTTGGTACCTACGGGTAGTCGGTACGAAGTCGCCGTACTATCGCCCGATTTTAAACGAGAATCGGTCTCATTTTTTATTTATATTGAAAGTCCATTTGGTAACTACGGGTAGCGAAGAAAGGAGGTCCATCTGTACAGATATTCGCTATATCCATTAGCGACTAAGCTAGTTTTGAAACTGGACCTCAGGTCGATAGTCGGCACGGGTCGTACACACCTTTATCCAGCTCAAGGGAAAATAGGAAGGGATAAGAGAGATGTATATGATGTAAGATGTTCCTTCCAAGATGAGTGATCTGAGATCAAGATCTGGGCCAGGCCGTTTGGCCCTTCCTGCACTCGGGTTGTACATATTTGAGGTTTCTTAGTTATAAAAAAGTCTACAATGTCCGGGATTTAGTTTCTATCTTTGGGCTAGTATGTAGGATTTGCCGTTGAATGGTAATTATAATTAGCTTTATCTATTCTTTTCTAGATTCAAGGAGTTCTCTTCCTTCTGTATTTGTTAATCTTAAATCCCAAACTTTGAATTCATTTCCGGTTGCTGCATTGGTAGGTGCGTGACTTAAAAAATATTTTCTATTAAATTTCTGTCTAAATTTCCTCACCGTTAATTTAATAAGTATTTGAAGTCACCTCGGCTAACCTCAACTAAACCAATTTAATTCGACAACTTGTGGTCTATATATAGGAAACAGTCTACTCATAGTCCTTTCTTGGTTGACATAGGTATGTACTCAGACATTCCACTATATACCTCCTATTCCCAAATACCTACATTTATAGTTTAGAAACCGTTAGTTCATAGTATAACAAATTCTCTTATCCAAATACCAATCAAATAGTAATCCCCTTGAGCATAACATTAGCCAAATATGAACAATAGTGGTTGTGCTCTTACCACTGGCTGGTCCACTGGGATACCTAAATTTCATCATCGTATTTTGATTCCCAGCCTGCACATATTTACACTCTATGTATGTGTGTGTGTGTATATAATGTTTGAATGGTTTTCCACAAGCTGATGACATTTTGGACGGCTCAGTCTCAGTGTTGCCGGAAATGTTCTAAGAGAATATGCCAAATTAAGAAAAAAATATGCTAAATTGTATGGAGGAACTAAGCAAAATATGCTAACGTTGAAAAACAACTTTTTTATTACAAAAAAAAAAAAAAAAAAAAAGGAATAAATATAAACACAACATGATGTCTATCTATAATAAGGAACAAAAAAGGAATTCAGTATTTTGTAATGAAATTTACATTTAGTTATTCAAAAGCACGTCAATTAGGTAGATACAGAACTAAAACTAAAGTCCGTATATGACTACATTTTTCTCTCAATTTTTCTTCATTTTTATCACATTAAATCATCTTAAAAAATCAGTTGCTTGTAAAAGAGACAAAAAGTGTAGGTATGTATTATGAAAGGGGTAGCAATTGTTTGCAAAGGAACACAAATTTTCAAACGAATTTATTTTCAAAAAGTTAGACTTCAAAGTAATGGGAGGATGCCAAATAATGTTAAAATGTCAAAGAAAAAAAAAAATCCCAGGTGAAAAATATAATTTGAATTCAGTATAATACATTTTCAATGCATTTTTTTATAATACATTAATAAAGTTGTTGTATACGCAATCACACCTATCGGGAATTTTCTTTCTAATTTTTCGTACTGTTCTAGTTTTATTTTAAACGCGTGAAATAAGCAAACAAAAAATCTAGTGTCATACGGGCTTAAGGTCATCATCTTCCCCGTCTTCGTCATTGTACTGATATTTTGCGGAGTCTTTATTTTTTATTCAACAATTTTCTTGTAGTACCTAACAATTAAAAAACTGCCAGACACTTGACAATTGACAGCTGATTTGAAATTTGTCGACCTATTTGGCATTTTGGTATTATGCGTGCTATACTATTCCCATTTATGTTTTGATTTCATTAAAAGTAGTTACATTAGAACCGAATAAATTTCATCCCTGGATGATTCAGCTAATATTGGTAATAAATTAGCAAATTCTTAGCGTTTATCACACATTTGAAATACCTACCTACTTGTTTACTACTGCAATTATTAATTATTGTTGTAGTGGCCTGTAGCCCTTAATGAACTAAAGCCCATAACCAATAATTGAAAAACAAAAACGTCACATCGTATACTGTAATTTATGGAAAGGAAAATTCATCTGTTATTTTGCATATACATAGTTTAGGTACTATAAAAGCGTTCCGTAACTTTTTCGTAAATTTCTCTCACTGTGAGAGAATAATTCAACCCCAGCACCGTCATTTTGAGTCTTTTCCATTTCTACTGCAAAAGTTAAGGAATAGACCTCTAGGTACTATTGAGAAGCTTTGATTTCATTCGATTGAATAATTGTCATTCACATATTCAGTAATGCCAAATACAGAAAATTTTGATGGATGCATATACCACGAATATGTTCATGATGGGTATAAACATAAAGTTTTTGAATTTTTTTTATGTTGAATGTTGAAAATATGCTAGATTGCATATAGCATATTTTATTTATACTAATATGCAATTTAAGGTTTAAATATGCTAGATCTAGCATAAAAAATGCTAAAATGGCACCACTGCGTCAGTCTAGTGTTGGCCATAAACAAAGAACGCACACATTATTACCAAAGCACACAATCAGTTTATGGTCAACTCATTAATCCCAGCTGAGCAATCAAATTAAGGTGAGAGAATGTGGTACAAATTGCTCCTTGAGAATAATGAGCTTCACCTCCAGTGTCTAGTTCCAAGTGCGAACCCATCGGTCGAGAGTAATTTTGGTTTGTTTGCGGAAATTTAATAATGACATCCTGGTGGAGTTGGAAAATTGCTTCCATTGATGGATGGCCATAAAGTTAACTCCTCAGTCGATAATCTCAAAAGGTTAAACCGTCAATCTCTTTTTGTGTATCTGACCGAATCTGTTGGGTTTTTCCTTGCGGCAATCGATTCACCTTTTAATTAGCCCTATGGCCCAACAGAGAGTTACACGGCTGGATATTGAAAATATCCTTCGTCATCGTCATCGGTCTGAAACCTCACTATCCCATTGATGGAGTGCTAAACCCTTTTTGAAATGGAATGCTCATGACAGAACAAAATATCCCATGAAATTTATAGATTCAACTAAAAAGCAGTGAAATGATACATATACCTGGTGCTATATGGTCGGTGGTTGAAGCAAACCCCAACAGCCACCCACCCAACAACAAACAACAACAACACTGAAGTACTCAAATATTTCTGACTTTGCCAAATATCCAATTTAAACAACAAGATTGATGATTTCTTCTCTGGTGTCGCTAGGGGGAAATCCAGTTTCAAAATGGGTGAGTATAGGGTGCACGTAGTTGTGCAAGTTTCCTGTAGTTTAAGGTTTGTGGGTACTTTTCAAATATTTTGAAGGGTTATTCATACTTTGTTATAAACTTATCAGTTCACAGATCTTATTGATCTAGAATGTGTAGAATCGTTTACCTATGGTTTCGCAACCACACACACGTCTGAAAGAGGCTGCCGAAGTGAAAGGGGAAATAATGGTCCCTGAAAAGAAGCCATATTGGGCTGAACAGTCTGTTATTGGGGTTCGTAAAATGGTATAATATAAAAAAACCTCACAATAAATGCACCAAAAAAGCCACAAAAACTACTCAACAACTGAGCTAAAAGACGTCCCAAAAACGGCCCAAGGAACGCTCCAAAAACGCCACAAAAAACTCGATAAAAATACCGCAATAAACGCCACGAAAAACGCGCCAAAAAAAATAAAAAACCAGTAAGACAATTATCTTCGACTATGCCGAAGCTCAAATACCCGGTACTATATTAGGCGTATTTTTTGGGAAGTGAGTATAACAAAATCAAAAGTGAGTATAACCGTTTTGCATGTAAAACCAAAAGTGGGTATAACAAAACCAAAAGTGAGTATACCAGTTTTGCATGTAAAAGTAAAAGTGAACTAGCTATAGATTTCCAAAAAATACGCCTATTATTGTAAAATAAAAAAATATTTTAGTATTAAAAAATTATATATTTGTATGGGAGGTATGGGTAGTTTTTATTCGATCAAGCTCCTTTTTGTCAAAAAATTTTAAATATTATTAAAACAATACGTGCAAAGTTTAAACTTGCTATCTTTACTGTAGCTATTTAAATTTAATTTTTAACATAAAAAGCTATATAAATCTGATACTTTTGTATGGGAGGTAGTAGTAGTTTTCATCCGATCTTGCTCATCTTCGAACTTAGCCTCAGTCTGGTGAATAAAAGCTTACGTACCAAATTTCAAGTCGATAGCTCTTAAATTACGGCCGTAATCGTGCGGACAGACAGACAGACGGACAGACAGACGGACAGACAGACGGACAGACGGACAGACAGACGGACAGACAGACGGACATCGCTAGATCGACTAAGAAAGTGATGCTGATCAATAATATATATAGTTTGTCATACCTACAACGCCTCCTTATGGGCGTTACAAATGGAATGACAAAGTGAATATACCCTCACCACAGTGTGGTACCGGGTATAATCACCACAGTGTGGTACCGGGTATAATCACCACAGTGTGGTACCGGGTATAAAAACACGTCCAGAAACGTCTCATAAAATGCCACAACATACGACACAAAAGACGCCCCCAAAAAACGCTTCAAAAATCCTTCAAAAAATTACCCAAAAACTCGTCAAAAAACGCCTTAAAACGCAAAAAAAGCTTCAAAGACCCAAAAAAACAAGTAAAAAATCGAACCACAAATGCTCCAAAAATCGCTCCCAAGACCGACAAAAAGCGCCTCAAAAACGCCCCTAAAAACATTTCAAAAACTGCTACAAAACAAACAAAAACGCCTTAAAAATGCACAAAAAACCCTCAAAAAACCACACAACACGAACCTCAAAAAACGCTTCAAAAATCACCTTAAAAATCTTCACAAAAAACGCAAAGGGTGCTTAAAAAACGCCACAAAAATCGCCAAAAAATACTCGAAAAAAAAAACGCCCAAAAGAACACCTCAAAATCACCTCCATATACTTAAAAAAAAATGTCTCAGAAAAAACGCAAAAAGGGCTTAAAAACGCCACAAAAATCGCATTAAAAGAATAAAAAAAAAACGCCAAACAAACGCATTAAAAAAACTGCACAAAAACGCCCTAAAAAACTCATCAAAAAATAAGAAAAAACACGGCCCAAAAACGGTCAATGGAATGCTCCAAAAACGCCCTAAAAAAATACCACATAAAAGCAGCTCAAAGGTCTCTAAGAAGGCAAAAAAAAAAAACAACTCAAAAAACGCCACAGGAAATAACACAAAAACTCCTAAAAAAACGCCTCAAACCCACGCCAAAAAGACCACAAAAATTTCCTCAAAAAAAACATAAAAAGATGGCCCAAAAAAGCTTAAAAAAAAACGCAACAAAAACGCCTTTAAAAATTCCTTTAAAAAAGGAAAAAAATCTAAAATCGCCTCTAAAACTCCCCAAAAAAGCCCTAAAAAAACTCTACAAAAAATGATTAAATAAGCGCCTTTAAAATGCCTCTAAAAACGGCACAATAAAGCATCCATAGACGCTTCTGAAACGCCTCAAAAAAGCAACAAAAAAAGACTCAAAAAGGCCACAAAAACACCCTAAAAAACACCTTAAAAACGCCACAAAAAAACTCTATATAATCGTTTCAAAGATCGACTCTAAAAACGACACAAAGAACGCCCCAAAACCGGCCCAAAAACGTCACAAAAAGTGCAAAAAAAAAATGCTACAAAATCGCCTCAAGGAACTCCACAAAAAAACGCGCCAACATTTTGTTGGTACTACCCCTGATTTCATCATAGTTATCACAATCACAATACCTGCACCTAATCTGAGGGCTAGTCGAAAGAATTTCCTTAGAAACTATGCAAGTTTTTGTCTTGTCCGCATATAGTCGTATGTGCCACAGCCATATCCAGGAGTTTCCTCTTATCATTGAGAGAATTTTCTGTCAAGTCAGCATATAGCCAAAGCCAAACCACATACCGGTTATTTGGTTGTACCCTGAGTGTTTCACTTCCACACAAAAACTACAAGCCAAAGGAAGAAAATTAAGGTACCTATAGATCTAAGGGATAAATCCGGTCTGGCCCGAAAGAGGAATTTCTTCTCTTACGGTCGAGTTAGATCCTTTATGGTAATCATTTGAGGTGGAGATTGTTTTGCGTACGATATGGTATTTGGTCCGTGGCAATATTACGCAAAGCAAGGATCTAAAGGAATATGAAATCAAAATATTAAATCTGTGTAGGGTAGGTACATACAATCATATGCGACTTCATACTCCGATGATACATAAAAGGACTGACCTGAAAGGATTATTTGTGACTTGAGTTGATCTTCGTTGGGTTTCTGTTGTAGGTAGGTACTCTTTTGTCGCAGATGAATAGTAAATCCTGTGCGAGTCTATTTTTTTGTTCAGATTTTTAATGGTTCAATTTGGCTGTCTTATTTGACGGAATAAGATATGTGACAGCGGCACACCTGTCAGTTCTTTGATAATTTTTTTAGTTTATCTTTTTGATTGAGTCAAACTCGTATAATAACATAGATTAACTAGATAGGCATAGTTTTTGTTGTCACTTTCGTGACGTTGTTGGTACTAAGGTACTGAACACAGACTCGTACCAATACCTTGTTGTAGAAAAGGTTTAGATGCGGAGTGAGTCAGAACCGAGGACGATAGATATACTAAATTACGAAAACAACTTTCTTCCTTCTATAGTTTGTAAAATTTGACAATTCCCATACCTACATCTACATGTTGTATGGGAGTTAATGTAACTCAGATATTTTTTTTTATTTTGTGACGTATATACGAGTAGTAATCAGAAAGTGAAAGCACTTGTGGCGCTATAGTCAACACAAGAAAACGTCACTCGCAATTTTTTTACTGTTGACAACTCTATACAACTATAGACGTATTTTTTTTTGGGAATCTATAGCTAGCTCACTTTTAATTTTACATGCAAAACTGTTATACTCACTTTTGGTTTTACATGCAAAACTCGTATATGTACTCACTTTTGGTTATGTTATACTCACTTCCCAAAAAAATACGCCTTATGTCTATGAATAACTTATTTTTCGTCATTCATTGAGGACGATTGTCTTATCTAACACTAAAGGCGAAAAACATTTTTCCACCACGTTAATTACACAAATTATATTTTCTCCTACTAAATACTGTGTCTGGCAATGTCCATGACATGACCCTCTTCACAATGACACACATCATTGGCCAGCCGCAAAATCCTCAAGTATCTAGATTGATTTATACGCCCGGTTAGCTGCAACCAAGTCAAAACATCTGTCGGTTTTGAAAGTATTATTATGTCCCATGTCCCTTTCATCGAAACAAAATAAAACTCTCAGCCATACCCATGCACTGCACAGATGGTCTATCATGCTGGCCCGTCCCCACCCCATGTGTCATCCAATAGCCCAAGTAAGTCACCAAAGGAACTCGATCAAAGTAATTTTACGGTAATTAAAAAATATACATACGCAATGGTATGTTTACGACGACCCCCGTCAACGAATCCCTTCCGCATGATAGCGCACTTACCCGCAGTTAGCCTGGCTAACGAACACCATCATTCGCCTCTCGTCTTTGCAACAAAGGCCTATTGGTTAGCAAGAAAGAGTGAGTTAGATAGAACACCACTTTGACCAGTCCAACACTGAACACTGAACACTGAAGACTGAAAGACCAGAAGCGTAGAGTTTGTTGGAAGTTTTGAGTTACGCACTATAGCAAATCCAACAACAACAGCAACAACTAGGGACCTCTCATGTGTGAAATTGTTATATGCAGAATATAGAGTTCTGTGTTGGGTGTTTTGAAATCCGATCCGATCCGATTTAGGGTGCACACGTAGGTATACTGTAATTACGGGGAACACACACGCAAACACGTTAAATATGAATGTTAAACGTCGTTTGACTTGAAGAGTCCTTTGGTACATTTGAGCGCAGTTACCAATTAACATTTGAAGGACCATTTAGAAAAAGGGTACACAAATTATATGGCGATGAGGACTCCGCACTTATCGTCGCGTCGCGTCGTGTAGTGATACACGTTATACCGGTGTGTGGTACTGCTAGGCCGTGTCATCGTGTCCTTCCATCAAGAGTCGTTGAGGTAAAATAGTTTTAGATTACATCAAGTGGAGTGTTAATATCGTTTCGAGGAGTTGGAGGATATCAATTTTCTCCATCATTAAGCTAAGAACCCTTTGGGAAGGGTGTATACCAACACAGGTGTGAAAGGCAAGAAGTTTGCTGATTTATATGTGTGCACTCGTCGAGTTGTAATTACTTTGGTGAAAGTAAAGAACTTGTGCTGATGGGTGCAATCAAATGGACTGAGGTAAATATTTTGAGAACACATTTTGTTCGACGTCAAAGTGGATGTGGGAAGGACATGCGTTTAACTTGAGGTTTAAGGTTCGTGGAGATTTATTTACTTTTCCAAGTATCAGAACATATTTTAAGGTTTGTTTTAGCATCAATGTAGTTATACAATCTGTTCAAAATGTTCTTGGAGAGAGTTGGGAGTTTAGAGACCGTAAAATTGTTTGCAAGTTATGTGAGGTAGATAAGTTCAAGTTGACAACCTATTTCGAGGCAGACAGCCTGCAATCGCAAATAGTAAACACGTCGTAAAACAGCCGGCCTACGAAGGGTGGACGTTGCACAGAAGGACAAAAACTGTTCGCTAGCTCTACAAGTATTAAAGAAAAAAAAATAAAAAAATTGCAAAAAAAAAACTACCCGGCAAAAATTAAATGACCGCAGCAATATTAGAATTTAAGTCCAACAAATCTGCCAGATTTCTTTGGCTACCTGGCGAGCTATTTACGGTAGAGTGAGCTGACTTTTTGGATAACATACTCCAAAGCTTTTTAATGAGGAAAGGCGAACCTATAACGCTTCATCAGCGCCCTTAGATACTTGCAGATGTATGTTAGTTCTGCACTTAAATTGCTGCAAATTGTAGTCTTCCCCAGGAAGCGAGCTCCAAAGTTTGCTTGTACTGTAACAGAAGGAGTTTTGGAAAGTTGATGTCCTCGCGGTTGTCAAGTGTAATGTATGGTCATGACCATTAGCAGCCTGTCTTATGAGGCGCCCAAAAGTTGCAATACGATGTATAATGTCTTTGAGTTCCTCGGAACATCTACCATGGAAGTACCTATAGAACAAGCATAGGTCGGCGACTTGTCTTGGTGCACCAACGGTTGTAGATTCGATGTGAGTGTAGGGTCTCCAATAAGTCGAACTGCTCGTCTCTGTATGCTATCAAGAAGGTCAAGTGAATGTTTTGGGGCCGAGCTCCATACATGAGAACAATATTCCAGGCCTGCTCTAACCTGTGCTTTGTAGAAGTTGCTTGGGACTATAGTACCTCTTTGCTCTAAATAGGTAGCTCAACTTAGAGGACGCCGATCTTGCGACATAGGATATGTGGTCTTGCCATGTGATTTCTGAATTGACTGTGACTCCTAGAAGGTGCATTGAGTCCTTGGGATGGATTGGATGGTCATCCATTTGGATCTGAGGAACTGTTGATGCATTTTTCATAGAAAAATAAAGGAGACAGTAGGTATGTGGGTGGACGGTGGACATCTGTTTACCCATTTTACCATAGACGTGTTGAGCCGTTGACAAAATGTTCTTGTCAATGCTTAAGCGTTAAGCAGGTACTAGGTACCTTCATTTTTTTGAATGTAAGTAGTATCTTGGCCTTCATTAGGAAAGCACTACCATGTAATATGTTATCAAAAATTTAGCAACCAAAAAATTAATGAAAAGACAGTCCTAGGTTATGCAGGACATGTAAGCCATGAATTTCCTACTTCCATGACATGTAAGTCATGTAACTTCGAGTTATGAAGGCCGCAAAAGTTTAAAAGTTGAAAACGTAGATTTCTCAATAAAACTTCGAGTAATAGAAAAATTCGGCTTAAAGAAGTTCGAGTTATGGAATTATTTGAAGTTCAAATAATTCTCAAGAATTACATTAATAAAAAATTCAATTATTTTTTGTAAAGAAATCGATCGCAGTTTCTTTAGAATTTTGTACGGTTTTGTTTAGCAATTTTTGGGGTTTACCACGATATATCGAAAAATAAAATCGCGAAAAAAAAATCTCGAATTTAAAAAATTTCGAAAAAAAAAATCTAGAAAGCATAATCTCGAATAACAAAAATCTCGAATTAATATTAAAAATGGTGTTAAAAAGTGAGATACGTATGGGGGGGCATGCTGCCCCCTTGCAATCCCCCTGCTTGGGTTTACTGTTTGGCTGTGGGGATGGGTGCAAAAAAAATCTCGAATTTACTTTTTATTTTTGTGATTTTTTCGAGATACAGTCTTTCGAGATTTTTGTACGTTCGAGATTTTTGTACATTAGAGATTTTTGCTTTCGAGATTAAAAAAAAAACTTTCTGGTAACTCTGCCTAGGTCCCATGGTGTGTAAATGTATCTATGACTATTATGAACTATGCAAAAGAAGAGTCAACCATCGGCCGTGCAAAAGATATCGCCGGCGCCGCGTCGTCTCTCACTACCAATGGTCGTAGAATAATTGGTCCTTCATGCAAGGTTTCCACCTTCCGTCTCCTTTGTCAAAAGTAAATTAGTGGTGACGGCTGCAGGAAATAAGGCCCCAAAAGCGAAAATGAAATAAAGCCCCAAATTTGGGGTGTTATTTCATAATGAAATAATACCCAAATTACAAATATGAAATAAGGCCCCACTGCGATGAAATAAGGCCCCAAATCTTGACAGTAAACCCAGGCAGGGGGGCAGCATGGCCCCCCATACGTTTTCGTTTTTCGTTTTGGGTCTTATTTCATTTCTTCTTTTGGGGCCTTACATAATGAAATAATATCCCAATTTTCATTAGGAAATAAGGCCCCAAAAAATGAAATAACACCCCAAATTGTATTAGAAATCGTTGTTATTGTTATTATAATTTTTTGGGACCTTATTTCATATTTTTGTTGGGGCCTTATTTCATTGGGGCCTTATTTCATTGGGGCCTTATTTCGCAGAGCCACTGGTGACTAGGAAGAATAGTTGGTATGTACATAAATTCCATATTGAAACCAAAAACTAACCAAAATTCGCGAACAAAGTTGCCCCCGCCAAAATACGCCTTAAAAAAACGCACCGAAAAATGTGATAAAAAGCGCGAATTAAAACACTTGTTTCTTACTTTTAAAATTAAACAATATTTATTTGGAACTATGTCCTTTATTATTGAAATACTTTTTACTAATTCTAAAAGGAGCTTAAGGCTACTATGTAGTTACAATAAGACTATCGATAAATTCATCATACAGTCGTATTTATATATTTTTCTTATCTATCTACAAGGAGACCCAAGCGTACAATCGTCTTGCTTGATAATGAAGAAGAGATAATATTCCAACATTGTATACAAACGATATTATCTCTTGTACATATGTTATCATTGTAGCGTTGTGTGCAAGACTGTACTAGAGGCTAAAGATATCATTGAATACAAATAATGTTATCTTTTTTCTCAATATGTTTTGCTATGGATACTTAACTCCCCCCCTTGTTAAACGAAATCGTCCCGATTTTTCGACGCTATTTTTAACATTTCTCTTTCATAAGTTTTGTTATATGCGTCAATCTTTTTTTGTTTTTGACGATCTGTTATACATTGTATAGTTTTTATCATTACGTACGTAAATGCTAGAATAACAATCAGTGTTACAATTGTGTATATAGTTGATAATATCGGTTTTTCTTCAAAAGGAATAATTAGTTTTTTTAAAGTATCTATGTTATCGAATTTGTACATTGTATCTTCTTTAATTATTTGGTCGATGTAAGACTCTGAATTATGATTTCTTAATATAACTTCTTTAATTTGCTTATGCATGTTTTTGTATATTTTATCGTCTAGATTTATAGTATTTTCATAAGTAACTAAGTTTATACCATTAATTGTTTGATTATTTAACTTATGCTTACCGCTTAATAACATAACACCGGATTCAATTTCTAAGTCGTAATCGTATTCTTGTTTAATGTTGCATTTTGAAGTTATATTCTTTAAAAGTGGAATAAGACAATTTTCTTCTTCAAAGTTAATTTCACAAATGTTTTTACTTAGATGATTTTGACAATTTCTTGTTCTTAAATAAGTTTGGTTACATAAGGCAATTGTTTTATCTGTAATGATTTTTCCATGTTTTGAATTTAAAGGTGTTACTTTATACAATTTACATGATTTAATTAGAACTGGATATTTATATATTGTGATGAAGAATTCATCAGTTCTAGCTAAAAATATTTTAGAGTACTCAAGTATATTTATTATGGGTACTTGAATTATTTCATGTTGAATAATATTTTTAATGTCATCTAAGTCTAGGCTTTCTGATAAATATTCATTATTTTTTGCTGCATTAATTGTTCTGGTCAATAATAATAATTGTTCGTACACTTGTTCTATTACTAAATGTTCTTTAAGGCTCTGACCTTCGAATTGTTGCAAAATTTGTTCAAATCTAGAATTTATAGTTTTTTGTTTATTATTGTTTTCTATGAGATTATTTATACTCGTTTCTATGTTAACTAAGTCATAATGGTCAGGATTACCAAACACATATTTGAAAGCTGTTCCTAAAAAGTTAATTGATCTAGTATGCCTAGTATGTTCTTGTAATTGGTCTGCTAAATTCTTAATTTTACTTAACCAAATTTTTTCTTCCTGTGTAGGTTGATATTTACTAGTTACGATATTTACGTAAGGTTGAAATATCGAAGTCAGGTTGGTGGCATGTAACAAATAAGTTTGTTCTTTGAATAAATACACGTCATCTGTTTGCGTAAGTATAAACTTCTTGTTTAGTAACTCAGTTATTTGAACGTTTCCTTGCCCTTCTTGACTCTGTACAATTCCTAGTAATGTTAGGAATATTAATATTTTCGTCATCTGAAAAATGATAATTCTTTATGTTATCCTTGTGAATTTTTATTCCTTCTTTAGAGATTACCGTGTCTCCTTTATCTTCTTCTACTATTCTTGTTATGTATCTAGCGTTAGATTTCTTTCTAAGACCTGTGATTCTTACCATTATCTTATCTCCTTTTTTATACTCTCTGTGTCGAGTTCCTTTATTTAGACGTTCGATCACTTTTTTGGATGCTGAGTTTAGTTTATTTATTATAATTTCACTATTTCTATATTTATTTTGATTAAAGAAAATGTCTCTAGGTTTCAAACCGGTAACTGAGTGTATAGAATTATTTAATTCACGCACTGTTCTAAATATTTCTTCGATAAGTCTTGTTTTATTCTGAATTGTGAATATTCTAGACAGTTCAGTTATTGTACCGTTTACACGTTCTACCTGACCGTTAGCTGTCGATCTGTATACTGGAGTTTCTACTTTAGTTATGTTGTATTTCAAACACATTTGGTTCACCATTTCTGTTTTGAATCCCTTCTCGTTATCTGTCATGAGTCGTTCACATTTTGGGAAATAATTAGATAAGACCTCTTCCATAACGTCGTACAGTCTGTTTCGAGTTTCGATTTCCCGAAGGATTGTATATTTAGAATACTTATCTACTGTTACAAGGAAAGTATACTTGTCGTTGAAGTATATGTCCATATGAATGTGTGTTCCCACATGTGTTGGTATTTCTGAATTATTCAGAGGTTCTCTGATAGGTTTTCTTTCATATTTTCCAAATAGACATGCTATGCATTTTTTGTTGAAACTCTTTGCTTGTTTATTTAGATCGGGCCAGTAATATTTCTCTGAGATTTCTTGTATATTGTTACGTAACCCTCGGTGTGCTCTTTCATGAGTTACCCTTACAAGTTTTAGTTGTTCCTCCAAATTTGTCACGTCTTGAAGTTTTCTTGGTGTGAATATAAATCTTACTAGTGGGAATTCTTTTTTTATGTTTTCACCATATTTGTATATGTTTTCAAATTTCGTATGCAAAGCTACAATCTTTTGGGGTTGTATAACTTCTTTCATCTGCCTTAGTAAAGAGTCTTTGTCCTTAAACTTTATTATGAGTCTTATTTTGTTACCAAAATAGATTTGTGTTTCGATATTATTTGTTAT
The DNA here is from genome assembly GCA_955612985.1 of Cheilosia scutellata. Taxonomy (NCBI): domain Eukaryota; kingdom Metazoa; phylum Arthropoda; class Insecta; order Diptera; family Syrphidae; genus Cheilosia; species Cheilosia scutellata. The sequence continues at coordinate 85,430,589 of OY015313.1, forward strand.
ATCTTCAATAAGTTCGAACTGTGCAGTGTATGCATTAAAAGGCTGATTCACAGTTTTTATTATATCATTAGAAGAACTTTCAGCTGAATGTGCTGTTTCTATGGTAGAAGTATTTATGCGTTGACGTGATAATGCGTCAGCTACAAGATTTAGGTTTCCTGGTTTATAAACTAATTTTGCTCCAAAGTCTTCAATGATTCCCTTCCAACGTTTCAGCTTTGTGTTGGGATTTTTTTCTGATACAGAATATATAAGGCTCTGGTGATCGGTATATATGGTTAAGTCTGCTATACCATATATGTAGTTTCTGAGTTTTTGTAAGGACCATATGATCGCTAATAGCTCTTTCTCGTTTGTGCTATAGTTCTCTTCTGTCTTACTCAGTGTTCTTGACAAGAAGTGTATAGGTTGCTTATTCTGACTTAGTACGGCTCCAATAGCTATGTTGGATGCATCAGTAGTAAGCTCGAATGGTTTACTATAATCCGGTTGAAAAAGTTCGACTTGTTCTTTCAAATAATTTTTTAAAATTCTAATCGCTTCTAATGCTGAATCATTCAGATTTAACTTAATATTTTTACTTTGTTTTTTGTTTACTTTACCGTTATCTCCTCGTAAATATAATGTCAGGGGCTTGGCTATGCTTGCGTATCCCTTTATAAACTTACGATAGTAACCTGTAAGACCTAAAAATCCTCTCAAATCCTTTACCGTTTGTGGGACTGGAAAATTTTCTATAGCTGCTATTTTCTCAGGGTTCGTAGTGATTCTACCATGTCTGATTATGTGACCTAAGTATTCTACTTCTTCTTGAAAAAACTTACTTTTCTCATCAGATATTTTTAATGTGGCTTTATTGAGTACGTCGAATACTTGACTTATGTGCTGTATATGTTCTTCCTCAGATGAAGAATATATCAATACGTCATCAATGTAAACGTGTACGAATTTACCTACAAAGTCTCTCAAAATGTCGTCCACGCATCTCTGAAATATGCTTGGTGCATTTTTGAGCCCGAAAGGCATTCGTTTAAATTGATATTTTGCGCCATTTATAGCAAAAGCTGTTTTTTCTTTATCATCTGTTTTGATTTTAATTTGGTGGAAACCTGACTCCAAATCTAACGTTGTAAAGTACTTGGCTTTACCTAAATTTTGAATTGTCATGTTGACATCCGGAATGGGGTATCTGTCTGTTACAGTGTGAGCGTTAAGTTTTTGGAAATCAACAACCATGCGCCGTTTTGGTTTTCCTTTTTCGTCCAAACCTTTTTTAGGTACTGTCCATATGGGACTGTTATAAGGACTATGGCTTTTTTCTATTATATCGTCATGTAAGAGTTTCTGTATTTCTTTGTTTACGAATTCGTTATCTGCTATGGGATATGGATATTGTTTAACATAAACCGGATTATCATTGGTCGTCCTAATGCTTGCTTCTATAGTATCTGTAAAGGGTAACGGTCCTATGCTGTTATTAATCTTCATCAGTCTATCTATGTCTGCTTTATAAATATTATTTTCCCCAATTATGTAATTAATTTTCTGAATAGATTCGACACTGCTTATGGTAGTTAGAGTCATATTACTGAAATTTATTTCCGCGTTTAGAACTTTAAGTCCTTCATATCCTAATATCATATCAAAAGACTGAATATCCTCTAATTCAAAAAATGTTATATTTTTCTTTAATATCCTAACTACTTTCTTTGTATCTACCATAGAATAACCATGCATTGTTTTTATTTTTATAGGTTTAATTTTAATTTTTTCGCTAGAATCGCATTTTCTATTAATGTAATTATGGGTTGCACCAGTATCAATAAGAATTTTGTAAATTTTCTTATGAATAGTACTAGTTAAATTTAAGCAGGGCAACCCGTCTACTAGTTTAAATGATCTATTCTTATGTTATTATTTACCATACATTCCGTTTCATCTGCTTCTGCATATGTACTGCTGACATCGTCTCTGCGTTGTTGTCGGGAGTTATTTACTCTCTGCTGCTTGAAGTTCTGCTGATAAGATCGTTGCGGTCTGTTGTGTGTGTTGAAACTCCCGCTGTGTTCACGTTTCGCTGGTGGATTATATACATCGGGTTTGCATTGATTCCAATTTTGTCGCTGTGCATGTACAATTTGTCTCGAGTTTATCTCCATCGGCTGTGGTCCTTGATTGTGTTGCTGCATATTATCGTATTGCTTCTGGGGTTGATAATTCGTTGTTTGGCTCGAATAATTTGGTCTTCTTTCGTTTCTGCGTTCATGTGGCATATTTTTGTGGTGCTTATCTTGAGTGAGATGTAAATGCCTGTGCACATTATCATGTTCTATTCTGCGAGCAATTGCGAATGCGTGTTCTAGATCATTTATTGTAGCTGAATATAATGATCCTCTTGTAAAGTTGTCACTCATACCATCAATGAATATACGAACTGCGTCGTCGTTAGCATTTTTAATTAGTCTGTCGATTATATTCGGCGGATCACCTGACATAGTGATTTTTGATATTATTAAATTGAGATTTTTATTTATCTCGTCGTGGTATTCAGACAGTGTGCTTCTTTTTTGCGTGATGGCTTTCATCATGTCTTGTAGCACGTATAGAGGTTCTTGATTAGAGTACGTATAATCTAATCTGTTACGTATCGCCTCAAAATTAAAAATTGTGTTATAATTAGTTAACACATTCGCGGCTGCACCCTGTATTTTACTTTTCACTATAGTCAATGCTGCTGCGTACTTACTGTGTGTTTTGAAGTTTTTAATGCTGTCCATTAATCTGGATGCTTCTTCGCGCCACGACCGATAATTTGATTGATCGCCGTTGAAAATAGGTAGGCTTTTAAATGCGTCTAACTGTATTTCACTACCATCTGTATATGTGGTTCTTATTTCCTCTAGCACAGGTATGTTTGGTACTATGCCTAATCCAGATTTTACTTCATTTAGTTTTGTTTCTAAATTAGTGTTTATTTGATTTTGGTTAGTTATTATTGCTGCTAACCTTGCATTCTCTGTGCGTGTGTGCTCTAGGGTTTGTGTTACTGTGTTGCACCTGGTTTCTAAAGCTTCTAATCTTGCCATTAATACTGCGAGTTGTTCCATTTTGAACTCGTGTCTGTTGTCGTCGAATTTGTGTGTTTTTTTCCACATATACACTTTCACTGAATTGCTTAGCTGCTTCGTATGAAGAAGCTATATTTGTACCTGCTATGCTAGGTAATTCTTGTAACCGGTAACGCGAGTGTTCTGTTTATACTAGATTTCACTACTTGTTCCCGAGGTCCGCTCGATTGAAGTTAAAAAGTATATTTAACCTCCTGGCAGGATCGCCAATTAAAACACTTGTTTCTTACTTTTAAAATTAAACAATATTTATTTGGAACTATGTCCTTTATTATTGAAATACTTTTTACTAATTCTAAAAGGAGCTTAAGGCTACTATGTAGTTACAATAAGACTATCGATAAATTCATCATACAGTCGTATTTATATATTTTTCTTATCTATCTACAAGGAGACCCAAGCGTACAATCGTCTTGCTTGATAATGAAGAAGAGATAATATTCCAACATTGTATACAAACGATATTATCTCTTGTACATATGTTATCATTGTAGCGTTGTGTGCAAGACTGTACTAGAGGCTAAAGATATCATTGAATACAAATAATGTTATCTTTTTTCTCAATATGTTTTGCTATGGATACTTAACTCGCGCTAAAACCTTCTCACAACTATTTGTTTTCTGTAAGTTGTTACTTCTGGAATCTAAGAACTTTGCACCGAATCCGAACGCCTAGGTCCAAAAGCTTTCGCTAGACAGTTCCCAGAAGTTTTTTAAAAGTTTGGGGCTGTGGAAAATATCTGAACAACGCCTTCAATTTGAATTTTTCCAGTAGTTGAACTTGGAACCCCTCGCTCAGTAGTCCAGAACACTAACCACTGGAGCGACTGCCCCAAATGAATAGAAAGCAATAATAAAAAAAAATGTCCTTAAATGTTCTACCTGATGAAAATCTCACCTAAACACCTGAATCTTAAACTGCATGGCAGCAATTGCTCTGGAATTCAGTTGCCCATCATACTGATGTCACCCACGCACACAATGATCAAACCCTTCCAGACATCTGGGAGTAGGTATACCAATGATACTGCTTCTCCCCATATAGCATACGTCCTCGCTACTATAATATGTCACGGGAGGATTGCTCTGCCGAGTGCGCTATGAGAAAAATCCTCCATTATGTCACATGTTGTTGAATGTACAACAACTGTTGTTTGCTCATTACCATTATACGGGCGCAACAGTTCAAATTGTAGCGGTTCCGACACAAAAACAACAGCTGTCCGGACTCCGGAGTTGTGTAGTTGTGCTTCTGCTGCCTTCCGGGGGCGGATTATTTTTACATTTCCACATTGAAGCCTGAAGGCCATGCCATAGTCATCATAGTCGCATAGTCACTCTCACTCGCCCCCCCCCCCATTCCATTTCCGAAGCGCGCACTCATCCCCTTTGGTTCTAATGTCGCATATGTATCCGCGACGGAACAAAGATGCAATCACATAAATCTCTCGGGATAAGTGGTGTAAATGTAAACTTAATGCGCTCGACATTGTTGTTGGTGTACTGCCTATTTCATGCGAGCAAAGTGATCCGTTCCCGTTGCTCTGTAAATGTAACGCATAACTGAGCCGCTGCCGCTTATGATGATGATGATGATGATGATGATGTTAAATGGAGTGAACTTAATGCAGTACTTGGGATTCCACCCAACCCCACAATCATCGATGACGGCGCTGAACACAGCACAGCACAGACACTTAAGGTTGCCCCCGAATCAAGACTATGTACCTGCCATCCTCTACATGTCAGCCCAGCGCGTCACAATGTTACAGGAAGAGTGTGCGCATCCAGGGAGCCGATACCGATGGTTGCGATTCCCATTACACGATGTGCGTATTAAAATTTCATGGCGTTCACAGTCACACCTAACCGCTGCGAATATCTAGGACGACGTTTGTGTTGGATATAATGTAGACATCGCCATCAACAATGTCATCATAATCGTCGACGTCGACGCTCGTTCGTCGAACATCCCTCGAGGCATCATAGACGCGAAGCGAATGGGGGAAAAAAATAAGGTGAGTATGTGAGGTGAGGTGGTTCAGTCGCTCAGTTCGCCTTGACAAATCCTCATATGCATTTATCTTGTTTCCTTTAACTGGGTACCGTATACGGTGTGTGTGTCACTCACAACTGCATAAAGTTCATAAAGCTGTCAACATCGTGGCGTGCAAATAATTCATCCAGGTTTTTTGGATTTTTTGATAGATTAAGCGCGCAGCTTCTCGCGTCGTCTTTGCGAGTTGAATGTAATTTTATGGAAAGACATCGTGAACTAAGGGATTTAATTGTCAGATGACATTGTGTGATGGTTATTACAAAGTGTTTCTGTTCAAAGGATGCTCAAGGGATTTATTGAAAAAAACAATTAAATTTGAGTGGTTGCTTTGGAAAATTTGAAAGGAGGGTTTAGTTGTTGATTCTTCTGTAATGACAACTTTCAGGACATGATGCATAATGGAATGGAAACAGGATAACCTTTGATTATCACGTAGGTTGAAAGCTTCGATGGCTTGGAGCGTATAGTTTTAGCATCGAGAGTTTATAGGTTTTAGGGATTATGAAAACGACACCTAAAAATAGTCGGGTAGTTTTGCAACTATGGGTAGAATTTGCACGTCGCGGTTTGATGCGCTACAGAATTATTTTGGAATGTTCTAAAAAGTTAATTCAATCATTTTCCTATCATGTTTGTGTACATAAATGTTTACCCGCTTTTCGAGGCAACCTCCACGAAACAAATATGTTCCTACCCCTAAGTAGTTGCAGCTAGTGGAATAAACACTAAATATTAGTTGGCGCGGGTGTCTTTGGACTCAACGCCAAAGTTTCTATACCTATGGGAATGTGTCTCACGATTTTTCAGGCAAAAGTCCATGCAGCGTTACCGATGGCCAAAATGATAAAGTCGCCAAGAATTTAAAAAGGGCCCTAATACAAATAAGACTTAATACTCGATGTATTTTTAACAAATACCGTTCATTATGTTTTTTCTTTACTTTTGTAGTAAGAATTGAAAAGACTGTCAAAATGGCACTTGTTGATATGAAGTCTTTCTCAGAGAGAGAAACTTACGAAAAAGTTAGGGAACGCTTTTGTAGTAGGTAATCTATGAAAAACGATGCATTTTGTTTTTCCGTAAATTGAAGTATGTGATGCGACTTTTTTGTTTGTCAGTTCATAAATTGCAGTGGTAAAAGAGTCCTTAAAATGTCTGATAAAGGCGAATAATTTGCTAATTTGTTAGCAATATTAGCTGATTCATCTACCGAAGTAATACGGAATTAATCGAATTCTTATTCATCTTATTGATGAAGTGAAACCACAAATGCGAATAGTAATTACAGGAATATGCCGAATAGGCCGACACAGTTTAAATCATCTGTCAATTGTCAAGTGGCTGTCAGCTTTTTTTTAATTTTTACCACCAGAAATTGGTCGAGTATAAACTAGTAAGATTGATAGAATAAGATCAATGGAGGGGTAATATCTTGAACTCTCAAAGCAGCTCCATTTTACGAATTTTTCGATTTAAGGAACGCCATTAAGTAAAAAATAGTAAAAATTAAAAGAAGGGAACAGAACTATTAAGTATTAATTTATAACAAACAATTAGTGACAAATAGTAACCACATGAAAAATATAAACAAAGAAACAGAAAAAACACACACCTAAAGTAATATTTACATATTTCCATTTTTTCATTTGGGCAATCATAAACCAAAATTCTTTAATATTCGGTTCCTCAAAATAGTTTGAAACCCGTTCATGACAATTGAAACTCCCTTCATCAATTTTTATTCATTGATGGTTTGCTCTGCGCATAATCAAAGATGCAATGATGAGAAGAAGTAAAACAAACCATACTTGACTACTTGACAGTGGAGTCATATTGGAAAGTATTAATTGTGGATACAGACAATATTTGTTTAATTTGTTCAACAGTTTTTAGGATATCATTTATGGAAATAAACGCCCGAAAGTCGCCAATGTTGTAAAAAGGGACCAAAACAGAGAATTTTTGAAAAGTCGTCGCCAGGGGCCCAGAGATTAAAAAAGTCGCCAAATGGCGACTAAAGTCGTTCATCGGTAACGCTGAGTCCATGCAATTGAGATTTGCGCCGTTTTATACTCAAAAAAGGGATATACAAGCTTTATAGTTCAATACAATGGACTCAAAAACATTAAAGTGCTGCTACGATGCCCTGCAAGCCCTCTATATCCAAACACAACAAGGTGAAACTTGGATGGGTACTTGGCCATCAATTTATTGCGGGCAACGAATCGTCGGACCAACTAGCTATAGGGCTGGATGTGAATCCGCGTTATATGGACCAGAACCTTCTTATTGCAGAGCCAATTATTGGGCTACTGCTTTAGGTCTAATTAACGATTGGGAACAACAACTTCGTTTAAATCCAAAAGAATAATTCTTAAGCTTACAAGGAAATCCTGAATTGAATCTAAATAAGTAAATTATTAGAAAGCTTCCATTAGTAACAAATATAAAAATTCACATCTTAACAAAATGAATTTCTGGCCTGTAGCAGAATGCAGGTTCTGTCTTGAGGATGAAGAATCCACCGAGCAGATTCTCTGTGATTGCCCGGCACTTCATTGGTTAAAAAACGCGTCCTTAACAAAGAAATAATGTTTATCAGCAGAGCTTAGGAACTCCGCTACTATGGATATATTGGCCTTAACTATAGGGAGGTCATCCGTATCCGTCTCTTAGGTTAACTCTATCCCTCTTTGATACAATAGACCTTTTAGAACGCAGGGTCAGTCAATTGGACAGGGAAAAAAATCACCAAATATTTTATGTCCTAAGATCAGAGATTTGATGAATCAGTCAGTTAGGTTATGTTACGATGAAGTGGCTGCCGGCAGAAAATCAGCAAACTTTGACAATTTTAGGACCTTTGCAATATCACACTGATCTATGAAACTGTTTCCCTCTACTTTTTAACCCATACCTACTTTGAGCTTCTTATGAAGCGTAATTGACTTCGAATGTAAGAATTTATTAAATAGTTTAGGAAGTTATTGTAGAAGGCTCCCAAATAGAGTTTTCGTTTTGTAGAGAGCCGGACAAGTACAGAGATAGTGGAGAATGGTGTCCTCACCTCATTCTCTTCGTTACCTATTCTGGCGATAATTTATAGATTCTACCAAAGTCTAAGAGCAATTCAAATCGAGTTTTGGTCATAAATCTACTCTGTCGTACCAATCTTGTCCACCTTTCGATCCAGCTTGCAAGTATCGATCGGAATATCCAAGGTAACTTTATCCCGTAGAATTTATTGTGTACATTTTTAGCGAATTCAAAAGCTTTACGGTACTTGGCTATTCGAGAAGATATCGATAACACTTTTGTTTCACCTTAAAAAAAAAGCTACTATGCAGTGATAGGTAAGACGAAAGGAGAGTAAAATAAATAAATAGGTGGCGCAACAGGCGGTAGACACCCTAGGCCTAGCTTCTCGCAACCATTCGTTTGTGTGAGTTTCGATTTTCGGGACGAATGGAAGGGACCTACAATTTTATGCCGATTCCGAACGGCTGAATTGAGAAGCTTTTTTCAGGACAGTTATACTCTCGGATGTTTGTCAGACGTTCGCGAGAGGTGGCGCAGTCGAAAAAAACACTAAGATGTAATTTGTGTTTTTCCGGGGATCGAACCTGGGATCCCTCGCACAGCAGTCCAGCACACTAACCACTGCGCTACTGCGCCCACAGAGACGAAAGGAGAGACTAAAATTTATTTTATGGGGTAGACATACCACCGATACGATCCATAGTTTCTGAGGAAGTGCATCGATTCATCTTCCAAGAGCACATCCTCCTACAATAATGATTTTTTAGGAATAGTAGGTATCTGGGACAACAGGCATGTGAGAGAATGTGGGAAAATTACTTCTGCAGACTCTATACTCGTAATGGCGACGAAGACCAGAATCATACTGTTAGGTAGAACGTACCATTCAATATAGACGACGATAGACACAACTTCCGACCATCACCTGACTAAAACGAAGAACGGAAAGCAAAATCGAAGCTAAAGAACAACAAAACTGTGTGGCCTGACATTTTACCTTCTGAGCTTTTTAGAGTAACTGGAAATAACTTGGTATAGAGCATGCACCAACTCATTTCCAAAGTTTGGTCAGATGAATGCATAATATGCCTGTTAAATGGAATCTCAGCATCGTTTGCCCGGTCCACACGAAAGGAGACCCCTTCAACTGCGCCAACTACAGAGGTAGTATCGGTGTCCTTAACATCGTATACTAGATCCTATCTGCCATATTGTGTAAACGCCTTAAACCCTTCGTAAATAACCTGATTGGCCCCTATCAGTGCAGTTTTGGCCAGAAAAGTCTGTCATAAGACAGTAATGAGGGGTTTTACTCCGCAATCGACTTAGACGTTTTAGAGAAAACTTTTAAAGCGTCAATAGCTCGCAAATTCATCCATCTTAATGATGATTATAATTGTTGCCATTCAGATGACGCCAATAACTACTAAGCAACGCTGTAGCCTTTTACTTAACTTCCTTCGTCTATAACGTTGGTAGAGCACACTCCAGCTAGCAATACTTACCCCCTATTGCGCAAAAATATAATCTTGCTCTATTGTAACAAAGCAGTTATTGGCCCATTTACACCATCACAGACAGCAATCCTTTAGCAAATCGAAACCCCACAACCAGCTAGTTGTTTTGTTCCAGATGTGCAAGCAATTATTACTTCATTAAAATGGCATTACCTACCATACCCGTCCACACCTAACTGTCGTACACCCCATGTCGGCGTCGCAGTAGAAATATTTATTCCATTCAACTGGAACGCAGTGAATAATAATCACCAATGTCAACCCCTTTCCTGTGGGGAGAGGCGGCCAATTTCCGATTCTCCCTTTTGCGAGAGATGTCAACAGCCGGCGACCTTACCACCGCTTGCTCATTACTAAGTAATGAATACTAAGCTGGTCTGTTCGGTTTTTGGGGAAACAATCCTGTCTGTCTGCGTCGGACTGTGCAATCCAACTTTCGTTGTTTGCGTATGGCCATCAGCATAACACCCCAAGACGCATCAGCTAATGGACAAGAATTTCCTTCTTTCCATTTTCAGGTGGTGATGGTAATGCTGGCACTTTTCCTTTCTGTTAAGGTCTTTTTTTTTCATCGAAAGGTCTATAGTAGGGGCTTCATTGAAAAACGAGTTAAGCACGTGTCCCAAACGAGTAGTCAGTCCCGCCCACGCACCCATAACCATTGTCTGAGGGTAAATTTCCTGAATTTTCTCTTTTTTTTCAAAACTCAAGGCGGTCGGCGGCAACACCCTTAAACTCACAACCCCAACGCACATTCTGTTGGTTTGTTATCTGCAAATGGATTTTTAACGGATTCCCTTTTTTGCCAGTGAGTTCTTCTTGGAAGGGGCACCGGATACCGATACCACCCATGACAATGGCTATATAGATACAAGTTTAGGTTCAACAGTGTGTGATGATGATGATCCAAGTCAGGCGTTAACTTTATACGGTCTATTGGAAACGGGCTTCTGGACAATGACCAAACGATACCAGGGATAAGATAGTGAAAACTAATGTCATCCCCATATGGATATGCGAGTTATTTGAAGGTACACGCATGGTATAGGTATTATGCAGAATAATGTCCTGCCGCATAAACAAAAATACAAAAGGCAAAATGTTAATGCCTGTTCCGAATGGGAGGATGGGCTGTGGAGCGATTTATGAAGGTGAATCAATTGGTAATTTCGAGAAAATAGGATGCGGTTTATTGTTGGAGGTCGGTTTATGATCCGAAGAAGAGAAGATTGTTTGGGTATTTGGAGGCGGGACTGAAGTTAATAGCATCGTGCATGTAAATATACAATGATTTGTGATGAGTCTGTTTAAGGGGGCAGGCAAGCTTTTCGCCAAAGAGATAGGCTATTTGAATGGTCTCTGTTTATGGGGAGTTGCTATATATAGGGCTGTGGAGTGAGATTGACTGTTTTAAGCCTCTTTTCTATAGGGATGGGACACATTTATTGATTTGGTGAAACCTTCCAGTTTATATACAGTTTATTTTTTAAAGGATCTTTATAATAAAGTCGGATAGACAGTGTAATTGGTATGCCCTGGATATTGCACTTAAGCTGAATTGGGAATTTGGAGCTCCAAAATTGGGAGTTCTTGCAACATTGATGTGCTGTTGTTCTTCTGGATGGTGCAAAGACATGGACTCTATCAAAAGCGGATGAGCTTACTCTTGTTTGCTTCGAGAGGAAAATTCTTCGAGTAATTTTCGGTCCCGTCTGACGGTGAATGGAGGAGGAGATACAACGACGAACTGTACGGGCTGGACAGCGACATCGACCTAGCCAGAAGAGTGAAGGTCCAACGACTGCGGTGGCTGGGTCATGTAGAGCGAATGGACGTGAATGCTCCGGCCCGGAAGATTCTCGAATCCACACCCGAGAGACGGCCCAGTAGAGGAAGACCGCGACTCAGGTGGCGCACGCAAGTGGAAGGGGACCTTAACCAACTTAGCGTGCGAAACTGGAGACAGCTGGCCAAAGATCGTGCTGGCTGGAGACGCTTGTTGGTTGAGGCCCAGGTCCACCCCGGACTGTAGCGCCACCTTAAGTAAGTAAGTAGTTCTTCTGGATGCAGACTACCTAATTTGTTTGAACTTTGCTCAGTACTTTTGAAGTATATATGAAGGTAGTTTCTTATGGCTCCACAGATCACAGAATCTACATTTTTTTTAATTACTTCCACACTTTACAAAAATATATAAAGTGCAAGTTATTGTTGCTCGTAGAATGAAAGTCGACGACAATGAGTTCTTTAGGAGTAGTATATGAAAGAAGAGGAGGAAGGAACCTTCGTTTGCGTCGTCGTACCTATAAACAAATGTTTACTAAGTCCAACTGGCTAACAGGACTGTTATTATAGCAGACAACTGTTTAGGGTCTCTATATCTCTTCGAGTGTAGATCGCTCCAATCACCGCAACTTTTGTATACCAGGCGGTATAATCAATACCCTGCGATGAGTTGTTTCAGTAACCTCACTTACTTACTCTGCCTGAGTCACTGCAGCCTTCCATTCTCTGCGGTCCCGGGTACGCTTTAAAAAAAAAAAAAAACAAGTAAAAGTGTTATCATCGGCTTAGCCGATGCTTTGATACCCTCCACTGCATAAAAGTTATGCAAAATGTTTGCCATGCCATATTGGTTTGGTATAGGAGGTACCAGAACTACTTGACCGACATAGACAATTTTCAATACCAACCTGACGACAGTAAACAGAAGAGCTCTCACAAAATTTTATTCGCCTAAGTCGATTCGTTTGGACGCTATCGTGATTTCAACAGACAGAGAGTCACATGAGTCTAATAGTGGTTTTGTATGGGAGGTACCAGAACTACTTGACCGACATAGCCCATTTGAAATACCAACCTGACGATAGTAAAAAGAAGTCCTCTCACAAAATTTCATTTGCCTAGATCGATTCGTTTAGACGCTATCGTGCTTTCAACAGACAGACAGACACACGGACATGGCTAAATCGATTCAGAATGTGATCCTGATTCAGAATATATATACTTTATAGGATCCCCGGTGAATCCTTCTTGGCGTTACAAATGTAATGACAAAGTGAATATACCTTCCTGTGGAGGGTATAAAAAAGGGGTTTTCAAAACCTTGAGCACTCAGATGAATCTCGGTAAATTGTACATACTACCAAGCAGAAACCCCTTTTTTGGTGTAGTGATGGAGAAACTCCGATATTATTCGTTTCTCTTTATGGTCGGTGTCAGAGTATTGCTGTCCCCCGCCGGGGCTCGAACCAACGCCGCTCGGGTCACAAGATTGATGGAAGATTGATTTTTTGGCTGTGAGTTGTGTAGGTAATTTCAGGGAGGTGGAGTGGGATAGGCAAGCGTTGGTTTGTTTGCGGGATGCTGGCAAGTGAGAGAGGGCAAGGGAGATTCAGATGTACAATCTTAATGATAACAATGGAACAACAACAAAATCAATCTACCATCGCACAACCCATCCATCTCCCTCTATCTCTCTCGTACATAGTATGTCTCTTTCTAACACCGAATTCCCAGTCTAAACCGGCCCAATACCTACTCTGGCGGGATTGGACAAAAAGGCGTGACACCTCTCATAACAAAAAAAATACATTTCAAACGCTATTCTTCGACAGTCATGGGAAAAAATATGTCTAGAGCTAGACAATACAATTCGTGAGCCTGGGCACCACTGTTGTTATATGATCTTAATTATCTTATTTTTTAAGATATTGAGGAGGTTTCCAGATGAGAAGATATTCACTCGTTTTTAGAGCATTTTTTAAGATTTTTAGAATTACAATAAGATATGTTAAGATTATAACTTTTGACCTAGTACGGTAGAGCTAAAAGTTTGGGGAAATTGTCAAGGATATCGATCCAAAAATAAGTTCAAAGCGGGAAATGTTACTTTTTAAAAAGATTAAGGTAGGTAGGTACTGAAAAAAAACAGAAGTCTTTCTTAATGATTTCTAAAAACGTTATTTGCCTACAAATGTTTAAAATAAATACAAAGCTGTTTCATGATACTATAAAACTATAATGCAAATCTCGCAGTTGCAGACTTGCACAGCATCGAGTTACTGAATTATGGTAAATAATTCTCTCTGTACAATTTCTAAGTCTCAATTTGGCTTCAAAAAATGTCTGCCAAATGCCGCGTAGAAATATATTATGTAGGTACGGTACATTATACGGTACGACAAAACGATTGATTGTGAGAAGCTAGGCCTAGGGTGTCTACACGCCTGTTGAGCCACCTATTTTTTTATTTTTTTATAATACTCCTAGCAGATGAACACAAACTGATTCATTGTCGGAAAAACGATGTTAATACAAATTAACGATTTTAATGAAATTCTGAATTGAAATAATATGGCGTTCAAACTCAGTTCTTAAGAACGAAAATTTAAAAATAGTGCTATCACTTCACTTACGGGTTACGGGTTGTATTTATAATTAGGTAAATTTTAAAATTAGAATAATTTGACTAGAGAATAGGGTAGTTGCATACGGCATACCCAATTTTGGTCTTTCCAAAATTTGTTTATTTTTTATTATTTCGTTCAAACTTGTAGTTTACTAACCTGGAGATTTATGTGCACTCGCACTACATTTATAACCTTATGAAACACTCTACTTATTAACCTATTTTCGAAGAAAAAAACCTTATGACATGCCGCGATATAAAATGGTTTGACTACATTGAACCTGTTTACTTGGTTGGTATTGTTTCATGAATTTATGCCATAATCTCAAAATTTGATGCGTTTTTGCGATTTAGGTACTGTTCACTCACATTTAAGATGAGTTAAGATATGAAACCGAAATTTGTAAGATCTAGAAAAAATCTTTATAACAACACTGCTGGGCACATCGGTTAAATAAAACGGCCGAAGAACAATTTGCGGACACGCAAAACAACGTTTGCCCGGTCCGCTAGTGAAGCTATAGATTTACGAAAATAGATAGTCATCGCCTGATCTAGATAAATTATGGAAAGTCAGGGTCTGTAGAGCACCATAAGGGAGTTAAACATGAGTATGTACCACAACATTGTAGAGTCCGCTTGTACTTAGTTAAACGGTCCGGCTCGCGATTAGATAAATTAAATACTTTTTTAAAGCCCATGGTTTTAAGGATTGAATCAAATGTGCCTTAAGGAAGATACCGTCAACGACGATATTAAATTTCTTCCCACTCCACAAACCGCAAGGAACCGTTTCAATGCTTTATGTCATGTGTATAGCTTGCTGTCGCTTGGTATTTAAATCACAGATATGATTCGACTTTGGAAAGGCCCAATAGATCCTTTCTGGTTGCGGACATCCTGCATTACTTCGAAATACTAACTGGTCATTGGAATTGGACTGTGATTACAGCTAATCCGGGAGTAGATAATTTGCCTTGCCTCACAGAGAAGTGGTGCGAATTAAATGCTCCGCATTCACACCATTGCACAGCCACAAAAAGGAATATCTACCCTCGAATATAGCACTATTCCCGACGAGAGCGTTAACCATAAGGATATTCATAAATCAATTGGACTAAAGCTATAGGTATCGAAGATATTTCTACACCCTCAGGTATGCCTGGCTAAGTGTGTGATATTTATGTCTGCAGGATTGGAATTTCCTAATAGTATACATATATTCCAAGGTGCTTTCGAAGACATTCTACACGTATCTCGACTCTTCCCACTGGGAATCAATCTCTCTCTCTGGGACTGGATACGGTAAAAACCAGTGAAACTTCTACAATTCCATGATTGCTTCCATAATGCATATGCATGGGCATAGTATCAAAATGCAAACAACATGCAGGGAATAAAGGACACTCTTGATGAATCATCATCGTGAATTCATATGAACGGCCGGTGCACTCAGGTGGAATTTGCGATGGTATTCCAAGCAATTAACGAAAATCCTTTCTCCAGCCAATACCGTTTACCCAGTGAAAGGATCCTCTGCTCTATATTAATCCTCTGGCACTCCGTCGGTATAGGTAGGGATCTATTCAAACTCCATCCCCGTTTGCATGGTAAACAGGTAACAGGAAAATTTGTTTGCCACATTCAAATCGGTTCGAACAACACAAATCAAAAAGGATTCAAATATACACAGCTCTGAATGCGGTAAATCCGTTATTATCCTTTCGTGTGATGCTATTCTAATAAGCGTTTTGTGTTTGAGTTATCCTTTCGAACCGAGAGCGATGACCACCTGCATATTTCACTGCGACAATTGTGATGTGATTCTTTTCGAGATAGAATTTCCATTGTCCGTTTGTTAAAGGATAACAATGCCCGGGTGTGTCTGCACATAGGGAGGGCTAATCGTGTTGTGATGTCGCAGATCCCCAGATGTGCGACGATGAATTGAAAGGAATTTAAGGACTCAGATTTGTTTGACATTGATGCGTATTCCAGATTGGGTGTTATGATTGATTAAAATGGAAGTTCACAATCAGTTCTGGGATGGTGGGAATTTGATGAACAAACGAGGGCAATTGATGCGTAAAGTGGTGTTGTTCTCGTATAGGTATATACATATAGTGGATATGGTAGTTCAATGTTGTAGGGAAGTTTGCAACTGATGTTACAACGAAATAAATCCAATCGAAGAAATATACCTATAGCGACCGAGACTTTTAAAGCGTAAATAGTTTACATTGAAAGATACATATATTGAGGTAGGTCCGGCCGTTATCCCCGTTAAGCTAATCTTAAGAGTGAAATACTTTTTGCTTTACTTTCCGTTTGAGGAAACCTAGACATTTTGCAGCGATCTTGGCGACATCGTGTATATGGTCTTTCCAACGAAGGTTCTCACGAACACACATACTGAGAATGGAATGTCTTAAGCTACTATTACACATGTCCAAAATCGTGTATATTTTTTTACATTCTGACGTCAATGTGAAGTTAGATTTTGTCCTTAGACTTGTGTGAAGACAAAATCTGATATCAGGATTACGGTTAAGAGACAGGAAGACAGCATTCTGCTTTAGAAGCAGATCCACTCTATTAGCTGAACCCCAAATTTACGGAATTTAATAAGCTTAACATAGGTATGTTGCCGTTCCAGTTCTACACACGGGCGAAGAGCAGGCACATGAGTCCTGGAATGAATACTTATTTTACTTACTTATAGGGCTCCCGATCCCGACCCGTGAAGAGTCTCTGCTTGAGACACTGCAGCCTTCTATCCTCTACGATCCCGGGCACGCTGCTTCCAATTGTCCAGACCAAGCGCTCTGGCATCCGCGATGGCTTGGTCTTTGAAACGGAGGTTCGGTCTTCGAGAAAATAATGAAATGGAATGAATATGAGAAGCTAAGTGTGCTGTGACCAGAAAAGGAGTGAATTGGATTAGAATTGCTGACAGGACATCATTGATGAAAATGAGAAAGAATGTAGGAGACAAAACGGAGCCTTGGGGAACACCAGCATTTATATATAGTGTGTTTCAGACTTGAAGCCTATGCTGCGGTTTTAAGCTTCTTTAAGGGGGCTTGTAACTATCCACAAATCAAACACCAAAAGTTCGTTTAATTCATTCAACAAATTTTATTCCTTAACGATTTAAGAGCGATTGATGCGTGAAACAGGGGCGTGGCACGCTGTATACAAAAAAAATCATTCAAAATCTCATATCTCGAAGACTTCCGAACAGATTGAGCTTACATTTTAAGACAATCTTAGGAATTGACCCTTTTTTGTGTAGTTTGGTTAAAATTGGACAAAGGGGTGTGGCACCTGTCACAAAAAAAAAACATTGCAAACGCTTTTTCTCGACACTTCAAAAAGGAGTTGGTGGATTGATCTGAAACTTACACAAAATATTTGTTATGAAGTGAAAAATCCATGTAAATCAAGAGTTTTAAAATTCTCCGATAGATGTCGCTGTAGAAAATTCTCAAAATTACATCTTGACAATTATGACGGTTTTAGCCTGATGGAAGCTTTTACTAAAACGTGGGCCCGATCGGACAAAGGGACTAGGCTGGCAAACGCTTTTTCTCGACACTAGTGTGGGCTAAAGTTGTAAAATGTTTAACATTACATTCAGTATCCTGATAAACAAGAACGCATATTTTAACAATACATTTCCCGGATCTTTGAGCAAAGCCAGGCGGGTACAGCTAGGACTTTATAAGGATTTATCAACCTCGTACAGAGTATACCTACCTTACCTAGTACCTACTCATTCCTGAATAAGACGGCAGGTATACTAAAACTATAGACATGGTTCTATATAGCCCGTCTCTATAGATGTTGCCAAAGGTTGATTTAAATCGATCAAATGGAGGGATTTGGATGGCTTTGTGAAACTCTAGTCGTTCTGTTAGTAGACTTTTCTGAAATAAAACCACTCTGATGGGTACTGAAATTGTTTTGATGGTCTTAGATGAACGCCTAAAGTTATATGGAAGATGTTAATTATACCTGGAGGACAGGAAGTCCTTTCTTGTGGATCATGAAACCAATTTTTAAACTCAAATTATTCTCTTATTTAGGCATGATGTTCAAGTTTTAAAAATAAGTTCGTACAAGTTATCACAAAATGCATTTAAAAGCTTGCCAGGTACATTGTGTACATCCCTTAGTTGGGACTCTGAGCTCTTAGTTACTTCTCGAAGATTAAAAATGACTGGGGTCTCGTAAGACTAAGAGTATTAGAGTTTAATCTGCAGGTTCATTGACCTTCCTTCTGTTTTATAAAACAAGCTATAAGTGTCTCATCCTATTTTACTTATGACATTCAAAATTACTAATAAAACAAATTATACCTACTTCAAAAGGAACCAAAACAACACACCATCAAACAAGTGACTTCCGAAAATAACTTGGCATTGTTCCAGAAACACCTTTCAAAGTAAAGGCATCCCCTTTAAGTGCCCGTCACGCATTTGCATCCATATATCCATAATTAGAAAAGGAATAAATTTCACACGCATTTAAAGACCCGCACACAACTCAAGACAAGAACCACTTAAGCGTAGAATGATGACATTAATATGCGACCATGTCACGTCATCATCTTCACATCAGCCTTCCTTAATCTAAGGAAAGCCATTTCCACTCCAATAAATTTTCGTGCTAATTACGAATGCTGCACGCGAAATGCAACAGAATGCGAGGATACATACGAGTCTCCATTTAAAGCATAACAGAACTACCCCATAAAAAATCACCCAAGAATTTGCAATTGCGAAGATGTTGTCGGCCTTCTATTACCTACTTAGCGCGCGCTGCAAAATGTTGCAAGACATCGTTGGCAAAACTCTCTTGTCTTGGGCTTAGTGTAAATCCCGTGCAACATGCTTTATACGATGTCACACAAGAATCGCCTGAGATGAACACACAGAGATGCTGCATCCACTGGCTGCCAAGTGGGTTGTAAAATTATGTTTCCCATGTAATTTCCAGCTCCCTGGAGTATATGGCGAATATGTGCGCTGTGCCAGGGTGCTCCATGGGACACAACAATTGGGGTTAGATATTTTTGATGCATGCGATAGATAGCTGAAGCTATAAAAAAGAATTTAGGACTGCAACTAATTTGTGCATCCTTGAAGGGGCCACAGATACGAGATACAGTGTGGAATGTGTGTATAATGTATATGTATTAATTAACGAACAGAAGCGTCTCCATGGAGGGAGATCGTAAAACTCCTTCCTTGTCTTGAGCTTGACGTCCAGTATTATGTGTTTGTGTATATCCCACGCATATTTTGATAGCAATTTATGGACTTTTACGATGTATCCCATGTTGATGAATTTGCTTGCTTTGACGTGGCTTTAGTTGGGCTATGAAAGTGGGGTGTGTTCGTGTTTGCCGTTTTGGAATGAGGACGACATAATGTTTATGAGTTATGTCGTTAAAATTACTTTGTGAACGGTCATTTGCCACCGTTTGATGAGTTCGGGCAGTATAATGCGGGGACATGTTTGTGAATTTATTGATTCAAATGAGACGACCTGATAGTTAGGAGAAGACGTGCCCTGTATACCTAATGGCTCAATAAACGCCAATTTTTGCTGTTTATGCGGTTTGATGGCGTTTAGTGTGACAAATAGCAATGTGTGGATAATTTGGTAGAGCATATTTTAAAAAATGCCCGATAGCATAATTGGTAATTTTTTGAGCGGGTGTGATCTGATGTATAGAATGGGCGATCATATCAAGGGTTTTGCTCTACAAATTGAAGGTTAAGGTCGACTTGGAACCACAAAAAATACAAAACGTCGATACGAGACCTTCTCACTACCTTAACCCTTTCGGTATTTTGATGCCATATGGCAACACGAATATTCATAACACCCATTCTCACTCTCTGAGTATATTTTTTCTATTATTTTCCCTGATTAACTTCTTAGAGTATCTGCTTAATAATTAGAAGCAAAAAAACTGGGTGATATTTGTCGTCATTGTGCTTCTAGCTCTCGTGAAAGATCGGTCTGCAATAGAGTTCGAATTTTTTCGTCGGAAGACTATTTTTATTATTTCTTTTTTACATTGATAATTGTCAAATAGATTATCAATTTCGATTTTATTTGATTGACTAATATAAGGCGGACAACTAAAAAAATAAAATAAACATATAACATCTATTCAATTTGCCACAATTTTTTTATTATCTAGAGGTGCATTTTAAGGCATCATTTGTATAAATAAAATTATATATATACCTACAGATGTATAAAAATAAATATATTTTTATGCATAAATAGTCTTGATCATCATTACTTTTTAATTTGGTTTGAATTAAAAAAATATTACTTAGATTTTTATGAATATTTAATTTTTTTTATTTTTTAATAATTTTTTTATATAAATACACGTGTTTATCTTGGAATATGCATGGTTTTTACTTGTAATGTTTGAAGTAAACAGAGAAAACCTAGTATAAATGCAACAATTTATTATTTTTTTTAGTTTTTTGTTAAACTAAAATCCAAATTTTTTTACCATACATTTTAATTAAAAAAAATAATGTATGTATGTATTAGAGACATTAGCACAGGCCTCGACCTTCATTGAAGCTAAGCTCTGGGCCTCCGGGTATCGTAGAATAGCGCCAATACAAATGGACAAACTAAACCCGTAAATAAGCTGATTGAATAATTACAGAGACGTAAATATTCAAGGTTCTTACATATTACCGTTTGAACTGAGTTTTGGAACTTTCTCCTGAGGGATTATTATACCTGGTGGCACCCAGGTGTAACCCAATTGTCGTGGATCTGATTCCCATTGTGTTGGCGAAATACTCTTGAAGCCGAGGCATTCCCGAACCGATGTGACGATGTTACACATTTTCGGTTAAGTTTCTAAACTTAAAATAAACATGTCTAACTAAATTACCTTTTCAGTAGCTTCGTACAGATATTTGATAAAAATGCACTCCTCTTGAATCTGTAATCTTATAATGGTTACATCGTTTACCAACAGTTCGAACTTTGCACTGTTCTGCCAACTTGGCTCTTCTCTAATTCGTCCAATTTTGTGACTATCTTCAGTATACTAAAGGGACTGGCAAATATTATTAACTATTTAGTATTTATTAAATTGATGATTTTCTTTTTGTTTAATTTTTTTCTTATTATTTTTTTTTTTTTTTGTTTTTTGATTTTATAAACTAATTTATTTTGCAAAGCCTACTAGTCTCTCCAAAATCACTCAGAAAACTCAGTTTTAATTAAAAAAAAATAATTATACTTTTTTCTTTTCAATTTTGTTTAAAAATTAATATATAAAAATAAGAAACTAAACGAAAAATATTAATTTTGTCATTTATTTTGCTACCACTTGAGACAATTGATGCCATATGGCAACGTTCCCAAAAACCAAAAATAATGTTACAATGTTTTCAGTAGGAGTCTAAGTAGCAACAAAGAGAAATAAAATATTTTTTTAACCTTAGAACAAAAAAGATGTAGCGAAAGGGTTAATATATTACAAACACTAACAAAACGTATCTGGCTTAAAAGGTTTAGGTTCGGCAAATCGATATGAGGAAGCATATTTTCAGATATAATTTTTAAAGTTTACAGAGTTTAGGGTGGTTACATAGGTCTGCGTTTAGATCCATGTTCCGTCAAAGCTACCGGATACACATTAAAATGATTGAAGTTGTCTAGTCGACCTTTACAAAATTATCTACAGAAGATCATGGAGCTTATTATCAACATCAATCTCCCAGATGCCCTAGAAGTAAAGATGAGCTTGATGAACCTAAAAAAAATGAATTCCGTGATCAATAAAATTTGCACCGTAGTTCAGAAACTTATTATAATTATTCGAATATTAAAATTGCAACTGTAATAAAAACTACTTCACCATTAGTGCCAGATGGACCATTCCATAAGCCACATCTTTAATATCACCCAATTTCAGTCATCCGAAGTAGGAACTTTGGGGTACAGGGTGTTCACGCGCCCGATGGTAAGCTCTCTATCTCCTTTGATATCTCCGAAATCGGTTTGAAAATCATTACATTCATCGTGTTTTGTCTTACCCTACTATACTGTACCCCATACCATATAGCCATTTTTTAGCTGTCAGCATAAAATTTATGTATATTGGAACTTATATTAAAGCCTTATCTGAACGAAGATTTAATTAAGAGGCTTCATCTGGTAACGCTTCGGGATACTGTTTCAATCCTTTTCGTAGTTGAAAAGGTTCTTTCAACGCTTCAATACTAGCTGGGATCACTAGAAGCGTGGCCAAAACCGTAAGCAAAAGTTTATAGCTCTAAATTAAGTCTTGTCACATATCAAGCAATTTCAAAACTTCGGTAGAAGGCGACGATAAGTTCTTGGAGCTCTTAGTTCAACTTATGCGGATGACGTCGTACTGTTGGGAACGGGTAAATTCCTTCCAACACTGACTGAACAAATTGAATGCGCCCTAAGAACCCTTGACAACTGGACCAGGAACTGCGGTCTAACAGTCAATCCCCAGAAAACTGAACTGGTATTCTTCACAAATAAAAGGAAAATACCACAGTTTGCTACACCTTCTGTTGGAGGCACACCCCTCAGAATCTCTGATAGCGCAAAATACTTGGGACTTATACTAGACAAGAAATTAAATTGGAAATTGAACACCAATGAAAGAATCAAAAAGCCACAATAGCCTTTTATTCCCGCAGCAGAATCTTTGGGAAAACCTGGGGACCATCTCCCAAAATTAAGCTCTGGATGTACACGGCTATAGTAAGACCTATACTGACCTACGGCAGTCTCGTATGGTGGCCGGCAACCAATAAAGCCACTTACCTAAAAGGCTATCCTCAACATGCGTCCGCTAGACATTCATGTACAACTATCGGCCGCAATTAGTGCAATGAGAATCAGCCAATCGGTAAAATGGAATTTGAATGAAACGGGTCATTCTATGATCCTACAGAAATATTTTGGCCGTGTACCTGTCACGGACTAGATCACGCCTCACCTAGAGTTTACAAGACCCTTCTCTAGCGCCTATCCCAGCATAGAAGACTGGAGAGACGGACTCGTACGAATTAGCAAGATAAGGTTCGACAGCTGTTTCAGCACTAGCTGATCCCTCTGTGAACATCCCGCCTTGCACACTCAGGGAAGAAACGCCACAAGAGAGGCGAACGCAAGGCCACCTTAAACCTTAAACACTTGTAATACCACAAGAATGCTATGGCCGCCCTTCAACGAATCAAGAACCGAGAAGATAATGCGAAAGGATAGGAAATCCCTGTCCATCCTCCTCGTAGGTATCATAGCGGGGCACAACACCCTGCGGTACCATATGAAGAAAATGGGCTTGACGGAAGAAGAACTTTGCAGAGGCTGCGGTGATGAGAGAGCTCTTGAGGACACAACCCACTTCCTATGTCATTGTCCAGGTCTCCAACACACCAGGTATAAATTCTTGGGAGTCACTTCTTCAACGACCTAGACGAGCTTTCCAGCACATCAATAGACAAGATAATGAACTTCGTCAAATCAACAAGATGGTTTGTATGTAGCAGCACAGTAAGAAATTTGAATACAGGGTTATAATAGGTAAGGGACGACTCTTTCCCCCACGGGCATCACAATGGGTCAGTATTGACCTGAGTATGGCACGGAGAAATCCCCGCCAGCCCACAAACCTAACCTAACCTATAGTTCAACTTCAAATAAGTCCTCGGCAAGTTGTGATGTGTATTGAAAAGCCTCTCTGAAAAAATCTTCGTCATTTTCTCTGATGTGCTTAAGAGAATTCAAAACTTCTTTTGTGCGATCGATAGCAGAAACGAAATCTAAGGATTTGTTCTGTAGGAAAATAGTTTTTCGCATAAAATCAGGCGTACTTCCCAGGTTCGATCACCGGAAAAACACAAATTACATCTACAATTTTTTCTACTGCGCCACCTCTCGCGAACGTCTGACAAACATCCGAGAGTATGACTGTCCTGAAGAAGCTTCCCAATTCAGCCGTTCGGACTCGGCATAAAATTATAGGTCCCTTCCATTCGCCACCTATTCATTTTTTTTAATGAGGCGTACTAGGAAATCACATTTTTGGACCGCTGCCAAAAGTATTGATGCTTTCAAAGACATCGCTCACGTTTTGCTCGTTATTTCTTCATGACTTATTGAGATGCATTTGAACAGCTCTATAAAGGAAATAATACTGTCATGACTTTCAATGAAACCTGTTTCACGAAGGCGTAAAATAATAACTTGAAATGCAGTTAATATGGCCCCCTCCTGCCATACGATTCAGAAACTTCAGGAATCTCCACATTAAGGTTTATACCTCTTAAATGGGACACCCTCTACAACGACTTGGTATTTTGAGTTCCATAATGCCCAGTTTCACAGTAACCACGATTCTTCCTCAAATATTTGATTGTAAAACTCAAGTGCTCTTTATTGGACACGTAAGTGTTACCAACTGGTTACTCTCTACTGTCAAAGATTGACAAGTTTTGATTGTTTTTTTTCCTATACGAGTTCAATTTAACAAAATTATCATTCCATATTGATGTTCACAACCTATTTTTCAAAATAAAACTGTTTATTATGAGTGCGGCCAAGTTTATTGTTTCATTCATTGGGGTGTGTATTGTAAAACGAAAAATATATACGAGTGACGTTTGTTTCTACTCAAACTTAAGTTAACTCTCACTGTGAAACGGGGCATTAGTCTACAATGCATTGTTAGGAGACTTGTTAAAATTCGTACATTATACGACTGGATACATGCCTTGAGTTTCTTAGCCTGCCTGACTGTCGTATTGGATAATGCCTCAAGCAAGAGTCCCTATTTTCATTATTTTCATCCCTCTATTCAAAACTTAACGAACCCGCCGAATGCAAATAATTGCTATAAAGCGGACATACTTAAAAGGACCCACTCCGAACTGTAGTGCCTGTAAACCAAAGGGTCATCTTCCAGATCCAGATGGACATAAAATTAAATTTTCTCAGATATAGTGTCAAAGATGACCTTATCATTACGACCATCCTTTTGCAAACTGAACCAATTACCTCAATTTCTGGCCCTCAGTTCCAACTTTGTATATTAACCACATTGACACTTCTTCTGCTGGAAAATGTCTTTAATCTCAATGTCACATTAAATTAACTCCATCACAAGTTTGTCAATGAAATTTTCTTCTTGGAATTCAACTAAAATCCCACAAGTTACAAAATACAACACTTCCTCGTGAGTGAGTCCTCTCAACCCATAGCATATCCTTAACACTCAATCAAATGTCCCTTTCATGCCAGTTGTCGTACGGTATCCAAAGTCCAGACAGATATCTGGCCGGCAGATTCTCTTAAGGATGTCCATTAAAGGGTTTTAAAAGTTACGACTTCAACTAAAAGGACGAAATAAGTTTTGTTTCTTACCCCATACCCATTTTCAACGAACAGCTATAAACGAGCAATATCCGAAATGCCAAAAATAACCTAATAAATAAATAATCAACAACCCTCGCTCTGTAAATGTATATAATATGTATATGGACATGTGCCGGCTCCGAGGATAAAATGCAATTAATGCTAATGTTGTCAGAAAATGGAGTGGAAAAACTTTCCTAATTACCACCATCGGACAGCGTATACAGTCGTCGCCTCCTTGGTCGTTTCTTTTAATTCCTCCGACTCTTGGCTGTGAGTGTCGAAAAATACTTACAAGTTTCGAATGTAGTAATGGGCCGACATTAAGTATTTAACGGAGAATTGCTTAAGAAGGCCTCTGCTCGTTTAATCCGAAAGATGCCCAGCCTGAGATAACTTTCCATTTTGCATTTAGTGTGCGAAACGGGCAGTGTTGGGTTTGAGTTGTTTGTTGCTTCCCGCCCTCTCTATGGTTGGTTTTTTGTATTTTTCTTGGGAGGGGAGGGTGCATTTTTTTTTTTCTGGCAAACTTCCAATGTGCCGGATGTCGAGACTTTGGGCAAACTTAAAGTGGTCATGTTCATTAGCACCCCATCATCGTTGGCATTGTACAAACACAAATTGTTATCCCTTTGATCTTGGCCATGAACTTAGGACTGATGATGGGGATGGATGTTGGCTATGGAATTAAACTGCATGCTTGAACTCCATGGGTATGCTTGTAATGGGTGATGGGAAAGTCCTTCAATAAACATCTTATCCTTGCTGTCGACTGATTTATGACGGCCGATAGATGTGGCAAACAACAAATTACTGCTGTCCGTTACAGTGCTTGACAGACGACCATATGCGGGCATGATGCAGACATGGATGGCGTAGGACGGTATAGTGGAAGGTCTTTCGAGAGTGACATATGTCAGTAGGGTTATATTGATTTATCCATGGAACTGATGCAGTAAGGCATTGACCCAGTTCGAAACTAAGTTCGGAAGTTGTAGCAAGAGCTATCTAACTGAAGTATCTGCACCGGATGATGAAAAAACGGTAGTCCCAATCCCAAGATTTAGAAAATCGTGTAATGAATGATATTGAGAAGCTAAGCTAGGGTCCTCTTGAGTCAACTTTTTACCTACTTTACAATGGGTCCAACTTGAAATAAATATTGGCGCGCCGGTGCATCCATGGGGACCAATTAAAAACGACTGCAAATGATTAAATACATCCAACCGTTTATTCAGTAGGCTGTGGAAGTACATGGACACATTTCGTACCAAAGACAGGGCCGGTTTTTTTTATTCCCTACTCCCTGACAACTCCCTTATACAGCTTCACCTCAATTTCTCCCCTTATTTGTTTCATCGGACGGTTGAATTACTGTCCAATGCCTGTCGATTTTTCGTTTCATTGGTAATGGAAATGACTGCCCATAATAAGCCATAAGAAGTTTCACTGCAATAGTTAATTTAGATAAGGTAATAGACTAAGGTTAATTTAGGACCATAGAACTAGCTTCACACATCCGAACCGCCTCCATCCGAGTGGTTGCGTTGCGAAGATTTTTCAGGACAGTTTGTCAAATCTTCTCAAGAGGTAGCTAGGTATAGCTCAGTGGAAAAAACATTTAAGCGCGTAATTTGCGTTTTTCGGGGCGTTGAACCGGAGACTCAATTATTGTGTCAAGGGGTTGCGTGTTCGTTGGATTCTGACTAAATTCCTTCTTGCGTTTTCTTCCCTTCCTCTTCTATCTTGTTATATCCTCCTCAGGTCTATTCATACCTTTTAAAACTCACTGCGTTCAATATATTTTTCTATCCAAGAAATTGAGTTCTCCGTGTGGTGTTCCTTTCAGTATACCTACTGTTTTCTCACATACGGGTTAATAATTTGGTGGCTGGCTCTTATAAAAGCCTATAACATAACCAAGCTCAACAGAGACCAAAGAACGGCATGCATGGGCACCTCAGGCGCTCTGCGGTCAATGCCGTCAGACGGCATTGGAGTTTTCGAAATGAGCCTTGCAAATGCAGCAAATTTAATAAATTATATTCGAGAAATTCCCGGACGGAACCGGATTTTACCCTTTGATCTAGGCCTGAGTTTTTAACCAAGCTGCATATCTATTTTTACCCACACTGATTTTGATTGCACACGCTCACAGTCCTTCTGCATCTTTTACTTTTAGACCTGCACGCACATCACCAACATCACAGCACACAGCGGGATCAGACTCAGAGAGTCGGGGACCCTATGGACATAGCAACATTCTGCTTTCTCTATCAATATAACTAGTACCACCCTCAACGGATTACATCACCCCAAAATACTCTTTACTAAACACTTTGAAGTAGAATTCCCTTCAAGATTAGAGTAGCAAGACGGTCGGATGAACAGTGACTCGAATTTAACGGACGGTTCAAAAATGGACTGTGGAGTAGGTGCCAGTGTATTTTCGGAGTATCTGAGCATCTCAAAATCCTTCAGGCTCAGCCAGTGTGTTTCAGGCGGAAATACTTGATATCTGTGAGGCCTGCCGCCTAATCAAACTACAAACGAACATAGTTCCGAGGACAAAGATAGACATATTATTCATTGACAGTCGAGCTGCGATCAAGGCTATCGCCTCAGTCAATTTAACCTCAAAATTAGTTTTAGAATGTCGACAGGCTGGCCTCACTGGATCAGTTCAGGATTACCCTGATCTGGATTCCAGGTCATAGCAACGTTTATGAAAACGAACAGGCCGACGACCTGGCCAGGCAACGTTCAATCATTTGCGGAACCGGTCAACATTCAAAGCAAACATTTCCTCAAAATTCCTATCGATAGCCAATCTCAAGTGGAGGAGGCTAACAAACTGTACCATATCCAGAAGGATGTGTCCAAGTTATAGCGGGGAAAGAACAACTCACCTTCTGAGTAAAACACGAAACGATATAGCCAGAATAACAGCGATCATCACAGGCCACTGGCCTATAGGGGATCATGCAGCCAGATTAGGCATCCCACATAATACACGCTGTCGCAGTTGTAGCGACGCAACCGAAAAAGAAACCCTCACTCACTACCTATGCGCTTGTCCGGCACTAGCTAAGACTAGACAGCGATCTCTGGGAAAACCCTTCTTCGCATCCCTCGAGGAAGTCTCAAAAAGTAGTATTAAAGAACTGATAACCTTTATGAATTCCACAGGCTGGATCTAAACTCTCCACTTCGATAAACCTTAACAACCAGGTCAAATGAGTTGTGGTAACAAAACGGCTTAGTGCTACTTTAGGTTCTTCAAACCGCCACATCTACTTACCTACCTACCTACCATACCTACTGTTTGTAGTGATACCCTTTTTAGCCGAAATCGTGGGCAGTGATACAATTGAAGCTCAACGACTTCAGAACTATCCCTACTGGAGCATTCCATACTTCCCTGTTATATAATAGGCACTAAAGGTATATTAGTATGGCCGGGTGTAGTCCGGGTGTCTGTATGGTCGTCGAAAGACCCAACCCTGTTGACAGTTTATAGTTTTATAAACTCTATACCAAGCAAAAATACACCCATTATAACTACCTCTTCGACGACTTATCAGGTATACTAAAGCTCCACAGAATTCGTCAGACCTTGTCTAACAACAGTCAGTCTCCAATGACTATACTTTGTTATACTTCCACTGATTTTCTTTACTTCCACTTCTGTTTATTTTTTATTGGTTTTCTTATATCAGACCATACAAATACAAGCCCCCCCATTGTGCGGTCTCAATGAAAAGTGAAACCATAAAAGCCTTCTCATCATTAGCTTCATTTACTCACTGCACAGTTTTTTTTTCTTTTTGTCCACAAGCTCAGGCTCTACGTGCAACGCAACCAATATGCCAACACACAAGAATACGTTTTTCATTCAATTTCTGAGGACAAAATATAAATATCTCACTCTCACTGAAAGCCCAGTAGTTGGAATGGAATCCTTTTGATTGTGTAGAAAGGAGAGTAATGTTCGCCAAGCCTATAAAAAAAAAATGACAAAAGTGGGCTTTTTGTGTTGATTTTCGAACCTACTACTATATTGTATTTGGACTTTTAGAAAAAAAGAAAAAAAAAACGGGAACAAATAAAAAAGCACGAGAGGGAGAAAAATTGGGAAAAATGTTATATGTCCATCTGCAGGATTCCATTAGGAGACAGTTTTTATGTCATTGTGCTAGCTTATAAATGGCTTGTTTTTATGTCAAGTGCCCCCATACGAAATGAACCGTAAATTGACCGACATGTATTTCAAGTTATCCTTTTAATGTTTGGGTGCATTTAAATAGCTACACTACACAGTGGCAAATATTTTAAATGGTTGGTATAGCTCCAGTAACAGGTCCGTATAGAATCGGTTGGCTTAACTTCTCGAAACCATTCGTTTGCTCCCAGTTACACAGTTGGGTAAGGTAGTTCTTCAAATGTGCAGCCTACCTGAAGTGGGGTCTTCCTTTGCTTCGTTGTCCCTCAGGAAGGGGCGAACTCAAATATTCGACGGGCTAGTGGCTAGTGCATTGAGATTAGCCCTTGTATGATAAAATTGTTGTCAAGGCCAATGTCGCTGTATAGCCCGTAAAGTTCGATGTTGAAACTTCTCATCCACACTCCATCGAAACAAAGTGGGACCAAAGATCACCCGAAGGATTTTTATCTTAAAGAGTGCCAAAAGAATTTCGTCTGAGTTTTTGAACGTTTAGAGCTCGCGGCCCGCTCTTTCAGTAGACCGGGCTTAGGTCAATAGTATTGACTGATGGTCTCCGTTCTTGACTGCATGTGTCAGCTTGCAGTTCTAATCGAACCAGTATCTCGGTGGCGGCACTTCTGATGGAAGCCTGGTAGTGTTCTGCTGGGAACTGAGTCCACTTCACGAAAGTGGTTTTATATCCCACTAGGTTGGAAGTGAACTGAGTCCCTCAGTGGACTTAGTTCCCGGGGACTTATTTCCCTGCATATCATGTTCTGCACTTAATGCTGGTAAAATATTTGCTGAGAGGCTAAGAGAAACGAAGTCGATAAAAGTTTTGGTGGTGTCTTGCAACGTCAACTCCTTTTGGAGCCTGCATTGAGCGTTGTTGCGCGGTGGATATCTGCTACTTCGAGTCTATGTTGGTTGTTTCGACGCAGAGACGCAGAAAGAGACGCATGCCGGCCCTGTAGATCGTAACGTGATCAATTTGATTGACGGATACCTACTTGATCTGGAGACCGCCAAAATCCCTTAAGTACCTATAATGGGAATCATGTGCTGGTTTCTCCCCGAAGCAAAGTCGATTACCCTGATTCCGCTTCTGGGAGGTGCTGTTATGCACGCTGCGCTTTTCAAAGATGCCCTCGTTTTCGATTGTTGCGTTAAAGTCTCCCGAACTTATCCTATACGTGTTTTCGAGCATATAGTAGAACGTTCCTTGACTATCTCATCCTTCAGCTCTTTGGACGTATGTACAGGCCTGCGTGCATTTTTTTTTTTTAATTTGACCGTGATGTGGATTCTGATAAGCTAAAATTACTTGCCTAAGTTTCCCTCTAATAAGAAATCCACTTTCAAAAATATACGTTGACCTTACTCCATGCAGAAGTCCTCAGTTTTTGGGGTTTTCCCATCTCATCTTAATTCCTGGATGGATGCAACATCTGCTTTATATATGTTAAAGGTCTCTAACCAATTGTTCGGGTGCACGCGATTGGTTTAAAGTCCGAGCCCTTGCTTGACCATAGCCCGGATATTCCACTTCGGGATTGTGAGAGCTTCTGGTTCATAAATTGCGATCGACTCATCTACCTTACTTACTGATCAAACCTTAGGTCCTTCTAATTCCTTCTTTGTTTCAACACCCTGGACATTGTCCTAGAAATTTCTCACTTACCTTATCTCCAAATTATGTCGAAGTAGCTCAAGTAAGGCAACTGTCATAATGACTGTTGGCGACAGGTTTGATTCAATCTAGTGAATCCAAATAGAACTTGTTGAAAGTGGACCTATATATAGGGCAATCATATGGTAGATAGAAAGAATTCCACTTCATTTTGGGCTAGGACTAAAAAATACGGGTCGTAGCTGGCCCCCCATAGCCTTGTCTATATAAAATAAAGTATTTCGCAAATAAACTGCATTATGAAGCATGCAAAATGCAACAATTCCAAATAACAAATTAAAGTGCAAATACAAGGGAAAAAAAACCTACTCTCCGTTACACCCAATTTTCCGACAATCTTCAGACAATAACGTCGCAATTGACGACTTACCCATGTCCATTATTTCGAACGCAACATACATAATGCAATGGCAATTATTGACCCAAGCCATTTCCATGCCATATGGCCAAATCAATGACGCAAAACCCCCTGCATTGCACAAACATGAAAGCAAATCAAACAATTTTAATCGAAACACTGTTAATGCAAGCCCTACACCAGGGGTTGGCTCAAAAAGAATAAACAGAAAATATTCTACGTCATGTAATCCGCTCGCATTACATGACATCGCGCCGGGAAAATAGTTGTCAACTCTGTGTGTTATGTTTCAGTCAAGCAGCGGTTTTTTTTTGTTCCTTCTGTTCCTTTATCCCACAGAGAAACAGAGAAACAGAGAAATTTTATAGGAAATTCCCTTCGAATAGCTACTGACAAAGGTTTGATGGATTTTTCCCCATTGGCATCAATTAAGGCATTACAACGTCATAATCAAAATGACAAATAGAATTACGTTTGACGAGGACTTGACAGTGCGATGTCAGGCTGTATAATGGCTTGCGGATGGGGGTGGTTGGATGAAATGGAAACGATGACGATTGAATGAATTTTTCGTTCTTCTGTAATCCCATTGAGGGTGTTCACGCAGATGAGGGTGGTATTATTTGCAAACTGAATATCATGGTCTATGCATTACAAACGGCAGCAGTTATTGGCCATTATGTGACGTAATTTAGATGAAGCGTTTTTCTTCGCATTTGTACTTGGGGTGGAGAAAGTCGATAATGAGGTTTTTCTTTGTTTTGTAAGCGTGTAGAATAAATTGTAATTAGTTGTGTAGTTTGAGAGATATTTTTTTAAGACCGTGTTCCTTGAGCAGTAATTATTAAATGATTGGGGGAAAAATTGGTAGGTAAGTCCTTTGTCCTTATTTGTGTGTATTTTTTGGGTCTGTAAATATTTGCTAAACTATTGTATGCTAATTGCAAGGTTAGTCTGTAGTTGTTGTTCAATTAACAGTGCTGATTGTACCCACACCAGTGTGGAGGGCAAAATTACACCTTAAGGTGTTGCCATTGTCCAACCGCCCGCGACTGTCTGAGAAATATCTGGGAGTATACCTATTCTCTGAATTAATACGACTTAGTTTTTTTTTTCGAAATTATGAAACGCCTCTTAAAAAAGATGAAGGTGATCACATCATGCAATCATTTATAAGGGAAAAAGCGTATCTGCAACCTCAAAAGCAGTGTTCAATCGAAAGCAATCATTTTCAAAAAAATGTTCGCATTTGAGTAAAAAAATACCATATATGAATTTATTGTAGCTCAGCTTCCTTATGGAGCAGAATGATGAGTGATAGCTCAAAATACTCGGAGAAGTATTGTCTAAAATGGATTTTAATCGTTTCTGGATTGATCTAGATTTATGAATATGATGACAAGTTGAAAGAAATAAAGTCGAAATAAAAGAGTTTGCACGAACTTTTTCGCTTCTTCGAACCTTTCTTATAAAATACATACTTATCCATTGTCTTGAGCACACAATGCACCTACAAGCTAAATTAGAAAATTCAAGATCCAAGGGTGTAAGTAGAGAAGTGATTTATAGATTTGTTGATTTTCTTTTATATAGTTAGACAAAGACAAGGGATCGAATAATTGTCTAGTCTCTGACGTAAACAAATAGGCACAAATAGTTCCTTATGAAAATACTTTAACAATGTACGTTTAGAGAACGCAGAGTTCCGCCTAACCAAGGTTTAAATTAAGCTAATACTCATTTCATTTCAGTAAGCTATGCTCAGCGTTACTTGTTAAAATCTATCTCTACTAAAAGTTTGTTTTTGATTTCTTCCTACAGTACCACCGTTCCTGGTATTCCTTTGTATTTGTAGGGACAGGTTTTACTATGACGCATTTTCCTTCTTAAGATGCAGTGTTATTTTTCTCTTGGATTTTGTACAGAATCCTTAATTTTTTCATTTTTCGTAGCTTCATCTCCTAAGGGCATTTGATTTGACGAAAACACATTAAAATACGCATCGAAAATCGCTCTAACAACGCCCAAAAAGCAAACCAAAATTATAAACAGGCCCCAAAGAAATCTTCAGAAACGCACCGAAAAACGTACAAAAAAACAACCAGCAAGCGATCCAAAAATTCTTTAAAGTGTACCGAAATAAACTCAAAAAAGCAACCAATAGACACCCTAAAATCAGTTCAGAAATGCTTCGAAACAAGTCCCAAAAAACCGAACCAAAAAGCGATCCATAACACTTAAAAAATTCACATAAAAAAGTCCAAAAAAACGAATCAATTCACATCTAAAAAACACGAACCAATATACGCCCCAAAAACACTTAACGATACCTGAAAAACTTTCTAAAAAACAACCAAAAACCATTAAAAAAAAGCCCGTTAAAAGCGTCTCAGGACACGAACCAATAACCGTCCCAAAAAAACATTATGCAAATCTGTCACTTTAACACAAAATAACTTCTGAAGTATAAAAGATGG
This sequence comes from Cheilosia scutellata, assembly GCA_955612985.1. Taxonomy (NCBI): domain Eukaryota; kingdom Metazoa; phylum Arthropoda; class Insecta; order Diptera; family Syrphidae; genus Cheilosia; species Cheilosia scutellata. The sequence goes on from OY015313.1 coordinate 85,464,923, forward strand.
ACAGAAATTGCAATGGAAAATAAAATATTTACACATACAAAATATTTTTACATTATTTCGCATTTTATCAAATAAGTTTGCTGCGTATCTGAATGGAGCAGAAAGATGAAAGATAGCTCAAAGTACTCGGGAAAGTATTGTCTAAAATGGATTTTAAAATTTTTTGGATTGACCCAGATTTACAATTGAAAGAACTTAAATCGAAAAAATGTCTTTCTATTCCTTAGGTCGGGCTATGTTAAAAATGGTTATGCGAGAGTATACAGAGTACACTAGGATTTTTTTTAAAGGACGTATTTTTGAATAAAGTTTGCAGCGTCTTTAGTGCTTAGCAAAACGTCTTAACAAATTTGAAGCTTACAAGTCTAGTAGTTTAGTCCTTAATTTTTCATCATTGAAATTCAAGAAAAAAAAAAACGCTGCACCTCCCTTTTCGCATTTTCAAAAATTGGAAAATCCGGTCTCACTTTCAATAGACGCATTAGGAGGATTATTTACTGACTAGCTGAACCCCCGCCGGCTTCGCTAAGCCTTTTATTTCTTTTTACAATTTTTATTTATTAATTTTTTTGGCCTATCAATTGATCACCGTAATTACCGACATTTTAAAAAAATCAACTCAATTGGTTGAAAATTACGGGCGACAGAGGGAAACATATAGTTTTTTCCACTTTGTTTTATATATATAGAGATAGCTGTACCCGCCCGACTTTGCCCGTGCACAGATGTTCTTTCGTAAAATGCGAGAAATGAGAATGAACTGGAACTAACTGAAAAATACAGCAATACGATATAACGTCATCGAGTTTCACCCCATAGAAGATGTTTTTTGTATAGGAGGTATACGATTTTGAATGTTTTTTTGGTATAGGAGGTGCCACACCCCTTTGTCCAACTTTGACCAATCTTCACGGAAGCACTCTAGAACCAATACCTAAGATTATCTGTAAGTTTGAGCTCAACCGAGTTGGTGGTTTTCGAGATATACGATTTTGAATGTTTTTTTTGTATGGGCGGTGCCACGCCCCTTTGTCCGATTTTGAATTTGCAGAGGGAAACATAGTTTTGCCACTTTGTTTTATAAATATAGAGATAGAGATAGAGATAGAGATAGAGATAGAGATAGAGATAGAGATAGAGATAGCGATAGAGATAGAGATAGAGATAGAGATAGAGATAGAGATAGAGATAGAGATAGAGATAGAGATAGAGATAGAGATAGAGATAGAGATAGAGATAGAGATAGAGATAGAGATAGAGATAGAGATAGAGATAGAGATAGAGATAGAGATAGAGATAGAGATAGAGATAGAGATAGAGATAGAGATAGAGATAGAGATAGAGATAGAGATAGAGATAGAGATAGAGATAGAGATAGAGATAGAGATAGAGATAGAGATAGAGATAGAGATAGAGATAGAGATAGAGATAGAGATAGAGATAGAGATAGAGATAGAGATAGAGATAGAGATAGAGATAGAGATAGAGATAGAGATAGAGATAGAGATACAGATAGAGATAGAGATAGAGATACAGATAGAGATAGAGATAGAGATAGAGATAGAGATAGAGATAGAGATAGAGATAGAGATAGAGATAGAGATAGAGATAGAGATAGAGATAGAGATAGAGATAGAGATAGAGATAGAGATAGAGATAGAGATAGAGATAGAGATAGAGATAGAGATAGAGATAGAGATAGAGATAGAGATAGAGATAGAGATAGAGATAGAGATAGAGATAGAGATAGAGATAGAGATAGAGATAGAGATAGAGATAGAGATAGATAAGAGAAGAGAAGAGATAACTACTTATCATCGATCATCTGATATCGAATTTCAATTGTTTTCATACATAATGCAGGCTCTCAAATTTAGTTGGTAACAGCGAAGCATTGGCGGGTCCTCAGTTAGAACATAGGTAGGCAGGGACTGAGGCGTGTAGCGCTGAGCCTTTCCTGACCAGATCATCCGCACGCTCACTGCCGTATATGTCACTATGCCCTGGAACCCGGAGAAGTGTGACCCTGAAGCGTTCACTCAGACAGACGAGCTCGTTCCGTCACTCCTGCACCAGTTTGGAGGATATGGTAGCCGAGTCGATGGCTTTGATGGCGGTTTGGCTATCTATAAGGATAGCAATGCTTTGTTTATGCGTTGTATCACGCCCTAGTTGCGTTCAAGCCTCTCAAGCAGTAATTCCTCCTGGAAAACGCTGGCGAAATCCGGTAAGCGGAATGAGATTGATATTTTCAGTGATTCCAAGTAGACACCGGCCCCCACACCACAGCTCATCTTAGAACCGTCGCGTCGATGTATATCACCGTGTCGAAGCCCATCACTACTTCGTCCCTCTTCCACTGAGCCAACGTGGGGAACTTCCCTGACAATAGTATCATTATGTCGTCCGCGTACGTGACAACTTTGTTCCGTTACCTACCTATATAGTCTCAAAAGATTTTTATTTACAACCATTAGCCATAGTAGGGGCGAGATGAAGCCACCCTGTGATGTTCCTCTATGGGCGAATTTGATTATGTGGCTGCTGCCTAGTGTTGCCTGAATAGTTCTTGTCCTGATCCTGAGCATAGAGCATATCCATTGTCTAATAAATTCCTCTATGCAATGCTCAATCAGACATTCAAGAATAGCTTCAGTATGTACAGTGTTGAACGCTCCCTCTATGTCAAAGAAGGAGGCTAGTGTGTATTAGTTATAACATAAAAATCAAAATATGCGCATGGCGTATTTTTATATGAAAAACTGCGACACTCTGATTACATTTATTTTTAAATCTACCAACAAAAACAGTAACAATCAGTTTTGTCAGGCTAATGAAAAAAAAGAACACATCCTATATTTAAATTAATTTTAGAAAGTTATTTAAGTAAATCTTAAAACAAAAAAGGAAAATCAAAATTTCACTAACGAGTTGTTATGTTATTGCATTACAGTATAAGTAATGCAATCCGTCCGTACATTCACATTAAATCACATCAACTTCAACCCTATTCAAAACGATAAGCCCCCCAAACTTACTTTTAACAACAACTTCCTCCTTTGCCCGCAGCCCAGCACAATATAAATGCAAAGTATACACGAACTGCAAGTATTATAGCAAAACGTCCACTCGCACCATAATCGGAAGCACGAATTTGTGCTAAAGTTTCTGATATGAAGTCGTGCTTGGCGTATGGAGTGTAACACGTCCACCACATTTCCTTGGCATGTGTACGAGTACCACTCATGTACCACTTGTTATCATTGGCGAAGTTCTCTGCTCTCCAGAAACTATGCGTGTTTCAACTAATCTCGAACTCGATGTCGATGCATTTTCGTCGGACTGTGTGTGAGCGTGTATCCTTCAGATACATTTGCATGCGGTGTATGGAAGAAGGATGGAAGAAGAGATGAGTCCATAAGTGCATTCGTATCTATCTCTCTCTCTTGATATCAGTAGTTATGAAGAGGGTACACATTTAATCCGTTTTACGTGCACTAAATGTGGGCCAAAGTAGTTATACGGCATAGACGAAACGATATTCTGAATTTTCTTCGTCCATATATGCATGTGTATAGCCATACCGCAATGTGGTCGATGTTGTACTTTACAAATTAGTTAGACAGGCATTATAGGTCTTGGATATCAATGAAAGTTTCCAATGTGGTTGAGCTTACATATCGAGGAAACAGGATGAGGATTTACTTTGTAATGCGGTTAGAAAGATCCGTTTATGTGCAGTAGAATTGGCTTTCAACACTCGAAAATATTGACTGATGAATTTTGGGGTTTTTAAATCAAACGTAGCCAATGACAAGGTACATACTTTCATGGATTAGTTGGTCTAAAGTTGCTGAAGCTAAGTTCTAGGCTCAGTCTTGAGAGGGCCCCGGAAAATTTTCCCCGAATCTTGATATCGTTGTAGATTGGCATTGGCGAGGTCATCCGCTTTTGTTGATTGTGTACTTGGGAGATCTTAAGGGTAAAAGTTAAAAACCAGACGTGCCTGCATTGATCCTTGATACAATCCATTTCTTTAATTATCCTGTATTGAACTATGCTGATCGTGTAAAAATACTTGGAATGATCTGTCATTGAGTGTTGTATGGGATGATGGAGATCTTCACCTTGAAGGCGCTTCAGAGTCAAACCGTCCCTCCAGGCTGAAATCGACAAATATTACCCATATTTTTTGAGGTTGAACATGTTGACTCTTTCGGTGACCAGAGTCGTGTTCGACCAGTTCCCCCTTAGTGATAGAGGTGGTGGGTCATCGTCTTCATATGGCAGGTATACGGATGCAAGAATGATCTGAGTCTCACCCTTGCGGTCGTACACCGCCGCTGACAGGTCGCCGTTGCGATTTTCTTACGATATAGTAAGGTTTGAAAGTAAGATATTTCCAGTATGCAGCTTCTCAATTTACCTGTACAGTGGGAGTGTAGGAGTTTGTAGTGTTTTGACCCTAATCCCTGGAATTTGTCTTTGAAGAGCCAAGGTTACTGGATATAGGCTACGTCCACATTTTTCTCCGCCATAAAAAGCAGCAGGTCGTCGGTGGCAGCTTGTGAGTGATGCAAATTAATTTGAACCACTCTGAGCTTTCCGACGCTGGTCATCATTTTTAGAAAGGGAGAACTTAATGTCCCCTAATCCGAATTTGACGACAGCTCTCAGATGTTCGGCGGATCTAAGATCCACCGCAACTCGCAAGTCCAATCCACCTCCTTTCTCCCTCGTCTTCGAACTCACGAACTTCCATTCATCTACCTTCAGTTCCTTGTTCAGTATGCTCACTAGCTTGAGTATGGATTGTACATCCGGAGCCGGAGGAGGTATCCATATATACGCCAATATACGAACTGGTAGGACTGAGGTAGGTATCGCGTCCAGTTTAGAACCGGGAACGATTTTGATAAGGCTGACCCAACTAACAATTTAACTTGTATAAGGTCCAATTGTTTCAATTTAACAAGCTATAACTTCTATAGTGTTGTTATAAGGCTGATTTACGGAAGTTTTTATTAATAGCTTCTTTAAGGCATTTCGTAAACAATTCCACAAGCTGTACAGAGGGATGCGATATTCTTATTTAACGAGGCCTCTATAAGGCCTGCCGAAGTAAGTTAATCGAAATCTGAAAAATAAGAGCTTCTATAAAGCTTGGTATTCGATGTCAATTCAAATATCCTCTATAGGGCTGTGGAATCAAGAATTAAGTCAATGCAAGTAATGTAAAAATCTATTTAAATACTAGCTTCGGCGATAATGAAAAATACTAATTATGGAACTAGATTTTTCTAAGAATTTCGTCTATTCTTTTTTCATGTATTTTTTTAAGAATGAGTAAAGGAATACTAGCATTTTTACAGTCAACATTGGTTTTACCTTACTCTCCATAGAATGACGTGTTAAGAAATTATTTCTTTTAAGTTCACTTGTAATAAACTAGGTGGATAATTGCAGCAAATTAAAAAAATACATTTTCGCTTCCTTAGGTTTGTTATAAACATTTAATCGAAGTGATGATGCTTACATGCAAGCTAATAGCTGTCATAATAAGTATAAACTATACTACGGAAGCTATTGACTTTCTTATAGAGGATCTTTGAATTGGCTTCGATTAACAAGCTTTATAGAAGCTTTTATTATTCAGACTTCAACCACAAAACAATCTCTGGTTTGTGCTTCAACTAACCAACATTCGGCGTGTGCTCGAGCCTCAGTGGAGCACAGATTTTTTTTTTTTTTTAAGATAGATAAAAATGCATGATTTTTTTCCAGAGAGTTTGGGATATAATAATTATAGCGTACATATACATACTACTTTCATAACGAGTGTAGTAATAAATATTTGTTTTCAATTTCCAAAAAAAAACAAGCCGACCTTGATTTTCTCGTACAAGGAAATTATTGTTGCTATTAATTTCGTAAAGTCCTATACGTACATTATCTACATCTATGAAGCTTGAAAAGTTAATGTAGTTCAACTTATACATTTTTAAACTACATTCTGTATAAATCATATTGGCCTATTGGTTGCGTGTTGGGCTGGGGTTCCGGAGGGTGCGAGTTCGATTCCTGAATGAAGCACAAGTAAGTTTGCATTTTTTTCAATTAAAATAAATTTATATACTTTCAGAACGTTGAATAAATTCGTGTACAATCCAAATGGCGGATAATGTCAAATAAAAGCAATAAAAATACTAAATAAAAAATATACACAAATCATTTTTTGTTTGGATTTTTCTAATTTCGTTAAGATTTCCGTAATGACTTCTATAAGGCCTTAGCATAACATCTTACAGCCTGTCATGAGCAGTTATGTAGCTTTCACAGAGCCTGCGGGGAAAAGTCTTAGGGAAAGTAAATAGCTTCGCAAAAGTGCGCCAAATAGGTTTCCATAAGATCTTTTACAGTTGTTATGGAAATAAGAAAATAGCTTCCTTTGAGCCTTATGGAAACTAAATTGTTACTTGGGGAGTATGCAGGGCGTTAGAAAGTCAAAAGACTTTCTGTTGACACATCCTACAACCTTAACGCCTTTACTCCAACCCGCTCCGTCAAAGTCGCAGATATCTCCGTTGCCTTCTTTAACCATGGCTTTGAGAATTTCGGCCTCAACTTTTAGCCAGTTATCTGCCGACAGCTTTACTTCGGGGTTGCTGTGGTCGATGATAGCTAGAGTTTGCTCGTCAGCGGTCTTGGGACTAGACTTCACTTTCTTAGCCACATTACCTGTTACTTCGTCAGCTGAGCGTATTCTTTTTGGAGCCGACCGTGTTGCTAAATTTCTAGACTTGCCGATCGGTTCCTTAGGAATGGTGCCTGGCTTACTTGGTGGTGGTAATTTGGAAGTTGAAGTTATGGATGTGCAGGGGGTACGGTTTACCTTTTTATTAGGCTGTACCCTGGCCCTATCAACATTTTTGGCTTCACCTTCACAGATAGTCGATGAATCAGTAGCCATGACTGTCAACGGTACGGGATGTGCCATTTTGCCATGAAGTTTCTCGTACTGCTTGACCTTCTTAGCATGCATCAGATCAGAGCCTTGTCTATCTGTCAGAGAGCTTAGCAACATCTCTGGTCTTCATTCTCTTTAGGAACTTCAACGAGCATTTGTAACCGTCTCTGGTTTTCTGCTCGGAGGTTCTAGAAGTCTTCTTTTGATCGATGGGTACGACTGTGTCTTCTAGAAGTCTGTTCTCTGTCTCGGATTCCATGGATTGAACGTTACTAGACTGGGAAGAGAACATCTCCCCCACTGCAGTCATGTTCGGCCAAGGTCTATCCGACAGAGTGGTAACTTCCAGGGTGTCACTGCGGTTTCCTCCTGCCGATTTAATTTTGGTCGGTCGAGTAGCGAGCTGCCTTCACACCCTTGTCAAACAGTGTGATCGTCCATGAAAGTTGGGCCCTCCAGATACCGTAGCCCTGCCTCTCTGTGGATTTTCACTAATGTGCATTCTACGTTGAGTAGTCAAATCATTTCGTTGTCCTTCCATGTTTGGTTTTCTTCGCATTAGTAAGTTCAGCTGCATTCTAGGCATTGCCCAGTCGCTACCGCTAGGAGGTAAAACTAACACTTGAGAGTGACCCGATGAGAATCGCCATACCTAGAAGGCTTTCAGCTCCTCGAATGACCCCCCAACAACCATAGTATAGCCAAATTATGCATTTGGAAGCGATTTGGGGAAATTTGAACTCCCGAAAAGGGAGGTCAAAATTTGTATGGAAACAGTTTGGCGATTTTTAATTAACGCCCAGCCCCAGAGTTAGGAAGCGGACATTCTGAATCCAATTTCTGTGTATCGCTCAAGTGAGCACTTAGAAGAGATTTGGGAAAATTCGAACTCCAAAAAATGGGGGGAAAGGGGGGTCGAAGCTAGTATTGGTGATTGGTGATCAACGCCCAGCCCAAACGGTTAGAGCTATAGGAAGCTGATATTTGGAAGTAAATTTCCTTTTATGATCAAACTGAGCGCTTAGAAGCGATTTGGGCAAATTTGAATTCCAATGGGGGAAAAGGGGGTCAAAGTTTAGGACAGTTTGAGAAGAAACATTTTGGTTTGGCCTTTGATTTCATGTCAATTTTGAATTTGCAAGTTGACCGAATTTTAGTTTAGTTACATCGAAGCCCACATATCACCGCATACAGACCGCAGCGCCACTGCCCCACTGCAGCATAATTCCCTCCGTGTATCCATGCAACCTTTACATTTGAATTTAGTTTCCTATTCTGTCAGGTGATAGGTACCTGTTCCTATCCTGTTGGAGCCAACTCGAAGCGCTATTTTCTAAAATTTATTTCGAGCTTCCACGTCCATTCACGCAAAAGAAAATTTTAATAGAGTTATGTCGTTCGTAACAAGGACGAGGACACTCTGAAATGCGGGTACTCCATTTCAAAAATTTAATTGAAGCGGAACAAATTGAATTTTATGCAAAACCCAGAAGAGTGCTATTTTATCCTGTGTTTTAAATGAACTCCTCTACAGAAAGGCCTTCATTGTGCAGCTTGCAGTATGGGTATGGGTCACAATAATGTAATTCTTCTCCAATGTAAATGTCGAAGGAACACAATTTCCAACCGAGCCTCTCTCTATTAGGTTTGTTCACCCTTGTCCCTGGAAGGACTGTCTTAAAAGCAGGGGTAGAATTAAAACTAAAAAAAAAAAATGTGTAACTGCATGTTAAATATCTTTCTTAACCGCCCCCTCCGGTACACTGGGGTTTCAGTCAATATGCACAATATACATTAACCCCTATATTTACCTTGTCTCACTTTGGTGCAGATTGTCTGCTTTCTCCCAACTTCCGTCTTCGCACATAACAAAGTAAGTGAACGAAGTTAAGAAGAAGAATAGAAAAAGCTGTAGGTATACCTATGTACATACCACCAGCCATCCCCCAGGAGGAACATTTGCACTCCATTTTTAATGATCAGCTAAGGGTTAGGTTACTGTACTCGTAGTGTGTACCTATGTCGCTGTGTCATGCTTTGTTTCTTCATTAAGGATATTACATACCAGCCAGCGTACGATGTGCTTCAATCTAGACAGGTAAACAAGGCGTTAATTAGTCTTTCTTGTTGTTATTCTTCTTGCTCAAGGTATACCTATGTTTACGTTTTTCTTCTTTTTTTTTTTGTCGGTCCCTTTTCAATCTTGGGGTTTGTGTTAGGTTTTATTTTTTCGTTTTTCGTTTTTGTTTTAGAGAGCAAGGCTTTCATAGTTTATGTGCGGTAGGTTTTACATTATTGGGACATTTTTTACCTTTATCTTGAAGATTTAGTTAAAACGTCTTTGTAGGAGGATAATGGAAATTAACCGCGGGCAAGGAAATAATGAACTGAAATATTACGCGCAGGATGATGTCACTTAAGGAAAGCTCTTTTAATACAAGCAAGTATACGGTTTGGTTCTATAATTAAAATGAGAATAAGTAGGTAATTTATTATGTATATGGAGATAGATGTCTAAATCTAGAAGAGTCTAATTGAGACATTAAAGGGATCAGTTCTTTGATTGACTGAGATAAGTTCTGAATTTTATTTGTGACAACAATTGGGGAGTATACATAGTAAATGTAGTGATGATGGCAGTTCTATCGGGTATCTTTAAAGGGAGATATACCTTAATATTTACAACTGAACAGAAAATTAGAGCAATCCGAGGAGACTCACTGAATGAATTTTGACAGCTTCTTGGAGAAACATGGAAACCAGAATAAAATATAGGTAACTTGTGTAAGAAAATCCAAGAAACTCTAAAGAACAATTTTTTTTTTTGTGTTTATTTGAGAAACATATTATATTTAAGTTAATTCATTTTTGTTTTTGTATTTAATTTGTTTGGCGCGGTCTCCTCCGGTCGTGGATAATGGATCGTCATCATCAACTGTAATTAAAAGTAAAGACAAAAAGACACATGAGCCCAACTTGCGTAAACCAATGAAATGCAAGAGAAAAAGTATTGATTTAGATCAACAGCGAATAAGGTAATGAGGTGAGAAATGTTATGATACAGACACAGCACATGAGGCAGGAATACGCACATCCTCATGCGTGGGCATCATTGTCAGGCAAGCGGAAACACCACAGCGAGCCGACGAAGGCATAATAATTGGAAGCGCACCAACCAACTCAACGGTACGGACTGGAAGGAATGCGCACTCCCTATCCCCTCTCGGATGAGCTGACTGTGTCATGATGAAACACAGCACATGAAGCAGGAATACACACATCTTCATATGTGGACGCTAGTATTGGACAAGCGGAAACACCACAGCGAGCCAACGAAGACAATATTTAGCCGTAGCGCACCAACCAACTCAACGGTACGGACTGGGAGGATTGGCCACTCCCTATCCCCTCTCGGATGAGCTGACTGTGTCTGATGAGAACACAGCACACGGAGCAGGAATACACACATCTCCAGTGTGGACGCTAATGTTGGACAAGCGGAAACACCACAGCGAGCCAACGAATACATCATTTAGCCATAGCGCACCAACCAACTCAACGGTACAGACTGGGAGCAATGCCGACTACCCATCCGCTCTCGGATGAGCTGACTGTGTCTGATGCGAACACAGCACACAGAGCAGGAATACACACATCTCTGTGTGTGGACGCTATTGTCAGGCAAGCGGAAACACCACAGCGAGCCGACGAAGCAGTGATAGGTTCGTAGATAGCATCCAACTCAACGGCATTGACAGGGAGGACCACGCACTCCCATCCCTTATCAGATGAGTGATCTATCTCGCTCAACTACCACTTTAGGCTAGAACCACTACCAAGTACAAACAACAATATGATCACAACCGTCATATGCGAACCGTCGCACTTTACCAACACCATTTCATTCTGAAAGAAATTTGATCTATGAACACATGTTCTCACATCACCACTAATGCGCTTGTGCACAACCGTGCCGTGGTCGACTGAAAATCAATCAACTAGGAAGAATTCTTTCTCTGAAGGAGATCGTTTTTAAAAGTGAATAAGATATTTGATCAACTATCTCTCATTATTATAAATTTAACAAGGAATAATTACACAAACAGGTCGGAGATAACTCACTAATATATAAATTTAAAACACAATTCTAAACAATGCAAATGTAGGCTCAGTGATAACTCACCCTTTCTCTATTCCGTTGTTTCCCTATAATTTGTATCTTTCACCACTTTATTACTTTAACCACTTCACTGTTCAAGTACCTATTTCTCACTAACTGCATTACATCGAAAAAGATCTTGCGAATCCTCAAACAACACACAATTCGACGGTACAGTGCTTGTGTTTTCATGTGTGCATTGTACAGCTGTGATGCTCTTTACAATGTCGACGTGTAGTCTCCAGACTATTCCCCACGATGCGATCAGCGAAAGGGAATACAAATATAATGTGAGAACGAATGTGAACTCTCATTGGGTTTAACTTTGTTTTAGAGTATGCATCGTGCATTAATTGTGTTTGTGCGCTGTTGTCTTTTTTTATGACTACAAATAATTTTCACTTACCTCACTACGCCTTACACTTTATGGTAGCAGAATGGACCAGTAGTTGATGTGCATTGTCCGAAAAAGAATGTATAGATTCGTACCCCGGCATGGGACATCAATACACTGATACTCACAATAAAGATAATCACCTTACAGAAGTTCTAGTCTGATTACTCCCATGACTTGGTATACCCTTGTTAGAAGAAATTTAAACATTTCGGGGTCGTATACGTAACTTTTTTCGCAACGGAATTGAATTTTTTTTAATGTTTTCCTTACTCCCTGAGTGAGTTAAAGTCTCTCACATAAGTGCCGAAAATTATAGTGGAAACTCAATGCTTGGCTCGCTACGAAACCTGTTTCCTCAAGTACTTTACCATAGGGTACTGGAGTTGGGTTTTCGAGCCAATATATGTAATATGTCGGCAATGGATCAGATCTTTACAACTACATATCACAAAACGCTTGATACAGAAAAAAAAATAAGTTGTACGTAAGTTTTGTTGCTGCTCTTGCCACATAGTCAGGAGGTCATTGCTATTTAATCCAGTAGCGACAGGGTTATTGTTAAAAACTGTCAAAATCTACGAGCATTTTCATTCAAATAAGTCTGCACCGGTTAGTGAGTAAAGGTAAATCAATAGAGGGTGTCCCATAATTCACGCAACATTTTTTTGCGCCATTTAATAGTACAGTGATGCTAACGGAAAAAATGATAACAATCTGCCAGCTGACAGTTCGGAATTAGTATACATGGAGCGAGTTATATGTCTTCGGCTGCGCCAGTTATAAGTAGGTCTAGGTCAATTAAAACTCAAACACGTTTCAAGTCTATGATTTTTTTTCTATAGGTATTAATGTTTTTACATTTTTTTTTTAAACTTCAAAAGTCTAAGTATACTACATAATATGAACATTACATATATTCTAAGCTGTGATTTTTTTCTTTCTCCACCAATCGCTGGATTATGCTGTACAAGTAGGGTAAATGTGTCAACAGTGAATCAGTGTACACAGTGAATCACTTGCTTTCATAATAGCTCCTTTTATTTTAAAATTAAAAAGAACACATTTTAACTTCCCCTCGCAACAAACCATAAGTCTGCGCGATCGAGTTTTCGAAGTGGGTTATCCTCGTATATTTGTGTTTTCAGCTTAGGTAAGTAATTTTTTTTTTCTGTTTTATTTTTGATTTTATTAAAAAAGTGTGTATTGTAACTTCATTTGAGTTTAATATTTTGTACTTTTGCTTATATAGACTTATTGTCAATTTCTTTACTTTGGTGAAATATTTTATAAATTATTAACATATTTTTGTGAAATGACAACACAGTACACAGTGAATCAATTGAAGGTGGTACACAACACAGTGAATGAATGATTCTTATATCATAAACATCTTATTTTGTTTTTACACAGCTATTTGTTTTAATTTACCCCTAGGCACACCTCCAGTTACTTTGGGTTTGGCTACACCGAGTTTATAGATGAACTTGGAACTTTTTCAAGAAGTGTTGAGGCATTTTATTAAGCATGAGGCATTTTATTTTATTCTATTTTATTATTTTCGATTTTATTCTTTTGTTTATCTCTTAATAATATATGGATTAATAAATATAAATATATAATGAAAAAAAAACTTATATTTTTACTGAATAAATGGATTTTAAATCCTTGTTTCACTGTGTATGTGTACAATGCACTGATTCACTGTGTACTGTACACCCATAGTACACAGTGGATCACATGGGAAGGGTAATTTCAAATAATTTTTTCACTATCTCAGGATTAATAAAGCTTTGGGATTTTGTGCTTAGAATGAAGATAAAACATTGAAAAAGCTGTGGAAAAAATGTCATGGCTATACTATTATAAATGAGAGCTCAACGGCGCAAAAAGTAAAAATTGATCCACTGGTTGACACCTTTACCCCACATGTAGGTACATTGTACAAACCTTAGGGGTTGTTGACAAGCCAATCTGGTTCTTGATGATGATGCTAGTTGCCAGCTTTTGTTGCTATGTAACTAGCGCTATACGAAAGAACAACGCATTTTCATTGTTGAGCATTATTTTAAAAATAATGAAGGTTTGACAGCTACAGTCCGAATTATTCGACCAAAGTGATGAAGCTCATATTCATGTTGATGGCTTCGTTAATCATCAAAATTGTCGCATTTAGGGTTAAGAAAAACCCACGAGTAATTGTTAAGGAACAAATGCATCCACAACGCGTGACTGTTTGGTGCGGATTTTGGGCTGGAGGCCATTTTATCGGACCATTCTTCATTGAAAATGCGGCTAGTCAGGCAGTAACAATTAATGGTGTTCGTTATCGTGACAGTTTTTAGTGCCTAAATTACAAGATACGGATGTAACAAACATGTGGTATCAACAAGACGCTGCCACATGCCATAAAGTCACAGAAAACCATTCATGCACTCATGAGTCATTTCCTAATTCTGTAATCGGCCATTTTTGCTATCAGAATTGGTTATTGCGATTTAACGCCATTGGACTTATTTCTTTGTGATTTGTTGAAGTCGAAGATCTATACAAACAAGCCCACGACCACCAACGTCTTGAAAGAGGAAATTGGGAGGTGTGTTAATGAAATTCAGCCACATTTATATGAAACGGTCATAGAAAATTTCAATAAGATAGTACGTACGTACAAAGAGATGACGGCCATTTATCCGATGTGCTATTCCATACATAACCCCAATCTGTATACTCTATGAATCAATAAAAAATGTAATCTTTGAATCATGGGACACCCTTTATCATCAACTTTTCCTATAGAGTATGGTGTCCCCACAAGGTTTTGTTCTAAGCCCCTTAATATACCCCCTTAAGCTCCGAGATATAGATGTGACGGGGACGTTCTTGTCATCACAATCTAAACCTAATTACCTTACATTTTAAGAAAAAACTTAAAGGCTTAATGGCAGATAACATTCGAAATGTTATGTTAAGTTCTTGTTATAGTTATTAGGTTTAACTACCCGACAATAAAAGACTCGAACAAGTTAGCCGAAGTTACGTAATTGTCAGTTAAATATAATGACAATTTTTGAAATTGTTTTTGTCAAAGGTCGTACAAAGGTTTTCGTCAGAGGTTGTCTACCATATTTTTAACAAATTATATGAAACAGAAATTTGAAAATTTTGCAGTTGGCAGTTTACTAGTTGACACCTGTCGCAATTGTCAATTTGTATTATTTGCGGTTATAGCGTTTGAAATGTTTTTGTTGTATGTAAGGGAAGTGCTACGTCTTTTTGGAAAAGCCCGCCCACATTTAGTAAAATGCTTCCAATATACGACCATTTATCAATTTTTAAGGCTAATAGCTGACATAAATGTCGAAATATAGTAGTTTAAATTATATTTTGCAATGTAAATTCCCATGTGAGTCTTTCTGAATTTAAAAACATATTTCGTGAATTTCTTTGAACTTTAGCTTCCATTAATGTCGGGGAATAGTGTTTTGAACATTTTGTTTATATGGAAGTTACCACGCCCTTTCCACTTTTTGAAATGTGTTTAATCGTACTAATTTGTGCCTTTATGGCTTCAATAGTTGCCAAGAATAGGATCAGTTGTATATGGAACGTGCCACGACCTATAATCCAAAACTCTTCATATAGTAGTAGTGGTAGAAATACTCTCCCACGAATGTTCATGGATACCATCAGATGGGAAAAGGTTTCTGAAATCCTATGAAGGACAAACATTCAGCAAAATTTGTCAAGTCTATGCCAAAAAAATAATTTTTTAATTCCATGAAATTAGTGGGTATTAATGTGGAACTCCTTGTTAATAACCTTTCTCAATACTTTTGAAATGTAAACAGTCTTTTAGCAGGGTGCAGGGCTAATACGTTTAATGTCGAAAATCTGGAAAATGCCAGACAAGAGCCCAAAAGGAGCACTTAAGAACATTTTAAAAAGGGCCCGTTCTCGTAAAGTTTTTGTAATGAAAAAAAAAAACCCAAACACTTGCTTGGTTTGACAGCACGGGGCTAGCTAGAGTGACAATCTCTTACTTCGCTATTGTTTTAAATGGAACGATGTCCTTGATAAGGTCAACCTACATTTCTATAGACGAAATTGCTTTCCTCCGATTTGCCTTTTTTGAAGCACGAATTTTTTGCCATACCATTTCTATCAAAGGTTATAAACAAAAACGTAACTTAAAGACCATCGAAAAACCAAATTTCATGAACTTAAGATTGAAGAAGGTGTGCGAAAGTAGAAGCAGTTTTTTTTTAAATAAAATCCAAAGGTCCTTGCCCTCATTAAAAGACTAAACAAACCTTTAGAAAACTGCTTGCCATAACTCCGGAACATAAAAATTGTGTCATTTTGGACGATGACGAAAGTTTGGTTAGCAATCGTGTGAACTCGTCAGCAGGGTATAATTCCAGACTCAAACAGCACCAGCAACATACCAAACTTATTTAACAAGGCTATATAATTCTCCAAGTTGACTATATTATTCACCACCCCCAAAGCAAGTTCATCGCTATCGTAAAACTACTGAGCCATAAAAAAAAACGAAACCTAGTTAAGCTACCTACAATATGGCAACATGAAAAGGGCGTATTTCGTAGGCAAATAATTTAGTCCCATTCGTATCCTTCCATCTACCATGCGAGCAGTTCAACTTAACGACAAGTTGCTCAAATTGAAACGGCTATAAAATATTCATAGGAATTTTAAAAACACAACTTTAGAGCCTTTTATGATTGTTGTGTTGGCGATAAAATTCACGCATGGCACTCCCCTATAGGCCAGGTTATGTGTCATCCCATCATCAGTCACTAAAAAACAAGTGGCCAAGTCTAGCACGAGAATAAAATGGAGCTCCAGCAAATTGCACTCGCTAAGCGCCAAAATGCCAAAATTGACGAATGTCCTCAAAGAAGTTAGTCGCGTACGTGCACCGCCGGATATTACATACTTCTCGGTCCTTGAGTTGTGAAAATGAAAACAAAGATTCGTCTTTCGTTATTCAAAAGAATGTGTAATCCAAAGGAAGAAGAAACAATGAAAGGATAATACTCATATAATGTGAGAAGGACTTTTGGAATTATCTCCTTCCATCCGGTGGTGTGGTGTTATTCGTTAATACCTTTAATCGCTTCCCGTGGACAGTGCTTCACGTAGAATCCTTTTTCGCCTCTCTATTGGCCGACACACCAACTCCGTTGGTGTATCTCGTGCTTTTATCCTTTGATTTTCTTTGTTTTTATATTTCGTGACAAGAGGATGGTGTAATGCTGTATTATCCTTCAAGCGATAAATTGCATTGCATACATTGCAAATAGCATAGCGAGCAGAAGACAAAACACTCTAAAGTTGAGCTTGGAATGTGATGGAGTGTCGAAGGATCACATTTTTGTTGCATCCACACTTGTTCTTCTTCATTTTTTTTTTTCGTCGTCGTTCTGTTGGTAAAATATAATAAAGCTAACATCATGCTTCAAGTGCTATTGCTGGAAGGCACATAGCAAGGATGTGTCAATAGTGTACGAATGAAAAGATACATCTACACATGCATATAGGATAGGAGAGATATCCTGCTGTATGATAAAAGTATATTGCTAAGTGCATTCAAAACGGAGTAAGAGACACTTTCGGCGAACCGCCTAACAATGCAATGGAGAGAACTGTTCAAAGGTTTGAGGTTTTCGGATGGCTATAGCGCACAGAAGACAGAAGCTAACGGGCACCGTGTGTGTGTGTCTTTCTCTATTGTGCGACAAGCACGTGAGTGAATGTGATCTGTGACGATGTGCCTGGATGGTGGAGTGGAGCAGAGCAAGCAGTGTTGGGACTTGGGAGCACTCTTGCTATATTTTTATTTGGTTCTTCCATTGTTTTCTAAAGGAAAATAATAGACGAAGTGCCGTGCGAAATGGCAAGGAAGAAAGGAAGAATATTTTTATTTTGTGTGTGCTGAGTATTTGGGGACATGAAGTGGGATGGCGAGCTCTGTGTTGTCGAATGCACTTGTTCATTTTGAAACGTTCAAGTCGTGTTGCATTTGTAATTAGAAAAGTAGAGGATTTTGTGGAGATTTTTGTAGATTTGTGTGGACTGTGTTGACATAATTTTATTTCAGGTAATCCCTTTGTTTCAACAGTTTGAGGGAGGATTTCTACTACCGCTATCCGCTAGGAAGGGACTTCAGATCAAACCCTGATGAAGAACTCCGGAGAAGTACCAAATTCGGGCTAGACTAATTTTCCAAATGAATGAAGGACAAAAAAAGGCTGTTAGGAGTGCAGATTCATTTTCTAAGAAAACTCGATGGTACTTTTCAGATCACAGGCGGATGCGCCTTTTACACTATAAACCTAGACCAAAAGTCACCCAAATGCTATAGAAACATCCGGAAGACGAGCTGAAAGATAGTTTTGAAGCTAGATGCAAACAAAGGGAGAGAGAGAGATATAGCTCCCAGATAACTTAAGGGTATTCTAAATGAAAATTTCTTGGCCTATCATAGATTTCATAAGTGAAAACCAACCTAGTTTGTTGGACTACAGAGATCAGATACAAGCAAGGATTTTTTTCAATAAAGCCATGGTAAGAAAAACAGTAGAAGACTGGAATAACCACACGTCCAGTTTCGGTGAGTATGCATAAAAAAAAGGCAAAGTGGAGAGTATCACTCGAAGGTTCCGTACTTGGGCAGAGTTAAGAAAAAATAAATAGGCGGCGCAACAGGCGGTAGACACCCAAGGCCTAGCTTCTCGCAACCATTCGTTTTGTGTGAGTTTCTATTTTTTTTGGAACGAATGGAAGGGACCTACAATTTTATGCCGAGTCCGAACGGCTGAATTGAGAAGCTTTTTCAGGACAGTCATACTCTCGGATGTTTGTCAGACGTTCGCGAGAGGTGGCGCAGTAGAAAAAACCTTAAGATGTAATTTGTGTTTTCCGGGGATCGAATCCCTCGCACAGTAGTCCAGCACACTAACCACTGCCCTACTGCGCCCTTGGGCAGAGTTGGTGTCTTGAAAACGTTAGTTTGTCGGTTGTTTTTTGATTTGATAGACCTAGGTACAAAATTAAAAAGTTATTTGTATGAAGAAAAATATTTTTTTTTTTTCACTAAATTATTAATTACTCCAAAACCAGTCAATGTATCCCTATCTTAGTCGCTTAACTAGAAGTTGTACCTGATGTGTGCATGTGCAGATTTCAGCCTTCATCGTCTAGGACCTAGGAACAAAATTGGCTTAGTGGATTCGGACAGACGGATAGACTAGACATCGTAGCGAAAACAATAAGGTTCCGTTTTGTCCCTATGGGAACGGAACCTTAAAAAAGAACTGAAAATCTAAGATCATTGCATAGCTACTGTAAAACCATTAGCAAGATTCAAAAAGTATCAAAAATCCTCCAGGGCTACATTTTGAAATCAGATGGCTCACGAATGGATTTTGAAGAATTGTAGACTACCCGACTCCATCATCGTTCTTCAAGCAAAGGTATGTCTAGTTAGCTATAGACAAAGATCTTCAGTCAAGCTGCTCTTAAGTCGATTACAGCTTACACAGTAATATCGGGATCAAATTAAGCTCATCGTGGACCAGAGATCTTTCGATCTTATTTTTTTATTTAAATGCCATAGCTGGCTTAGGGGATCTATATGACCATTGGCAAGCTAGAGGCTATTGCTAAGGAGGTTAACCCGACCTAAAACTCGTACCTGGGTCTCCGGAAAATCCTTCAAAAATGATGAAATATTTGGCATTATAAAAAGCAGCGACCCATCCAAAACATTACTGAAAAGTCGTCAAGCTGTAGTAGGTATCGAAGAGGTCTTTATAGATGCGCGCTTTTTGTCAATGGACAATTGAATCTAGCACGTTTTGCGAAACCTGAAGACCGAATTTTTCTACGGAGACGAATTTGCAATTAAGGAGAAGTCTGAAAATGTATATAAAAAAGTCGTAGTGTATTCAAAAACGTTATTACGGAGGAGTCTTTGCTACAGGGGAGTTTGTTATAGAGGTCGGTCTTCTCCGTATGTACAAAAAAAGATAAAAAGAATGAGTTAGGAGCAGGTAATATCCAACTATATCTACGTCTTTATTCGACTCCCGATACCGCAAACTCATTTGCATCCTTTCCATATTTGGAAAGTGGCGATTCTCAAGTTCTGCCTGATAATCTCTTTCTACTTTTCTAGTCCATGAAGTTACTAACTCAGTAATTGAGACGGATTATTGTTTTTTAAATCATTCCCTTTTGGATCGTATATATCAAATTTTGGCCTCACCTTCGGATTTGGTACTCATGGAGGCTCAATTCGCATGGTAACAATTTTGCTCCACAAATTCAATCTACGAAAAGAAAACCGAGACGATCAAAAATCTTTTACGCCACTATCCCGTCCTTCAAAAATGACGACTTCAATCTCTGTGGGCATAGGTTCTTTGAAAAAATATCCTGCAATATTGGATCCGCTCAAATGATACCAGTCGGAAAATGATGAAACCACTCGATGTTTTTTTGGGTAAAGCCCTAGTGCTTCAACACACCCTTTTCTAACCTAATCGAAACTATGTCAAAAATAAATTTACATATTTTTTGAAACAATTATTTTGAAATTCATATCGTCCTAGCATGTAGGTACAATACATCTGAAGGATCAAAGATTACAATGTACCCCAAAGATTATCACCCGCACTCATCTGGCTTTTGGCACCCACTTAAAAATACAATAAAAATATAAAAATAATATAACCTTTCTGTGTACCATCTTCAAGCTCCTATTTACCCATTTTCGCCTCCCTCTCCAAATTTTAAAGTTATTTAACAAGTAAACTTTTTACGACCTCATTATGAGTTTAATACAGTTGCAGAGAAAAGGATATTCCGCACGACACCGTGGGAATGAACTTATAAACAAAAAAGAAATATACTAAAGTACAGTTTTTTTTATTTTCACTTCTGACTCCTATTTACGGGAGACTGCCGTACACCCCAAGGATTGCATTAGTAGGTAGGTCCAGTCCGTTCGTTCGTTCGTTGGCCCATTTTTATACAACAAGAGCGTGGCATTAATTGTTTTCGTGTATAACTGAAGTTCTTTGTGTGGCACACCTTTTGATCTATTTTTGCCTTCCATCTGGAAAGGACTTTACAAGAAGAATAAGTAAATTCTTTTCAATTGTACAAAATCGCAGCAAACCTATACAATCATAGATCATCATCGTTTATATTTTTTTATATATTAATCTGTTGTAACGGTGGGTGGGTGGATTCAGACTAAATTACTTGGAGAAATGGAGATGAAATATTTTAATTAAAATTACTCACCAAAAGGTTCGTTTGTTTCCACTTAGGAATCTTGTGCTCTTTGTGTGTAACCATTGCGAAACTGGAGTGCAATTTTTTTTTATTCCTACTTGCTAATAATTATTTCTGTTGCAAGGATAGTTTTTCATTTATGGAAAGATAAATAATGTTCATGTTGCAGTGCTTTCTATTTATAAAAAAAAAATAATTAAAATCTTCAAGTGTACATTTTCTTCAACAGATTTAAGGGTGTTTTTGAAAATTACCTGATTAACTCATGACTTGTAGAAATTAAAAATAAATAACTTTACATGTCTAACGTCGGACTGTATATAGGGATCACGTGGACCGAAACTGCCTGGTAAATGATTGTCCATCAAGACATTTTTGCATCGACAGAATTGCGAAAGGGTCAAAGTACCTATACAGAGGTTTTTTTTTAAGAAGTATTTTTCAAGTTAAAAGAAATTCGATGAAACCGTAGGAATTAAATAAAACGTCTTAAGACTCGAAGGGGAGTAATTCCGAACATCAGCATCAAGGTTAATTTCGCAAACATCATTCTCGATAGAAGATATTCGTATTCTTAGCGTCAACCCAAAGAAAACAAAGTTTGTCTTATTCACCAGGAAGGTTAAGCTACCCTTTGTTACTCCCCCCAAGCTCAATGGCACTCCACACGAGTTCGTTCGCAACGCTAAATATTTGGGGTTGAGGCTGCACAGAAAGATTTTATGGAGAAAATCCCTAGTTGCTCTATACTCCTGTAAAAGGACTGCCGACTCCAAATGGGGCCTTCAACCCAAAATAAATGCATTCCGCTGTACTAATAATCATTTTTAGTGTCCAGGCTAACTTTTACGAAATCACAATGGCGAAAATGTCTATATAAAAAGATTCATTGTAACAACCGTGGAAATCAGATTAAAGGAAGGGAAACACTGGATACGACAGCATCCTTCTACAGGCGGTCCCCTTGTCCATTAACACCGATTACCTACGAAAATCAACTTCAAAAGAGGATTCACCCATTGAATACCCGACAGGAACCAATGGGATTCACAAAATGTCCTACACGGCAAATCACTGCCAATATTCGCAGACGGTTTCAAGTCACTGAAGAGAGTTGGCTCCGGGGCCTTTTCAGAAGATCTGAATCTGGACCTCCCCTTCTGTCTTCCGAAACACTGCAGTGTTTTTCAAGCCGAAATTACAGCTGTTTGTCAAGCTACACTGTCTGTCGATTAATTCGGATCAACATTGGACCTGCAACTCTTTATTACAAAAATGTTGTCTTTGTTATAGATACTATATGTAACATAGAGGGTTAGTATATATTTTACCACAGGCCCTTAACCACGAAACTGGCAGTCATATTCATAGATAAGTTTCGATTGACGTTAGAGTTTCTACCAACACAAAAACTGATATCCAGTGCCTAATTGTAGTCAAAAGTTACACCTACATAGAGGCGCTTGGCGCAACTATAGTTGAGGGAATTATGAGAAAATTTAACGTTAGACGTCTGCAATTCCAAAAAGCTGACAGAACCTTTTCACATTCCAGAAAGTCCTAAGCAAATAGCACATGCACAACTTATACTATTGTCAATAACGCCCTTAACTAATATGTTGAAGTCCAGCCGACCACCCTCAAAAGAAACCTCTGATTTGACGAAGAGTGTCGACGATACTTTGAGACAAAAGCACTTGCCTCTGAAGCGGTCTGAGGAACGTAAATATGATGAATGGAACCTCAGTATCATTTGCCATTGACATAGACCCTTTGGGAGAAGGAATCTCTCTAGACTGCACCAACACCAACTAGAGGTGACAGTTTTCCTAACTTCAGAAAATACTAAGAAACGTTTATATAAACCTATGTTACGAAACAAAGATTAGTCTTGATATTTCTTGTTCCGGAACCATTCAATGCAGTTGGAAGGGAATTGGTCGAAAATTGGGCCATCGCTGAACACCATAAGAAGTGACGGTTGTTAAATAAATTTGGACAATTCAATATTTCGTTATAAAGGCCTGTGTTGTGTATACTTCTTCAAACGAGGACTTCCACGCTTGAAGCGATAAATACTTAGGTTAGGTTAACTTAGTAGGTTGGCAAGATAGGAGAAACCTGTACGTGCCAAACTTAGATCAATGTAGATCCGTTGTGTTGCCTTAGGAGTTTATGACCCCACATACAGGAAACCTATGAAAAACCTACTGATTGGTAAACCAACCCGTTTTATTTACAAATTTAAGTAGGTCATAAATGGATCTGTCTGAAAGTTCTTCTAAGTCCCCGAAGAAGTATAACTACCAAGGATTTTATTTCTTATATTTCTTATTTCTTATTTTAGCGCAGAGCGTTAGGCAGTGCACATCATGCACCTCCTCAACACCGCATCCTCTGCACAAGTCATCTGTAGTACTGATTCCCATTTTCTTGGTATGGTATTTCAGCATATTGTGTCCGGTGATAATATAATATTGTAAGATTTTTTCGAGTTTTATATTTGTTGTAGAATGGCCACACTTTCCTGGTTACGCCACAGGAGTCGAGCTTGCTCCATCTTTCAATTATCGCCATTATTATTTTGTTCCCAATCGTCTGTGTGAGATCACAGGGGGAATCATTACCTATACTATGGTGTCGACCTGGTTTAGTTCGTGTTGTCACTGCGATAGTACCTCAGCTTGGAATACGCTGCTGTAATCAGGAAGATCCAATGGATGTTGGTTGATCTTCATACCATTCGTCATTGCGAAAACACGTGGTAAATGGTCTTTGAAGTCTAGCTGGGGACTTGGGGAGTATAGTATAATCCGTGCATATAATATTATTGTCCGTGTATTTGTTCAGAATTTGTGCATGTCCCGTCATACTGTGTTTCCAGGTTTTGGTCTGGCTTAACCGAAGGGCGCTGTTTGCAGCAGATTCCTGTACCTTCCCCTTGCAGAATGTAAGTGACTTGAAGACCTGCAGGCAGAACAGTTGAACCAAAACTTAAACAGATACCGGATCAATAATGCTCCGTTTGAGGTGGGAGGGAATTTGAAGAAATATGGATACTATCTATAGTTTATCTAGAAGCAATTAGTTAGACAATAAGTGTCCTTAGTAGGGTGGACTGGGCGTCCTTCATTTAAATAACGTAGGGTAAAGTCGGCAAATATGGCACCCCTTTTTGTTTTTGTTTTTAACTCAGAAAATAAACAAGATTTTTATTTTAAACAAAAATAACTTTATTTTTCAATTCATTTAAAAGCGTAAAATATAAACATTAAATGAATTCAGAGTTAAAAAAACATATTTTTTTTTTGCAACAAAAAAACACTTAAAAAAAAGATAACCAAAAAATGGAGGGTAATATGGCGCCATCTGAAGGGGTGTATGGCACCCTACTTTTTCTTTTGATTGCTGTTGTTGTACTTGTTGGATGTGTTAATATACGAAGTGCAGGAGTCATGTGGCTAAAAATGGCACATTATACACTTAATCCAATCATCTGGCTGGTGATAAAAACCATTCTTCTGCGTTGCAGCATTCGATGACCGTTACGGTCTTACCTCTCTGCAGATGTGACTGCAATTACATTGCGTGATCCCTTCTCTGCAATCACTAACGAGGATCGGTTATTGATTTGATATCCGGTCTATTCCATACTTTACAATTTTTTTTTTGTCTGAGATGACGTCATTTCCAGCTACTATATGTATTGAGAGGGTGAAATGGCACCAGCGCCATATATCCCCACATTTTTGGGTGCCATTTCCCCTTTTTGAAGGTACCACTGATATTGAAAATAACACGATGAAACATGCAAACTCACTCAGCACAGTAAACAAAAGCAATTACATATCGATTTAACTCTCTTATTATGCTGAAGCGGATAGCCGGCGCCAAAAACTTACTTATCTACACCATGATGGAATAAGTATAAGGTGGTCTCGTCGGCAAAAAGTAGTCCCTTAACGACACGTTTTTCTCTTTATTCAGCGTAGTATGTGTACGTTAACGAAGCGTTAAGGGACCAAAAAACGAACGAGTCGGCAGCCGACGAGACCACCTTATACTTATTTCATCATGATCTACACTTACTAGAGTAAACCACAAAAAAACTTTTTCTCTTAAATTCACTCTAGTTATTTTTACTCACCTTGTCACAAAAAAACTGTATGAGCTACTGCGATGTCTACAGCACCTATCAACATATACTTCAGTAGAATGAATGAAATTTTGGTGTCACTATTTTGAAAAGAAGTCGTTAGTGGGAGATATTGAAAGGGTGCCATATCCCCCCGGGTGCCATATTTGCCGACTTTACCCTAAGCCCTCAACTTATACTATTGTCCTGTTCTATGTCTCCGAAGAATGGACGTCAACGGTGGCTGATGTAGATATTCTTTGTCGTTTGGAAGTCAAGATTTTTCGATTGATTTCCTAAATCGCGTATTTGGAAGAGAGGATTAAATTGCAAACTGTACAATATGTACCCCGACGTCGTGTGAATGAATCGTCTATAATACACACCGCATAAAGTCAGCGATTCAAATCCAGAGGGACAACAGATTAGAGGTAATTCTTGCTACCTACGGTAATAGTCGAAAGGGGGCTTAATCCAAGAAGGCAAGTGTAGTTTTTAGCAGTCCTCGATGCTATGCAAATCATATCACCACTCAGATTAATTGCCTATCATTCTAGAACAAACTGAGCTTATCTAAGTCACCGCATTAACATCTCTCTGGGAAAGTTACTAGCAGGCTGCGTCCAATCTAGGACTGTATAAAAATTGTCAAAAAACAACTCCAACATGTTGATATCAGGAAATAAAAGATACCTCAGACCTGGTTCACCAAGATTAACATGGAAATCATTTCTGTCAAATTGCTTCTAGTTATCCCGATCGAGTGCTAGTTTAGTCAAAGCAGTCTGATTTAGCTTTGTGCCATAGGATACGAGAATTTGTCCGTGCAATGTAGTAGTCATTTGATTTTTCAAGAATGTACAGAAATCTCTTTCAAATTAAACCCAATAAGGTGAACTAAGAATCCACCGTTCGTGATAAACCATTGCATGTGTACACTACACAACCCCCAAAACCTTGCTTGGTTTGTTGTCTAGATTTTCTTTGACAGCAATAGAAAATCCCCTAATCACATGGAAGGTGTCCTCAAAATTCAGGAGTCCCTATTTCAAACACCAGCCATTCCAAACCACACCATCATTCTCATTTCTGCGCTCCGCGAGTCGGGACGAAGATAAATTCTCGAAAGCGATGACATTCCATTGTTTTGCGAATGTGCAACTTTACGAGTGGTGTACTATGTCTACATGAAGATAGATCTTACAGAATGAGCCATGGAGGGGGAACGAAAAGGCGACAGACTAGCGATGTAACAGAAAGGGAGTAACGTACCACTAGGTCGGACGGAATGAGTCATGAGCGGCTAAAAACTGAACAGAAATTCATTATATCTACGAATCAGACAAATCCTTAATTCAAACAAAAAAATAATGAAAATTAATTCACATGTCCTTTCACTTTCATCGGTACTCTAAATCTAACCAAAATCAATGACTGTTCTAATTCAAGTTGTCCCTGCAGTCGCGTTATTTTGAAGAACTTTCTACCCCAAAAAGTTCGTCCTAAACATCAAATACAAAGTCCAAGCTAATGGAACGAAAAGATCAGCATCCATTAAGCACATGAAATCAATCGAAAAATGTCATCCTTCCGATGGTAACCCAATTAAGAAGCCGCCTGCCTATATCCGATGACATACACTACACATACACATTCTGTTGTCCTGGCCGCCCATAGCCCATCACATTGCAGTCGAAATCCTAAAAATTAGGTCGAATCGATGAAAAGTGCTGGACAACATTGTATCCACTTGTTCCAAACATACGATATAGGTACCTATACCGACATGCACACGCTCATTCACTTTGCAGCCAATCTGATGTTGATGATGTTTTCTTTCATCATCCGAAGGACATTCAATGCAACAGCACAACACTCTGCACGAGCAAACATTAAAGCCGAAAGGATATATACTTTATTTCTCGTTTGCTGAATGACAATTCTCGTCCATTATTAACGACTAAGTAAAATCATCAATCACACGATGATCTATGCTCAGTCGACCATCTGCATGTCATGCGGTAGATTGAAATTTCCCACCCACACCTTCCGCACCTTCCGCACTGTTGTAGCAAGGATTTTCTGTGGAGATTGGAGACTCTATCAAACAACCCCAGTTGGCAAAAAAAAAAAGAAAAAAAAAAACAGAAAGAAGACGAGAACGAATATTGGAATTCAGTTGCCGTGAATCTGGGTGAATGGGTTCAGTGACATAATAAGGATAATCCTCTTGGCTCCTCTTGGTGTATACCTCAGCCTATTTGACTACCTCTGTCAACGGTGGAACATCTGTACACAGAGAATCATTCACCGCAGTGATTTTGCTACGAAATGTGAGATAGACTGCATGTCCTCGTATATCCTTGTTGGGTGCGGCGGGTGGTGCATATTGTACTGACGGTGGGGGATGAGGAGAATCCTCATTATATTCGCCTGTGAGTGCGGTGCGGAGTAGATGGCTTGTAGTGATTATTGGAGAAGAAACGAACTCATAGAGTGTCCTTTTTCCGGTTGTTTAACATTCCTCTTATGGGGTTATTATTAGTTTTCTGTTAATAACATTATTTTTGTATCTTTTGTTGTGGCCGGTGGCGAAAGTGAATGAATAGCGTTTACGAGAATAGCATGCAAATCGATATTTCAATTATAATCGGTATTAGCGATAGCCTTTGAGGATGGTATTGGAATCCTTTTTATAGAATTTTCCGCTCGTTGTGTAGTTAATTGATAATGAGAGTCACTTTGTGGATTCAATTTCATTCGGAAAGTAGGTTAAGGCTGACTTATGCTAGAGAAGGGGAATTTTAAAGAAATGCCATCTTTTGATGTTTTTGAAGGATATTCCCGATGAACATACAGAGATAGCTGGTCTGTGATGTATGCTGGGGAGTGTACCGATTAGACTGGCTTATTGTGTACATGGTAAATGAGCATGCACATTGTGAATATAGCAAGTTCTGGTTGGGGAAGTGCAGTACAGTAAGACAGGCAGGATGTCACATAAATATTTACATATATTCATGGTCACATTAGTCGCAGACTACATTTGTTTCATATTGCTTTGTATTTTAGAAAATAAGTCAGGTATATTGGGCGTAGTGGCACAGTGGTGTAGTGGTGTAGAGCTTAAGGCTATTTTAAACTGCGCCATCTATTGCGAAAGTGCAACAAATACTTGATAGAATGATTGTACAGTCAGCTGCTCAATCCAGACTTTAGAATTCAGCATGAAATTGTAGATCCCATTGATTTCTTACAAAAATGAAAACCTACATAAAGGAATGGTTCCGAGAAGCTGGTCCTAAGGAATCCATGTTGACCTATTGAGCCGACTATTAATTACATAAGTAATTAATGTTGGAGTAGCGAGCTTTCCTACTATCATACGAGTTTGTCAGGGATGTCATAAGTCAAATCCAAAGAAGCAATTTAATGCTCGTCTATACGACTGCCCTTAAATCTGTAGGTTATAAATAAATAAATAGGCGGCGCAACAGGCGGTAGACACCCAAGGCCTAGCTTCTCGCAACCATTCGTTTTGTGTGAGTTTCTATTTTTGGAACGAATGGAAGGGACCTACAGTTTTACGCCGAATCCGAACGGCTGAATTGAGAAGCTTTTTCAGGACAGTCATACTCTCGGATGTTTGTCAGACGTTCGCGAGAGGTGGCGCAGTAGAAAAAACCTTAAGATGTAATTTATGTTTTTCCGGGGATCTAACCTGGGATCCCTCGCACAGTAGTCCAGCACACTAACCACTACGCTACTGCGCCCACGATATGTAATTAGGTGAGGTCAAAGAAGATATGTGTAGTGCGCTAGCACCCTCCCCATTCAGAAGGCTTAAGGCTCATTGTGAGGGTCTATAGAGTGGATTTATCATCCTTCTGATTGATTAAACAAGGTAGTGATCTTGGCAAAATTGAGCAGATCTAATATTTCTATTTTTTCCCAGTTTCGACAGGCTTTCGAAGAACCGGGACCCCAAAGATTGGAGTGGTCATTCTTGCCGTTCTTGTAGAGCGGAACACTGGCATAAACAATTTGAGATCGCCACTACTTTGCCTTCACAGCTTCTGCATAGATAGTTGGTTTCTGAATATCAGTTGTGAAGCATAATTTAGTTGAATGGTTTCTGAGTAGATACCTCTTCCTGTACCGGTCGAAGTTTTTCATTCATCATAGCGATCGCTTAAGGCCTCTTTTCCCTTCATCACAGCTCGGGAAGACAATGGGAATTTTTGCGGTAAAGTTGTAGAAGTAAATGTAGTCCTCGGCGGCTTTGAGGCTTTTGGAAACCTTTTTTCACAATTCTTCGACGGACTCTATACCTATAGCAAAGATAATATTATACATAGTTGCTTGTTCATGGTTTGCTTGTTCCAGCAGGGAGAACTCTCTTACTCTGACAGTTCCATTATTTGTTGCGTTCTAGTAGTTGTGTATACATGCGGGGTACGATAGATATACGGCTTCCATAGCCAATTTGTCCCAAACGTAATTTTGCAGGCGTATAGTAGACTTTAGGTTCTTTCATTTCCTTTTTCTGTTTTATCTCTCAAAGGTAACTTAAGGCCTCTAGAATGATGTTTCTGATATTAGACTGAGGAATCTTTTTCATTTTACTTTTTGCTTCGGCGATGCTTTGATCAGGATTATGGAGATCATAACATTCGTTAGAAGTATTTGCAGGCATCCCGGTTTCGGATCACTTCGTCACTGAATCCAATGCTGCTGTATTTGCACTTGTGTGATCCAGGAGTTTTATAGTTTTCTTGTCTTCCGCGCTTGTAGGTACGTTGATTATAACTTTGCCTTTTCGACAGGGTTTGTAGGATCCCTCCTTTGAACATGATGAATCAATCAAAGCCGGTCGTGTTCCAATTTTTTCGAAATGGGTTCTTTGACGTGAAGGCTTCATCCTTCGGATCTTTGCTTTTTCGATCAATCTTTGTTATTCCTACTGACATGCGAAGCATCTTCATCTCAGCTACCGTTAAATTGTTCAGATTATTTTTTACAACCGTATGTGAGCACCGGTCGAAGAACTGCGGTGTAGAGTAGAGGCTTCCTTTCTGCTTAGGGGGCTTTCTACAGTCACAGGAAAATAGAAAGATCCGGCCACTTACGCGACAATTGATGTCGTCATCAATAGTTTCTTCAATATTGATCGTAGATCCCAGATACTTTAACTTTTCGCACTTGGAAATCACTTATCCATTCAAATAAATGTCCGCACTAGGTCGGAGTGGATTAGAAAATGGGCAGTACCCTATCTTCTTTTCGATTAATTCAATATTCCCTCCTAAACATCCACCCATACTGCAAGTGCTCGTTGCAGAACGTCTTTTCCTTACTTCTGAATTCTGATGGCTCCATCGTCATCAAAAAATAGCACTTTGGGTTCCGTCAGTTTTTATTTAAAGACATAATCTAGGACTACAACAAATAGGAAAGGACTTAAGACGCTTTGCTGATGTAGGCTTTAATTGGGAACTTATCGGTGTCTCCGGAGGGACATCTTACTTTTGTCTTTACTTCGTCATACATGTCCATATGATCTGTACGTAGGGTTCATGGAACTCCTCGATGAGGGTGACTCCATTATATTTTTGTTAGCGTGAAATCTTGAGCTTTTCTTTATTCTGTTTTTCAGCAGAACAAGACTGTTTCGGATAGTTCTTTAATATCAAGCTGTATAGGCGCACTGATAGATCAGAGATCATGATGACTATGTCTGAATTTGGAAATTTTGCCAAAGATGGAAATCCCAAGCTGGGGTAGAAGTACGCCTCCTTAAAATCTTAATTTTCCTGTCTTCTTTCTCACAAAGATGGGTCCATGTCTGAGCTGATGATCCTGCTCTCCTGAACATGTTTATTACTAGCTCTTCGATGGACTATCTTAGTTGAATGTATTCTAAATGTATAATTTATCGCTTCTGTTATCACGATGTTGAAAACTCCTTCAATCTTGAAGAAAGCTAACCGAAATCGAACTCTTTGTGCCGTACTGAGTTCTCGATTACCTTCAAAACGTGGTTCAGCGCGCTCCTTAATAATTCAACTTTTGGGTAGGCGTTGAGCTTGGCACACATTTTGGAACCTCTTATGTGTTTATTTGGTAGGTCTCTCTTCTTTTATAAGAAACGACGAAAAACTGATTGATTTGTAATTTTTTCATTATCATGGCTACGTTTCCATGCTTTTTGAATGAAGACCACTCTAACCTGTCTTCAAGCTGCGTTTAACCAAAAATAGCTACATAGTCCCTTCACTTCCAGATAATATATAATACAACACCACCAACGCAACCTAATCCACATTGCTGGCTACTTCTCCCTGTAAATATTTTGCAAGGATAACTACCCATTTAATTTCGACGTTTTAAAATAATTTTCAGAAATTCCTATTGACCTCATCTAAGAAGCGCCCTTTTAAGTTAATTTCAAATATGGCCTCGGCAACATAATATTACCCAAGGACAAGATAATATAATCGTAAAAATAAAAATTATGAGTAACGAAACATTTATACTTCTACCTGGTGCTGGGTACAAAAAAAAAAAGAAATAGATTAATAGAGGAAGAAAGAACTTTCTCTCAGATACCTACATCTGGTTCTGACCCGGCATCATAACTGCTCCTGCAAGAGTCAGGGATGATTATGAAATTTAATGATGAAAATAAAGTTGTTTAATGTTTTTTTCTTCTTTTTTACAAATTTTATGCAAATTTTTAATGAGTTACCTCCCATTGAAACGCGTTGAGAGCAAGGAAAAGGATTCTCCACTTCTCATTGCTTTATATGCAAGAAAATAAAAAAAAAAATGAAAATATTTTTGTTATTATTATTATCCTTAACATTTAGGAATTATAAATAATTTCTATGGTTATGGTGATGATTTGGGAAAAAAAAAATAAACAGATCATAACAAAGGTGATGTTAAAAGGGATTACAGCGAAAGGAGTGAAGACTGGTGAAGACGCTTTCGAAATTATTTGACTTGTTTTGTGTGTTATAGGCAGAGTGCAGGGGTGCAGTGGAGTTGAAAAATATTTACTGAGTAGTTTGAAAAGTATGAATCTTTATGTCATTTGCTATTTATTGCAGTCCTATAGAATAGATTATCTGCTTGAAGGAAAAGTGACAGATCCCAAAGTCAAAGTTCATCAAGTTATTTTTTGTTGACGATTATGGAGCAGTCATTAGTAAGGATCAAACGTTTTGCAACGAACACTTGATGCAAAAAGACAGATTGCGCCTATACCTACTGCCCATTATCTGATCTACTTTGACCTAGTTTAGACATTTATTTGAATGGCAAAGTGATTCCCAGTGCCAGTGATGTAGTGCAGCAGGATCTAGATACATATCTATATATTATCTACCTTTTGTGACTTGAAAATGCCCCCTAATCTGGAAGGGAGGCTCTTCAACGCAGTTGTTCATACGGTTCGCAATGCTGGACAATGTACAAAGAGCAAATTAACGAACAAGGAGGGATCCTTCGAAAACTGTCAAAAAAGCAAAGTACGTACCTACCAAACGCGAAATAGAGGCAAGCCAAAAAAAAAAAACTCGTGGACAACATTTGATTGGCTACAGTGACAAAGTGATCTGAAACCGCTAGACCTGTAGATATCTACTTTCTGAGGTCGAATCGGCGAACCCCACAATCCGAACCTATGAACCTGATTATAACCTCGCTGAAAAAAAGGAAGAAGAAAAAGTCTCCTTATCATGTTTTGAATGCATGTCACCAACTATTACTTCAAGACTTTCATCACTCATGCTATCGCCCGGATGGATACTAGCCCATTATGAAGACTTAGTTAGAGTATATGGAATGGTGGAAGATCGAGAGTTGTGGGAGTTTCATTTGAGCATCACACAGACTCATGCTTGTAATGGCAGACATATGATGATGATGAGTTAAGTAAATAAATAGCTGCCGATGTGCCAGCTATTTACTTACTTAACTCCATATAGAACCCTAAGCTATCTTCTTTCAAACCATTCGTTTGTAAAAGGTGATTTTTTTTACGAATGGAAGGGCTGAATTGAGACGTCAGTAGTTGATTGTCAGTATACTATATGCATGCGGTTGACAAAGACTTTAAACTTCCGTTGAGGGTTGAGTCGTATCTGCTTAGCGCATCAGCTTTTTGTTTCCTTTCTATATTACTGCTCCCTTATTCGAGTAATAATTTCTCTCTTGCACTTTGCCCCCAGTTTGGGGAATGTAGTGTTCGAATGGGTGATTCTAAAACTTCTCCAGTTACCTCTTTATTGAATATATTTGGAGATTTATGGTGTTATTTAGTTCCGCTGAGAGAATACTGATCCTACTCGTATGCATCTTGAAGCCATTTCATGAAGAAGATCCACTAAACTACCTCTTTGGTTAAAATCACTGTTGCTCTTTGAATAATGTTTACTATAATAGGGGCTTATAAGTATCTAAGGTTGGGACACCTACAAACTGTTGTGTGCATTGTATGTAGGTACATCGGAACGTTTGCTAACAGAGCAGTTATCTCTGTCATATGCAACCCTCTGTACTGGTACCTCGACACTTTTGCTATGAGGGTAAAATTTGTATGGTTCTTTCATACCTCATCATTAGTGGATAACGGCATACAATTGGGACTTATACGCAAATCCTTAGCTGTCACTAAGCAGAGAAAGTGATTTCCAATATCCAGGCGAGCGACTCTACCTAGAGGTCTAACAAAATAGTCCTTGTGGCATTTTTCTTGTGGTCCCTAACCTAGGTACCTAGGTACCATTACAACTAACCCCATCCTTTTCTACATTTGGATATAAAGCTGATAATTTGGTAGATACAATTTCATATAACCAGAGCCCATAATTAGGTATACGTCTTATTTTGTTGTACAGAATGTCCCTGAAAGGATTGCCCAAATTGGTTTATGTTCGATGCTCTATCTGTATATAAGGGTGGCGATAAAATTTCAAAACATACAAATTTGCAACTGGCTTGGGGACTAGAGTCCTACAGTCTAGACTACTGAGCGAAGGCCCTTTGGTCTTTGCTTAGATATATGGATATTTTCATTCCTTCACATTTTGCGAACGTCCTCACAGCCCCTCGGATATTTGTACCAAAACTAAAGCTCCAACAATTATGTTTGGTTATGACAACCTAGGCCCAGAGTTCTACATATTGACCTGTTGCGCGCTCAATATTTATAAATTTTCCATTTGTACTCAGTTTGTTTCTCCTCCTCACTGGTTAAATTACTGCATCAGTTCCTAAGGAAAGGACTTGCTATAGTGCCACTCTCTACGTTCGTGCTTCTCTCATTTCGATCGGCCCAAACACATACTAACAAAGTGTGTTTTTTTTAATCCCTATTGTACGATAAAGTGTTCGCTTTTGTTTTGGCATCAGCCTACTCAGAGTTAACAATAGTGTTTTGATGACCAAGACGTTAATGCACCATTAGAAGTCCTTCACCTTATACTGTTCACTGTTCATCCCACGCAGCCATACCATTCCGACTGACACTTCAAAAGTGTCTAAAATGCATTTTAAATAAAATTCTCAGAAAAAAACTCTTCAAATCTTCAAAAAAGTAGTGCCTACCAATATAATTATGATGTTAAAAGGATCCCAGTCTCATTTGAAAACTATAATTTAAATTTAACTTAATTCAAACCTGTCCGAAAATATTCTACACCAATATCCTTTCAACATTCTAGTATCTACGAAAAGGTCAAACGTGAAACAAAAAAAAAAACAATTCTTTGAAGGAAAACGCCCATCGACCTCGTCACATTTTCCAACAACACGGAATCCTTCAAAACCCCAATCACTCGGTGAACAAATTTCTGTTTTTACCACACACTTTTAGTGATATGAAGAAGCATTGCATTCCTTTTAAGTGTTCAGTGGATTGATGAGAATATGCACAACGACACCCAACCCAACCCAGGACCTTTTCAAAAAATAGTTACATCCCTTCTCCGACTGAAGCAATCGCTCTTCGGTTTTTCTTTAAGTGCACAAAAAAAATCCTCCAATTGTCCAACTCCAACAAGAGTCCAAAACTGAGTAGCTGTGCTAGTGCCTTTGCCATCCTGAAAAGAGGGCAAAAAGCGGACGAAACTCCCTGTGGTGCTCCTGCTCATCATTGCGTTTCCCATGAGAATTTTACAATACATTAGTAGTTCAAGTGAAATCCTAACATACCTCCTGGATTTAGGGATTCTTCTGATATACGAAAATGCATCGAAAACGTAGAAGCAACCACAACAACAAAGCAACATCGTCAATGTTGTTTTCATTTTCATTTATTTATTTTGACACATGACGTTGTTCTCTTTTTTTTGCATTCTTTCTTATGCACTTCATCCTTCTTAACCACGTCCACTCTCTGTCTGTTTCGTAAATGATGAATGTGAGAATGAAAACAGAGAGCGAAATACATCTCTTATACTGAGAGAGGGAGACGATTTTATGCTGTTCCTTTTAAGCGATATGCACGCCACGTTGCGGTGGGTGTTTGTGGTAATTGAACAACACCCAATTTTTTAAGAGAATTAAGCCTCTCTCAAAAGAGCTCTTTTTCATGAGTTGAGTTTTGTTTTGTTTTGCTAAAGAAAAGAATGAGATTATGGAAACGGAATACGAATAAATGAATGAAGCAAGGCAAGGGCGTAAAAATAAAATGACAGATTGAGCAGAGCAAGACCAAGAAGAGCATCTCGTCTCTGGCATCTTTATTTTCCTGCTGATTTTTTTTACTGAAATGTTTATTGTTCCTTGTAGCCGCAACTAAAAGGGAGCTAAATAAAAAATGGTCAATTAATAAAATTTGTTAAATCACCGTCAAAATTGACATTTAAATGGGATAGACACAACAAGTCATAAAAATAAGTTAAAGATACTGTGGCATTGCATTCAATGTATCTCTAAGTAAACATAAATCAATATTACCACAGGATTCATTGAAAGATATAATTATTGATCTAGGATCTAGGCAAACGTTGATTAAAACCGTATTTAGTTTTATGCTCGTATTGAATGAGAAAATATTTAGTACTTAATGGTTTAGCATGTACCTACATTGCACCATTGGGGCCATTGAAAGAAGGGATGGGCACTTAATATCTCGGCTAAATGTATCTAATGAATGGCACTCTTCGATCTTAAAGATTTAATTTCATGAAATTGACAGCTCTGTCTAAATAATCTAGGCAGAAGTCTCATTGCGCAATTTGAAAAACCATGGTCTTGTAGGATTTGTAGCCTTCCGAAGCAATCGAAGTGCATATTACACGCACGGCTTCAAATGACTCTAGAAGCAGGCTGTCTACTATATCAGTATAGAGTCTTTATATGAATATACAATGAGGTACCTATGTGCCGTTCAGTGGTGTGGTAAGGTTCATCTGGCTGAACTTGAATGGGATCCTAAATTTTGGCCATGCGTTCGGGGGATAAGATGATTGAACTCTGGAAGTCGGTATATTTGACTTCAATAAATGAATAAAGACATTAAATTTTTTTTTGATGAACAACACGTGACAGAAAAGGTGCTAAAATGCCCTCGTGCAGTGCTCGTTTCGACGATAAGATGTCGCAAATCAACGGTCAACGTCGACTAGAAGACGTTCCACAAAATTGACAAGTTTTTATTACCCTAAATGGGTGCAATTGGAACTGGAGAACATGTAGGCCTAGGGAGGAATCCCAGAAGGGAAAATTGGCAGACGGACTCGTACTTAACACACATTCAATATCCATAGCCGTATTTACAGAATTTAAAATGACACTGTGGTCAGTGGTCTTCTCTGTAATGTCAACAAAATCGATATCCGAGTTCCTCTGACCACAACAGCAACCCGGATCTCTGATAAGATCAATACAACCTAAACGTATTATCTTCTTTATCGACAGCCCTAACAGCACCTGGAAAAAAATCAAAGCTTGTCAAATGCTGTCGCTAAGACAGCAGCAGAAGTTATCGCTCTGTTGGGTTCCTTGACAAGAAGGCATTTCAGGCAATGAGAAAGTCTACGAATTGGCTAGACAAAGGTTCAGCGGCTGTTTCAGAAGAAACTTAAGGCAGGCAGAAAATCCACTAGAGAGGCGATTGTTAGATGAATTACATTAGAAACTTGTTGTACCACAAGAAACCAGGGCGGAGAGACTCATATGGAAGGTTATTGGATACCTTTCCAGATGAGGTGGCTCTTCAAGTCGAATCTCCAACATTTGGTGGCGAAATTCTATACAATCGGTTCGGTAAAGACAATCATCCAACAACTGTACGTCAAAGGAACGTCAGATCAGCCGAGAACACTGCCCTGGTCAGTGAACTTGGCGAATTTTGCTTCCAGGAGATCAAAGTTATTGACCATAGAGAACGCCGTTTGTTTGCTGACGGGGTTTCGAAGCGATTGGCAGAGGACCCCAATTTTGGCCGAAAAATCATCTTTAGCGACGAGGCGCATTTTTGACTGAATGGCTATATGTTAACAAGCAAAATTGTCATAATGGGACGACGCCATTTCAACATCTACTCGTCCTTATTGAAAAACAATTTGGTGAATCTTCAGGAAGATCAGCTTCTATTCAGATAGCTGTACTTTTAGAAGGGCGTAGCAAAATTAGTACAAACTGTATAGGGACAGGGAGTCGCTGTATGAAAAAGTTGGGGAACCACTGGCCTACGTTACAATATTATCTAATCGTAGGATTTCTGTCCTTGATACGAAGAGCATATTGAATATTTTCCTACACAAATATTTTGACACTGATTTGAGGTGTCTAAATTATGCGATCGTTTGATTTCCGTCTGATTTCCAGATATCATCAAAACGCCGCTTCTTGTTTGTGACTTATACTCTTCCACCTTATGAATCCCTTGATCTCTCGCTTTAGTTGGAAAAAGCTGAGGTTTTGAGGACCTCCTTCAAGGCCAGTGTTTTGTTGGTGTTCATCAACCAAAATATTGGCGGCTTATTTTTGTGGCTTGTCCATTTGAGTTAATCTTCCTCTATAGAAGAAAATGTAGGTATTCCTTTCCTAGGTCTTGTTAAAATATATAGCTATCTGCTATCCCTTTGCCGTTTCGTGCAAAGATGTGACCTGCTAATACAAAGGCTGGAGTAGTTTCATGCAAACGAAACTTTGATATTGTTGGTGCTACACAAACTGCTAAGCCCTGCAGACGAGAATCAAATGTCCTACCAGGGCACTGTCACCTGAGGAAATATACCAAAAGACTTATGTATATATAGATCACTGGCCGCTATGACCTACTGAGCGACTGTGAAGGAATATCCTTGGAAAATCGTTAAGCTAAATAAACCCCCATTTTTTTTAACTACAAGAGGATTTATTTAGATTGTGCAGAGAAATTAAGTGCTGTTAGAAGGAAAGTCGTTTGGACTAAGCTTAAGT
This sequence comes from Cheilosia scutellata, assembly GCA_955612985.1. Lineage (NCBI taxonomy): Eukaryota > Metazoa > Arthropoda > Insecta > Diptera > Syrphidae > Cheilosia > Cheilosia scutellata. Next base: position 85,503,339 of record OY015313.1, read on the forward strand.
TCTTAGGACCACTCCAAAAGCGGCGATGGACATACTATTCCACCTGATACCGCTAGACCTCTATTGCAAACAAGTGGCAGCGAATGCAGTCATCCGTATGAAAGCAATCCGTCTGTGGACTAGTCGACAAAGTGGTCACTCGTCTAATCTAGAGAAAATAGAATGCATCCCTAAAGATACTGATTACACCATCCCCCAGTTTCAATTCAGTAAGAATTTGGAACCTGCATACCCTCCAGGTCTGACTGGTAGAGTGATGCAGTGTCTCACAGGAGATCGGTCTTTTTTGAGTCAAAAACGGAAACAGGAGTAGGGGGGGGTTGTTTTCTCCCAAGATTTAAATTGTACGATCTCATTCCGTCTTCCCAATCACTGTAGCGTGTTCCAGGCGAAAATCATGGCGATCGAGGAGGCCCTGTCGTGGCTGCGGTATAATGTAATATCCGCAAAGAATATCGTGATTTTTACCGATAGTCAAGCCGCGATTAAATCCCTGGACTCGGTCATCTTTAAGTCCAAAACTGCTCTCAATTGCCGCTTATCTCTTAACGAGATGGCGGAAAAATTCACCTTATATGGGTGCCTGGCCACAGGGACATTCCAGGGAATTGCAAGGCCGACGAACACGCTAGGTATAGCACAACTTTGTCGATTTTACCGGAAAAGGAGAATCAAAGGGCACGGTAGTGCCCCAGCCAAGTTCTCTAGTAAAGGCACTTCCCCTTTTAACAGGAACAAAATCAGGCTGTTTTCGACCCCCCTCTAACTTCGGAACCAGTTAAGCCAATAAGTTCAAACTTGAAAAATTTACCAAGCTCATTAAAAAGGTCCACCTCACCAAATTTCATCTCCATAGCATTATTGGTTCTCAACATACAGGACTTCAAAAATCGCAAAAACCGTAACTGACTGACTCACTCACTCACTCACTTAGATGATGATCATCAAAATTATGAAGCACTTCCGGCCATCCTAGAATCGTGAAATTTGGCAGAATGCTAGATCCTGTGGTGCATACACTGGGAAAAGTCCAAAACTTGAGATTTTCCATTCAGGAGGCGTGGTATACGCCCACTTTTAAAAATTGGTTATTATTTATTTGGGCCACTTACCAGTGCCGTAGAATGTTGAAATTTGGTGGAGCGGTAGGCATGGTAGCCGCCCACTTTTGAAAATCGGTCATTATTTATTTCGGTCAGTTCACATTGCCGTAGAACGTTGATATTTGGTAGAGCGACAAGACTTGCATTGGCGAAAGGAGAAATATCAAAAATTAAAAATTTTCCATTTAAGGGGCGTGGAATCTGCCCATATGAATAGATATTAATCTACCTACTGATTGAAATTTTAATGAATAGTTTATTAGAAAGAAAACCAAAGTGACGGTAGTGGTAGCCAGTGTCTGTTGGCATATTAAAAAATAAAGACGTTCAACGTTGTTTGTGAAATCAAATAAAGAAAAACTTCGCAAAAAGTAGTGAAATCACACCAAAAACATAAATGTAAAAGAAGAGCCAAGTTCTGTTATATAGAACAAAACGTGTGTAATTCGTCATCCACGAAAAATAATGAGATCTAAATGTACGCCAAATTCTTAGTTTAAGAAGGTTAAATGTTAAGCAATTGGTAGGTTTACTTGGACGAGGAGGAGGAAAAGGACAATTCTTCACCTCCTATGCACGTGCCCAGCCCTTTCAGCTCGTATAGAAAACTATATCTCGGAGAATACTTCTTCGACAATCGAAGAAGTATGCTTTATGCTTGCATTAGCGAACTCGCTAATGCAAGCATAAGTTGCCTCCAACGCTTCATTCTCAGCTCCTGCTGGTTCAACGGGTACTTGTGAGATCATTAGATCCTGTGGTATCACAATGGGCCTCCTCTGGCCTAAGTGAGGCTGAACTTATTGCGGCCTGACACTCTAGCCTAACCTAACCTAAGCTTAAGTTGTAGGTCCCTTCCATTCGTACCGAAAAATGAAGACTCACCCAAACGTGTGCATGGTTGTGAGAAGCTAGTTTTAGGGTGTCTATACGGAACCCGTTCCGCAAACTATTTATTTTTTAATTACCTACAGCTACATTCGACTATAAAACAAAACAACCAACTCTCATATAACGATTCCCATATAATCACCAACATCTTGCCAATTTGTTTGTCAATTAGGCAAATTGATTCCCCAGATTTGCCCTCTCAATATCGAACTAATTAAAGCCACCATAACTGTGTGCCTGTTGCAAACACTACTTAACCTAATTCGAAAGTGGTTAAGTGCTTCCAGCCATACCTTCCCACGCCACTATAGTTTGAGCGAATCCCCCAAAACGGTTTATCGTGTTTGGTCAAAAAAAATAAAAAAAAAATATGAAACAACCTCAAAGATATAAAATTCAACAGACAGTCGAAATAAAAATATTCATAAATAAACCGAACAAAAACTGGAAAACGTATTCTAAACCAATTAAGATAAGATATCGGTAGTCATCTCGTTTCTGCTTTTAATAAAATGCCACTTCCATTCGAGCAGTATCTTCGTGACAACCAGAGCGAGGATGAGGCTCAGGTAGACAAAATATTAATATATCTTTTATTTGAATCTGCTTTGCTGGGCAGCGCAGCGCACCTGCCGACACACCAAGCGTCCCGGAAGATGAACTCCCCCGATTGGTATTCAACCAGTGAAATTAATTCGCATGCCGCCCCCAAATTTACTAGGTATGAATAGGTATCCGTATCATATTAGATACTTTGCATTGCACGTCCCCGAGGACTACAAATAGACACCGCTCCGATATATCTAAAGGTACGCCATGCCATTGCGCGGGGCATAAATCAAACACGCGCTGGCTCCCAAATTGCATCGCTGTTTGTTTAACGATGACTTTTTGGGGTTTATTTTTTGGCCTATTTTATGGCCGCCAAAGTTCTCTGGAGTGTTACCTATTTCTGGTGCAACGGTTTTTTACGACAAACCAAGAATCGGGATAATTTATTGACACGTGCGTTTGTCAAAATAGGAATTTAATGTTGTGGAGCACACAATAAAACGGAACTGGGGGGTTCTGCTTCTTTTGGTGCGTGGGTCAGTCGCGCATTCAGTCAGTGGTAATGCTGCGGCGCGGCGTTTTTGTCTAGCAAGTGGGCGCGAAACATTTGAAAAACGTTTTCCAGGTTGTTGTGCGGTGGAGTTTTATGGGAAATTAATGCCACCACTAGTCTAGATAGTCTGTGGAGGGGAAACGCGTTCGAGAATGAGTTAATTAATTTAGAAACTGTTGTGTGTTTTGGCCTGGAAGTTGATTATTATTAGTGTTTGGATTGTTAATTTTGAGTGCCGCCCTAATGGATAGTGTTTTATGACATCATTCGCCGATGTGGGGGTAAACATTGTCGATCGCATTTTTATGTCATTTTGATTGGCGATCACTTACCATGTTACTCGCAATGGTCGGTGGTTTTTTGGGCCAATTTTGTGGATATAGGACTTTGGGATTTATGTGAGTACCTATAGTCGATGTGGGTTGTTTTTATTTGTCCCTTTTCAATTGACAGCATTCAATCAATGTGAATGGGCCAAGCCATAGTCAAGGGTATGTGCTGATAGATGAGCCAAGCCCTGGAACACTAACAAGTTGTGGACACTCTTTTGTTATTTAAAAATTTTATTGCTGCCGCCATTTAGGCCATTGAGAAAATGGCATGTGTGTCGAACTTGCCTCTACTTAGATCCCCTATGACGCTGTTCATGTACTCGTTCCTAGGGTGATAGGGTCGTGCTGTCGTCACTGCTGTATGTATACGGTGACCATATTTTAAGAAGCCAAACCCACGACAAAAAAAAATATTAGCAACAAACAGAAAAAAAAAAACACTTGTATTGGATTATTCCATAAATTATTACTTATTGAAAGGAAGACATAATCTACAAACATAATTCCGTCATGAAGTAAAAACAACAAAATAGGCACAAAACATGTTGCACAAAATTGTCGTACACATGTCTAAGACAAATGCTCCGCACCCGGTGAAACCCAACTTGAAAACTGTCTTTCAGTCACTTCTCAATTTTTTAAATGAAGAAGAAGAAAATAAAGAAGATCCCAACAACCCTTTCACTAAACTTTTTCAGATAATATATGTATGAATACAGAAACTATGCGATCCGCGACCCCAATATATACTTAGTACTTACCCGCTGTGCATTTGAGAATATGCCCTAAAATCCCTTTATTTTCCTTAGCTTAATTTTTACATCTTAAGGGAAAGTATCGGTATTGACGCCAAAGCTTTAAAAAACAGGATAAGTACATCAGGCATTAGGCTAGTCTTTACTAGCTGACTCGATAGTTGCCCTATCTAAATTTCAACAAATTGGTTTGTAATTGTTTTGTGAGCGCAAATCCATCGTTAAGTCACGAGCAAAAAAGAACAAAAATAAAAACACTTTCCGCTGTTCTCGAATTTTCGAATTTTCCCAGAATTTTTTTCCAATTTTTCTTTCGTAAAAAATTTGTTTGGGCTATTGCGGGAACATGTCCTATAGTATAGACCAGCGGTTCCCAATCTTTTTTGGTCGCGGAGCACCTTTCTGGAGAGAAATTCCTCGCGGAGCACTTCGCATATCCCGTTTTTAGTAGTTATGGAAAACGTAATTTTTAACTCATTTTCGAGTTTGCCACAGAATAACAAAAACTTTAAAATTACAGTTTCCGAAACTTATAAAAATTGCCAATATTTCGTGGAATAGCCTTCATTTTTTTTTTTCAGAAGATTTTCCACTAAAATCCGGCATCTTACACATAAATAAATATTTTGCGCAACAGGTCCGTAAAGGCACGTCTAGCTTGTGAGAGCAAGCATTCGTTTTGTGGGTTTTTATTAGAGATGTAACGGATATCCGGTTAGTATCCGTTATCCGGCCTATCCGGCCACTTTTCTGATATCCGGCACATTGCCGGATAGACTCTTGGTATCCGGCTAGTTGCCGGATAGTCGTTCTTGTAGTAAAATACAACAAAAATCGTTTATCTCAAAACTGGTCCGATCACACTCGCTGAATTTCCGCGACTACGTTTTACCCTTTAATTTGTTCATTCCAAATTTCAGTTCATTCATCTACCGTACATGGCACATCCAGTTAACGCCGCGTCTCCCGAGCAACACTTCATAGATCATAGCCTACCATTTGTCATTTCTCATAGAAAGAAATAACGATAGTCTGACATAAGATGTAGCTGTAGGGTGGGCATTTCATATCTTACTATTTCCACAGCCATCAGTAGAAAACACAGACAAAAAAAATATAGCTCATAGGATACTATCCACAGCTAAGAGCTGAGCAATTTTTAGAAAGACATTTTTTATAGAATGCTAGTAATTCTCATAGCATGCTATATGGCTGAGTTCTTTTTGGAGGATAAAACATGAGTGTATGCTTCGCAGTATGCATTTCTTCGCCAGATATCCGGCCGCCGAATATCCGGCTATTCGGCCTTATTACATACCGAATATCCGGTATCCGGTATCCGGCTAAATCACTATCCGTTACATCTCTAGTTTTTATTATTTTTGGGACGAATGGAAGGATTGCCGAGTCCGAACGGCTGATTTGAGAAGCTTTTTCAGGACAGTTAGAGTCTAGGATGTTTGTACGACGTTCGCGAGAGATGGCGCAGTGGAAAAAAAGCGATGTCATTTTTGTTTTCTGGGGATCGAACCTTGGACCCCGAGCACAGTAGTCCAGCATACTGACCACTGAGGCACTGCGCCCATCCGGCATCCTAATATGGTGCTATATAGTTCCAGATCTCCTTAATCTTTTAGAAAAGCTTTTCAGCATTTCTTGATTTTTTGGCTTTTATTGCTCTTTCGATTTGGGCCCACAAGTTTTGATTTTGCACGGGTCAATCCAAAACAATAATTTTGTTATCTGTAAGCTATTTCTTCACTCTCCGCGGAGTATGCTAAGGATCGTTGTGGTGTTAGAAATAATTTGTTTTTGGCATGTATGAAAAAAAGGTTTCTCTAATATGCTTTTATAAGCGTGTTGATCAAGGGTCGACCCTTATACAACCAATGGACTAACACTGAACCGAGAGAATGCACCGCAGGCCATTACTTTTTTTCCTCCAAGTCTTTATTAGGAGGACGCCTTACATAAACTTTTCCATCGCATCCAAATAAATTAAACTTGGATTTAACACTCCAACGATCTTTTTTACATAATTGCAATGGTTTTTGTAAGTGGAGTCTTTCGAAATTTCGGCTCTTCCTTAGGTTTTTGTTGACATAATGTGTTTTTTTTTTGTGGAATATGCATCCACGACGATTTTGTTCTACGACCCAGTGCCTAATAGCCCTGGACGTGAGTTCTTGAATGAGTTTAGGTCCAACAATCTCCCTAATTTTTATGGACATCAAAAATGTATTGGCTCTACTTGTCCGGCAAATCTTTCATTGGAGTAGTTTTGGGTCTAATAACCCTTCTTAAGCGGTTTTCAAATCTTCCGGTCTTCTTAGAAACGTTCCCCGAAAACAAGCTCCGTAGAGCTACCAAATCTTTTCGCTATCAACACCATTCATTGATTCGTTTCCATTTTGATAGCTCTGAAGTTGTGGAGTATCTACACGATTTATTTTTACGCATTTTTGTACTGTGTAATCAATACACAAATTTCATTATTGTGAACGAAATGACAAAGTTTCAGAAGCACAAAATTAGCTAGTCTGATGGAATTTTCATATTTTTTCCCATCTTTCCGCGGAGCACTTGGATTTTCTTGGCGGAGCAGCAAGTGTTCCGCGGAGCACACTTTGGGAAACTCGGGTATAAACTATGCTTCATACATTTATTGTGTCGTGTGCGAACTGTCATTGAAAATGTGCCATTGTACAATGTACATTTCATGTTGAATAGTGAACCTTAGTTATATGGAAATGCATGTTTTTTTTTTTTAATAATTAAGTGTTTGAATAATAATTTAAAAAGTTTATAATGAAAAAATGGGAATAATACGGGCCAAAAATTAAATAAGGGACATTTTTGTCGATTGAAATACGAGACTGTTCCGGGAAATACGGGATGGTTGGTCACCGTGTGTATGCACCTCTCATAGACCGTGTTCCATTTAAAATTCGATCTAGTCCAATTAGTGCTGCTGGCTTAATTCTTTCTGTTTAAATACTTTTCTCGGGAAAGGCGAACCTATAACGTTTCAAAAACGCCCTGATACAATTGCGAATAGAAGTTAGCTCTGCATTAATATTGTTGTAAGTTGTAGTTCTCTGGAAATAAGTCCCCAGGAAGTGGGTTCAATGTTTACTTGGTTTGTAGACAAATAAGTTTTGTAAATTGATGTCCTCGCGGTTGTCAAGCGTACGTAGGTGAAAAATATAGCATTGTGGTGAGTAGTAAAGGTATTGGAATTTCTAAACCAATTAAAATAGAAAACCAGTAAGACAATTATCTTCGACTATGCCGAAGCTCAAATACCCGGTACTATATTATTGTAAAATAAAAATAAAAATATTTTAGTATTAAAAAATTATGTATTTGTATGGGAAGTGTGGGTACTTTTTATTCGACCAAGCTCATTTTTTGTCAAAAAATTTTAAATATTATTAAAACAATATGTTCAAAGTTTAAACTTGCTATCTTTACTGTAGCTATTTAAATTTAATTTTTAACATAAAAAGCTATATAAATCTGATATTTTTGTATGGGAGTGGGAGGTAGTAGTAGTTTTCATCCGATCCTGCTCATCTTCGAACTTATCCTCAGTTTGGTGGATAAAAGCTTACATACCAAATTTCAAGTCGATAGCTCTTAAATTACGGCCGTAATCGTGCGGACAGACAGACAGACGGACAGACAGACGGACATCGTTAGATCGACTAAGAAAGTGATGCTGATCAATAATATATATAGTTTGTCATACCTACAACGCCTCCTTATGGGCGTTACAAATGGAATGACAAAGTGAATATACCCTCACCACAGTGTGGTACCGGGTATAAAAACTTAGAAAATGCGATAGAAAAATGGATGCTTTCAGTCTTCTGTTTGAATTTTTAGGGTAATGGTATTTTCACAGGCTGTTTAAATGTATTCCACTCACTAAAACTATAGAAGACCAAGACTCGCAACTATCGTGTCTGCCAACTAGATTATCAAATGTATGCTTTTGTTTTTGCACCTTTCAGGGTTATACGTCGTCTGGTAACGATGGAGTTTAGCTAGCTAAGCTTCAACGTATGGTAAAGAGACTCCTTAGTTGTGTTTACTACTTGCTAGGCTTTGGCATACTTTAGTCTACCTGTTGACGAATTAGTTTGCATACAAAAAATCAGTAAATATGGCTGCTCCCTCGCTAAAATCTTCAGTCCAACACGTCTAGGTCTAACCTCTTTTTTTGTGGAAAGCATCATCTTTCTAAAATGCAACTCACATGTACCTAGCTTGCTATTCAAGACAAGAAACTTCTTTGGGCAATGCATGTCAAGTAGAAAACATAAAAGCCGCTCTCAGCTTTCTGGCAGTGTATTGTGCTTTTGGCGAGACATGAGGCTTATATCACAGAAAAAATTCCATTACGTCTATGATAAGAGCCCTTCTAGCTTATCCATCTGTTTTTTTGGTGAAGATAATAAGTAGCGCAGAAGTATCTGACTGCCTTGTCTGTTGTCTCCGTAGGTAAGCCTTTCCTCCCGAGTAATGCTTTCTCTGCTTTAAATGCTCCGCGTCAATTACCACCCGCGTTGATGCTTAAATTATGGGCTGCATTATCAATGCATTCTATCGTCTTTGGGGCATGACTTTTGGCATCACCCGCACTGGAGTTTCGATGACCTTACGCGACACTTATCCCTGGTACCATGGATATGCCATGCCGTCTAATTTCGGTTGGTGGGCATATTTTTAGTCGATTTTCCTTGTTTCAGGACTTCGCCCAGAGTCGGATCCTGGACTGGACTATAGTCAAATCTTCGCAGATGTTTCCGAAACTAAACAAGGTCCCGGTGCTGGTGTCTTCGTGGAGACTCCCAATATTCGACTTCCACTTCACTACACTCGTTGGGCCAGTATGACTCTGGTTTGCAAGTGGAGAACCATGATATTCTATAATGGCACGGGACTATGTTGTCCCTTGCTCAACCATGCAACTCGTTCCAAAATAGTTTGGAAATGCAAAATTTGTTGACTTCATTCACATGGCTGAACTCTTTCACTCTTGTCTTTGTCTCAGGCCACACTGAGATTTCGGGAAATGCGATCTCCGTTGAGATTCATAAGCAAGGCTCAGAGGATGATTTCTCGGGACCTGAACCTACCGTTGGGCATGAGTATCTTACGAACAATAATATAAATAGCACGGTTATCCATGATGTGGGCAGACTAAGCGCGTTCTTCAGAAAGTCTGTACGAAAATCTCCGGCATTCGCGCTGTCCCTCAGCAATTAAGACAGTATACAACTTGTTCTTACGGGAAACATAGGACGGTCGGAAATCTCGCACTTCAAAGGTTGGTCTCATTCCTTAATTGAGTACAAAATATGTGAAGTAAAGCCATTCATCAAAGTGGTAAACAAAGATATAGAGCAACATTAATTGCGTAAAAACAAACAAACCAATCTTTAAATTGATTTGACTTGTCTATTGGTATTTAAGCATCTTAGTCTGCGATACTTGTGGGAGTACGACGATTCTTTGAATCATTTCTTCTGTTATTGTCCGTGTCCCGCCTTTACTCGGATTTGGTGGCAGATCTTCTACTTGGAGTATTCTCGGCTTTAGACGATGGAGGATAGAAAAGACAGTTGCCTGTAACTCCGAATAAGCTTTCTGGGTTTTTCAAGTTGCAGCATCCCATATACGTATTACATTTGCAGAGACCATACCTACACAGCCTGATGTAGTCTCGTATCATCTTAGCATCTCAGCAACTTCATTTCCTCCAAGTTCGCATTAGATAAATCATCGTCTAGCCAGAGATGTTCATCAAAATTGTCAGACAATTAACTGACACTATGATAGAATCAAGTGTTCACAATGGCTCAGTGTTTATAGGCAGCATATGGGTAGCAAGTGAATATTTTTTAAAAACAAAAGCGCTTTCACAACTCATATATCCGGAGAAAGGACCCGATAATGGCGACGTTCCATATAGCACTTTATGTATATGTGGGTTGTTGTTTGTCTATGCCATATGAACCAGCACTTGTTCCAACCACACAAGGAACAAGCTGACATGTCTCCTTGGGCTCCTATTCAATTTCCCTTCAAATTGGATAATTTTTTATCCTTGAAATCTTCATCGCCAAAGGAATCGGTCCCGTAGGTATATTTTCCTTCGTTCCTTGTCGTTCGTTTTATTACGTTATTTTTTTTTTTCACTTGCTCTCTTATGACATTCATCGCGTGGTTGAACATCGTACGCCTCAGTGAGCAACAAAAGTGAAGATTTGCATAAAAGTGACATCAATTCTGATGAAATGGGCGCGCGAGTGACACTGCATGATTTAGCGACGACCGACGCGAAGCCGCGCGCCGCCAACAACGACACGACATTGACGGGTTACTTGGTTTGGTTTCTCAGTTCTTAGTCTAAGTCTCATCTCAGGCGATAGTCGTTACCATCGACCAGTGCTAGACTAGTGCTCCAAATCGGTTTCTTCTTCCATCTGTTCCTGGGAGAGAGAGTGTAAGGATACCTAAATAACGCTTCGCGGATGTATGTATTGTGCATGGAATGTCGTTACTCCTTTTTTGAGGATTTTTTTTATGTAGCCCTGCGCCATCTCTTGAACAGATGGTGCAAACCACGCACAGATGATGGAATAGAGGGGTACCGTATAAAATAAGGAAGTGTCGTCGGTTCTAGCTGAGACCGCAGAGTTATTTTTTTGTTTTTTGTTTCGGCATCTTTAGCAGTTTGACGCCTGATGTTGTGGTGGCTAAAATGTTATTCTCTGGTTGGTTACCTGTGTGACAGAAAAATTGCTATCCGTCATTTTGGCAACGCGCGAGGCACACTCTCGCTGACATACACGGTATTGTGTGACGCGCGCGAATGATTTAGTGGCGAACATTTGAAAGTAAAATTAGATTTTGTTCGCTCCTTTGGGAGGGAGACGTGGTTAAGTTGGACGGAAGCAGTGCGGTAGGGAGTTCAATGATATGCCATGGAAATTTATTGCCGTGAAATATGATACAACAGTGAGTTTGCTGTGTATAGGAATGGGAGACACCTAATGTGATCAATTCTGGAACGGCTGGCGCGTGAGTAGGTATCTCAATGTGGTCTGCGAAATTTCGCGCTTTTTGTGGGTTACGAGGACATGTGTTTCCGGTAGTATCTAAGTTAGACACTCATACAGGCAGAGTGGCTGCAATCGAATAAAGTTCATAAATGTATGTGTAGGACGATATTTGGCGTAAGGATCCATATCTTATATTACATCTGTTAAAATACTTTGTTACAGAATCCGAATGAATAATTGAACGAGTTACCTTGAAGAGCTAGAGAATATCCCATAGTTTACACAGACTCTGCAGTACACAGCTCAAGTTCAAGTTCATGTACTTTTACTCAGTGCGATCTTTGGTGCTATGGGTCTATATGTAAAGGACCCTAAGCTTACAACCACGACGTATGTGTGCATTTTATTTTAGGAACAAACGGCCGTATAGTTGATATAGGACGCTTTCTTACGACAGTTATACATAGCGTTTAAAAATGTGTATTGTTTTATTTTTTGGGGGTTCAACCGGGCACCTAATGTTTAATAGTTCTAAATACGAACTACTTAAAAACTATGATCATGACCACAGCAATTCTGGCTTGTGCTCGTATATTGTTGAGACGACGGCCGGCGCGAGTGCTTCCTTGTTATGCAACATCAAGATAATGGAAAGATTTACTATTTCCATAGTACGGGGCGGGATTGGGGCGATGATGATGATCTTCTAATTTGCCAACGTTTCCAGAATCGGTACACTGATGATCACCATTGCAACTCTCGTACACGATGCAGATTGCAAACTGCAGACCTAAAACCGGAAATATGTTCTTAGCAAGCGTCTTTGTATAAAGCTTACAAAATCAGTGGGCCCAGTATTTTTACATCAGGGTTGGGTACGAAAACTCCAAAATTAAAATCCCCAAGTCAATATCCCCAAACCCAAAATCCCCAAAACCAAAAGACCCAAATAGATTTCGAGTGTATTCACAATGCATTAACAGTAGAATAGGTGAAACCCCCCTGCTTGGGGTCACTGTTGGATTTGGAGTAGGCGCAAGGTTAGGTATACGAAAATTTCTTTAAATATTTTGAATTAACATTTTGGGGATTTTTTATTTAGTGAATCTTGAATTTGGGGATAGTCAATTTGGGTATTTTTTAAAAGGTGGGATTTTGGAGTTTGGGGATTTTGCACTTGTGTATTATGTGTAGGTATCCCATTTTTACAACAGATATTTTAGGCAATATTTCGTCGGCAAAGTCTGGAGCTATATAGCATTATAACACGCGTAAATTAATTGAAGCATGTAAGCCATGTAAGAAGCGATGGAGAAGAACCGGAGCTGGATGATATTCTAAATAGAGCCCTAAAAATGTCAACTCTGCTCGACTTATTCGTCGAAATGTAGAAAGCGTGTTTTCAAGAGGACATTTTGCCTGAACCTTGGCATCATCAAATAGTGCCGAAAGGCGAAAGGAATTGTATTAATAGACAACAACCTTAAGCGGATAATTTACAATAGGCTACAGCCCTTTTCGTAACAGTAATATACGACAACGGTTTTCGTAAATCAACGTCTACTGTAGACCAAGCCGCTACAGAGGGCAGTCGTTGGAAAGGAGGTACCAAAAAATACTCCGCTGTTATAACCTGGTTACAAAAAAAAAAAGTTTAATTCGGCGAATTAGGAACGTCATTATGAGCTGTCTTTACTGGATTAAAAAAGGTGCTGGGCGATCTCTATGATTCTCATCGGGGAACAAAACTAACTAACTTGCGAACTAACTCGCAATGTGCCCCAAGGCTCTGTCATAGGCCCCTATTTGCTGTGGAACGGTATGTATGACGAAATTCTGCGAAAGACTAAGTACTTTCTGTTCAAAAATACCTATTTACGAAGTTGAAATATGGCCTCACCCTCGTCATGGGTTAATTTTAGTCACACCTATTCGAAAAGACATAGGTGCAGTTTTCTGCACTCACCACAAAGTTGTAGCACTTCTTGTGAGGTGTATCATGAACCGCAGCAGTATATACGCGCACTAACATACCTCACACCACTTTCTATCACTTAGCACATAAGTGGTTAACTCCACTTAACCGTGACTTATGACCCAACAAGTTGTCTTATCCAAACATGCTGAATCTGCTTTTCCATCATTCAATGAACATGAACACTTCTAGTGGTCAATGGCTGGTCAATGTCTGTCTCTATACTCTTGTTGTCTGCGGACTACTTGAAACCAAATCAGGCGCTAATTTGTAAAAGCAACGCGAGCGTTTTAATGGATGACTTCGCGGCAAAGTCACGTACATCGAACACTATCGGTACGTCAAAGGCGTCTGCCACTACCAGTGGCTCTGGGATTCTCGTCTTCTCGCATCGATGAAGAGATGCCCAATAGAGAGGGCGATTGTAAAAAAAAAATCTACCCGATTGGGAATTTTTAATTTTGAACTAAAAAAAAATAATTACAAAAAAAAAATAATAATTATAAGACAAAGCTATAGTTTTCGTTTTCGGGGAGGGGGTTAAACGTTGTAAAATTACATGCAGAAGAAATATTTTTCTGTGTGGGGTACTGGTCGCCTGTGTAAGAACAGAAGATGGGCGCCATTATGCTGTTGGTTTTCGATTTAATTATCCTTAATTGCGACACGTAAAATGGCTGGAATCAGACAGGCAGGCTGCTTATTGTGTATACATGAGTTTTGCCTGGACATTTTCTCGAATGCGGCGAATTCTGTAAGGCGTGGACTTTTCGGGTGGCGTGGTTTAGTAGATGTAATTAACAATTCCATTTTTTCATAATTAATATGTTGGAAATAATTTTATAGTTTCTTTCTGGTGTGGACAATGGAAATTCGAGGATTGTGTATTGTCTATAAGATTGAGGCCGAGTCACGTATTTAAATGTACTTATCATTAGTGTCTGTCTGGTTTGGTGTCTGGTCATTAATGGTCATTCATTATACTGGCTAAAACGAGAAGAAACAATGACCCCACATATAGCTTGCAGTTCGCGCTAAATATCAGACTTCTCTTCTCAATATAGGGCCAAAGCCGTCAGGTGGCTATCGAACAAATGTGAAAGGGCTCTGCAGTAGCTCATGAGAAAGGATGCATACCAAATCGTAAAAAAATCGTAGATACACAAAAAGTTATATCGAGAACGATGGACGAGCCCCTCTGCTATTGGACCAGGACGACGTTTTCTCTATCTCTATACCCAGACGGAGTTGAAGTGCAGCAAATGCCAATAGATACTTCCAGGCTTCCAGCACTGTGGTTTTGGATCCCTACGAATTTAACGTCAATACAGTAATTCGTTCTCAAAAAGTTACAAACACTTCGCCTACTGCCTATTGAGCTGCCAACACAGATGGAGGGGGATTCATTTTGACTTTCGATATTGGAGAGTCTTGCTTTGCTTCCTTAATAAACTTGTCATCAAAAATGATGACTATGCTTCTTCAAAATTCATTATGCTCATTCATTATGACAATCTTGTCATAATGAACTGGTCAGGTCAGTTTCTGAGAAATTACAGGTGTTCTGGGCATATTTCGTATTAGCTATCGGTAATATCTCCTTTCATTTTTAAGCCGGTGTTTGAAACATTTTTCAGACAAACGTTTTGAAATAACAGTGAACCCATAGAAAATGACATAAAATCGCTAAGAAAAGTTCGAAAAAATTGGAATACCATTTACACGACACATGAGTCGTATCTATACAACAGACGCCAATGGGAATAAGGGTGTAAACCTCAAGGAAGACGAAATAGGAAGAGATTTTCGAGAAGAATAGACCTAACTTTCTCATTTAGTGTCCGTTTCTCTGTCACATGAGGAACATAACACTTGAAAATTAGGTACTATCTACTTCCAAAAAATAGAGGTTTCGAGTTTTAAGGTCGTTTTCTGTGTTTTTGAGATGGTTATTTCCTATCATTTCTGTAATTCTGATTATCTTTGGCATTCTGTATGAAATTTTGAAGCTTTGGAAATCCATTCTATTATTCTGGACAAGTTTGATGGGTGATTTTCTAGATTATTTTTCAAAGAGTGTTCTTTTTTAGAGCTTTTTATTTTACATTAAATTAGCCATGACCTTCTGAGTTCTGATATGTGCCGTTTCTCTTTGGAGGAGCCCTTTTTGTCGCAACTTCTGGATCATTTCGCCATAGTTTTTCGTTAAATTTTATGGCTCGCATTTGATGATTTTTTTTTGGGAACTTATGGGGCTCTTTGGGCATAGGTACTTTTCAACAGTATACGTTTTTTAAACAATAATTTTTTATTTGCATTTTTGGCATGTTCTTAATTGCTACTTTTTGACATTATTTTACAAGATTTTGGGATCCTTCTTGGTTGTTTATTTGGGCAGTTCTAAGTTCACATTTTTGAATGATTTAAGTCGTTATCAGTACGATATTTTGGGAACACATGTACCGCAATTTTGGGTACTTTTTACTTCAATTCTAGAATAATTTTTAGGTCTTTACTTTAAGAGATGTTGGTCTGTTTTTTGTCTGCCGTTTTTGTACTGCAATTTTGGGTAGTTTTGACTTCAATTCTTGAATAATTTTTAGGTATTTAATTTAAGAGATCTTGGGATTGTTTTTAGCTTTTAGGTACAATTTAAAGTCGCTCATTTTTAAGTTTTAGTTATTTTTGTGTATTTTTGTTTTAGCCTGTTTTAGTCATTTTTAGTAAAAATGTTTATCTAATTATTTTTATATCGTAACTTTTACTGTGTTTAGGGTTGTTCGTTTTTTGGTTTTTCTAATCATTTTCAGTTAGTTAATTTTACGAGATCTGTTGCATTTTCGATTCAATTTTTGTTTATTTTCTGAACCATTTTTAAGTCCCTTTGTTTCAATACTTTGTGCCAGTTTTTGTTCAGTTTTTCAAATTTTTTTGAATCGTTTTTCGGTTGTTATATTTGATAGATTTTGCGACTCCTTTTATTGTAGTACCTAATTTGATATTATAAAAATTCATTTATTTTTTATTCATTATAATTTATAATTTATTCATTTCTTGAATTATTAATTCTTGACTTGAAACATTTTTGGTATTACCTAATTTGAGTTTGGTTTTAGTTCAATCTTTGAAAAATGTTTACGTATTTTGCTTAAAAGATTTTGGGCGCGTTTTTGTTGTTGTTAAGAATTCAATATTTTTGACTCCTTTTTTGACGTCCTTAAGTCGATTTTTGAAACATTTTCAGGTCATTTCTGTAATGAGATTTCGGGTCCGTTTATTGTTCTCTTTTTGGCATGACTTAAGTCAATATTTAAATATGTTTCATGTTGTTAGTAGACTTTCGGACTAGGGTCAGTTTTTATTGAATTTTTGTCTAATTTTTTGTATAATTTTTTAATAATTTTTAGGTCGTTAGTTTTGTTGGCTTTCTGAGTCGCTTTTAGGTAACATTTTGACCGATTTGTAGGTCATAAGTTTATAGATTTTTGTCCAATTTTTTGTTACCAACTTAAGTGGTTTTTAGTTAATGTTTTGATTCATCTTTAGGCCATTATTTCTATGAGATGGTAGGCACGTTTTTGTTTGAGTAGTTTTCGTTGTTTTTCTTTTTTTGCAGCATTTTAGGTACTTAGTTTTTTATGAGTTTTTTGTTCGGGTTTTCTGGTCTTTGATGCGCCATTTTTAGCACGTAGGATTTTGGGTATTTTTAGGTCGTAAATTTTATGAGTTCATGGGGGGATTTAAGGAATATTTTCCTGTCATTATTTAAATGAGATTTTGAAAATTTCCTTTAGATAACAAAGGCCCTGCTAGGTAAATATTTGTCAGCCTTATTTCAAGTTATTATTGCCTTTTTGGTTTTCTTTGATTTTTTTTACTAACTCGATCACGGTTGCATTTTAGGGCTCAGTTTCATAGAGCTATTTATGGGTGATATTTCTTACAAAGGCCTTAATATTTAGAATCGATTTTAATTTGGGGCATAATTGCACAAAAAAAATGAAATTTTGCCCCAAATTATTAATAAAACAAGTAAAAGTGTTATCATCGGCTTGGCCGATGCTTTGATACCCTCCACTGCATAAAAGTCATGCAAAATGTTTGCCATGCCATATAGGTTTGGTATATGAGGTACCAGAACTACCTGACCGACATAGCCCATTTTCAATACCAACCTGAGGACCGTAAAAATAAGATCTCTCACAAAATTTCAGTTGACTAAGTCGATTCGTTTGGACGCTATCGTGCTTTCAACAGACGGACAGACAGACAGACAGACAGACAGACAGACAGACAGACAGACAGACAGACAGACGGACAGACAGACAGACGGACATGGCTAAATCGATTTAGAATGTGATCCTGATTCAGAATAAATATACTTTATAGGGTCTCCGGTGAATCCTTCTTGGCGTTACAAATGTAATGACAAAGTGAATATACCTTCCTGTGGAGGGTATAAAAAAGGCCCCAAAAAAATGAAAAATCACCCCAATCCTACTACAAAACGTTGTTGTTGCTTACTATATAAATTTTTGGGACCTTATTTCATTTATTTTTGGGGCCTAATTTCATGGAGCCGTCTATTACTATGGTCAATCGACAACATGTACCTAAACTAGGACAACTTTTTAGTTTTGATCCCTAGATACTACACTCAGTACTCAACCAACAAAAACATTGTGTCCCGTAAAGTGCTAGGATTCACATTTTATTTGTTTTTGTTCCACCACTTCAGACTGTATGAATGAGTGTGTTTCATTGCCTGCTTATGCATGATAGTCATGTTCTGGGTAAAGCCCATAATACAAGGATAAATATAAATTATGTCGTCGCACTGTAACGTCCCATTTGGTATAAGGGGTAGGGGATATGAGACAGCGAGAGAAAACGAAAACACCTACAAAACTACACGAATGCATTTGTCGTACCAGAATAAATCTCTGGCATCAGTGGATTAGGCAGGAGCGGTACACACAAGTTTGTATAATCTACTGTACACATAATGACGAAGAGACAAACTCCCAAAAATTATAAAGGGTTAATTTCTGGGTTGAGTATGGGTTCCAACTATACAATCCAGTCGCAAAGGATGACACAAATGCAACTCGAGCGATTAGGCTGCAAGCACCCCACACGAGGGTGGGCCAGTTAAACAAAGAAGCAAATTGTTTCATAATTTAAGGATCTACTTCTATTACCATCGAAAGCCATAGGATGGGTGGAGAACAAGAATAACTACTTAAAGTCTATCATCGGGCAGGGCGTAACAAACAAGACCGAGTCACAGAACAATGAATGAATGAATCTTGTTGACTACAACGGTATATGAGCGTAAGGAAGCGGAAAGTATAACGAGCGGGGGAATTCCCTCCGAATGGAAGGACGATAAGAAGACGATTAGAGATATAGCAGATTTCTAGCTTTTACAGGATACTGATGACATCAGTTTGCATTGTTTCAGTCAAATGTACATTGTAAAGATACATACGCACACTATAAACACGGTACGTATAGTTTGTACTGCCATTGCTGGCTGATGAGTCATTGTTGTTCAAGGCAGCCTCAAGGAATAAAGGAAATCCGTTCACATACGGAATTATTTAGTTGCACACAGAACGAACGGCTTGTGTATGCCTTCGAAGGGATGGTATACGAGTATGGGTGAGAGCGGAAATGTTGTAAAAGTGATTCTTTACATTTTAATGCAATGCCATGCATTATGCGAACGATGACAATGCTGATGTAGAGAACTTCTTCTATCAGCAAACGACTACTATACACACTCGTATTTATGCTACATACATGAGGATATGATGACAACGTAGGTACCTACTGCATGTTTTAAGGGACTTATAACAGGCTTTTACTTGGATTTTGTTTGAAAGGGTTGTACTCTCTTATTCTGTTGGGGCTTTGTTAGGGAATTACAAAATTACGAGATGCACTTGAAAGTAATTAACTGTAAATACGTTAAAGATGCATATGTACGAAAATGAAGTCAGCTTTAGCTCCTCCAAATAGAGGAGACTTAGTGAATGTGCTATGACGTAAAAAGGATTTATTTTATATAAAGGGAATAAATATTGCTTATCCGACAAGAGTTATCCTTTTTTTTGGTGTGTCCAAATTGTATAGTTAGATTAAGGTAGAGACTATAATTTAAGGCGCAGTGGGCTGAGTCCCTTTAATTCTCTCGTCGAGACTGATAAAAAAAAAATAAATAGGCGGCGCAACAGGCGGTAGACACCCAAGGCCTAGCTTCTCGCAACCATTCGTTTTGTGTGAGTTTCTATTTTTTGGAACGAATGGAAGGGACCTACAATTTTATGCCGAGTCCGAACGGCTGAATTGAGAAGCTTTTTCAGGACAGTCATACTCTCGGATGTTTGTCAGACGTTCGCGAGAGGTGGCGCAGTAGAAAAAACCTTAAGATGTAATTTGTGTTTTTCCGGGGATCGAACCTGGGATCCCTCGCACAGTAGTCCAGCACACTAACCACCGCGCTACTGCCCCACGTCGAGACTGATAGTTGACTTTTAAAGGGACTTTAACCAGAGAGGAATATAATTTTATTTTCCTGAGCTTGTTTCTACCTTTCAAGACGTATATGGGTGCAAGGGACCCAAATAGTTAGGTATAGGTACTCCATCAAGACTCTATCGTCACTAGGGCATCCATCTACTTACCTTTTACCTAGTTGCCTATATACAGTAGATAAACATCAGAGAGTTGCGGACCCATGATTAGCATGACCAAATCACAGAAGCAAGGACCGCTTTGTTCGGTGAGGTATAGCTGTCCGACTTTGAGTATCTCACGTATTCCGGTGGAATCTCATTTCAGCAGCTTCCATCACGGATCCTATTATACCTATCGGTCATTACATTACCCAAATATCATAGGTAACAGTTGGAACTATAACACTGAATTAAAAATATCGACAACTTACCTTTGACCCCAATATAATATGTGAATAGCTTAGCTGTGTCTTACAATCTTATACACAGTTCCTGTCAGGCGACGGTGGCTATCGCAAGTATCTGCACCGTTTTGGTCACGACCACAAACCAGAGAGAATAGACCCCCAGCTCCGCCCAAAAATGAGAGATCCATAGAGCCAGCCAGGCTAAGAAAAGCCACAGCAGAAGCCTCAGAGGCCGCAGAAACACCAGAAACATTTGAATCGTCCCGCGGGGAGAGTGGTTGAAGTGTGAAGGGTGTGAATTAGTAAGTTTAGGCGTACTCCCGGCATCGATTGTTCGGGTTTGCGAATCGTGCAAGATTACCACATCCATTGGCGCATCAAAAAAAAAAAAAAAAGAGCCATTGTGATACCACGAGAAACGGATCATAATAAGATACTAGTTGAACCATTTTGAGCTCTTTATAAAGCATAAGAGACTTGTTTGTCAGATCACCTAAGTCATTGTAAGGCTCCCAAGTAATAGCTTCCTTCTACGGCAGAGAGCTGATAAGATAAGACTTCTCAAAAACACGCTACAATAGTTTGGTATACTGAAAGAGAGCTTAAGATGAAGACTTTCGGAGAAAACGCCCCCACTAACTACGTCATTGGTTTTCCAGCTTCTTCTGAAAATGTGTTCTCATTCCAGATTGTTCTGGAGGGGATGGTGAAAGTTATTGTCAAAATTTAGGAATGGAGTGGTGTAGTCTGTGTTTTCGGTTGAGATTTTAAAGCAGAATGGGAGCGTGGCCAATGTCTTTCCTTGACCACTGTGAGGTAGCTTTAAGGCGAATGACTGTACTCTCCAGGGATGGAAAAGTGGATACAATTGTATCTTTTGGATACAATCAGAAATTAAAGTTTCACAGTTACAATTCACTCGAAAAAGATACAATTAGCAAATTATATTTTTGCTTCAAAAGTTACGCAGTTACAATCCTTCTTTAAGAGATACAATTTCATACCCACACTATGAATACATCCAGAATTTGTAATAAAGAATATAAAATGCATTCAGCTTGAAGCTTCAAATTCTATTCTACATTCGGCTAACCAACTAAGAAACAAATTTCATAGGTCATGCGCAGGGACACTGCGAAGCACAGTGCACGCATGCTCTTGAGTGTTGAGATCTCATTTTCACTCAGAGAAGATAATTTCACAACACTTCTTTACACAACAAACACCTAGCTTTTCATTCACTGTAGCGTTTTTGAGCGCGTGCGTTAACATTATGTATAAACAACGCGTTCATATAGTACGAGCTAAAATGCGACTTCAGGCGTAAATATCGACTTTAGATAGTAAATATAGTAGGTAAGGTTTAACGCATCGCCCAAGCAGACATACTTTCTGCTTTTACGCGCGTTTGACAGTGTTGACATTTTATTTTCGATTTGACTTGTTCGATTATAGGTATTATGTCTAAAGTAATAGAGTAGGCCCTTCAATGTTGGAGTTGGAGTTATATAGGAAAAATAATTTCTTATATCAGTAGCACGGATATAAGAACACTAATTTCTTATAGGCAATATAAAAACAAATTTTAAGCTTAAGAAATAAGAAAGTAAATGTGGTGTATTTAATATGAAAAAATTGCAGTAATTTTTTAGAAAGATTTATAAAACGGCTTTATTTGCATTCTTGAGAAAAACTAAGTACATGATCTTGTTTAGAATGTTTATGTTGTCTTAAATATGTATTTCGATCAAAATAGTTAGATCTGTATTTTGTAAAATTATGCAAAAAAATATTACAATTTTGGGTTCGAAAAGCCACTGTTCTTCAACTGTTTAGCTGAAAACGAAGTAAAGGTATTCTTCAGGATAGAAGGGTTACCTGGGTTTTTATCCAAATCGAAAATGGCGTTTTATAGATATGACCAGTACCAAGTACCTACCATTATTAGCAATTTGGTAGAAAAACTGATTTTCAAGTTAAGAATGACGATTGTGCAATGTGCATACACCTAAAAAATTAGTTTTTGTTAAAATCGTAGATATATACCGTTTTCGGGAAAGAGAAAATTTTCAATATTAAGATTGTTGGACTTTTTAGCGAAAAACCTGATATGCAGACATGTTAAGCATGTCCACATTAACTTTACTATAATCTTCGTTCAAATCGTTAGAGCCGTTTTCGAAAAAGTATAAATTAGGTATTTAAAATTTTGTAAAATTTTTATATTGGAAGTAACGTTAATATAAGAGCTAGCACAAAGAAACAACCACAAACTCTAAATACGAAGTTTGAAACAAATCCGAATAAGTAACTTTCCCGTGTATGTATTAAAAAGAAGTTCTTAGATAATATGCAATTGGTCGTTGTCACTACCTAAATATTGCTTTAACACAAAAAATCCATTTATGGCTTCGTTTCTACCTGGCTTTGTACTTTGAGAAATTGTGTCATCTAATGCGACATTGATTAGTGTTAATAACAGACAGAAAGGGAACTTTCTTATAAACGTTTTTTTTTCATATATTTTTTTTATTTCTGTGCTCGAAATATAGTTTATTATATCCGTTTTTTTTTTTTTCTTTTAAGAGTTTTTCTTTTATCCGTTTTAATTTAAAACGTTTGGTAAATCACCAATACATTTTTCAAAATGATAGTCATTTGTTTTATTTCAAGGGCAAAGAGGGGCATTATTTGGTTTTATATCATGAGCTAAGTGAATAGTCTTAATATTCATATAGGGGTAATTGTATACTTTCGCGTTCACCTTGTTTTTGGAGATAACATAACATAAATTAGGTCGATTTTCATGATTTTGATTTTGATAGGCAAAACTTGATTTTTTTTTTCTTTTTTTGTAATTTGTTAGTTTTTTTTGTTTGTGTAGATTACGAAGTCGATTTAGTATCGTAAACAAAATTGGAGGATAATTTGTAAAAACTCAATTTTTTTCAGCACTTCAAAGGTAAAATCTTGATAAATATTGATTTTTTCAGATTTCTAATTTTTTTCCATAAATCCCCCGTAAAAACGAACATTTAAACGAACATAGCCAAAAAACCAGGTGGTCTTGAAAGTAGATATACGATTGCCCATAAATGTAGCTACCAATTTCCAAAACGATCAAGATACACTTCAGTCCTAAAAGTTACAATTTCAAATTGTGAAAAGTACAATCTAAAAAGTTCATTTCCTATCACTGGTACTCTCTGCCATTTGCTTCCTGTCAAGGGGTAATAGATGAAACAATATGTCCAGTACTCCAGTGCCGCAGAGGGAGTTCAGAGTGCAGATAATTTTTGTGGGGGTTCACAACCAAACCGCACAGACTCGCCCAGCTATCTATTTTTTTTAAAAGCATTTTGTAGGAACTCTTTTAGAATATTTAAGTGGTTTCCTGAGACAGCTATAGAAACGTCACCTGCATAAGCGATCGCCGCATGCATCCTTCACCTTCCAAGATTATCAGTAGTTCGTTGACCACCACCAAATTCCAAAGAAGGGGAGATAGAACATCTCCTTGAGGAGTGCCTCTACTAACATATCTTCTTTAACACCGCTTTTAGTTTGGTCCTCTGGTTAGGACAGGACATTTGAATGGGTTTTATTTAAGACCAACTTCTTCTAGTTTCGAGACATTTACTAGGAGACACTTCTTCTATATATTTTTCAAAGTCAATTACAAGTGTTGCGCAAAACCCATTAAACCAAACCACATGATTGTGTCTGTCGAAGGATTTCCTTTTTTTTTTTGGTCCTCTAAAACAGAGACCATCAGCAGACATAACCGCAGGTTTTACTCCATCTAACAGTATAGAGTTCAAAAAAAAAAAACACCAACCTACCGCCAAGTGTATGTAAAACCTATCGACAGAGAGTTCGATTTTTACTACAACTTCCTGTCTGGGTGGAAACTGGGAGCTAGCCCAACAAAACTAAAAAAAAAATCCCCTACAGACTAGACATTTGGTAATCCCGTCATGTTTTGGGGGATAGCTGTTGTTTTTTTTTTTTTGCTGTTTTGTTTGTGTCACTTCGACAACTACTATACAGGACATTCCAAATGATTATGTGCACAAGGATCATCGTTGTACATGAATGGAATTCGCTAATCGGAATGGGGCCCCGTATGATGTTGTTGTTGTTGTATCACCAAATATTTGGATAGAAAAAGTCTCGAGCCGAGGATTGAGAATGGATTTTCGGAAGCTGGTTCATTGCCATTAGCAATTGGCTTAGTAATCGATGCGTTAATTGGAATTGAAGTCGAGTGCAACTAAGCGGATATTCAAATTGGCTTTCAGCTTTTGACACTCGTTTGGGAGTATATGCGAATAGACCAGTTTTTATTTTTATTTTTTTCTCTCTCTTCTTTTATTTGTCATTTGGGCAAACACCAAACAGACAGGGATTACAAATTTAGGAACGTTAATGGAGTTAATGTTGGACTGCGCTCCATATTGGATTATCTGAGATTAAGCTGGTGCGAGTCATACCAATTAGTAAAAGCTTGACGCAGACTTCTCTGTTTACATGGAATTTAGTTAATTCAATTCGATTGCCGGAACAAAGTAGTGGTTGCATTTGGACGGGTTGATTTAATGAGTAAAGAATAATGGGAGTGGGCGCGGAGACGACCTTTCAGGAAGATCGGAAGCAATCATAGTAGACTACACCGAAGCTACTGGTAATATGAACGCATGAATACACCAAAACTATCTATATCTCATGAGATACAATCGCAATTGTAAATTCACAATTCAACTGGTAGAGATAACGAAGAACGAACGTTTCCACTTTGTATCTGATACTCAGATAGGTATGTTAGGTAGAGGAGTGAATGTCACGGTTGTGAATGGCAAAATGTATGCACTTGCCCCGCACTCCCTTGTGCTTCGTTCGGATTCTACTTCTCCGTCATTTCCAAGTGAATTGACTACGACAATTTTCCCGATGATAAGATCAAATAAGAAATCGATTGATTACAGGTTAAAGAGGAACATGCGACTTGGTTGCCTTTTGTTCCACAGTAGGTATATTCATGGGTCCGTCATTCTGGAGTGCATTTCCTCTCCGATTCCTTTGGCATTTTAGTTAACATTGAGACAGTCGTTTCTTACTGCGATGAGATATCGATAAAGTACTCGGGGACCAAGGGAAGTCAATGGGGCTCCTGCACTCACAGCTACATATAGATATACAGACATACAGTCGAAGTGTAATGAATCAGAAGAATGAAGCAGCCTTTGGGGTATATGAGAGAGTTTTTGAGCACAATGCAGAGTATAGGGAGGAATTTGAAACCTCGAACTTCAACAGGGATATACCTAAATCATGACATCGATAAGATCTTTTGTTATATGTGGGTACTACTGCTACTTCTTTCTTTTTCTTTTTGTATTGTCTTTGGGTTGGTAAAACTTGTCCTCTCTGCCAGTAGTTCCAGTTCGATGGCAAATATCTGTTGGCTGGAACGTGGCATCGCTTAGAGTATCTAACATCTGGATGTTGGTAGCTAGTTGTTCACACTGGAGATTTAAGTCTCGCACAGTTTGTTTTGAAGGAAAGGCTTATTGTGAAGGGTTTTTTTAAAAAGCGTTTACACAGTGTTTGAGGTGACAATATGATCTTTAGATGCACCAGATTTCGACAATGAGACGCGCTATCATATTGGCTCTCTACAATAACCGTTCTGAAGCAGATATAGTGCGCGGGAAACAAACAAAAAACCCAAATGCAAGTTTGTGACCTTATGGTAAGATACAAGACGCACCTTAATCTTTATTACTGACAAAATAAAACCTAGAACAGTGCAATAGATACACCTTTTCAGATTGTAAGTGGTAGCCATTATTAACAATCGGAAGACTCTGTTGTTGTAGTCTCTATCGTCCAGCAGTTTCTTTCGAAATCCCTTTCACAGACTTTAGTGCAGTTATCAAAGTAGTTTCCATAGCCACAGCTTAGTTCCACAAGTTCACCGCGTTCGCACACAAAGAATAAGTAGCAACTGTCAGGACTGGCTATGAAATCACCGTCATTATATCCTCCTTCGCATGACGTACAAGGGTCCGGTGTTGCTGTTGTTGTTGTTGTAACAATAGATGACGGCCAACACTTACCAGTGATATCTTCTGCACACCGTTTTGTGCTATTGTCGAAATAATTTCCATATCCACAATTTTGTTCCACAAGTTCGCCATCGCTGCAGATATAGTACGAGTAGCAGCTGTCGGGGCTTGCGACAAACTCTCCATCCGTGTATCCTCCCACGCATGTGCATGGTTGCTCAGTTGTTGTTGAATTCGATGGCCAACAGATGTTGTCAGTATCGGGCAAACAGTATAAGTTTTCTTGATCGAAGTAACTACCCTCACCGCAAGTTTGTTCCACAAGTAAGCCATTGTAGCATACATAGAATAACGCACACTGCCCGGGATACGGACTTATTGCTCCATCTACAGTGCACTGTGGCTGTGGACAATTGTTATTTGTGTCTGGTACGCAGTACAGTTCTGTTTTGTTAAAGTAACTGCCGGGTGCACAGCTTTGTTCCACAAGTTTCCCATCATAGCAGATATAGAATTGAGAGCAGCTGTTGGGATGTGGACTATAAGCGCCATCAACACTGCATTCCGATGGTGGGCAAACATTTTCCGTATCCGGTAAGCAGTACAGTTCTGTTTTGTTAAAGTAACTGCCGGGTGCACAGCTTTGTTCCACAAGCTTCCCATCATAGCAGATGTAGAATTTAGAACAGCTGTTGGGATGTGGACTATAAGCGCCATCAACACTGCATTCCGGCGGTGGGCAAACATTTTCCGTATCCGGTAAACAGTACAGTTCTGTTTTGTTAAAGTAACTGCCGGGTGCACAGCTTTGTTCTACAAGCTTCCCATCATAGCAGATGTAGAATTGAGAGCAGCTAGTGGGATGTGGACTATAAGCGCCATCAACACTGCATTCCGACGGTGGGCAAACATTTTCCGTATCCGGTAAACAGTACAGTTCTGTTTTGTTAAAGTAACTGCCGGGTGCACAGCTTTGTTCCACAAGTTTCCCATCATAGCAGATGTAGAATTGAGAACAGCTGTTGGGATGTGGACTATAAGCGCCATCAACACTGCATTCCGACGGTGGGCAAACATTTTCCGTATCCGGTAAGCAGTACAGTTCTGTTTTGTTAAAGTAACTGCCGGGTTCACAGCTTTGTTCCACAAGCTTCCCATCATAGCAGATGTAGAATTGAGAACAGCTGTTGGGATGTGGACTATAAGCGCCATCAACACTGCATTCCGACGGTGGGCAAACATTTTCCGTATCCGGTAAGCAGTACAGTTCTGTTTTGTTAAAGTAACTGCCGGGTGCACAGCTTTGTTCTACAAGCTTCCCATCATAGCAGATGTAGAATTGAGAGCAGCTAGTGGGATGTGGACTATAAGCGCCATCAACACTGCATTCCGACGGTGGGCAAACATTTTCCGTATCCGGTAAACAGTACAGTTCTGTTTTGTTAAAGTAACTGCCGGGTGCACAGCTTTGTTCCACAAGTTTCCCATCATAGCAGATGTAGAATTGAGAACAGCTGTTGGGATGTGGACTATAAGCGCCATCAACACTGCATTCCGACGGTGGGCAAACATTTTCCGTATCCGGTAAGCAGTACAGTTCTGTTTTGTTAAAGTAACTGCCGGGTGCACAGCTTTGTTCCACAAGCTTCCCGTCATAGCAGATGTAGAATTGAGAACAGCTGTTGGGATGTGGACTATAAGCGCCATCAACACTGCATTCCGACGGTGGGCAAACATTTTCCGTATCCGGTAAGCAGTACATTTCTGTTTTGTCAAAGTAACTGCCAGCTGCACAGCTTTGTTCCACAAGCTTCCCGTCATAGCAGATGTAGAATTGAGAACAGCTGTTGGGATGTGGACTATAAGCGCCATCAACACTGCATTCCGACGGTGGGCAAACATTTTCCGTATCCGGTAAGCAGTACATTTCTGTTTTGTCAAAGTAACTGCCAGCTGCACAGCTTTGTTCCACAAGCTTCCCGTCATAGCAGATGTAGAATTGAGAACAGCTGTTGGGATGTGGACTATAAGCGCCATCAACACTGCATTCCGACGGTGGGCAAACATTTTCCGTATCCGGTAAGCAGTACATTTCTGTTTTGTCAAAGTAACTGCCAGCTGCACAGCTTTGTTCCACAAGCTTCCCGTCATAGCAGATGTAGAATTGAGAACAGCTGTTGGGATGTGGACTATAAGCGCCATCAACACTGCATTCCGACGGTGGGCAAACATTTTCCGTATCCGGTAAGCAGTACATTTCTGTTTTGTCAAAGTAACTGCCAGCTGCACAGCTTTGTTCCACAAGCTTCCCGCCATAGCAGATGTAGAATTGAGAACAGCTGTTGGGATGTGGACTATAAGCGCCATCAACACTGCATTCCGACGATGGGCAAACATTTTCTGTATCCGGTAGGCAGTACATTTCTGTTTTGTCAAAGTAACTGCCTGCTGCACAGCTTTGTTCCACAAGCTTCCCGTCATAACAGATGTAGAATTGAGAACAGGTGTTGGGATGGGGACTGTAGGTGCCATCGACACTGCATTCCGCCGGCTGTGGGCAAACATTATCCGTATCCGGTAAGCAGTATAAATTCGTACTGTCAAAGTAACTTCCGCGTTCACAACTTTGACTGACGGCCTCGGAGCTGTAACAGATGAAGAAGTTTGAACATGATGCCTCATCAGCAACAAACGATCCTTCCGGTTTGTCGGTGCACAAGCTCTATAAAATTTAAAGGTTAGCAACTATCGTCGGTAAGATATATAATTCACTCACCCTTTGACTTCCGATGATGTGTTCATTGCCAACACATGTCCCAATAGACAAGATAACTGCAAAAATCACAGCTATAAGAAAACAACACTATTAGCTTGGTATGGCCTTCGAAAAAACACTGAACGAGCACTTTTATCCAGTTTTATCTATACCTTACCTCTCATGATAAATGTTAAAAATTAAATCCTTTAGTAATCCTTTGCACGTCCTGCACACTTATTCCTTCAATGTCCGACAGTTTGAAGAGTTTCGATAGACTAGTCGTTAATTGCGCAGTAATAATGTTTTATATAAAACACCAAAAAACATTTCGGCATTTATTTTATCAAACTTTTTATGTGTTAAACATGGAAGCTAATTGCTAACATTTAGTTCCTTATCAGACCTTGCACATGTATTTTATCAGTCAGACATGTATCTGCACAAATAGAAAGTTGTAATCGGTGAAGGGCGTCAATAGTGATAATTTGATTTTAGAACCTTGGCGATGTGGTGTTTTCAAGGGCTTGGTTACTCTGCTACCCCAGCGACCTTAATTCTAAAATACTGGGAAGAGTTTACTTTTCTTATGGAGGTGAGATGTATCTCAACCGTTTCTTAAATCTTTAGAAAGGGGGCTGTACTGTTTCTTATCGATTTTTATAAAATTTTTGATTTTGTAATGGAAGTTGGTGACTCTAAGACTAAAGCTCACAAGTCTTATTGTGCCTTCTATATTTCAGCGGTGCCGTGAAATAACGCCAAGTGTAATAAGGCCAACTTTTAGACATTGGCCTTATTTCGCTATGCAAAAGAGTAATAAAGCCAATTTTAAACAGTTGGCTTTATTTCACTTCGACAAAGTGAAATAACGCCAAGTTGGTGTTATTGCGCTTTCAAAATATGAATTTGGTTTAATTTCACTTTAGGTGAGTGAAATAAGGCCAACTGCGCGAATTTAGAGCTATTATTTTCTCAAATTCAAAAACGCCTTTAACATTCATATTAAATATTAATCAGCAGAAGTTATGTTAAACTTTTTTTTTTTTTAATTTGAGAAAATAATAGTTTTAAATTTCTATACAACTTTGCATTGCATTTAAATTTATACAGTTGTTTTATTTCTGGAATGTACAAAAGCACGCTTCCTTTCCTAAAACCCTCTACTCAAACGGGAATCTAATGTCGTTTTCGGTTGGTCGTCCAGAACCGTCAGGAAGAACTCTCCGAGATTCTGAATTCAAATCCAGAATCAAATTTCTCTTCTTTTCAGTAGAAGAACTGTCAGTTGAGTGCCAATCGAACGCTTTCAGAAGCGTTCGGATTGCTTCCGGACGATTCTGGACGACCAACCGAAAACGACATAGCTATCTAAGTCATTTTCACTTTCCATTATAATAAGCACACGATGTTTTCGGCGCAGGGACATAACTCCACGGGACATAAGTGGGATATAAGTCCATAGAGAATTTGTATAGAATTATGTCCCATCTAACATGTTCTCGCAAATTTGCACTTTTATTTTCTTTTGTTCTCAGAAGCAAAATCGTATTTTACTTGAATATGAGAAAAAGGAAATTTGGCTTTACGTCACTTTCCACTGCATATCGGACTTTCCCTATACATATTTACATGACTAGTTAGAAAATACTTTCCATATAGCATTTTAAAAAGTTTGAAATTGATGCATGATGTAGCCAGGAAACGATTGGGAAGGGGAGGATAGATTTTTAATGAACCCAAATGCGTAGCCAAAAAAAAATTTTGAGCAAGGGAGGATCGATTTGGGGTGTGAAAATTAAAAATTCGCGCGAACACCTATGTACAATTACTTGCTTACCTTGCAGGAAAGTCACAGTAATAACGGTTTCTTTCTGATGTCTTGGGTGATATGCATCATCTTGAATGAATTAAAAAATTAAAAAAGGGACCCAAAATTTAAATATTCCCAATTCTGGGGGCTTATTCCCAAATGCGCGGCGGATCGCTTTTCATGGCGGATTGGTATTTTTGTATTTCCAAAAAGCGATTCGATCCATTCAAAAGCGAAAGCTATTTAGGTGACGGATTGCAGGCGGATTTATTGTGGATAAAAAATAAACTAAATTCTTGTGACGACGCTACTCAAGATCGCCAAGACATATAGCGAAAAATAGTCACCCAAGTTTAAAAATACAAGTTTTATATCCACTCCAGCCATAAAGCTTGAAGTCAGGGGCTTAGCGAGTGGGGGGCGTGAGGGTGACGCACCCCCCCCCCCCCCACGCTTTTGGAGAGTCGGCAAATTAACGACCAATTTCCAAAAATTAGGTCTTAGGTTTTGATTTGCATTAGTTATAGGTTTTAAACTTGTAAATGTATATACCTACCTAAAAGTCGTCATTTTCAAAGGTTCCACATAAGATCCTTAAAATTTAGCGAGTTTAGATTCGATTTGAAAAAGGACGGTCGGCATCGGTAAATTTGCCGACTGAAATCCTAAAAATTGAGCGAGTTTAGATTCGATTTGAAAAAGGACGGTCGGCATCGGTGAATTTGCCGACTGAAATCCTTAAAATTTAGCGAGCTTCGATTCGATTTTAAAAAGGACGGTCGGCATCGGTGAATTTGCCGACTGAAATTCTTAAAATTTAGCGAGTTTAGATTCCAATTTAAAAAGGACGGTTGGCATTTTTAATTTGAGATAAATAATTCGAAGGAAATTGTTATTCGCTAGTTTGTGGAACGCGGCTTATTGATGTGGATTGCAAACTTTGACAATTCGCGGCAAGGGTGTTTTTCTTTCGTGGAACCCGAAATTTCGTTATTTAAACTGTATATAAACTTCTTTTCTTAAAGGTGCCTGTCCATTTGAGAGTACTTTCACTAGTAAACTCTCGAGAGTTACTCTCGGGTGGCTGTCCATTTGAGAGTAATAATTTCGAGATTTTAATCTCGCGAGTTCTTCGATAACATTTTGAGAGTAGATTCCCTGAGAGTACTCTCATAACCGTGTCCACTTGATATTTATTTTACTAGTAAAAATGTATTCTAACTATGTTCCAACCAGCGTGAAGGGAAGCCATACCAGTACGTGAGTGTGTATTGGTAACGCTATGAGTTGATTTATTTCCTCCGATATCCATTGTTCTGCCATGTCGACTCTCGACAGCTACTCGCAAAATACGAACCGTGTTGGAATTTTGAGAGCTGATCTCCGATAGTGATCAGAACATGTGTCCACTTGCGAGTGACTTTCAAAAGGCTCGAATCTCGAGAGTAAAAAGTTAACTCTCCGCGAACTACTATCAAGCCTATGTCCACTTGCGAGTTTGCTATCGAGAGCTGCTTGAGAGCTGCTCGCAGCATTTTTACTCTCAAATGGACAGGCACCTTAATACATCTGATGGCTGAGATTCGCAAATTCGCGAACCGCCACGACCTAGAAAAGTGTTCATGTGAACGGACTGTCAAAACTTGCGAATATTCGTTCGTTCGTAGATAGTTCATCGCTCTCATGTGAATGGTCCTTTAGGTTTTTTGCCCAAGCTTAAATTTACAGGTGATCTTAGATATTGGCCCGGGATATTTCCTGTGAAAATTGGTCAATACTGGACAAAGGGGCGTGGGACCTCCCATACAAAAAACATCTTCTATGGGGTGAAATTCGATGACGTTAGTTATTATCTAACTCGATAACCGCTGGGCCGATTTTCATACAGTCAGCAAGTTCCTGAAATAAGTCGGCAATTCAATTAAAGTCACCCCCAAGGCTCGAACCCTCGCTAAGCCCCTGCTTGAAGCTCGCTCTTAAATCAGAGTAACAGGGATTAGACGAGCTCCCAAGTCTATATTCAGACTGAAGAAAATAGCTGACTTCATAAACTTATGTAAGTCAATTAAGGTCGCTGAACAGAGATTTCACATTTCTGGAATTTCTAACACATATTGGCAGTATTTAAGAATTGGGTCGCGCGTTTCCTTTCAAACATTTTGCAAATAGGGCACTTTCCTTAAAAAATCAAAAGTAATAGTTTTGTTTAAGCCTGGCAAGCCCATCGACCAGTCATAGAGGAACTCACTGCTAAGTTGCACTATTCCGTTATGTGTAGAAGATTTTCGAAAGTTTACAATGTATAACAGATTTGGACACGCTATAATTGAGGTGGTACCTTTAGAGCAAGTTAGGCTTAGAACTGAGCTTGTAGCTGTTCGGAGCAAGTATTA
Source organism: Cheilosia scutellata (assembly GCA_955612985.1). Classification (NCBI taxonomy): domain Eukaryota; kingdom Metazoa; phylum Arthropoda; class Insecta; order Diptera; family Syrphidae; genus Cheilosia; species Cheilosia scutellata. The sequence goes on from OY015313.1 coordinate 85,536,530, forward strand.
GCATTAGCATGAAGTCACATTAAAGCAGGTTACCTAGCCAATCTCAACTTCACTGGTATTGTCGACCTTAGTGTGGCGTCTGCTACAGCCTGAATGAAGGGAGAGTATATGATTTTGAATCTTCTTCAAGTCTTACCATAGCCAGCAACCTAAACAACATAATTAACAATTGAACAATGGACCCAAAGGACTGGCACCTAAGCTCTTCAATTTGTACACACAAAAATGATATCCCAGTACATACCGGTCCACTCCTAAGACTCCTAAGATTTATAATATAGACATGGATGGTTCCAAACAGGAAAAGAAGACTGTATGCACTTTGGAATATTAAATGGGCACAACGAACCGAAATAGCTGGTCTAAATGAGCTGTAACGGCCCCCAAAGAAACATCGATCTGTTTGTCTACCTACGTAATTAGCTACTGACTATAGATTCTGGTGATACCCTCCTTTGAATTCACGCATTTCACTCGCTCATCTCAAAACACCTTCACTGGGCAGAACCAATTGCTGGGTGAAGCGGACCCTTTTCTGTCGCACACACTGTAAATGTTACTCTTTACAATTATTTCAATGAATCCATCGACGAGGCAGCGAGAGAGGGGTGGATGCCATCATCTCCTTTCTCCGATAGCCACCAACCGCAATATAGATAGTTTCAATGCGTTCTTTGATTGCCGTTTTGCATACTAATAACCCACTGGCAGTGGCATTGTAAAAGAGCAGGTCTTGGTGTCCTTTTTTTTTCGGTTCCCAAATTGATGTTGATAACATCTAAAGGGGTTATGTTGAATGTACGAGTGCGAGTTGATTTTTTGTTGCCATCAGACTACAACTGGAATTTAAATAAAACTCTTCTCTGAAATTTGCTATACCCATTTGCGAACGGTAGTAGAGCACCGGGGCTGGCATTGGCCCGACCGACCGGACCCATCCAAAAGCGATTAATTAAATGTAAAATCCATATTAGCATCGAGTTTGGGCTTCCGACTTGCATTGCAAGGCTGGGGTTTTATTTTTTCCGAGTCCCAATCGAATTTTGATATCGAATGGCATAGCGGTCCGATATGGACAGAGCGAATGACGTATGGAAATGATTCTATACAAATGGTTCTGAACTTGGGATAAATGATATCTAGATGAAGATCTGAGTTGGTGAATCGAATTGAAGTTGGAATTGGTTTCGATTTGACTTTTTGATGACTTTGATTTGTCACTAAGTGATGTCGGGTTATGTGCGGTGCGGGTATTGCGAGTGCTTATCGTTGGATGTGATGTCGATTGTAATTGTGATTGCTGCTTAAGGAGAGGTATCTTTTTGGATAAATGATGGTTTATTGTGCTAGTTTCTATAAAATGAAAGACGGTAAACAGTTTCAAGTCGAATGGGAATATGGCCTTGGGAATTGACGGTGGAAGAAGATCTCAGAAGCGATATAGGGTGAATTTTTGAATGTAAGCCGAAAGACACGTAGTGTTTCATACATTTGTGCCATCGCAGAATAAGATATATTTGGATCAAGTCTGAAATATCTTCTGTGGCCTTAGGGGGATTGCAACTAATGATTTAAAGTAGGTGGTATTTAGTTTACTTCCCTATCTGTAGAGTAGAGTTATTATATCTTGGTTCATTGGGGACCGACTTCACCGATTAAATGGAGCAAATTTTCAAAGTTTTCAATTCTATCGCAATTTTCAGTTCATTGATTACGCTGACATGTGTATCAATCTGTGGGTATTATGTTTGTTATATTGCTATCAATCCTTATAGACTGATGGATATTTACATACCTGCAATGATTGACGCAATAATATAGCCTATATCGATGATGGTATTTACCAGGAAGCAGATATAATTAGAATATGCGAAATTGTACAGCCTTTTATATACAGTCTCCATTTTAGCCAATGCCTCTCAAATCGATGTCAAGATGAACCCCACAAAAATGACCCGAAAAGGACCCAAAAACTACTTAGCAAATGACCCAAGAAACATAACAAAAATTAACTCAAGAATGTCTCGAAACGCCTAAAAACAAAATTATCCTAACAATTCAGATAAAAAGCCTTACAAAACAATCCGAAAAATCCTTCAGAATCGTGCCGTAAATATGCCAGAAATCGCCCTAAAAAACAACCGAAAATTCCATTTCAAAAATGCAGCAAAAAAAAAAACGATGCGGAAAACTCAATAAACAAATGCTGTAAGAAACGTAAGAAAGAAAAAAAACAGAAAACACTCTCAAATACGTGCTGAGAAACACCTCAAATATGCTCCAAAAGTACCTTTAAAATGGCCCATAAAAATATCCAAAGAAGCACAAAAAATGCACCCAAAAACTTCCCGAAAGCCCCCTAAAAAATTATCATAAAAAAATCACCAAAAACGACGAAGAACCTCTCAAAAACGACCCGAAAATCCGGCCAAGAAACGACACGAAAAAAAGCCACAAAACACATCGAAATATAAGCCAAAAACGTACCCGGAAAATCACCCAAAATTTACTATAAAACCACTCAAAATAAATGCCAAAAACGATCCAAAAACCGTCTCTGAGAAAAAACCTAAAAATCAATTCCAAAAACGAACCGAAAACCCCACAATAAAGCTACCAGAAGCTAAGAAAGGCTCTGAAACAATTCGCACAATGACCCAAAACCCTCAACTAAAATTGTCCCTATAAAAAAAAAAAAAACAAAAAGACCAACTGAAAGTGCCTCAAAAGTTCCCTGATAATGTCTCATAATAAGGCTCAAAAAAGCTTTAAAAACCCCCCGAAATTGCTCTAAAACATTACCCAAAATATACCCAAAAATGACTAAAGATAAATTCTCAAAAACGATTCGTAAATACGCTAAAGAAACGGAGAAAGGCCCCATAAATGCTCCAACAAAAATTAGCCAAAAAAGCACCAAAAATCACACAGAAACTCCTCAGAAACGAAAAAAATGCCGCAAAAACTTATCCCTGAAAACGCCCAATAAAGAGACTCAAATCACCAAAATCTACCCGAATTCGCTCTAGAAAATCCTTCAAAAATGACTTGAAAACCCTTTCAGAAACGACACAAAAAGGCACAAAAAACGCACCAAAAAAAACACTCAAAATCTGCCCGAAGAAATCCTAAAACGCGCCAAAAAACGATCCAAAAATTGTGTGGAAAACGCCCCCAAAAGGGCAGAGCTAAGAAAGGCTCTGCAAATACTACGCTCAACACTCAACTGAAAATTCCCATAAATAAAAGCAATCCAAAAGAGTAGCTGAAAAACTTTCCAAAAATTGCCTCAAAAGTTCCCTGATAATGTCTCATAATAAGGCTCAAACACGCTTTAAAAACCCGTCGAAATCGCTCTAAAACATTAGCCAAAAAGACTAAAAAACTTCTCAAAAACGATCCCTAAATACGCCAAAGAAACGAAAAAAGGCCCCATAAAAGTGTTGTGCCACTAACATGGGCGTCCGCGTTCCCAAATATAATATCATCATTCTGATATTCCCTCAGATATCCCATATCTAACTGTCTGCATACGATACGCAACGCATGCATGAATATTCGTGTAAATATACACAATCAGCAGAATCGACATCGTGTGAAAATAGATAACACGATGCGACTGCTGTTTTATGGAAAATCGGCACTGCATTGGCTTCCTCTCGTTTTTGGACAGGAGAGTCTTATTTGAGCAGCACACCAAGAAACATCTTCGTTTTAATTACAACAAAAGGCTCCAACAAAATTTAGCCAATAAAAGTTCCAAAAAATACACCGAAACTCCTCAAAAGACCAGCTAAAAAACGTTGCAAAAAATTAACCAAAAGCTCCCTGAAAACACTCCCATAAAATCACCAAAATCTCCACGAAAACGCTCCAAAAAATGCCTCAAAAATTACTTGAACAACTTTTCAGAAACGACCCAAGAAGCCACAAAATACATACATGCAAAATCGGAGCGAAAAAAAACCAAAAACTTCCCAAAATACGCGCCAAAAAAAAAACGATCCAAAAAATGCTTCAAGAAGAAGTATCTCGAAAACGCCCCAAAAAACTCTATCCTTCGAGCTTATGTGTGAATGTTTGCATATAGCAAAAATATATGGTTACCACAGAAAAAAAGTTTCTTTGTCATGTTGGCAATTCCAAAAATGCTTTTGAGTTCAACTTAACCCTCACTGGTATTCCAAATGGCCAAACTGATGACATCCAAATCTTAATTAATTAGTCCACCAACGCACGCGCATCCATTTCAAATCAATTTTCATTTGGGGTCCCCTTTGTGGTTCAATACAAATATTACATCCGTATGACAAATGCCTTATTCGCTGTTGAAACCCCTGTCCGAACATTATTCTACCCTTTCGACCTGTTTCCAATAAATCACACAAGAAAAATTTTTCCTTTCCAAAAAAGAACACCAATTCATAACCGAACCGAGGCGAGGCTTTCATCTTTTCACGATAAGGTGCATAAGCATAACCGAATGAGTTACCATTGTACAACTACACCGCACATTGTATACAACATCCACGTCCACATTCACTTTGTCGCGACAATGATCCTCATGGAAATTGGTAAATTGCGCCCAAGAATCTGGCCTCTTTTTGTGCCCCATAGGTGGTTAATCACCAATTAAAGGTAACACGAACGAAATTTGTAAATTCCAAACCTCCGCCGCACAAAACAGCAGCCATTTGTCATCAGTTCGGTGCGGCGGGTTTCGTTTCGTGTGTATCCGTGATTTAGGAGACACGACGAACACAGGCTCTATTCTCCTGGAGATTTTCGAGGATTGTTGTATGAAATAATGCAACACGCTGTCTTTTGCGTTGCGCTCGGCGGGAACCTTTAGTGAGTGCACTCACGAAAGGTGATTGTTCAAATCGACGTCTAACGATTTGGTCGGTCCAGAGTGGCTATACGGCTATGCATTCGGGACTGCCATTTAAATAATAATAAATTGATTCAAGTTAGGGTTTAGGACTGTAGGTATTGTAGGTGCGGCCAATTAATAAGTCAATCAAAGTCCACTTGTATTCGATAGAGGAACACTAAACACATCATCAGTCTTGGAGTTTATGGTTTCCCGGCTTAGTTGTCATCGACTATAGGATTTTAGACTGTTGACATTTAATTGGGTCTTTTGTATAATAAGTTCTTAATAATTGTTTTCAATTTGTCATCTAATTGTTGGGCTAATACGGTACCACGCCAAGGATACAAATTAATCGAGAAGCCATTTAAATACGAATTGATACGAGCAGTTCTTTTAGGATTGCTAGAGAAACCTCTGGCAGATTTAGAGTCGGTGGGAAGACGGTATAACACCGGCGAAGATCAACATCCCGCTGTCAGAAAGAGCGAAGAGCCACAACTTCGGTCTATCTGATGAAAACAAAGTGAGAATAGAAATGTCCAAAAACCAATAGGGCTCCTCAGCCAGAATCTTAGCATCCACATGCAAAGAGACTCAACTCAACTGTATACCACCTACAGGCGAATCAGTCTCCTCAACATAGCTTTAAACATATCGTCTAACACATTAAGTCAACGTCTGAACATTGTAGTCAACATTAATTCATCCATTCATTCATTTTCAATGGTCCGCCTGTCCATTAAATCGGAAGCGGGTGTGGGTTGCTCAAGTGGACCCTCCATAGCTCTCAATTCTCCGCCATCGACTCTAAATCATCAAGGGCAATCCCCATGCGAGTAGAGGAGAGATTATGAACTTGATCTAACCATCGAATCATGGGTCTACCTAGAGGACGCCTGCCTGATGGTACGGATTCCACGTCGTGGGATCCTGGTTGGGGACATGCGTTTAACATGACCAAACTACCGAATCATGGACCGCTCCGTCCGGAGAAGTAGCTGCTCCACTTGGAGCTCCTCACGTATATTGGTATTTCTAATGCGATCTCTACGGGTCGCACCAGCAATACAACGAGGAATCCTATTTAGGCAAACCTCAAACCTCATGACCATATAGGTAAGAGTTGGAACAAACACCGAAGACCGAACAAACACGGAATTGAAGGATTTCAATTTCCGCCGCATGAACTTAAGAGATGCTTCAGAAACCCCGTTCACAGGGCCAGAGCCTTTCTGATTTATTCCCAAATCGGTGCGTCCCGGTCTTTTAGCGTTTGTTGGGAACCGTTTCTTGCTACAAAAAGTAACATACTAAGTGAACCACATATTGGAAGAACATGGCAGTTCTAAGATAAACCAAAATAGCCATTCAGACCTTCAATAATGATGCCAAAATAATTTGAAATCTATGTAGGCAGGCATAGGTAGTAACAACATTTTAGTAGGCTATCTTGACTAGTAGGCGTTAAATCAAAACCTTTCATCGTGGACGTTGGATTTCGCCAGGGGTGCGTCTTGTCTCCTCTCCTTTTCATTACTTATATGGACTGAATGTTAAAGCGCAGTCTTGGCGAAGAACGTTTCGAATTGGGAGATCTGAGAATAATTCATCTGCTCTTCGATGATGACTTGGTCATCCTTTGGTCCTCTCAGACTGAACTTCAATGCGCACTCAGTACTTCAATTTAGCTATCAGTACACCCCATAGTTAGCTATCGTACAGAGTAGTTAGAGCCTTTCAAAATATCTGCAGTACCCGTACACAGAGGTGTGATCTCACATCGGTAGCCGTCACAGCTTCTCAATAGACTGCCGTACCAATACACAGAGCCGTTAGAACCTCTTAAGAAATCTTCAGTACCCATATATAGACCTGATAGAGCCCATATATAGACCTGATAGAGCCACACAAGGGAGCTAGCACCCAAAGCAGTTTGCCTCTAGTAACCAGACCTTTTAGGTTTGTTAGTGGCGCATTTGATATGTTTAGATAAAAGTGACTTGTAACATGGAATCTATATATGGGACTCATATCCCATCAATTATTGCCAGATTATACGAGTCTTCGTTAAAAGTCATTCAAGAGGCATCCGTTTATTGAGAGTATATTTCCTAGCCTTGATATAGCCTCCGAAGTAGCTTCAATTTTGCCAAAAATGCGTCTGCAAGATAATCGCCTGGCCGAACGGCTAAATAACTAACTAAAAAACTAATAGTATGGCCTTCCTCAATTTTTTTCAGATTCCTTGTAACAATCCCAGTCGGTCTTGTACCCTTGGATAGAGTGCTAGAAGCTAGAGCATTATTATGATGAGTTAATAAGTTCCCTACCTCCCTTCCCTTCCCTTTCCGCAATCAGTCTCTCTATAGTTTATCACTGATATGGATTCCACTTCGTCATATGGTCTAGGTATGTTGACGCTATATCCAATATGTATAATGGCCTTTCGCAGTCCCCATCAGTTTAGCTGCAATAAAACGAATTTAAGGCTACATTTAGTATGCGCATGTTTTGGGTATACCGTTTAACTTATTATGAGACATACAGTGTTACAAGTCACGATGTCTAGAGTCCACGAATAACTTTGTTCTTTGTTCCACGGTTCTTGTACCATAAGGCAATGTCTTCTCTACCCTTAGAAAGGCAGAAAATGACGGCTCTTAAGGTCTTACATGAGGCGGATCGAAATTGCACGAACTCAGTCTGAAACACAGTTGGACACATTCCCATTGACTTGGAGTCTTTAGTGTTAGGCTAAAAGACGTCCACTTTAACTACCGATCTAATTTTGGACCTAGCTTTAAACTAAATCAAACTTCTAAGGTCTATTGCCTGTATACTCTTTATCTAGCTTACGCGGTCCGACCTCAAGATAATCATCTAAGAAAGTTTTTCCGAAACATAGTATCCGGGAAGGTATTTACAGAACATGTCCTTTTTAAGTGGATCCTACAACATCAAATTTCAGTTGCACATTTGGCAGCTGTCTCCCTAATGAAGATTTATTGGCCTGAGAATCTGAGAGCCTATAACATCAATAGCTCTTAAGTTTCGCACCATTTTCAAACATAAAATACACAAGTTGAGCAAGGTCGATGTAGGCCGCAATCTTTTATAGATACACTAGAAAACTTTTGATGACTTAGTACGTTTTCTTGGGGGCAACTTTTAACTTTATTTGTTGGTCGAGGCTTCAGTAACTCTTCTGCCAATAGCCCTTTCTACTTACAAGCAACTCAGCTGAGCCCAACCCCAAATTTAGTTTTCGCATTCCTACCAATCTCGTCTCCCACAGCACAGCTGCGTAAAAGTCCCACACGACTTAAGTGACACATTTGGCGTAAAAAAAAACCAGATTGAAATACAACCACCCCCACTGAAATGTTGGTAGCCCATCCCACAAATTAAATTCCATATTTTTAACCGACCGCATTAAATTAGCATTGTTTGGTTTCGACTCGATGCCAGCAGCTTTTAAAACCGTTAAGAAAAAAAAAAAAATACAATCCATAAAATATACAAAGTGTTTGTGATCCATTGAACAAAGGGCATCGACTGAAAAGTTCCAACCATTTAACCTCAAAACAAAAGCTAGCTTGGCAAGGGAGGTTTTGCCGATATACGCGTAGCAGCAGCCTTATCGATTCAAAAGTTGTTTCTTTTATCATCCCCACGACTGAATCGTTTGATTTGCACGGAAATACTTCAAATAGCAATAAAAAAAAATGTTACATATACCCAACTAAACCGTTTGATATAGGGAATCAACAGAGGGAGAACAATTTAAATAACACACACAATCTAGCAATCCGACCGACAAAATCGAGCAATAAACGAGCAATAAAGTCGACATAGCAACTTCCTAACCTCAATTCACATTGTAGAGAGAGGGTGGGCGCTGCGCTGGCGAACTGAAAGAAAAGCGTGGAAACTGGAAACCTCGCATCGATAGCATGCTCCTTGCACAATGTTGCACCCTCTCACCCAATGCCGTATACTAAGTTGCATATATGGCTACGAGAAAGGACTCTGTATTATATGCGCTGTGCCAGTGCATGGACGATAAAGTATCGATAATGTTCCTGGAAACATAGACCGTGCCTAGTGAAATCGGAATGGGCTGTGCGGGGTTTCACAATTCATCCAGAAAAGTGCATACACAACTTTTCGATGAAGCGCGCAAAATGTTAAACAGCCTGGCAATGGCTATAGAGTAACACGGTTTATAGGTTTCCAATATACGCGACCATATCGATGGCTATGCCGACAATGGTCTCCGAAAAGAACAGTAGTGAACAGAGGTTTTGACCCAGACTGACATTGGAGTCAACTGACATAAAAAATGTAAGATAGATATCTGAGGATTTTTTTTTGTTGGTGCACTTTTTTGAAAAGACGGTGAATCACATGCAGTTTTAGAAAACTGTTTAAAGAACTCAAGAATAGCACTTATATGGATGACAAGATTAGGCAAAAAGACTTGAGATATCCGAAGGTTAGTAAACGTCTTGCGACAATTCATGGTGTAGACAAGCAAAGAATTAGGATAACACAGAAAAACTCCATTGTATATCTATTTTTTTTTTTTTATATTTTCAAAAATCCTTATTTTTTACAATATATTTAAATTAAAAAAAATTAATTATACTTTTTTCTTTTCAATTTTGTATAAAAATTAATTTGTAGAAATAAGAAATTAAAACAAAAATATTAATTTTGTCCTTTATTTTGCTGCCACTTGAGACAATTGATGCCATTATGGCAACGTCCCCAAAAACCACTTTAGAACCAATATTTACCAAAAATAATGTTACAGTGTTTTTTGTAGGAATCTCCGCAGCAACAAAAAGAAAAATAATAGTATTTTAACAAAAAAAGATGTAAAGAAAAGGTTAAACTGAAGGCTGCTGGAACAGACGGCTTGCCAGCGGAGCTATGTATTGTAAGGCAACTAAATATTTACTGATGGGTACCTTATTTATTTCAACTCATCTCCACAATTTCGACGGGAGAAAGAATGCACGATGAATGGAACCTGATCATTGATCATATGACCAAACCATCGAAACATAATCGCAACGGAGGAATCTCGGGATCTTATTCATTACCCAAATCTCATGACCTAATAAAAGAATGTCCAAACTGTCTCAAAATTGACCCAGCCTGACCAATCCTACCGGAAAACTCAGCATTACTCTTTCAATCACTCGTGAATAAGACTCCGAGATACTGAAACTTCTCCACCTGCTTCAATGGGACTCCGCTAACATCCAGAGTGCATTGAACAGGCCTTCTGGAGACAACCATTACTTCAGATTTCTTCCCGTTTACTTTCATCTCAGCTTCAACACAAACGGCTACAAACCGATCGAGTGCGCCCCGAAGTTCAGTCTGAGAAGACCCAAGGTTGACCAAGTCATCATAACGACTATTCATCATAGCTATAAACATGTGAATTCACATTTAACACCCTTTCTCTTTGATTTGGATTTGATTGTCGAGTTGAACGTTTTTCTTTATGTCAAGGGTTATAATAAGTCAGTACTATTTAGCACGACTGCTGGCTCCTTTTCCTTTTATGGCTTCTTGTGCTGTTTTGATTACTACGCTAGTTGGGCCAGTTTTTGAGTGTGTTTTTTGAATCCCCTATTGTGCTCCCGTTCGTTCGTTTGCTTATGGCCTGTGGCATATGATACGTTCCAGGAAACTTCTACAGGCAGGAGTTAAAAGTGTCAACGAATATGTCTCATCCTGCTTTTTATAAATCAGGTCCAGGTACTTAGCCCCAATTTGACAGAAGATGTCGATTATTTTCCATACTCTTGGAATGGAATAATCCGTCCACAATAGTCTTATTTTTAGAAAATCTGGCCGTTTTTAGTGCGGCTGTTACTTTCTTACTTAACTACTTTTGGTATACTCTATTAAAAGGATTTTGGTCCGCTTTATCGGAAATTATGTCGAAGCATATCCTACTTTCTATATTGCTCTTGTAATTTATGAAACAGTATACATCCATCCTATACTCAATGGCACGCAGCTGTGCAATTTTTTATTGACCTTCTTTTGATCATTGAGGCGTCGCAAACTCTTGTCTCATTATATATTTTCTGTATTGTACCTTCATCTCTGTTAAAGATGTATCTAAATGCCTCAAAAGAGACTACTTTTCAGGTTTCTCCCTGTGTTATCCTTGATGGTGGTCTTAACATTTCTCCTTTTTGGAGATATTTCAGTATCAGCACTTACCCCAACAGCGCCAAACATCTGCCACCTGATCCGAAGCATGCTTGCCTAACGTCACCAGCAGTTTTGAAGCCATTCGTGAAAATATCCCAAACCAGGCTCAGACTCTAGCTGAAGCCAGTCCTGAACACAAGGAATTTTGACACTAATTTGAACAACAACCGAAATTCTGGTGTCATTGCATCAGACGGCATCGGCATATCCATGGAACTAGGGTCATAGGAAAAGTGTCGCGCAAGGTCATCGAAACTTCATATGACATGCATGACATAAGAAACAAAGAAGTTTCTTTTCAAGGATCACTCCCATATATGTCGCTTCATCGGAGATCTGGATGCCGCCATTTACCTTTTAACACTGGCTGAGTCAGACCGGTTAAAATCCTTCATCTCGTGAAGAGAACAACCTCAGGCTTCCCACTTTGGGAACTCGTTTTCTTCCTCTACAAAATGTGGATTTCCTCCCGCTATTTACTAGCTTCACATCTAGACTTGTATATGCACGACTTCGCAGTGTGTCCATTCGCGTCGCGCCTCCATTCGCCGTCCAAAAATCCGTCGAAGTATTTTTCTTTCGAAGGAGCCCAGTGTCAGCTCTCCCTTCTTGTTTATTGTCCAACAATCGGTGCCGTAGAGCAGAACTGGCAGAATAAGGGTTTTGTAGAGCACACATTTCATCCTCAAGTTAGGAGTTTTTAACCCAATTGATTTACCAGCGCTTTCCTAGGGTAATTTTTCCCCGTTCATGTTTACCATTTGTCAAAGAAGTGATAGATCTCCTAGCAAGACTGATTCCCACTGTTGTGTGTCGCCTTATAGATACCTCTCCAAGTCCCGTCAACGAAAATAAGACCAAAAATCACTTGAAGATTTTTGAGTTCAAAACGATCAAGGACATCTTCATCCAAGGATCTGACATCTGTTAGCATAACAATTTGCTTTAAGTACTTTAACTTCTGATCGCTACTGTGGATATCTACACCCACCACGACCCACCTAGTCCCAGTATACGCGTATACCTAACATCTTCTTGTTTTTCCCTGTATTTCCATTTTGTTTGTGGAGTTTTCTGGTTTCATCACGCTATTGCCGATGCAGAAAGGCGGCAATTCTTGTTCTTCTTCATGATTTTCTCGTTTTTTTTTTCTAAATTCAATATCCCTTCTATGATCGATTTTGTATTATTAAACAAGGATAACATAAACTACCACTATGTTGTTCTGGTGGATACAGGCCAGTAGGGTAGCGATGTGCTCTACAAACCCCAGCACCAATAGCATTGCTACCACCCCCCATTGAAAGGATATGGATGCATTCGATTTCAGGTCCACACTTACCGTATAGAAAATTTATTGTTTACGATTCAATTTATCCTTCAAAGAATATTTATTGATGGGTATTGTGCGCATGAGGTTAACTATCACTATCTATGGCTGCTCCTTAAGGACCCATTCCTTATATTTATTCAAGAATTGCTTGATGACAGAATTGGTTGATGCTGCCGCAGAATTTTATTACCCATTGCCATCGAGAGACATTGTAGTTGTCAGAAGATTGTCATAAATCATTTGAAATCGACAGCACTGATGATGAATCAGGCTGCCATATTTTCAAGGACTATCCCTACAAATAATTAACTTCCGAATTGCATCTCAAGATTCCTTTATTTTGCATCACTGGTCAGGTTACTTTAAATTACATAAAACCACACCCAAAATTGTAACCAATAATCTAAGCCGGAGTTGAAAACACATGCTCTTGACAGCAAAGCCAGGACAAACTAATGAAATAGGTGTTGCCGCATACACCCACCGCAACAGAGTCACCTTTAACAAGCCCAGAACCATATAAAGTATCCTTACTGAGAGAAATGAACAATGCCACAGTTGCACACCTAGGCCATAACCACAATAACTTTGCCACGCTCTCCATACTATGCCGAGAAGTCATTGGCTTGTTGTGTATGGGAAGCCGAAACTGTATGAGTGTGTGGGTTTGTGAATTGTAGATTTCCATTTTCAATTTCAATTCCTTTGCCGTCTGTATACTCGTATATGCTCTGATTTCTAGGATCTAAAGTTCTAGAAGAGTCGTGTTGGGTTGGGTTGGGTGTAGTGTAGCGTATGTTGCACTTAACCATATCATCATCAGCCAACAGCATCTGTTGAATGCATAAATCTTAAGTTGTTCTTCTGCTGTTGCAGCATTCAGGGATGACAAATTTCAACGAGCACATAATACCTACCCTTACCTACCCTACCATCGCAGCCTTGCATATGTACGTACACATGGATTTTGTGTTCATGGCCCGCCCGCTCTGTCCCGATGGAGCTATTTGGAGTATCAGCTTCTCAGGCGGAAGGATATGTCCCGGGTGGTATGTTCAAATGCCCCAATTTTGATGAAATAAAAAAAATTGGCTGCACACACATCCTGGTAGGTAGGTAATCATCGTGTGCTTGAGGGATTATCCAGGCAGGCAGGGATATATAGACCAACTGTGCGGGGTGGCGGGCGGCGCCTGGGTATAATGTTAGAGTGGTGTCTTTGGAAATTCTATGTTGCATATACAGATCGGAATTCCATGACAGGTGACACCTGTGATTTTATTCCGGAGAAACTGTATTTTTGCATAATCATGGGCGAAAAAGTTTTCAAATTAGACCCTGATGTCGATGCGGCGATGATGAATCGTATCAGCATCGGAAAATTAGCTTGTCACGTTTGCGGTGCAGATGAGGTGAGTATATGATACTCATGCATCCATGGAGTGCCATATCGATATATCTGATGAAGGCTTCGAATGTGTTATAGCATATAGCTTGGGAATTTCACAACTTGCCTTGATATACCTAGCTGTGGAACATTTCTTTCTCTTTGCCAACGGAAAAGGCACATGGTAGCCCTTACTACAGCCGTCTAGCATGCAAAAAAAGAGACTTAAAAGGTGATATTAAGAGCCTTTGTGACCCTGTATATATGCACTTCCTTTTTTGAATGCCATTCTGGCTGCAGGGGTCGTAGCAGGGCGGGAGTCGTCTGATGCGACAGGCGCAGTTCTAAAGTTTAATCTTCTTCAAGGTCATTCATTCACCACAATGCCTTGGAACAGTTAAGAGCGTGGCGTTTGTCGTAGGGGATACTCTTCGAACAGATGTTCTACGTGATTGCGCCTTGCGAAAGTGCTTCATAATATAGCCCCGTTGAATCTATCCCATACAGTCTACAGTCAGATAAACCGCGAGTGTGACAAGATGAAGAACTGGAGTCAGTCCCAACAGATCACCTGAGAACATTGAAAAAGGTACTGTGCGCAAAACGTATACGTCTGCCCATGGACTTTATTCTGGATGACCCTTATTACCATCTGAACACATTGGCAATTGTGCGTCAACTCTCGTGTTGGAAGAGTTTCTTTTTCCATGACTTTTTTCCCACTTAAATTGGACTTATCAGACATTTGATCCGAAAAGGACGGAACAACGACTCACACATTAAGGGAATCTATGACTGTTTTGAGGGAATACTTCCCGGAGCACCTCGCATCTTAATAACGGGCGTGAACAGTCTGCTCCCCCGGTTTTTGAAAACCCGCGTTTATGTTAACCGTCTAAAGACCATTGCCAACCCACGCGCTCTTATGCTGGTGAGGGTCCTGACAAATGCTAGAAATCGGCTTATTTTAAGGGGCATTGGACGACGAACGTCACAAACCTGACATGATCTTCAAAAAAGTGTAAAACAAAACTTTAGATACTATGTACCGTACTTATACATACTTAGGCGACTCTTTAGTTCAGGGTGAGCTGAGACCTCAACTAACAAGCCTCTCCAGTTAGCTCGCTCCTTCGCTAACAACTACCTCCAGTTGTGCATCTGCACTCCAAGTCGGCTAAGGTCACCTTCTACTTGTATGCGCCACTTAATACGAGATCTTACTCTACGGCGTTATGTCCATTAGGGTTTGACTGGAAGACTCTACGGGCCGGAGCATTAGTTCCCATCTGCTATGCCGACTGATGCACATTTTTTTAACCAACTTCATGTCGCTGGTTAGTTCGTATATAGTTCGTCGTTGAATCACGGAAATTAGGGTCTTACAGATAACCTCCTTAGTTCTGGATAGGGTTTTACAACTCAATTCTCAGGCCAAAGGAATAGCGGTTCACAAGAGTTTAATTTCTTCGATTTATAGCAGAATGGAGGTAGTCAAAGTCCCTTAATAGGTACCTCAAAGTTATAGCTGTCAATTGTGAGGTTTTGTCCTATTTTTTGATGTTGGGTGTATCTTCTTGTTGACAGCATATACCTACATGATTTTGCCCCTCGCTGAATCCAGTTTTACCGATTCTTTTATTATACTAGCAAACACACGCACGTGACAGCTCCCTGTGTTCTACCAATCATGTCAACATCATCGGCCTATGCAAATAATTGAACAGAATTTTGAAAGATGGTGCCTTGTATGTTTTCCTAGAAGTTTCGAACAATTCCTTGAAGTTTGATAATAACGAAGTCGCATAACAGCGACCCTCGGTAGGGTCGGACCTTGATGCAACAGCGAGCTCTTCCCATCGTCATTAAACACAGACAAATGACAAAAACAAGGGATGCCAACTACATCAGCCAAGGGTCTATATAAGTACCTAACTTTTCTACAGTTTCTGTCATAGGCGGCTTTGAAATCGATGAAGAAATGGTTCGTATATACCTATTGATTTGGACCGGACTAAAACTGCACAGATGGAGGAAGCTGCAGTTATTTTACGTAGGATTTTAGGCGTTCACACAATATGACAGATAGGATATTGGCACATCTGTATACCTGTACCTGCCGAAGCTGTATGAGTCTATACACTTAAGTGGACCTGGGATCGATTTTGAGATCAAATCCCTCAGGCAGGCATTCATCTGAACTAATCGTAGACAAAAGTTGGTGTATGCCAAGACCCAACAGGTTTGTAGGCTTAGCTATTGCTATCCCTACCTCAGATTGCCGAAATCTTTGCCTATTGTAGTTTATATTGAATGGTGCGTTCTGCATAATAGCGGGATTTCGAACTGCTTTAGAAATAAGTTGTCTACATTCTCAGCAATATCTGTGACTACAAAGTTTCTTATGTCATCTCTACAGGGTTTCTCTGCGGGATTTGAACGTTCTCTGACTGCTAATTGACTTTGCTTGCGGTACGTAATGTTACTATAGATAACACACGGTTTCCTCACCTTAACATTCACAACGGAACATGGCGGCCACCAGATCAACAAATTGACCATGTTGACATATTCTAGATGTCCGAACTTTCTGAGCGGCCAACATAGATTCGGATCACTACCTTGTTGTAGCCAAGGTACGTATGCGGATATCCCAGACACCACAAAAACGAGGAAATACTCTGAGGAGATTCAACGTTAAACGGCTGCAAACGCAACAAACCGCCAGAACGTTTGCCGATCGCGTCTCCCTGAACCTCTCGAGAAGTCCTGCGCAGCCATCATAAAGTGCTGAAGACCAGTGGTATCGATGCCAAGAAGCCATCAGAAAAGTCGCAACTGATGTGCTAGGTTTCACCCGACCACCACCGCAAAACCCTTGGTTTGATAAAGAGTGCCGGCAAGCAGATGCATGCAAGTGTCTTCTTAGAAGCATTTGAGTATTTAAGTATTTGAATAACTACATTATTATTAGTTGACGAAAAGGTTTGGGATTTGGATTTTCCTATAGTTGGTTACATTATCTTTAGATTTTCGAAAATATTTTGTTTGTTATAGGTACAGGTAGGTATGATAAATGTCCGCATTGGTTCTGGATTAATGACTAGATACACTCCTCGCCACTTGAATAGCACACCCCCTAAGGTCGGTTTTCTATTGCCCACTGGTCCCAAACCAAGCATGCTAGAGACCTAATTTTTTTTTTTAATTAAAGTTCATTTAATTTTTGTGATTTGACCAGAAGGAAGATTTAAAAATAAAGCTTTAAGCATTAACAAAAATTTGGTAACTAAAAACAGGAAAAATGTGGCCCCTAATAATTCTGCGCTACTTGAATAGAACATGCATTTAGTTTGACCGTTATCTTTGGCACGTGAACTCATATTTTTCTTTGATTGAATTTTTTTGTTAATTTAGACTATTTAGTTAACCAAACAAAATAAAATGGGTGGAGAAAAAGCCTTAACCGATGCCGAAAAAGGACAAATCAAAGATTGAAAGACGCTAGCCTATTTATTGCCAAATTGGCTTAGAAAATCGAGAGGAGCCGACACGTTATATCCATATTTTTAACTTTTAAGTAATGAGTCTAACTATGGATAAAAACGTGAAAGGCCGCATACATAGTGTCCTTACAACTGCATAAAGGCGACTTATATTAGGAAAAGCTTCAAATTCGCACGACTCTTTTCCAAAAACCAGGAAAAAATATCAAAGCAAGGCTTACAACTATTCGCCGTATTATTTCGAATGCCAAGGATATAAAAAGACAAAAAATCAAGAAGAAGACACCTGTTAACCCGGTTCGAAAAGCGCAAGCCTTCGTTTTTGTGGTCTGGACTTGGTAGTGGCACCGTGTGGTCTTTTCCGACGAAAAAAAAAATATTTTGGAAGGCCCCAATGGCTATAGCTACTATTTTCATAACCTCCGCAAAGAAACTCATCATTTGGACCGACTGCATAGCAGAGTTGAAGGTGTGATGGTGTGGGGGCCGTTTCGTATTATGGTATATACAATTTTTGTTAACCACAATGAATGCGTTGTCTTACTGATAAGGCTTTAACATATTTCCATACCCTTTTTATACGACATCTGCCGTGGATCTAACATTCTAACAACATATGATAAAGCGCCAATATATACAGCCTGGGTTGTTAAAACTAATGTATAGGACCAAATTGTGGAGCTATTAAACTGAGCGGACTACTCACCGGATTTGAATATCATCGAAAATGTTTGGCAATGGGTGACACGTCAAGTTTATGGATCGGGACAACAATATTTGACTGTATATAAACTAGCCCAAGCCATTGAATTAGCTTGGAGCTCGATTACGCTAAATTATTTGGCCAATTTGTATATGCACCCCTTCGAGACCAGCAAACATTCCCATTAATTATGGAACACAACGTCGTTCAAGTAGCGCATTCTGTCACTCCAATTTTCCAAGACCTTGTTGATGGTTTCGGGCAGATTGCTTGGGTGATGTTGGCCTTAAGTGCTTGAGTCGTTTGTTTCCTCCCTATATATCTCCGTATAGTAGACACTACCTTCTGCTGACTGATTTGATTAAGCCAAGGTTGTCATAGTCACACGACATTACGTACCTATGTTCAATTTGTTTTACGGTCCTCTCGCACGTGATAACCACACCTTTCAGGTATTTAAATCCTTAAAATCCGTTGGTAATGATCTGAATTTCGCAAAAACAAGTTTCTCGTCTATACAAACAAAAGTATCCATCGAAGCGAAAAATACAACTGACCCGATTTAAAAATAAACAGATTGCCAATTCCCTTTCCAACATAACTTTTGAATAATTACTCGTTGTTTACAAAAGTCAGATTGAATTCTCACAAGGATTCGCTACGAGGTGCAACCAAACAAAGAAGTCAAACTTTGCAACGGGCATGGCGGATGGCGCGCTACCCGGCCTTCCCTCGAAAACAAATAAAATATTGAAACAGAACTTCTGTTACCGTATCCGAAAAGAGTTTTTCGAAATTACTCCCACCCCAAGTTGGTGTATTTGCATGCTCCGTATAAGTAGTTCTTCTTCGAAGAATCTGCTTTCGCAGTGATGCGCCAAAGGCTCTCTAGCCTTTGATGGTAGGTATGGGGACTGCCTGTCATCTCTATCGAAACCCGAGAGCCTCATTTCGAGTAAACACTATCTCAGGATGATTTTTCATTCGTTTTGTGTGAAATTGAAAAGTTTTTGTGCTCAACTTCATTCCATTTCGGAAGTTTTGCTTTCCCATTGGAAATAAGATGTGTATAGTTGTAGATACCCCCAGTTACCATTACCAGGTTTACAAGTTCTGTATACATTTTTGGGGTAACTCTGCGTCCCTCTGCCTTTGTATATTTGAGCACTTTCACTCGAAAATTGGCAGCTTACTGTGGTGCAAAAAATACGCACACACAACTCGCTTTATGCGAAGAGCTGGCGAAGCTTTTGTTTGGCTTGCACTTGAAAATTATTAGTTTGAGAGGTGTTTTCGGGATATTTGTGGTCTACTCGAGATTGGGTATCGGATAGCGATTTTAGGAGGGCTTTCAGTCATCTTAATGCATTTTGGTTGGCGGGGTTTATGGCATTGAAGACTTAAATTGATTGCAATTTAGTTCAATTGCGAGACGGGAAAAAGTTTCGATTAATTCCCATTAACGCACGAGACAATTCGTCAGTTTTGATCGACTTGGGTTAGGTGTTGATTGAATGATTTGATGAATTGCTCGACACCATTTGATGGGATATCGGAACAAGTTTGTGTGTGACATTTAATTTGTTGAAGGCTGCCTTCAATTGAAGAGATTGATGGGTGTTTTTTTTTATTGTGTGTCGTGATTCTAGACAAGTTTCAAGTTGTTCTTAATAGATTCAATAAACACTTCTATCTGCGTGTGAGTAGGCTGAACATGCGGAAAAAGCAATCTAAGGTGAGGTCTTGCAATGTTGCCCTCGGTCTAAAACTGTTTGGTCTGGTGCACATAACCTAAAGCCATATCTCAGTTGGCAGGTGAATCTTTTCCTCCATAGATTCAATAGAAACTCGACACTCCCAAGAGGTTTTTGTTAGCTTTCGACAATGTCCATGTTCTGCACTATATAGAAAGACTGCGATGTGAGAAGTCTTTACTTCTTGGATGCCTTATATCTTAGCTTAAAGTAACAGCCATTGGAAAGATTAATTCCTGCTTGGTTTCTGAGTCGATATATTTGTAAGAGGTAGAAGTGGGCGCAGTAGCGCAGTGGTTAGTGTGCTGGTGTGCCAGGTTCGATCCCCGGAAAAACACAAATTACATCTTAAGGTTTTTTCTACTGCGCCACCTCTCGCGAACGTCTGACAAACATCCGAGAGTATGACTGTCCTGAAAAAGCTTCTCAATTCAGTCGTTCGGACTCGGCATAAAATTGTAGGTCCCTTCCATTCGTTCCAAAAAATAGAAATTCGCACAAAACGAGAAGCTAGGCCTTGGGTGTCTACCGCCTGTTGCGCCGCCTATTTATTTTTTTTAGAAGTGTAGGCCAAGTAGGCAACATCCTCAACTACTTCGAACTTTGAAGGCATAATTCAGGTTCGACACAAATTTAGATATCGCTATACGGAAATTTTTATGAGAGCAGTGGATTAGTGGTTTGTATGCGAGTTGTCTCGGGTTCAACCTCCAGAATGTTAAAAAGCGAACATCTTACAAACACCTAGCATGACAAGGCTTCTTAAACGACTAGGGTGCGGATTCTAATCCGCAAATCTTCATGCATGAATAACAGTTTTCTTTCCAAATCTTCAGCATCGACTGTGTACCTACTTCCGTACTCCTATAAACATATCTATCTGTACTGTATTTTTTTTTTTTTTTTATTCCCTGCCCATTTGGCTGACCCTGCGACCTAAAAAGATCTATTGTATCTAAGGGATTTAGTTATTCTAAGAGACGTGTGACCTCCTTAACGAAGGCCAATATGTCCTTAGTAGGGGAGTTCCTAAGCTCTGCTGGTGTACGTGTCTCCCTGTTGAAGACACGTTTTCTTAACCAATGAAGTGCCGGTCACAGTCACAGAGAATGTGTTCGGAGGATTCTTCATCCTCAAGACAGAACCTGCATTCTGTCTCCGGGCACAAATTCATTTTGTTAAGATGATATCTCAAGCCACAATGGCCTGTGAGAAAGCCCACCAGCCTTCTAATACTATCCTTATTTAAGTTGAGGATTTCCTTATAGGAGTAAGGTTTAATTAAATCTGTACTGTATAGGCTTCTGTTTAGGCCTTATATGGTATCCTTAGAAAGATATTTTTACCCTATAATTGAACTTTCGAATATTGCCTCTGCAGTAACGTAAGTCTATAGATCCTTGTGCTATTTCGCTTTTTGCCTAATTAGTCGACGTTCTTACCTACTTTTTTGATTGTAGAGCACCTCACCTCTCAGCACCTCTCGTCTTCGTCTGCAGAATTGATTGATATAGCTAGGGCTAGGTATCATTTTTCTCACAATGGAGCGCGGCGAAGGAGAAGATAACTACAGACTATCTACCCCCCCCCCTCGTTTTTGAAAGGAGATTCACAACCAGAATTCCGGACAGAAGCGAATGGGAGCACAAAGCAGTTACAGAAGAAGGGGAGATAGCCCTCTATACCGATAGTTCTAAGATGGATGTCGGTACAGGCGCGGGTATCTTCAGCGAAACACTAAACCTGCGAGAATCATTCCGAATCAACGATGACTGTAGTGTGTTTCAAGCGGAAATTGCTGCTATAACCCTAGCGGCAAAGGACCTAAAGAGACAACACATTGCCGACAAATAAATCACTATATACTCTGACAGCCAAGCGGCCATAAAAGCCATGGAGTCAGTCGTGGTGAAGTCGAGGGTAGTAAGTCATTGCAAGAAATACCTGGACGAAATATCGCAAGCCAACACGGTGACTCTATGCTGGGTACCGGGGCATATGGATATTCAGGGAAATGAAGAGGCGGATGAGACTGCAAGGAACGGGTCGAAGATGCATGCATCAATGGCCCTAAAATCTGTAAGAACTCCGCTAAGCACGCTTGCCAGGAAGATTGACATAGAATCCTTGAGTAGAACAAATCTACGCTGGAACAATCTCAACACCTGTCGGCATGCAAAAGAATTATGGCCAGAAGTGAGCAAAAAGAGATCAAAATTACTGGACACTGTGCGGTAGGGGTACATGCGGAAAGGCTGGGCATACTGTATAATGACTTTTGCAGAAGCTGCAGAGACGTTGAAGAAATAGAATCTGTTCGTCATCTGCTTTGCGAATGCCCAGCCCTTAAAAATAGTAGACAAAGGACTCTCCACAGCTTCTTCTTCGATGAGCTAGGAGATCTGGAGAATGTTGATCTTAAAGAACTCCTGAGATTCATACTCAAATCGGGGTGGTTCCAGTAGGTCAACAAACTCCAAAACCCTTCGGTTACTCCTAGGACAAGCCGGAAATCCGGATACGAGAGCTTGCGATTGCCTGTGATTAATACCAAATCCAGGCGACTCAAACAAAAGCGGTATATTATTTGTCTCCAACAGGTATGAAATGGAAGGTTTCCGTGACTGGACACAATGGACCCAACTGCTGGTGTACGTGAAGCTGTGGCA
Organism: Cheilosia scutellata; assembly: GCA_955612985.1. Taxonomy (NCBI): domain Eukaryota; kingdom Metazoa; phylum Arthropoda; class Insecta; order Diptera; family Syrphidae; genus Cheilosia; species Cheilosia scutellata. Next base: position 85,558,998 of record OY015313.1, read on the forward strand.
GCCGCCACAAGAGCACCCAATTACCTACCTACCTACTATCATTTTTCTCATCGAACACCAGTATATCAGCTGCGGCGCTTCTGTTCGGCGTTTGGTTCTGTCAATTTGATTATAAAGAAGTTAAGATAAATAGGACCCTTCAAAAATGCTGGCGTTATAGTTTTTGCCCTTTCCATCAACAAAGTTCTCCGTGTGGGATTTCTCCCAGTACTATTTGCAGTAAGCTAGTCTAAAGTCAAAGACAGTGAAAGACTACCCGCAGGTCTTACCAATACAGCATGCACAAGTTGGGGAGTCGCTGACTGAACCTAACCACTGTCTAACAACTGAAATGTTTTCGGTGTCAATGTTGAATAATTTTTTCCTGAAATTTTACTTCTAAAGCGATGTAATGCACAAATTTTAAAAATATTAAACTAGCTACATGAGCATTGTTCGCAGGACCGAGCCCCGAGGTACTCCATCATTGATTGCCTATAGGTACATAACACTTTTTGCTGTAAAAAGTTCTCTAAAATGTCTCTAATGCGAATTGGTACTCAATTTTTGTAGTGATTTATAGGTACCTATATAAAGGGTGGGCCGTCTAATGGCGGAGTGGTGGCATCATTGGACCATTTTTCTTCGAAAATGAGGCTGGGAACAAAGTTTCGGTCAACTGTGGGCGTTACAGCGCCATGTTAACCGACTTTTGATTCATGCAGGATGGCACGCCATGCTACACAGCCCATGCCACAATCGATCCCAAATCGTGTTATCAGCCGTTTTGGCGATGTCATAAGTGACCACCTCGGAGCTGTGATTTGACCCCTTTGAACTTTTTTTTGTGCGGAACCGTGAAAGACCGATGTTATGCCAACAATCCGGAAACGATTCAAGCATACTTAAGGCCAATATCATCCAAGCAATCCGTGAGCTACAGCCCGAAACCATCAACAAGGTCTCGGATTGGAGCTAATGCAAAGCTAGCCGACGGCGACGCAGCCACTTGAACGACGCGACGTTGTGTTCCATAATTAATGGGAATGTTTGCTCTTTCTAATAAAGTTAGCCATAATACCTACATGGAAAAAATTTTATTTTGTTCCTTTTATTGCATTTAATGAAACTTATATTTGGCCCACCCGTAAGTACCGTTTTTCATCGCAAACATTCTATGGTTCCTTTTTCTGTCTCAACTACTACTTTCTAATTTCTTACCGGCCGGCGTCAACAGCCAAGTGATGATCTGGACAAAATCTTGAAATGGGTGAAAGACATGTTGGTTGTATTTAATGCAAACAAAGACACAGCTTACAACATTTTTTAGAAAAAATGCATCAACAGTTCCTCAGATCCAAATGGATGACCATCCAATCCATCCCAAGGACTCAATGCACCTTCTAGGAGTCACAGTCAATTCAGGAATCACATGGCAGGACCACATATCCTATATCGCAAGAACAGCGTCCGCTAAGTTGAGCTACCTATTAAGAGCAAAGAGGTACTTTAGCCCCAAGCAACTTCTCCTTCTCTACAAAGCACAGATTAGACCAGGCCTGGAATATTGTTCCCATATATGGAGTTCGGCCCCAAAACATTCACTTAACCTACTTGACAGCATACAGAGACGAGCAATTCGACTTATTGAAGACCCTTCACTTACATCGAATCTACAACCGTTGGTGCTGACATTTGTTACTTCCATGGAACTCAAAGACATTATCCCTCGAAATGCAACTTTTGGGCGCCCCACAAGACAGGCTGCTAAAGCTCATGACCATACACATACAGTACACTTGACAACCGCGAGGACATCAATTTTCCAAAACTCCTTCTATTACAGGACAACAAACTTTGGAACTCGCTTCCTGGGGTTATATTTCCAGAAGACTACAATAATTTGCAGCAATTTAAGTGCAGAACTTACATACATATATCTGCAAGCATTTCGGGCGCTATTAAAGCGTTATAGGTTCGCCTTTCCCGGGAGAAGTATTTAAAAAAAAAACGTTCCTTATATAGAAATAATGCTAAATAGTTCATCCTGACTGAGACTGAACGCAGCAGCGTTGATTTCATTGAGAGAAATCGCCCTCGGCCATCTTTAACAAAAGCTAGAGCCTTCATGAGAAAAGACTACCTTCCAAATGGATGGTTAGGTTACCCAATCTCCAGTCGAGGTAGATATATGGACGGTTGGGTGTCAGATCGCCCAAAACCGAATCGCCCAAAATGCAAAAAAGCGAATAAATGTCAAATCAGCCAAAAACTTTTTTGGGCGATTTGATATTTCAATTTTTTGGGCGATTTGACATAATGTCAAAATGCCCAATAAGATAATTATGGGCGATATGGTGTTTCGGCAATTTTAGTTGGCCCTGTGTCAAATCGCCCAAAACCAAATCGCACAAATCTGAAAAATGTCGCATCGCCCAAAATTTTTGGGCGATTTGTCATAGTGTCAAATCGCCCAAAAAAGAAAAATGTCAAATCGCCAAAAGTAGAAATGGGCGTTTTGTCGCAATATGTCTACATATGAGAACTCAAATATTTCATATTTACATGTTTTTCTTAATGTTTAATTTGTGTAAACTTGCATCGAACTCTCAACTTGCTTTCTGCAGACAGGACAGCAGTAAAATGATTGCGACTCTGCAATAGATTGCGCCTGTAGTTACAGATCGCACTCATTGCAAATTTGCAAATGTTTGCATGGTAATAAAACAATGTTAGGTTTCAAAACGTAACAGATTATGCATACATTCATAGCTTCCTTCGTCCCTTCTTCTTTTTCTTTATCATCTGCTTCTTCTCCCTCATCTTCACTACTTCCAACAGGATATTCTTCAAACATATCTTCGTAAGGTTCCATACCAGTACAGATGTTATTTTTAACATAAACCATTCGATCTAAAAATCTGATTATATTAATGGCACCGTTTTCAAGAAGCGCAGAAGCCTCCATTATATTTTTGTCTCTCTCTATATCGATTTTTTCCTTGATTTGGTACCAGTAGTGCAACCACTTTCTATAAGCATAGAGGAATTACGGCTTTTCATAAATTCCTCTTCTTGAAGGACTTTAACAAATTTAAAGAAATTGCCCTTTTTGGTCAACATTCGTCCAAGTATACTATTGTAGCCTTCAATATCGGATGTTGTCCTTGTTAGCTTTTTAAAAACTGAGAACTGTAGTAGCCCGATCTGAAAGTAAGTAATGGGAAAAAAACACTTTGAACGGAAATGAAGTAATTAAATGTGTTTTGTTATCGTTTGGACTTAGTTTTTGTTGTATGCTTATGCGCGAGGGCAAAAGGGGGCGCGTGCGCGGCTCGCGTCGCGCCGCCCCCCTCCCCGCGGTGGTTTCATAGTATTACCTTTCACAAACATTCACAAACATGATTATTTAAGTAAATTTATATTCATTTACATACCTTTCGTATCCAAAACTTCTCATAATAAGCCAAAAAGCTGTCAAAATTATTGGAAAATTCTTCGTTGGCTAGTTTTCGAAGCATACCAAATGCTAACTCGATTAGGTGTTGCGGTAGCAAGGCCAATGCCAGGAATTTTTGAAACAATATTGAAGCTTTTTGGTTGGACCTCACTAATTGCGCCAGCTTTTTATTTTTTGTTGTCAGGTTTCGCCGAAGAACCTGACAGTAGTGGAACCAACAACCATGAAAACTAGCGTTAGGATAAACTTGCCTTAACGCACTTCTCAACCCAAATTCGTAGTCAGTTAAAAAGCTTGCGGGCTCAAATTGAAAAATATTATGTTCAATATAATCGAACAAATGTTTATACGACTTAGTCGTTTTTTTGTTAATTAATATGAACATAAATGGAAATACCTAAGAAATAATAAATAAAAATTATAAAAACTTACACCATTCTTAGGACATCAAATCACTTACTTTTTCATCAAAGTAATTTAAGTAAGCAACCCTGCGGTACTATTTTAAAAGTCCCATCCATTAAATATTCCCGCCTCGATGATGGAATATACTCTTTAATTATATTCATTATTTTTTCGGACACAAAAAGGCAATAGCTGATGTCCCCGTCTTCGATGCAAGCTTTGTAGAACGGCCGCTGCTCTGCGTTTTTTGACACTCCAAATTGCGTCCAAATATCTTCCCTTTGGAATGCCTCAACAACTTCCAGAGGCGTCGTAGGTGATTTTACAAATACTTTGTTTGCAATTCTTTGGAGTCCTCTTTTCATCTTGTCATACGACAAGTACTGCGTTCCGGTGCTATCACTAGGACTAGACCATTAATATAAATTCATTCGTTTAAAACTACAAAACAGTTGATTAATTTCTATTTTAATCACATACTTTTCGGCAACATTTTTGAATGCTGATCTTATTCCGCTAATTACACTAGCTGAGCCTAGCACTCCGGCGGACATCATGCACTCTGCACGGATTTTATTAATCCCTTTCAGCTCCTTATATAAATGTTCCTGTGTGTCGTGTGTGTGTTCTTTATTTTGTTTGGGTTTCATACAAACCCCACTTTCCAGCAATTCTACACGCGCGGGACATTTTGCTTGATAGCAAACGTAGTATGTTTTGTTTGCCGTTTTGGTTTTTATTTTATATATTTGCTTTTCGCACATCACATATAACAATTTGCTTTTATATTTTTTCCCGTTAACAATTTCAAATTCCATTTCGAGGAAATACAAAAAATGGCAAATATTTCTCTAATCATAACTCATTCATGTGGAGAAGAACCAACATTCCGATGTGCCCGTTAATGTAACTGTTACAATTCTTCTTGAACATAATTTTTATCCCAATTTAATGTCAAATCGCCCAAAAAATATAAATAATTTTGGGCGATTTAGCATTATTTTTGGGCGATTTGACATTATGCTAAATCGCCCATAAATGAAAAATGTTAAATTTGTAATTTTTCTTCATTTTTGCAATTTGGGCGTTTTGGTTTTGGGCGATCTGACACCCAACCATATGGACACCCGGCTATCATGAAGATGAGTTTAGAATTCGACAGCGAAAGGCTGAATCTAGAAAGCTTACCTTTATAGTTTTTCCCTATAAGAACGACCGAATATTTCTTTATACGTTTTAGAAAGATTCCAAAGAGTCCAAAGAGCAGGACAGGGATTTGGTGTACTATGAAGTACCTATTGTAGTCATCCTTCTATAGAGCTAAACATAATTCCAAATTGTTGTCCCACAATGTGGTCATTATAAAATCCAAAAGCTGTTTAAGGATGAAAGTGCCTAACAATAAACACCTTAAATGGTTAACACTCAAGAATCCTATTTAAACTTATTCAGGACACCCAAGCAATTACCACACATCCTGTGCGACAGCACTCTTTTGTTTGTGTGGGCCGCAGGTGATCCTAGTTCAAACAAACAACTAACACCTTACTACACCACAAAGAGAGAAAGAGAGCAATCTAATGTCAACAAAATAGGACGATACAGTAGGTACCTGTTACCCGTGTAGCCACTGAAACAACAAATTGTTCAACAATTTGTTCTCTCACTAACTGAGCTGCAGCTGACACTTTCTATACAAAATAGTAGTGCACCCCTTCCTCACGTTGCTAATATCCTCCCAAATGTAGGGAGGTATGTACGAATACGAAATATTAAAATGCATACACATGTAAATCACAGCACAAACACATTTATTTTACAAAACACTCTCGGTATCCTGTATACCGTGTCGTCGGCGGGTGGAGTGAATTTATGGTTCCTCCCCAACAAATTGTCAGTTTGACAATAATAATTGTGGGAGGGCTTTCCAGTAGCAGCAGCATGCTGTCACCGTGACAGCTGACGACAAAAACTATTCCTTTAGTCGTCGTATATATGTACATGTATTCAAAATCAAAACCCTGTCAAGGTACGCTCAGCTCAACCACATGAATTTGTTTACGAAATTACCAGTAAAAGTGTGAACGGTTTTACTCTCTTTCCGGTTTGGCCCCGGCATCCGGTGACAATGACAATATGAAATGGGGAACGAAATGCAAATCAAAAATTTGACTTTTGTTAAGTAAACAACGGTACAACAGCGAACAACACTGTGTCGATAAAGAACGTTTTTTTGTACAAATATTGCATGAGTGTGTTTATTTAAAGGAGAATACCTAAACCTATCCGTAGATATACTCACTAAATTCGAATGAAAATGTCACAACATTTTGTTAAATCGATAGAATGTGTGTGCGCTGTGTGTTTGTAATTGCAAATTGACGCGTACGTGAAATAAATTGGAAATTATGCATTTGAGGCTGACCTGGTTTTGTAATGTTGTCAATATGAAATGCTTATTTTTTTTAAACTGAATACAGTAGTGTCTGAGTCTGAGCATAGACACATTATTACTAGATGGTGCATTTCATACCCCAACCTGGAACAGCGTATACCTCACAATTTTACTCCTAGTAGATGGCGTCCCAATGCAGTTGGTCAACTTATAAACATTTTTTGTGTTTGCATATTTCCATATTTGTATCTTTGGTGTTTGCAAGATACCAAAGATACACAAAAATGTTGCAGAGAATGGAGGAAGAAAAACGGCAAATGAAATCGATGATGGAGATCGAGATCGAGTACATTTTGCATGATATAGCATATAGCTAGTTGTATGGTGTGTGTGGTAGTGCTAGTTTTAGCATGACGAGACTGATGAACGATGAAGTGATGATGATGGGGTATCTTATATGGAAGGAATGTGTCTATGGAAATGTGAAATGTCATTAGGTAACTAAGTATGTGTGTATGTATATTTCGATATTAGGATGGGTAATGATGAAGGATATTATGATAAATTATTTAAAGTATTAAGTAAGCCTATTTGATTCGAAATAGGCAATGTATGTACCTTTCTTTGGTTTTTTTTTACCTAACATTTCCTCTTCAAAATGATTCGCACAAATAAAAGTGCTATAAGTACCTAGCTATTAATTTCTGTTGTTATTCCCAAAAAATGGTTCAAATTGTGCATAAGTTAAGTACCTACATATATGTGGTTTGTAGGCTGACAGTTCCAGTTCATTTGTTTATTTTAATTTTAATTTTAACCTTTTTATATTTATGATTATTTTAGGAGCAACTAGGCAGTTGGCGCAGCTATTGCAGCAATCAACCAACCCATGCGGGTTCTGGTGTTTGTCCTCAATGACTCAGTCATCAATGCACAGATAGTCTTAAGCTAAGTACACACGATTGTATGATCTTACAATATTGTCAGATCTGTCAATGCTCTGACAATGAGCTTCCAATAGCCAACTACCTTACAATACCAAATTGTCCGTTCAGACAATTGTAAGATTTTGTCCCAAAGTCTGACAATTTAATTGTCAGATGGATGTCTTACAATGGTCTGACAATGACTTTTCTGACAAATTTGTCAGGTCAAAAATTGTGTGTTCACACGGTCGGCAGATATTTGAATATGAAAAATTGGTCGATCTGTTGTCAGACATTGTCAGATAAATTCAAACTCTTGTGAATTGTTTTTTGTAGTACGGATAATGGAACAAAATATTGTACTTGCGAGATTTTAATTGCCTACGTGTTAAAAGACTGCGAGGATGATGAATTGCATGAACTCAACACAATCCGTTGGAATTCTAGCTTTGGTGACTCCACACATCAAGACACCAATATACGCGCGATCATCCAGGAAATCGAGACGGTTTCATTGGCAACTTGACCCAACTTTTTTTTCCTTTATTACCTCTACCTCTTACCACAGGGCTTCTTTGGGTAGTTTATACTCTGCGCATTCAACAACCCCATTCAATCTGTACCTTCTTCCTGCACAATATTTTTTCGACTTTTGCAATTCCAATTAGAATTTAAATTCCAATTTCCAAAGTGGTTCATATCCAATATCTTCTGAATTATTTTCCATCGTTTAAAAGCTAACTTCGATTTCGCACATAAACCACTGGTTATATTGGCTGACAATAGGTCTGTTTTTTTCCACATCTATCTCACTGAAGTAAAGTAAAGTAGGATTTTTAACACGCAATTACAACAACTACGAACTGTTTGACACTTTCGAGACTCTATATAGTTGTTGTAATTGCGTGTTAAAAATCCTACTTTACTTTACTTCACTGAGATAGATGTGGAAAAAAACAGACTTAATGAAGAAATTGTAAGCTATTGTCAGCTTTCATAAACAATGACATCTGACAATATCCAATGAGTCTTACAATTACAATGTCCTAATTGTCTGACAATAACAAAAATTGTGTGTTCAGACTTGTTCAAACTATCGTCAGCAACCTGACAATTTCATTGTCAGATGGATGTCTTACAATTGGCTGACAATGACATTTCTGACAATATTGTAAGACAAAATTGTAAGTTCAGACGGTTGTAAGACATTTGGGGCACATTTTTCACTGACAGATCTGACAATATTGTAAGATCTGACAATCGTGTGTACTTAGCTTTAGCCTCATTTTCCGCTGATCAACTATCACACGATCACTGGTGGTATACCTATGTATATTCCCATACAAAATAGAAATTCAGATTTTTTTTTCGATTTTTCGGCTTTTCATTTGGGTTTTCCCGAATTTTCTTTTTTCCCAAACCCTGAATCAATAGGTACCTACAAAAAAAAAAAAACAAAAAAAAAAATAATCATCCAAATCGGTCTAGCCTCTCTAGACTTTCTCGAGACTAAGGCACAACAATTCATTTTTATATACCTAGAGATAGATGTAGATATAATAGTTAGCAGCTCGTTCTACCGACATAAAATGCTTCTACATTATAATATATACTTCATAAAGTAGACACATTATAATATTTGCGAATCAATTAAAAAAAATCACTTAAATCGATGCATATTTGACAAAAATATAGGCAAAATAGTGAGAGTCTAATATACCTATATGCACAATCTAAAAATCTTCTGCAATGACAGAAAACAAGCCAAAGTCAGTTTTTATTCAATTTGTCTCTCCCAACTGATCACCCTTGCATCGTCCCTCTCTACTATCACACAAATCCTACACGACACCATCCTACACCGTGCTTCTTTGTCATAATATTGCATCACCTTTCCTTTATTCGCCTCTTCTACAAGAACAACCAAACCAGTTGCAGTTCCCTACCCTGTTTGTTTCTTTGGTTTTCTTTATAAACATTTGCCCAATGCTATATCAAAATTCTAAAGTCTCATTAGGATACATGATGCCGTAAAAACGAAGGAACATTTTGTTTGTGTGTTTTGTTTTGCGAAAAAGGAAAATAAAGAAGAATCAGGTATGAACTCCACTGAGAAGCCAACGAAGTCCACGGTTCACATTGATCGGAAATGTTTCTCAACAGTACACCACAAATAAAGTGTTTTGCAGCATGTATCCGAGTTTGAGGTATATTTTCACGGTGGCTCCATCTAGATTTTGGGGTGTTTGGGAATAACCATTTCCTTTATATGAAATGCACCATCTAGTAATTATGTGTCTATGGTCTGAGGTACTTTTAGTTTGAGCCTGTGGATATGCAACAGTTTTAGTGGAAGTAATTTAAGAAATTGGTTGATGCCTTGGGTAATGCTGCAGTGGAGACTTTTCGAATATATCTATAATATTATTGCATAATTATATCTGTCGATCTGTATTGATCGCATAGAGTCGTGCGTGATTTGATTGGTGCTTTCGTTTTCCAATTTTTGTTGGTACATATATCGGGGTCTTCCTTTACTGCGCCGTCCCTCGGGTGTGGATTCGAAGATCTTCCGGGCCGGAGCATTCACGTACATTCGCTCTACATGACCCAGCCACCGCAATCGTTGGACCTTCACTCTTCTGGCTAGGTCGATGTCGCTGTACAGCCCGTAGAGTTCGTCGTTGTATCTCCTCCTCCATTCACCGTCTATGCAGACGGGACCGAAAATTACTCGAAGAATTTTCCTCTCGAAGCAGCCAAGAGTAGCCTCATCCACTTTTAATAGAGTCCATGCCTCTGCACCATAAAGTAGGACAGGGATGATTAGGGTCTTATAAAGGGTCACTTTAGTTGTTCGAGAGAGGGCTTTGCTACTCAATTGCTTTCTTATCCCAAAGAAACAGCGATTGGCAAGAGTTATTCTTCGTTTAATCTCAGCGCTGGTGTCATTGTCTGAGTTCATAGCGGAGCTTAGGTAGACAAAGTCCTTTACCACCTCAAAGTTATATCTGTCTATAGTGACGTTCTGTCCAAGACGTCGGTGTTGGGTGTCCTTTCTTGATGACAGCATATACTTTGTCTTGCCCTCATTGATCGCCAAACCCATCTTCGCCGCCTCCGTCTCAATGCTCACGAACGCGCCAGTGACATCACGCTGCGTTCTGCCGATTATGTCGATGTCGTCGGCGTAGGCGAGTAGGTGGACGGACATTTGAAAGATAGTGCCTCTGGTGTTAGCGTTTGAGTTTTGCACTATTCTTTCAAGAATGATGTTGAAGAAGTCACATGACGGCGCATCGCCTTATCTAAATCCTTTTTTGACATCGAAGGTCTCGGTGAGGTCTTTACCGACCTTGATGGAGCATCGTGCATTCTCCATTGTCATCCTGCACAGACGGACGAGTTTGGCAGGGATGCCGCCGCAGTGTGAATATATGGTCGATGGTAGACTTTCCTGGCCTGAAGCCACACTGATAGGGACCAATCAGGTTGTTGGCGAAAGGCTTCAGGCGTTCACACAACACAGCAGATAAGATCTTGTAGGCGATGTTAAGAAGACTAATACCTCTGTAGTTGGCGCAGTTCAGAGGGTCTCCTTTCTTGAGAATCCTGGCACCTCCCATACAAACAAAAAGCCGCCACTTGCCGCTCTGCCGCTCAGTGCGTGGCTTTGGCCTTAGGTGGCGCGCACATTGCACAAGTAGAAGGGGACTTCAACCAACTTGGAGTGCGCAACTGGTACTGGAGGCGGTTAGCCAAAGATCGTGCTAAGTGGAGAGGCGTGTTGGTTGAGGCCCAGGTCCACCCCAGACTGTAGCGCCATCTAAGTAAGTAAGTAAGTAAAGCGTTCTGTACAGAAATATTTCTAACATCTCTGCAATTTAGACAGTTAAGAGGCCCTCAACGTCAAAAATGGATTTAGACAAGGCCATGGACTGTCGGTGCAGGGAAATAAGTCCACGGGAATCTGCTCCACATGGGAATTTACTCAACCCGCGGTGGGAAATAAGTTCACTTTTTTAGTGTGGAGTTATTTTTCACCCAATGTGGGAAATAATTTCACTTAAAATGTTGGTGGACATTTTGCTCACTAATACATATATCGTTGCGGTGCCGTCCGTGACATGATAAGGCAAAATTTTAACATTTGGCCCTATGTCACTTTTCCAAACCGACATACGGCCATTGAGACGTAAGAAAAATATGTTTTTTTTTTATTTTTCAATGACTAAAACTTGTTTTTAGCGTTGAAATTAATAATCTACCACTGATGATTGCAGATAATTACGTGTTAAAAATCTCAAGCGAATTTTGTTATTATCAAGAACTGCAGTTAAACTCCACACTGAAAAGTGGACTGCATGGGCTGCAATCTGGCTTATGAATGCCTCTCCCTTACTTCAATTGCTCGGATAGGGCTTGAAAGATTTCTTCTTTGTCTTGGCGATATCTATACATTATGTAGGTTATGGCACTCTTTGAACACTTCGTATTAGGGTGTGTTATGGGCCTCACTTCCGCAATTTTCCCCCGAGAATATGAACTACTTTGCTTTATTGTCCTGATGTTTTTCTATCAGTTACTTGTAATTCTCCCTTCTTGGACAGAATTTGAATTTGAATTTGTGGCCTATTTCACCAACTTACAAATTTGTATTTTCAAGCATTTTTCAACAAAATTTGTGAGTTTTTGATTTATTTTGTTTCACCAAACTCTGCGCATTAAATAATTTTTCGTTGTTTTAACAAATTTAAATTTGTGTAAGCATTTTAGTTTTTATTTCACCATTACAATAAATTATTTGTATTTTACAGGCAACAAGTTTTGGAACTTTCACTATTTTTGTGGACTTTCACGAAGCGAAATGAAATTACAAAATTTTTACAAATTCTTGGATAATTTTACATGTGAAAGATCGCCTGTAGCTCCACTTACAAGTCGTTTTGCAATCACATTTCATTCGAAAATGTATTCGCGACAAAGACATAATAGTATTTTATTAATAGTGAAAACGAGAGTTCCGGAAAAAAAGTCTACCGACAACGTATAAATTAGGTTTTTTTTTGGGAATTTTATGAACAACTAGCTGAACCCCCGCCGGCTTCGCCAGGCCTTTTATTGCTTTTTACAATTTTTATTTTTTAATTTTTTTGGCCTATCGCTTGATCACCGTAATTACCGACATTTAAAAAAAAAATATCCACTCAATTGGTTGAAAATTACGGGCGACAGAGGGAAACATATGGTTTTTTCCACTTTCTTTTATATATATAGAGATAGCTGTGCCCGCCCGACTTTGCCCGTGCACAGAGGTTCTTTCGTAAAATGCGAGAAATGAGAATAAACTGGAACTTTCTTTCTGCCTAAACCTGAAATACAGCAATACGAACAAAACAAAAAAAGACTCATGAAAATCGGCTCAGCGGTTATAGAGATATAACGTTATCGAGTTTCACCCCATAGAAGATGTTTTTTGTATAGGAGGTATACGATTTTGAATGTTTTTTTGTATGGGATGTGCCACGCCCCTTTTTTAGTTGCCACACCCCTTTGTCCAATTTTGACCAATCTTCACAGGAGCACTTCATGGCCAATACCTAAGATTACCTGTAAGTTTGAGCTCAATCGATTTGGTGGTTTTCGAGATATACGATTTTGAATGTCTTTTTTGTATGGCCGATGCCACGCCCCTTTGTACAAATTTGACAAAACTTCACAGGAATCATATATGGACCAATACCAAAGATGTGTGAAAATTTGGTTAAAATCGCTAAATGCGTTAAGGCGTGAATTGACGACAAACATTTTAAGGCTCAATTTTTATATATACAGTGGCCGGCATAAGTATTTTGACAAAACTAAATTTAATTCTGCTCATAATTTGAACTTACTTCATGTACATTTTGGCATCAATGGAAAGGTCATTAAAATTCCGTTGGAATGATACACAACTTTCCTTAACCCATTAAGTATCTACACATTGAAAATATAGAACTTTTGTAAAAGTCTACTTTTTTGACTTTTTTCCTCGGTCCAAAAAAAAATGTTTTAATGCAAAAAGTTTCTTCAAACAAATTCTAATAGTGACTGCAAAAAAAAATTTCAAAAATCTCTTCGCTAATATTTTTTATGATTTTTTGAATGGGATGATCTCAGAAAAATTTTGTATGAAAAGGAGGAAAAAGTGTCTAAAATAGTTATTCTTATCAATTTTCAAAAAATCTTAAAAAAATCATAAGGCAGAGGAAATAATTTTATTGTTATTGGACAACATTCAACTTCAAGTCAGCATTTTTTTACTGGGCTTGCTTGTAGATAATTGGCAATGAAGGACAACATCCTGTAAGTACTTCCAGTCATTGTTTCCGCAAACTCCTTAAGAACTGAATTGAAAAAAGCTGTAAATCACAAGTCAACGGAATGGTGAAATGGTAATTTGTAGGACTTGTGATAAACAAGTTGTTTTTCCACAATTTCTATACCTTTGATCACAATTTTTTAAGACACTTACTTGTATTTGCTGAAACGAAAATTGGCATTACAAATTTGTAGTTGCAATATACAATAACAAATTTGTGGTTTTAAATTGTAATTGGTGAAATAGGCCACAGACTGACTGTCTTTTATTCAACTGTGTGTAACGTAACACAAAATACAAGATCGAGTAAGAGAGCAAAAAACAGGAAGAAATTCGTATTCAAGTCCGAAATCATCCTCATATCGTTTATTTTTGAAAGCATTGGAAAACTAGTTGATAGACACCATAAGAGTACCTACACATTCTTTGAGTCCACCAACAGGACTCTCAATACCATGAATCTGTCCCCAATCACAGGAAGATGGATAATACTGTATGAAAGAGTAATCCAGACCCGCATTGATGATGCGGAACCCTCGGCGTTAACAACAAGAGGATGCCCTCAAGAGGGCGTCCTTTCGCCATTTGTACCAAAGAAGGATTCTCTGTAAATCCAAAAAGTATGCTAATGTCCCTTTTACAAAACGGAAGAAACTAGATCTCCTTATTCGCCCCACTATGTAAGGCGAAATCATTGAATTCACAGGAAGCCAAGTACCTGGGAATCATCCTTGATAGGAAACTATCAAATAGAAACAGGGCTACCAGATCCCTATGGATCTACCGTCGAGTCCGCGATAACAATTGGTGGCACTATGCTCTGGTGGTGGACAAAGAATAAAGAAGTCACCACTGTCAAAAAGCTAGAACGGGTGCAACGTATAGCTGGAAACTGTATGATGGGCTGTCTACGGTCCACAACGACTCCACTGAATATCTTCCTATGTCTAACACCTATTCAAATACACGTTCAAATGGAGACAAGACTGAGCATTCATCGTCTGTTCCATTCGAACAATATTGACCCCCTATTCCTACCTCGGAGGTCATCTGTCTTTGCTTGACGCTATGGAGCCTGAAAACCCATTCAGTATGGTCCTATATGACATGCTACCGGAATATGGCTTCCATAAAAAACGTCTCTATCACCATCCCTCCAAGGGAGGACTGGGAAAAATTCAAACCCAATACATCACTACTTGAATTAGTCTGGTACACAGACGGTTCTAAGATTGAGTCAGGGACTGGACAAGAGCATAGCATTTATAGAAAATCGCCTCACGCTTCCCAAAAGCTCATCCAAATTTCAGGCTGAAGTCCTTGCGCTGGAATATATTATATAATGTCTAATGCACGTGGTAAAAATATATTACCTAATCTTGTCAGATAGCCAAGCAAAGCAGCTGTTAAAGCTCTTGAAGCTCATCTGTCATAAAATCGAAGCTGGTTCTGGAAACAAACATTACCTTATCTAGTCATCCTTGACTGGATTTCAGCCAACAGGGGCTTCGCTGGCAACGAAACAGCTGACTGACTGGCTTATCGGACTTGAACCCTTCTGTGATGTCAGTTGATAAAAAATATTTCAGGACCCACAGGATTAGCTCGGCTCAAATTGAATCCAATGAAGTCCGGCTTAAAACACCTCGCCAGAACTACACCAGACAATTCTTCTCCAGAAAATCCCATTTTCTCATTAATCTGGACAAAAATAACCTTAGAATCCTGTCAGGTATTAGTAGTAGTAGTAATTGTGATTTTATTTAATTATATTAAATTCTTTTTACATAATTTACAATAACGTGCATTTTCAACTGCCGTCAGCCGGATAAAGAGAGAATTTTGTACAATATTATTATTAACAAAAGTTAAAATGTTTTAAAATTCAATTTTAATTTTAATGGTATTTCTTTTAGAGCTTACATAAATAAGATTATTTTTAAAATGCTTCGTCTACAATTTGTTGTCGATATTTCATAGCCGATCTTACATAACTTGAAAGTACATTCCAATCCTGACCATTCAAGCACAGAACAACTTCATCTTCCGTAAGTATAAATTTACCCCAATGTGCTCTTCTGATACTTCTTAGTATAGGAAAAACTCCGATGAAATGCTGAACGTCCTCTTTCGCACGTAGATTACATAGATTGCATTCTGAATTGCTGTCTGATCTGTGTGGCATATAGTTTAAACGAAGAAGTTCACCTCTGGCTTTAAAAATTGTTGAAATAATTTCAATACTATTTTGATCATGGAAATCAGGTATTATTATAGGTAGTTGTCATGAAAAAAACATCTTCACCGAATTGGCGACTCCCCGGACCCTACATGTAGAATCTGTCTTGAGGGTGACTAATCTCAAAAAGAATATTTTGCAAATCATGCTGGCACTGGCATACCCTCAAAGAAGATCCTTGTCTTTCTGACTGTCTCCGTAGTAAAAAAAAATGTCTCTAGGACCTCTCCAATGAAGGCACAATAGGCAATGGTTTTCATTTCAAACACTCATCTATACCGATACCGTGAATTCGCAGACTAATCGTTTGAGATGAAGACGTTTCACAATATAAAAAAGGCAGTCCTTCTGAAGCCCTACAGACAGACTATTACATAGATAAGCAAGCTACTTAAAGAAATCGGCACCCAATTGCGTGTCAAGTCTAAAGCACTCTCATCTCATTTAGCTAAATGTAAACCAGTTCTCTTACTACCCTCGATGCTATAAAATAAAAACCTCTTCAAAATCATCTACCCCCTATAAAGGACTTTGCATCCTTTTTTGTCGTCTCAAAAATATTTCAATAAACCATTCAAATAGGATATCCATCATAAGTAGGTATACCGTTCCAACCAATTTCGATCTCAAAATATTATCATTCTTAACGACGCGACGACTAGATGCTTTATACTCGCTACAAACTTTTCCCATATATACTTTATATGTTCTGCACCATACCTCGTATCCTCATTCTTGATCCTCATAGCACTCTATTGTATACCCGAGCTAAAGTCTTATGAAAATCCACGCATATTCATCGTCTCCTTCGAAATGGCTCACAGAAGCACACAGTTTATGACTCCCAGCGGGTGGGAGGTCGGTGAAAGGATTTTCTTCTGTGTCATATTGTTGGAACAAAAGGAGAAGAATCTCAGTATAGATGTTTAGTAACTTCCTTTCGGCGGAACGATTGAAATCGATATGTGCATCGATACCAGCTATTTCAAACGTCTCCATCTGTCAGACATATATGCACTTTGCATGGCGCTATATACCTAACTAAACCTTTTGTTCCGCCGACATTATAGCGGAACTATACATCGCAGGACTTGTTTCATTCGCGATTTGATATGGCGACGTTGAAGCAGAACTTCTCCTCCTTCAAGTTTCAATAATAAATTACAAATTCGACAGATTCCCGGCATAGAAGTACAGAAGGATCTTTCCATTCTATATTGCAGACATCTTGTGAAATATTGAACTCTTGGAACAAGTTATGACTTTGGGCATTCAACAAGGACCTGCGAGATATTATAATATATGCATACAGCGAAAGGATATAGATAGAGTATCTACGTATAGTAACATATGCATAAATTAGTCAGATTCGGTCTTACACACAAGTTGGTGGTACAAGTTTTTGGTGAACATTCAATAAAATGGGCTAACATGTGAAGCTGTTGGTTATACGAAAGGTTGTTCAAATGGTAGATATCCTTCGATGCCAATATATAGTTGAAATTTGCATAGGAAATTAATTTTGACGAATTAAAGATGGCAGCTTCTGAATGAGGATGAGAAGATAAGCTGAGGCAGTCTAATGTAATTAATTAAGATTATATGGAATATCCTTTTGGAGTTTGGAGTATAGGTAAGCGTGTGATTATGAATTGCTAATTTATTGTTAATCGAGATTTCTCACAGGAAAGAGTTGTTTCAGTTAATAAAAGAGAAACTGGGTTGCTTTTCAACATAGATCCTGATTGGCAATGATTTTTAAAGGGCGGATAACACTCAAAAACCTGGATAGCCATTAATACGCCTGCGTATATTAAGCGACACCCTATACACTTCAATAACTAGCGGGACTACTGTTGCTAAGCATTTATGGCAGGCATTCCCTGTTTCTTCCTTCAACAGTGACTCACTTCATGATGGACGCGAAAAGTTGACAAATATTTTTTATACCCGGTACCACACTGTGGTGAGGGTATATTCACTTTGTCATTCCATTTGTAACGCCCATAAGGAGGCGTTGTAGGTATGACAAACTATATATATTATTGATCAGCATCACTTTCTTAGTCGATCTAGCGATGTCCGTCTGTCTGTCCGTCTGTCCGTCTGTCCGCACGATTACGGCCGTAATTTAAGAGCTATCGACTTGAAATTTGGTACGTAAGCTTTTATCCACTAAACTGAGGCTAAGTTCGAAGATGAGCAAGATCGGATGAAAATCGGATGATTTATATAGCTTTTTATGTTAAAAATTAAATTTAAATAGCTACAGTAAAGATAGCAAGTTTAAACTTTGCACATATTGTTTTAATAATATTTAAAAATGTTTGACAAAAAATGAGCTTGGTCGAATAAAAAGTACCCACACCTCCCATACAAATATATAATTTTTTAATACTAAAATATTTTTTTTATTTTACAATAATATAGTACCGGGTATTTGAGCTTCGGCATAGTCGAAGATAATTGTCTTACTGTTTTTTTTTTTTAAGAAGTTTATTTATGAAAATGTCTTAACAATTTTTATAAGTTCCTGCGAAGCTTTAGCTTGTCTGCAGGAGATTGACTTTCTACACTTTTAAAGTATTAAAATGAACTTAAGAGCAAAAGAGTATATAATTCAAATCTTCTATACAAAATAATTTTTATTAATTATTTCCATTTAAAAAAAATTCTTTAATTAGTTTTTTTCTAGTTTTTAAATTGTTTATATTTATAAGATTTCTAGGTAATTCATTTATTATTGAAGGAACGCTAAATTTAAGTTGTCGTCTCCCATAATTGTTGTAGTTTCTAGGTATTTGGAGCATACCTTGGGCCCGTCGTCTGGTGTTGGCTTGATGATCGACTGGTCGAATAAAACGTCTGTCATCGAAGTACTCCAGTATTGTTGTCATCTTGAAAATTTGTTCAACACGAAGAGCTTTGAAACCGCTTTGATAAGTTCGCTGGTTAGCGCTTTTTACAAGTTTCAGTACTGAGTTTTGGAGTCTTTGCAGCTTTTGGATGTGGGTTGTAGCTGCATTACCCCGTATTACCATAGCTTTGACTCCACTAGGGCATAGTAGAGTTGTTTTAAAACAGGTTCAGTAGCATGGTATCGCATATGAGCTAGTGCGTATAAAGCCTTCTTTAGGTCCATGCGTAGTTTATCGATATGTTTATCCCATATGAAATGACAATCAATGACTACTCCAAGATATTTGTAGCTTTCTGCTAATTCAATGGTCTCACTTGCAGTGTTAGGGCATGCATCATTACTCAAATGTATTCTGCTATGTGTGGATTTGAATTGTGGACTTCGAATGTGCATCATTTTGGTTTTTAAAGCATTGATAACTAAGCCGTTATCGTGGCACCATTTTACTGCGGAATTGAACTCGTCCTGCATTATCCTCGTTGCGGCATCCAGAGACCTGTGAGAGACCACAATCGCTTTGTCATCGGAAAAGGCAAATGGAATGCTCTGTTTAAAAGTGCGAAGTAGCTCGTTCGTGTAAAGGATGAAGAGAATCGGACCAAGTTTTGATCCCTGGGCGACTCCATATTGCACGTCCTTTTTCTCACTCATCGTGTCCTTAATCTTGACGCAAAATAGTCTGTTGTGCAAATAGTCCCTAAGCCAATCAGCCATTACTCCTCTAATGCCAATTCTTCGTAGCGCTTCTAATAATTTCGCATGGTTAAGGGTGTCGAAGGCCTTACTGAAGTCCATGAACAGTACAAGGACATGATGGTTTCTATTTAATCTTTCATTTACACAATTAACGAATATAGAAATCAATTTCTCCATGACCAGTATAAGTCAACTCGTCCCGTCGCGTCATGACCTCCATGCTTCGCTGACCTCCTTCCAGCCTTAGGTATATATTTAACAGAAGCATTGGGTTCCTGAATTTTGGAATAATAGGTTCTCTGTCGAAAAAATATCTCATTATAACAGTCCCCCGAGGTGCCCTTTCTAAGTCAAATCTAGGGTCGATCATCTCACCTATTAGGTAACTGAGAGCCTGTTTAGGTGTCATATTACACTCGCCTACCTTAAGTTAGGTTACATAATTATGTGGGCTAGCGAGAAGTACTCCATGCCACTCTAATGCCCGTCGGGGAAAGAGGTTGTCCCTTACCCATTATAAGCTTGTCTATAAATGCTGTACTTAGGTACTGTTCTATTACATACAAACTATCCTCCTGACGATTTAATGAACTTCATTATCTTATCTATTGATGTGCTGGAAAACTTGCTTAGATCGTAGACTTAGGCAGCTCAAGAGCTCCCTCGCCACCCCAGCTTCAACAAAGTGCTTTCTTCCTCAAACCCATTCTCTGCTTGGGTCTGGGGTTTTCTATTCTTATTTAGGTACCTAATATTCTTGGTCCTGGTTTCATTGAAGGACGGTCATAACATTCTTGTGGTACTATAGCATCTATAGGGCGTTCATCTCTCTTGTGGCTTTTCTCCCTGCTACGAGCTTGAGTGTGCAAGGCGAGATATTCACAGAGGGATCAGCTTGTTCTGAAACAGCTGTCGAAAATTTTCTAGCTAATTCGTCCTACATGTCCCGGGAACTCAGATACCTTCTACTGTTTACCAAGAACCTTGAGTTCTTCGCGACAGCAATTTACAAGCTTAGATTTTATTTCTGATGCAGATATGGCTTTTATTGCTTACCTGTATGCCTATCGATTAGGAAGGTAATACTACAATGGTCGGCGAGACGTACCGATTTTCGTATACCCAGCGGTTCGGCGAAGACGCCTGATTCTACCACAGTGTCAATTTTAAGCGTTAGGTCTTATCGATATTCTATTTGGGCTTTACGACGCTTTATTCCTTTAAAATTTGGGCGATGTGGTGGTTTTTGGGCGTTATGACATTTTTAAATTTGGGCGTTATGGTTTTGGGCCTCAATTTTGATCCGTCTGATCCGTCTGTAAATACGGCTATGGTTTGCATACGAGGTACGAGTCCGTCTATCCATTGCGTGATGTAGAGTCCATAATATAGGAATATGGCCAAAGTATTTCTGTCGAAAGACCCGTTTCGTTCGGTTTCCAGTTATTAATTGGATCGCTTACCTTGACTATTGCCATTGTCATTGTGACTGCTCACTATATAGAGTCTAGGGATCTATTCCGTCTGATTCCATCCGCACCGCCTCACTTTTCTGGCCTTTTCTTCCAAGTTCTCTGCAGCCACAATAATTGCTAAGTCTCTAATTTTTGCCCCACTAGACCGTGCTAGTATTTTTTTTGCACTTCCTTCGTAAAGCATCAATTGTAAACAAAACTTTTCTGACTCCATACTGTTCATTTTAGCGAGTCCCGTGAGTCTTATTTGTGTTTTCTGTGTTTTCTGAATAGGCTCTACTACTTGATCGCCTTCTTAGGATAAAGAAACTGTAATTAACAAATTTTGCTCTCTATATACACTGCAACCTTTAATTTAAGACGTTTTTTCAGACTGGTCGATGTATCCTGTTATTTCTTATTCATATACTTGCTCTCTCTGTTGGTAATTTGCCGGTCGCAGATCTGGAAAAAATGTTTCAAATTCTATGGAAGGTTGCTGGATGACAAGCTTAAAGATGTTGCCACTAAGTCGGACATTGAGGGGATCAGTGCGGAGATTTCAGTATTGAAACGAAACAATAAGGCATTGGAGACCCAACTGAACAAAATGGAGTCTCGATGTGTTTTGCTTGAAAGACAAGTGGAGCTGCTAGAAAAAAGGGCAAATGAGAAGAATTTGATTGTGCATTTACAATCGTCGGTGCTTGGTAGTTCGCAGAATGCAGTTGAGGAAGCAAAATCAATCTGCCTGGATCTCCTTGAGACAAACAACGCGTCAAAAATAGCTGCAGCACGTCAAATTAGCTCTGGACCTAGAACGACAAATGTCGTCGTTGAAATGTCTGACAGAGAGGATGTATTCCGGGTGCTTCGAGCGAAAACTAAATTACGAAACACTGGCACTACAATTCACAAGGATTATCCGGCGGCAACAAGGGAGCGCAGAAGCCGATTAAATAAGCTAAAGACCGTCATTACATCCAAAAATAAGAACATAAGAATACTTGTAAGAGGAGAAACTCTGATAGTCGGTGATAAAAAGTTTTATTTTTTTAAATGTGGCAAATTGACGTCTCATGACAGTGATGGTTTGTTATTGCTTCAACAATTGGCTGGTGACACTTATGATTTGACAGCGCTCAGTGAAGGAATTTCTTATGGTGGAAACCCAAGCGAAGACATCAACAGAGGTTCTCAAACTGCAGAAAGTGTTCACACGAATCGTTTTTAATTGTAATGCCGTCTGCCATAATAAAAATAGTTTTGAAAATGTTTCTGAAATAAATAATAATGTTAAATCTTTTGAGTATAAAATACTTTCGTATAATATTGCAGGATTAAGTAATAAGCATATATTTATTGATTTTTATAAATTTGTAAATCAGTTTGAATTTGTTTTTTTATATGAAACCTTCTTAACTGACAAGTACTTTAGTAATTATGAAAGTAAATTTAGTAATTTTGAATTTAAGTGGATACCAGCTATCAAAGTACAGTCAAAGGGTAGAGCCAGTGGGGGATGTTTTTTTGGTTTCAAACGGGGTATGAAGGATATTGATTGCGAATTTGAAGTACTCGAAGGCGTTACATTTATAAATATAAAAATAAATAATGAAAGTTATCGAATGCTACCGACATACATCAACTGTAACCAATGGAACAATGATTTTGAAAAGTTAGAAGGTTTTGTGGCGCAAGGTAAAACCTCGAATACGCTGGTGGTGGGAGACTTGAATGCGAGGATTGGAAATGAAGCGGGAATTGAAAATATGGCAGCTGGTATTGAGCGGAGATCCAAAGATACAATCTGTAATGCAAGAGGCCGCAAATTAATAGATTTTTGTGACGCGCTAGGGCTAAGAATACATAATGGAACAAGCTTGTCAGATTTGGAAGGAGAACTTACCTTTGTTGGTAATCAAGGTAGCTCGGTTATTGATTACAGTCTCGGCGGTAGTGAATGGAATAATCACATCGTCGATCTTAAAGTTGAAAGTGTCCCATTTTCGGATCATCTTCCTATAGTTGTGACGTTTGTTCTCACGTCGATGGAGCCCGAAGGGGCCAGGACTATGAAACCTTTGCCTAAACTTAATTGGAGGAAATCGAAAGCAGTTATATATCAAGCCCGACTTAACAGCTCTCTACAAACGGCACATCACCTCAACCTCAGTCAGCTAGATGAAATCATCAAAGCATCCTACCCGGTCACCTGTATCAACAGGAACGTTCGGGAAAACTATGTTGCCCCTTGGTTTGACGGGGAATGTAAAAGAGCCAGAGAGGTATCATTTGGATGGTTGAGAGCATTTAGGAATTCATGTGACGGTTGTTTCAAAAACCAATATTTACAAGCGAATATGGATTATAAAACACTGTGTAGCCGAAAAAAAGCAGCATTTTATGAAGCCGAGTCTAAGCGGGTAGCCTGTTGTAAAAGCTCGAAAGAATTCTGGAGACTAGTAAAAGATTTGAATGGTAAAAACTTTACTATCCATTGTAAGCTAAGTGCGAATCTTCTAGCTACGCACTTTAAAAATTTATTGAATCCTGTTCAGGAAAGGGTTAATTTTCACTATGCTCCTCCTGGGTTTACCAATGAAGTTTTGGATGCTCACATCACATATCAAGAGGTAATGTCAGCGGTGGCAAGGTTAAAGGATGGAAAAGCAGCAGGTTCGAATGGGATATCAGCGGAGTTCTATAAGTATGGCACAATGGAGGTGATTAACAGGTTAACATTAATATATGGAAACATATTGGAAACTGGTTTCATACCTCAGGAATTCAGAGAATCTGTAATTTTTCCAATCCATAAAAAAGGGAGCTTGTCAGAACTGTCCAATTATAGAGGTATTTCGTTTTTAAATGCTTCGTACAAAATCTTTACCTTAATCTTGCAAAGACGCCTAAATAAATGGATTGACGATAATAAGCTATTAAAGGTGTACCAGGCAGGTTTTAGACCAGGCTATTCAACGATTGACCACATCTTTGTCCTAAAAAGTATTGCGGACTCATTTCTCAATAAAGGGAAGAAGTTGTACACGTTCTTTGTGGATTTTAAGGCAGCATTTGATACAGTGGATAGACAAGTTCTTATCTATAAGTTCTATGGTATCGGAATGTCGCGGAAGTTTGGAAGGGTCATACAAAACCTTTATGAGGACACAGTGGCGTCAGTTTGGAATAGTGAAGAGATGTCTAGTTGGTTTAGGACGGAATCAGGAGTCAGAAAAGGTTGTACAATGAGCCCAAGTCTGTTTGCTTTATTTATTGAAGACCTGGTAGACTTTCTACCTAGCGGCATTGAATACGCAGGTCTAAGAATAAAGGCATTGCTTTTCGCTGATGACATTGTGCTTTTCGCATCAACACCGGAATCATTGCAGCTCATGATTAACCGGCTGTGTCAATATTGTAGCCTTTGGAACTTGATAGTAAATCTAGAAAAATCCAAAATTATGATTTTCAAGAACGGAGGAGGCAGAAACTGTGCAAACGAAAAATGGTACTACAACAACGAATGGATTGAAGTTGTTAAGGAATTCAAATACCTAGGAGTTCACTTCACAAAGAACTTAAGTATGGAGACGCATCTGAAGGAGAAGCTGACTAAGGCGAAGAGTGCTATCAGCGCAGCGTGGAACAGATGTTTTTACAATAAAAGTATTGCGCATAGCAGCAAGTTCAGAATATTTGAAGCCGTATCGAGATCCATTTTACTGTATGCAGCACAAGTATGGGGAGCAAAACAATATGAAACCGTGGAGAAGCTGCTGCGTTACTTTATTAAGCGAATTTTTCGACTGCCACCCAACGTGCCTAACTATATGATTATGTTGGAAACAGGCTTATCGCCTCTCTTCATTAGAACGCTTAAAATGCAAATAGACTACGTTCTGAGAATTATGAAGATGGAAAATCACCGCCTCCCGAAGATAGCGGCGCTTCAAGTCATTCGCTCAAAAACAAGTTGGTTTGCGGACTGGATAAACCTTGCTAGCGACTGTGAGATGGATCTCAATCTGGATCATTTAATCAACTACGATGATTGGAAAAGACAGCTTTACCAGCTTGTTTCTGCAGTTGACTTAAAATGCAGAGAGATATTTTTGGACAACGCCACAGGATCACTCCATAGAAACCTGTACTCTCGATTGAATCATAACCTGGAAGAGAAAAACTATTTTCGAGATGAAAATGGCGTCGACGAAATATCGATGATGGTCAAGTTACGTGGAGAACTCCTGCAGTTAAACTTTATGCCACATAGAGAGGATTTACCCACCCTGTGCACATTGTGTAACTCTGTCGAAAGAGAAGATACTTTTCACTTTATGGGAAAATGTCCTATTTTAAAAGAGTTTAGGAGGAACACATTTGGAAGCGATTTTTTGACGGAAAACCAAGTTATATCACTGCTCAACGATATGGAAGTTAAAAAACTATTCCAATACTGTAAATTGGCGCTAGGCTATAGAGAGCGGATTATTACTGAAAGTTTTTAAAAAAGGGGGAAAAAAATAAGTAATTATTGAATCTATTTTGATAAAAGATCCTAGTTCATTGTATTATAATTTTGTTTTGTCAACTAGGTAGACGGCATAAAAGCCATGCTTTTAATTTTTTTGTAAACTCTGTAAGCACTATTCTAACAATTGAAATCAAATAAAAAAATCTTATCTATCTATCTATCTATCTACTTGCTCTCTGCAGCTTCTGTAAAAGCCATTATGCAGTATGCCAAGCCTTTCCGCGTGTACCCCTATCGAACAGTGACCAGTAATGACCCCCGTGGGTATGCGGATATCCTTGCGGCTAAGCCCGATCATCAATTTGGATCTCTTTTTGCTCACTTCTGGCCATAATTCTTTTGCATGCCTGCAGGTGTTGAGATTGTTCCAAGGTAGATTTGTTCTGCTCAAGGATTTAATGTCAATCTTCCTAGCTAGTGTGCTTAGCGGAGTTCTTACAGATTTTAGGGCCATTGATGTGTGCATCTTCGACCCGTTTCTTGCAATCTCATCCGCCTGTTCATTGCCCGGAATATCCATATGCCCCGGTACCCAGCATAGAGTCACCGTGTTGGCTTGCGATATTTCGTCCAGGTATTTCTTGCAATTACTTACTACCCTCGACTTCACCACGACTGACTGCATGGCTTTTATGGCTGCTTGGCTGTCAGAGTATATAGTGATTTATTTGTCGGCAATGTGTTGTCTCTTTAGGTCCTTTGCCGCTAAGGTTATAGCAACAATTTCCGCTTGAAATACACTACAGTCATCGTTGATTCGGAATGATTCTCGCAGGTTTAGTGTTTCGCTGAAGATACCCGCGCCTGTACCGACATCCATCTTAGAACTATCGGTATAGAGGGCTATCTCCCCTTCTTCTGTAACTGCATTGTGCTCCCATTCGCTTCTGTCCGGAATTCTGGTTGTGAATCTCCTTTAAAAACGAGAGTGGGGCTAGATAATCTATAGTTATCTTCTCCTTCGCCGTGCTCCATTGTATTCTAGCATCAGTGTAAGTCGTGAGGATTATTTCCTAAAAATACCCTGTGGATCAATAGGGCTATAGGGCTTTGGCGTATGCAAGGCAAGCATGACTCTGCTTTTCAAGCGTAGATCTAGATATGCTATCCTAATACCTGCCGAATATATTGTTAGAAATAGGTAGTGGGGTCGGAGTATCTGAGTCTATAGCGACAGTCAAGCTGTACTTAAGGCCTTGCTCAACCCTGTAGCCCGTTCCAAAATAGTTCCGCAATGCAAGAACTCTTTAAACTCGGTCGCAAGGCTGAACTATTTGACTTATGGGTCCCACGACCCTTAAGATAGGAATTGGGGCAAATGAAATATCATATAAGATTTCTAAGCCAGGCTCAGAGGATACTTTTTCTCGGGGCCAGAAACTGCGCTGTATCTTCCTTGGTCAGGCCCCCATTGACGATTTGGTTGGCGTTAGGCAATAACGCCCAAGGAAATAGCGCCCAAATCGATTAGGAAATAAAAATAAATAGGTGGCACAACAGGCGGTAGACACCCTAGGCCTAGCTTCTCGCAACCATTCGTTTGTGTGAGTTTCTATTTTTGGGACGAATGGAAGGGACCTACAATTTTATGCCGATTCCGAACGGATGAATTGAGAAGCTTTTTCAGGAAAGTTATACTCTCGGATGTTTGTCAGCCGTTCGCGAGAGGTGGCGCAGTAGAAAAAAACACTAAGATGTAATTTGTGTTTTTCCGGGGATCGAACCTGGGATCCCTCGCACAGCAGTCCAGCGCACTAACCACTGCGCTACTGCGCCTATTTGGAAATAACGCCCAAAAAAAAACTCGTACAATTTATTGTTGCAAAATATTTCGTCATTTTGGGTGTTATTTCCTTTCCAGGGTTCTTTTTTTTTGACAAGCAGTAAGAAATAGTAAGTGGAAATGCATAAACAGTGGAATAAGTATGGGGGGGGAGCATACTGGACCCCTGCAACCCCCCTGCTTGGGTTTTCTGCTGGATTTTGGAGTAGGTGGTTGGTACTGTAAGAAAACCTTCAATGTATCCAATTTTGCACATACTCCAAATCTGACAGTAACCCCAAGCAGGGGGGTTGCAGGGGGACAACAGGTTTAAGTGATACCAATGTCTTGTGGAGAGGGCGACGATACTTCGGATCATTTCCTTTGTTATTGTCTTGCCTTTGCTGATGAAGTGAGTGCTGTAAGATCGTCTTCGCTGAAGTGGGTAATACTGGATTTGCTTCCTGGTAGTACAATGGACCAGTTGCGTCTGAGTGCTCCAATGGAGTGTTTTCTTACCCGAAAAAAAATTGATTGACGCAGGAGAAATCTGATCGGAAACTTGCTTAATTGGCATCTAGCTCTCTAGTTCTCACAATCCATAATATTTCCATTTTTAGTGAGCTTGACAATAATTCCCTCCTTCCACTCATCAGGGAAATTTTCGGTGTTATAAGCTCGCTCTATAAATAGGTACAGCAGCTCCGCTGATTTGGTTTGTCCAGCATGAAAAAGCACCAAAATATTGCTTCCACGTTTTGAGATAGTCCGAAATAAGTATGGAACCATCTAAGCCATTTCAATTAGCTCTTTGGTTATTCGGTAAACGGTTCGGTCTTGACACCTGTTTGCCCTAATGCTACAGTATATAGCTCCACTTCAAGATGCTTCTATTCTCCGATCGGCCTCCAAGTACAACTGTCCCTGTTAAAGATCTAAAACGTTTCTCCCTAATATGTAATAATAATATAAATATTGGTGCATTCCTGCCAACCTCCTACTACCCCCATCCAGCGGCAGTTGCAATAATTTGGTTTATCCAGCTGCTATAATTGTTCGGCCGCAAATCAATAATAAACTCACATTCAATATACACTCGAGCCACAAATCAAAATGAGAACCACGAACAGGAGAGCGCGAGTATGGAAAGGGGACACACGAAACACTTAATCGGGTTATGTTTCAACAATAAAGCCACGCTGCCACTTTCTACTAAATAAACGTTCAATATTCAATCAAAGCCTCATGTCCATTTCGGGAAGCCATGGCATATCGCACCAACATCATCAACACCATCGTTATCGTCCTCGTCATCAATTTATTGATGGCATTGCGCGACCAGCATCATCCAGTTCAGCACCAAATGACCATAACATGATTGAACCACATCATCAGCGCTTGCATAACGTGAATTTAATAATCACCACAATGCGTTCACCGCGTGCCGCTCCATCTACTATACAACAGGATACAACCCTGTGGAGGTCCTTTTTTATAGATAGTTACCCCTTACTTTCAATATCATCCCCAGAAGGGGGAGTTATGGCGAGGGATATCTACTTTACGGTGAAATATTTTCCCAACTCTTGTTGCAGGTTCCATCAGAGAATGCAGCAGCACACCGACAAACACAAAGCACGCGTAATTTCAGGATTTCGAAATTGAATTTGTGGCGGCAGTCAGGTAAATTCATTTTAGCCGATATCGAACTACACTTTGAAGTGGTACGACAAATTGACAGAGAGGAAGACCGGGTGTAGGTTGAATCCACTGATGAAATGGGGAATCCAGACACTATGTGATGATTAGTAATAGTAGATTGTAGTGTATAGCGGTGTCGGTGCGTATATATGCATAATGCGGGCTCACGTCATGTTGGAGTTGGATTCAGGAAGTGAGCAAATGAGACAGACGATGAATTAATGCAAATGGAAATGGAATCGCATTTTGGCAACGGGCACAACGGCGGCGGCGGCAATGGCGACTGCTATTACCCAGAAACGTAATTACTATTTGGAAATAGGATTTCACAAGGATTTGCATTATTCAAAGTGAAACTGTTTCGCGTTTAATAAGTGAGGTAGGAAATCCTTTGTGATTATTGGAAATGCATAAATCTAATGTGTGGTCTATTAAGACAACATGACTACATGGTTCACGGATTTAAAATGTAGGTGTGTTCCTTTGGAGCTGTCGTCATATTAGATTGCGCTTTTTATAGAGATACTAGCGAGTAAAGGATCGGCTTTGCCAGTGCCGAGGAATTGGATTATTTATCAATATCAGTGTTTCCAATTTTCCAACTTTAGTTCCCATGAGTGTCGAGATATAATAGCGCTTGTATGGTTTTTTTATGGGAACTGTCAAGAACCTTTGCCCAATACCGTCCACATTTTCCTTAATATTTTTAACGGCCAATTATAGTTTATTTACCAAATTTCTACACTAAAAATGTCAAGATTTAAAGATTTGGGTTTTTAGCGCCATCTGTAAGAAAATTAAAACACTTAAATTTCGTTGTCTTTTTCACTTCAAATATCTATATTATGGAAGTTTCAGCTCAATCGACGGACTGCTTTTCGAAGTCTCGAGAAAAAGTGTTTTGCAAAGTTTTTTTTTTATGGGAGGTGGCACGCCCCTTTGTCACCAATAGCCCTTACCAGACACACTAAGTAACCTAAGTGTCACCATTACAATGATTAAAGAACATTCAAGATCGGGCTACTCATACTCAAACTTTATCTCTCGGTGGAGCCTCGAGTCACGATGAAGGACATTGACAAAGGTTAATATACCTACTAAGAGCCCAGTAATGGCGATGGACCCGAAATGGTGGCTAGTCTACACCCTATATAACCTAACCTAACCTAACCTAAGAGAAATATTGGTAATGCTATCATTTGAAAAAAGTAATAAAATCAGACGTCACTTGTAGAATGACGATTGACCACTGCATATGCAACATCATATAAAGCAAAGACCTGCATTAGGGACCTAAAGCACGTTTCAGGTGCAAAACGGCTAAGTCAAAAAACATTGGGCTAACCATATGCCGAATGGCTGGTGTTCAAGAAGGCCCTGACTAGGAATGAAAGACTCAATGCTGGCCTTATTAGTGACCCTAAATATATTTGTATCTAGATGGACAACATCTTAAAGAAGGCAGCGATATGGACGAATAAATTTCATCCACTTCTAAAACTGTTGCTGGTCTTTTTGTGTTTCCTCCATGATCTGCAATAGTATGAATATTTTTGGTCAGTTGTGGACTCACGGCGTTAGAGAGTTCGTTGACAAATGAACTAGACCGAACAAATGATGCCTGAAGTTTTAGTAATCTTATTCAACCTTTTTCCGACCAAAACTTGAAGATAAGTTGCTGCATGCTATCGTTTGGCAATCCCCGTTTAGATATTTACCTTCGGCTCATTTTGGTAGGTTGGATTCAAGTCATGGCTTTACTCGTCGTCTAGGTTGAATGGTTCGATCTGCGTGTCAACTGAATTCCGGTCGTCTTTGCCGTTTAACAGTCTGCATCAGAAGAGGTCTTTCTGTATCCTCAGCATCAACTGTGACTATAGTATTTATAAGCTGAAAACTTTCTGAAACTTTCAATCATTGTTCCTGGGGTAGCACCTATATCTATTGCTTCCATCGCGTGGATTTCGTGCTCCTTTTTTTCGTCCTGAGAAGTCGATGTTCTTCTGTGCTTTTTAAGCCCTATACGACTTAAGACTTACGATTACGAGCCGCTCTCGTCCTTTTCTGAAGCGCGGCTCTTTGCTTTAGATATATGCTTACCAGAGGTCTTGCAAATAATTCAGCTTTCAAGACGAACGATGTTACATTCTCAAAAAGTTACCTATAAAATGATTAGGATCCGCCAGCTCCATTTTTGCTGAACAAAGAAAAACTCAATAAACACAATTTCCATACCAAAATGTTTTGAATATCAACGCGCACTGCCAACAAACTTCGTTGAAAGCAAAAAAAAAAAGAAGCTAGCTAAATATGTATTACCAAACTCAAGAATGCAAAAGTATAAAGTATCCTTGAAGGATATTTCGTATGCAACAGTTCCACTACCGCGTGTTTATCTGCTTGTTCATCGCCATCGTCGTCGTTGTCGAAACGATATTCAAGAACAAAAATTTGACTCCTTCAAGGTGTTGACTCGATGTCAAAAAAATAAAATAAAAATAAATAAAACAAAAACACACACACTCCTTCTTTTTATCTACTAGAAAGATATTCGCATGTGTTTATCCTACCTTTTTGAATTGTCCCCATATTTGAATTGCAAATTGTTTAGAATGTTTTCAATTTCTCAAAAGCGTGCTAAGAAAATGGGATGTCATTGTGCAAATATGATTTGCGCGTAGGATATTATTGCCAATTGAATTGACTCGGTATGTGGGTAGGTGCTCTTTACCTTTGCTCTTATCCTGGGGCCGAGAATTGGTTATGTTCAAAAATCGAATAAGAAAAGTTTGAGTGCTTTGTGTAGGTCATTGTACCTATGGGATTATGTGTTAGTTTCAGTTCCACGCACTTTTTAAGGCGTGTTTTGAATCGTTTGTTCGGTTATTTTTGTTACGTTTTTTTGAGAAGTGTTCTGGGGCTTGTATTGTGTCATCTATTGAGATGTTTTTTAAAGCGATTTTTATGTTTTCTGACACATTTTTGGCTCGTTTTCATTCACGGCGCTTTTCCATTTATTTTGTGTAATTTTTTGAGACGATTTGGGGGCTTTCTGAATTAATTTTTGGCTTGTTTTCTCTGCGCTTTTTGGGGCGTGTTTTGGGTCGTTTTTTTCGGTTCTTTTAGGTACGCTTTTTTGAGGAGTGTTATTGAGCCATCTATTGAGACGTTTTGTAAGGCGTTTTTTGGATCATTTTCTTCATTCTTCGCTTCGCTTCTTTAGACGTTTTTTGGGATATTATTGTTTTCTTAATGTTGTTTTTTGGGGTATTTGTTTTGGGCATATTTTATGTAGTTTTTTAGATGACTTCTGGGTTATTTTTGGGGGCTTTAGGCTCATTTTCGGCTCTTTTTCAGACGTGTTTTGGATGATTTTTGGAGCGTGTTTTGTGTCATTTTTGTAAATGATTTTGGGGCTTTCTGAATTAGTTTTTGGAGAGTTTTTGGTTTTTTATTCTGTGCTTCTAATGTGTGCTTTGGGTGAGTTCTTTTATTTCTTTTAGGGGGTCACTTTCTGATAGGTTTTTTTTGAATATTTTTCGGGGTATTCTTTGACTTGTACTTCGCTTAACCGTGTTTTGGGACGTTTTTGTTTTTTTTTAAACGTCGTTTATTGGGGTGGTTTTTGGGCGCGTTTTGTGTAGTTTTTTGAGACGTTTCTTAGGGTTTTCTGGGTTATTTTTGGGGGACTACGCTCGTTTTCCGCAACGCTTTTTCAAACGTATTTTGGATGATTTTTGGAGCCTGTTTTATGCCATTTTTTGAGACGATTTTGGGGCTTTCTGAATGAATTTTGGAGCGCGTTTGGTTTGTTTCCTCTTACCTTTTTTAGGCGTGTTTTGGATCGTTTTTAATAAGTTTTCTTGAGGTTTTCATTTTCTAGGTATTTTTTTGGTTCGTTTTATGTATTTTTCCACGGCGCTTTATAAGGCGTTTTTTGGGTATTTTTTCGTTTCTTTTGGAAGCATTTTTCGAAGCGTCCTTTGCTCTTAAGGCCTTTTTCTCATTTTTTAGGCTTGTTTTGTTAAATTTTTTAGGACTTGTTGGTTTCTTTATTGTCAATTTTTGTTTCGTTTTCCGCGGTGCTTTTTCATGTTTATTTTGGGTCTTTTTTTCGGTGCTTTGGAGGCGATTTTGTGTTGCTTTTGAAGATTTTGGTGTGCTTTTTTACCGTGTTTTGTGTCAATTTTTGAGGCGAGTATTGGGTCTTGCTTTTTCAGGCGTGTTTTCGGTTGTTTTTAAGAAGTTTTTTTTATGGTTTTCTGGGTTATTTTTGGTTCGTTTTCTGTGACGCTTTTCGCGCGTTTTTGGAGAATTTTTTCGTTTCTTTCGGAGGCGCTTTTCGAGGCGTTCTTTTTCGTACTTCTCAGGCTTTTTTAGGGTGATTTTTCATTCATGTTTTGTGTCGTTTTTTAGGGATTTTTTCAGTTCTTTTTGGTTCGTTTTCGGTTTATTTTCCGCGGCACTTTTCAGGTGTGTTTTGGATCTTTTTTGGTTTTTTTTTTCGGGGTGTAGATATTTACAGCCGCAGCTTTGAGACAGTTTTTGGAGTGTTTTCGATGTAATTAATACTGGTATTGCGAATAAGCAGCACTAGGTCAATGCATATGCGTATAAAAATATAAAATTTTATTTCACTCTTGCAAAACCGTCGGGAAAATGTTGGCGATAAACGCTCACCCGAATGGTAAGAGCTAGGAAGCTTACATTTTGAAACAAATTTCATTGTATGATCAAAGTGAGCACTTAGAAGCGATTTGGTGAATTTCGAAGTTCAATTGGGGGAAAAGGATGGATCAAAATTTGCATGAGAAAATTGTTAGTTTCAATCCGATCGATATCAAATAATTTTTAAAATGTTGCTTGGGGCCCGAGTTATTATCGACGAGAAAAAGTAGATAAAGTTTTTATGGTGAATACTAGGTATAAACGAAGCCGCGTTTAAATGCTAGTAGCCTCATATAAAAATATATCGAAAATACAATGTCACAAAGCTAGTTTACTTATAAAACCACAGTGCATTTAAATTATGATATAGCTGGTTTTGAAATTTTATTTTATTTAAAAAATACCATCGACAAATGTTCCATTTTTCACATTTGAAATATTTTTCGTACCTACGCTTTTTATTGTCAAATGTTGCAACTGCATCTGAATGTGATTAAAATTGAAAAACACGCACACCTATACAAATACGAGTTTCCGTATTTCAATTAGATACATAATACCCAATTGAGGCATGGCCTTTGTTTTCAACAATTTTATTGGATTATAAACAAAACTGCTTCATGCAGAGGCGATAATAATATTCGTACAGTTCAATCGATGCCAACACACGAGTATAGTGCATGCATTTTTATATACAACGATAGGATATTTAAAAGGATAATGAAAATCAATTTATACTCGATAGAGAAACTGATTGATTATTAATTCGTGCGGATTATGCTTTGCAAAGGCGTAAAGTGGAAATGATTTGGTTTTATGAGCGATGCACTTATAACACCATCACAGCACTTGGTTGTGCATGCAAAGGATATACATCCGCACCACTGGCTAATGTACTTTATTGGGTATTGGAAAATTGATTTTTATTATTCCTATTTATATGTTGGCACATCCAATGGCGAGGCTAATTTAAATTAAGCGAGTAAGTGAGCAAGGGACTGAATAAATAATAATAGATACGTATTAATTTTTGTTTATTTTTGCTTGTAATAACCTTGTGAACACAAAGGAGATCAATATGAATGAGCTCATATAAATTCCATTCGATATACTATTTCGTTATTTTTCGTTATTTATTAATTAATCAACATCATTTACAATAGACTAATGTAATCTTTAAGTTATAAATGAAGATACAATGAGCGAAAAACAATATAGGTAGGTATGTACTTACAGCCAGTTAAATGCATCGAAAAATATAAACTGGAATACTTTTATAAGTACAGATATTTGATGAAATATTGTTTAATTGCATTCCCAGCAGAGGCAAGCTATACTGAGAACCTCAACTACCAATCGTCTTGAATTGATCCCCTCGTGTCATATTTTGAGAGTTAGCAAGAAAATATAATAAAACTCCGTCAACGAGCTATCAAAGGTGGTGGTTTTGGCCTTATTTGAGGTAATTTATTCATCATAAAATGCACAATTTTGTGAGCTGCAAAATAAACACAAAACTAAGTAAGAGAAACTTCCTGAAAAACTTTCTAAAAACACCGAAATAACAACGCAAGAAAACGCCCAAAAAGCGCAAGATAAACGCCTCAAATAATATACAGGGAAAACTCCCTAAAAACGTTTCAACAAATTACCCAAAATTGGACCGAAATCATACAAAATGAAAAAAATGCCCCGAAAAAATCATTATACCGAAAAATAACGCAGAAAGGGAACGAAAAATACCCCAAGCAACGCTTCATAACACACCCCACCGAACGTTTTAAGAAACCGTATACCCAAACAAAAAAAAAAAAAAAAAAAAAAAATTAAGTAGGTATACCTAGAAAAACGTACCAATAAAAGTCCTAAAGGAGCCCAAGAATAACTAACTAAAACAATCATAAAAATTATCGAAAAAGACAGACGAAATGTCAAAAAAAACCTTTCATGAAACCTCTCAAAAAACGTTAAACATCCACACCGTCCAAAAAGCATCAAAAAAGGCAAGAAAAACTTAAAAAAAAACGACTGAAAACTTATGCTTCACGGAACGCTCTGAAAACGTTCCTAAAAATGCACTGATAACGTATCCAAAAATCTTCCCAAAGAATACAAAAAAACGCCGAGAAAAACTAAACTAAAACCTTAAACTATTAAAAGAAATACGTTCTTGAAAACTGTTCAAAAGGCAGTAAAAAAAAGCCTTAAAGATGATCGAAAAACGAAAACAGACGCTTTAAAAAATTCCTTACAGAACACTCTAAAAATGTTTTTAAAAATTAATCAAAACTACACCGGAAACCTTATAAGCTCAAAAATTACCGAAAGATATCAAAAGCATTCTAAACGCTCTTAAAAATTACCGACACGAAAGATGCCGCAAATAAAATGCGAAAAAAATGCTCCACAAAATTTGTCAAAAAAAAAACCCAAAGAACATCAATAAAAACGGCCAAAGAACACCAATCCGTTTCTAAAAACGCTCCAAAAAAATTAGCGAAACAACGCTTCAGATGACAACTCAAAAAACGCTCTAAAAAAAGTGGATGTACCAAAAAACTTAAAACAAATAGAATACCAAGAAAATACTACCAAAATGCTCCTAAAAATATTCGAAAAACTGACGCTAGAAAAAGAGCAAAAAAATGCGTCGAAAAACGTTCCAAAGAAAGCTCCGATAAAACCCCAATAAACCTTTTCAAAAAACGTCACAAAAAATGCTCTAAAAATCGTAAAAAAAATCCAAAAGAACGCTTGAAAACAGCCATCGAAACCACGCTTCAAATAACGTTTTCCTCACATATCATTCTAAAAACTATCCAAAAAAACAAACCGCAAAAATTAATAATAAGAAAAACCTGTCATAGAAGCTCCGAAGACGTTGAAAAACTGCTAAAACCCCGTAGATATATCGCTTCGAAATACACTTCACAGAACGCCCATTCTTAAACGTTTAGGAAAAAAGCGATCTAAAAAAAATCACAAAAACACCTTTAGCAAGGAGCTCCAAGAATATTAAAATGCTTCTAGAAATTACCCAAAAATGTATGCTCAAAAAAATGGGAAAAAACGCCTCGAAAAAGCCTCAAAGAGCCTTAAGAAAATCGTTCCTAAGAACACTTCACACGAACGTTCTAAAAAAACGTTCCAAAACCACACGAAAAATTTACCGAAAAAATTCCAAAAAAAACTTTTAAAGAAACCCGTCATAAAACGTCCCTAACGTACGCTAAGAAACACACTCAAAAAATGCTTCAAAAAAACATCCGCAAATCTCAGACACCCTATACTCATATATTGCTCTGAAAGTAGTAGATTCTTATCAAAATACGAGTATAATTATTTAATAGGTCTTTACCCGCTATTACCAGCTTTCATCGATCCCGCCGCTGTTTCCCTGTACCCAATTTGAATGTTGATCTTTTTCGCACAAACCAACTCTCACAATTCAAACGAGCTATCCACTCACCAACATCACGCTAATGCGTCAAATCAATTAACCTGTTCACAAACGATAACAAAAGTTGTTATCTAACTCGTTCTCCCATCAGAAGTGAACGAACTTTGGTTGACCCATTTTTTTTTTGTTAAGAAAAAAAAATTCCACATCACTGCTACGCGTGAATTAGCATAACCAAAGTTATAACACCAAGTCATGCCAAAATAAGATACATACTCATACATGAATCAGTCGGTAAACTTGACTTTGAATCGCAGTCAAATGGGTGTGTGCCCAGATGCCGGCCAATAGCTAATTGAAGTACTAATTACTGCCACTAACGGTGTCTTCATAACACTCTTCCATGTACAGTGGAACATTTCCATTTGTATCTGCAAACTTTTTGAGTATCAATCATCTATTAGCTACAAGTGTCAATCGTCAGAGCAAACAAGTCTTCACTTAACGTATCTTTGAAGCGGATAGTTGTTGGTATACCGGCTTCTGGAACATTGACGACCCACGTACATTGAACTTCATATCAATCGTTGAGTGGATTTTCTTGTTTGCTACAGACATCTGCGACAAGATAGCTGAGGTGTATATCAATTTGTATCTTTTAGGACTAGTGTCAGAAATAAACTTGAATCTTCTTGGCACCATACTAATTATTTCGTTGACCAGGTTTTTACCAATGCACCAAAGGCGAACAATTAATGTTTGGTATAAAAATATATTTAGTATAATCCGCCTAAAAAGTCACAGCACAGCGATTGTCGCGCCAAAATGGGAACGTACTTATACACGGGCTCCTACCGTATGGCGAATTTGAGAGCGCAACTCCAATTTCAAGTCCTACGAAGAACATCAACAAGGCTAGAACCAACACAGACAGGATTATCCACAACGCTTGAAAAAGAGCCATTCGATTGTAACTGTAAAAAAGTCGTTCTTAATGCAGTTGCTGACATCTGTCAAAGTTTACTCACTACTTTAAATTTTCTTGAAAACTATTAATACGATTCCTGTGGCCACAATAGCAGCTTTCCACATTGAGGTAATTCGCCGCCAGATCTTTTAACAATTTCCCTCTCAATTTGGCTGTAAATTTGTCATCTTTCGGCTTTCCACAGTTGTTCATATTTTTTGAACTGCCAAAAACATTACGTCAACGAATTGTTATTTTTTTTTAAATAATTTGACAGACTTTGAAGTTGTTGCGTAGAAGCTGTTGGCAATAGAGAGGCAAGTAGAATATCTAGAGATTTTGACAAAAACTGTCGAATTGCCGAATTACCAGTTGGGGTTCTAGGGTTCAAAGTTATTCAAACCACGAATTGACTGCGATAATTTAATAAAACAGAAGAGGCAGAGAGTAAAGAGTAATTTGCTGCAATCTTACTCAGCTTGTTAGCGAGCCCTCGCTCATCGGATTTCGAACGCTATTTCTTAGATAGCTAGGTACCTATAAAGTAGAAGCCTCGGCCGATTCCCGAAAAAGTAAGGAAAATGCTTCCCGTAAAACTGCCGTCCAATAGCTTTGCTTTCTACACCATCCGAGGGAATGGAAAGCCAATAAATGTTGAAATAATCAAATGTCTAGAAGGGCACTATTGAACAACATGTTGAATCCAAAGCCGTACCCTTGGATTTCTCAAGCAGGAAGCTGTTTTGCTACTTATTTTGACAGATATCTGAGACTTCTTCGTCGTCGTCAGGTGGACTAGTAAACAATTAGTTTAAATCAGCTCGTATCCCTCTTCGCCTATAAAGTTTCAAGAGAAACTGTTTTCTAGGTCAAGCCTTGTAAGGTAGAAAACACCCTCTTAAGGGGGAATATGTGAACCCAAATGGGGCGATATCAAAGCGCGCTTCTTCTATCTAGAGTAGCCAAGTGTGACGAAGTTCCACCATAGACTAACTTTCTAAACTGAGGAACATCCTGTAGAAGACTAATGAATTTGAAATCTAGACTCCCCAATTTTTAATTGGCTGCATAATGATGGCATTCAACACAGTAGTTCTATATAGAGATGGCCGAATTTAGAATTCCGCCAAAACGAATCAATTGAATTGCTGAAAAATACGCATTATCAGTTTGAAGTAGGTATAGCTCTTCAATTCGTCCAAAAAAATAAAAATAAAAACTCACACAAACGAATATTGGTGAGAAGCAAGGCCTAGAGTGCCTATACGGACCTGTTGCGCCATCTATTTATTTATTAACTTTTACCTCTTTCGAATTATTTGAAACACCCAATTTCAGTATACGCCGAGTTGCTATATCATGTCATTTTTTCTATCTCCTTGTGGAGCAGAGAAGCCACGATTTTCAACGATTTATTCCAACTACCGGTGTACTATGCGAACGATATGGGCATTAACGGCCTCAAGGATTGATACGTAATGAAGACTTTTACGGCGATTGGAGAGCAGGCAAAATCGGCTGGTCTTAAATTTAATGAGGACAAAACCAAATAAAAACAAAAAAAACTTCTGTACCCCCTTTAGGACAAAAATGATAGGTGCAACTTTGAGACAATTAAGGAATCATGTACCTCGCAGTAAACATCGCAGTAAACTCCTCGAATGACACGGTAGAAGAGGTGCTGCTAAGAACTACCTTA
The DNA here is from genome assembly GCA_955612985.1 of Cheilosia scutellata. Taxonomy (NCBI): domain Eukaryota; kingdom Metazoa; phylum Arthropoda; class Insecta; order Diptera; family Syrphidae; genus Cheilosia; species Cheilosia scutellata. Next base: position 85,598,570 of record OY015313.1, read on the forward strand.
GAAAACTGCTACTACTTTGGTTTGGGTTCAAAATGTTTGACTTTGTATACAAAATTCTTGTCCTATCAGTTCCGATTTATGGCGCCGAGTTCAGGTCGATAAGTAGGAAGGGTGAGGTGAGCTGATACTGGGCCTTGGAAAAGCAGATTTGCTTTAAAGTTCCTTACTCAAAGAACAGAGTACACTCCCAACAGAACCCTTATCCTGCCAGTTCTGATTTATACTAGTGCCACTGATTGCTGCCTCTGGAAAGAGTGAAAGTAAAGTTGATACTGAGGCTTCTTAAAAAATAATATTCCCTCTACTGACTTTAGTCCTGTGTGTGGCGAGTACTAGAAAAGGAAAGGAATATATAACCGGAAGATCCTAAACTTCATTGCCTCAGTCACATCAAGGAATTGATAACAAGGCTCCTAAGAGGATCTTTGAGTTCCAGTCTAAGTTTCAAGATGACAAATGAAGACTGAACATTTGTTTCGATGAAAATACCATTACAGGAGCGCTTTGTCTGAGTAACTGCAAGCAACATTCCTGGCATCTATGAAGATGGACGCTTACATATTCAATATCTTCGTGACCTTCGTATATTGTACGACGCGACGGGGTTACGGGGAGTTAAATTTTCGTTCTCATCTCATATTGACGAAATAATTTGTAGAGCCAACTCATCACTCGGCTTTGTTAAACGATGGTCTGAATAATTCTCCAAACCCTTACGTGACCAAATCTTTCTACATCACCCTTTCGTCTCACTTTCATAAAGTGCATGTGCTCAGAATTCAGAACGTTAAAACTCGCTTTTTTTGGTTAGTTCTACGAGGTCTGCCTTGGGACCATCCCTTTATCTTGTCTCCAAACACAAACCGAATCAATCTCGTTAACTTTAATACCCAGGGGATGCTGCCGACATTCTCTTCATCTAGCACCTTCTATCAGGCTCCGTAGATTGTCTGTCTCTTTAAAACTATAATTTCTTTAGCATAAACCCCCACAATTTATGCTGCCGTCGTTTCTTTTACCCACCGACACGTTGTACCTCATACGGCTCCAACGAACCGATCTTTCAGTTTTCGATTTCGACCGCAGCACCGACCGCCTTGAACTCCATCTCCTTCACTATTCTCTTATCTTTAGGTCTTAGTCTTAAGTCTTCTCATGTTTTAGTTTTAAGTTTTTATTTTAAGTATAAATGGAAGTTTTAGCTTGTATTAAAATTAAAATTGAAGACATAGGTCTCCTTACCTCTCCCAATTTAGTAAGACACATTGTTCTTCACTTGAGCTTGTTCCTTGGAACTATACAACCAAGTACTCTTCCCTTTCTGGCGTGGCAATTGTGGTAATACAGGTCGAACTTGAGCGTGCCTTGCAAATAATAGATCCTCTTAGATTAACCTTTGCATCTATATTATAAACGTTTGTGCGTATGTCTTTCAAAGTCCGATAATGGCCGCTAAGCCATTGAAGCTATCTGCATTCACTCCTACTAAAAAAAATAATTGAACAAAAATATCGAAATAAATCTTGAAATATTTTAGATAACTATTTTAGGCAGAACAACGTTTGCCGGGTCAGCTAGTACATATTTATATACATATATATAATACTTCTGTACGTGATTGTAACCGAACTCCTCCTAAACGGCTGGGCAGATTTTAATGAAATTTTGTGTGTGTGTTTAAATGGGTCTTGGGATGGTTTATATTCACAACTGGACCCGGTAGGTGGCGCTGCCATCCAATTCCACACAATTTCAAATAATATCTATATATATCGAATAATTAAACACAATTGATATTGAATAAAATGTTAAGTTCAGTTTTATTATGGCACCCATGGTACACTAGTCCATCTCTTAGGTCTGAAAATTTGCTCGGTACTGTAAAGGTGAATGTCGTTCCTCTTCTGTATTGGTGCTGCTGCCTTCGGTGGTCGAGGTATGCTAGGTTTTCTGTTTATCTGATGAACTGTCCCTCTATAAAGTTGGAGAAAATTCGTCTATTCCACCACGGATCTTTAAACGGTCAACCCGCCAAGAGTATGACTTGACAATATCTGTACTTCTCTGGTAACCTCAGCCGCCATGGCATTTACTGTTCCTTGGTTTATTGTATATTCTCCGAAAACCATTTTAAAAGTGTCTTCATCCAGTGTGTTTATTTTTCATCCCATTTTTTGCGCTTTCTTTGAGCTACGTTCCTGGGTCATTCCCCTTGATTGTACTTCGAATAGGTATATTGATCACTGACTCTCCACTTGGTGCCTCTCGATAGGGAACTAGTTGCAAAGGAGATATCAACTACGGAGCCTACGCCGTTTCTGCTAAAAGTGTGGAAAGGTAGCTAGCTATAGCTATATGTTTCTGGCTATAGAGAGGAATTTTATGTTACATATATGGAGCTCGAAGGTTACAAGTATTTGATAGGCATCAAAAGCTAATCCATCAATGAATTTCAGGTGAGCAACTAATACAGTCCAGTCAGTCAGTCAGTACTGCCAGTCAGGGAGAGATACATATGTACAATCAAGCGGCCATCTCTCCCTATTTAAGATATGTGGCAAATTCATGAACCCAAGCATACTAAACAAAAATACATTTCCATGTGGATAGTCACCTAAGCAAACATTTCAAACATCACTTCCATTGCTGTATGGATTTTAAGTTCTCTGGATAACCTGTCCCTATACAACCTCACATGCCATTTGGCTCATAAATAACTCATAAGACTAAATTTATGCAAACTTATAGTCAACAACAGCATATGGTATGACATATGAATCTAATCCTGTTCCTTCTTCCATCACCTAAAAAATGCAATTAAATAAGTTCTTTGTAAACCTTTTGATTATAATATGCTCTCAAAAAAAAGAGGACACACAAGAGTCAACACTCCCTAAATCCCTAAATTGACATTTTCTATCCCATTTGTGAAAAATATAGACGAGAATACTTCGCATATCTCCATCGTCCTCTAATCCAATCAACAACATCAATTATGCATGGGAACGCATCAATAGCTCCTGTATACGTCTCTCTGTCATCAAAGCATCATCATGGGCTTCATAAAATTTTAAAATTTTACAAATCCCGACAGGACAATTGATTAGAGAACAGCTAGTTTGGCCGGTTGATTTTTTTTTATCTCTACCTGTCTCGCTTTGGAGAGAAATTTTGCTAAATCCTCCTGACCAACCCCTATACTCCTATATATGAACAACCGACAGGACAACATTTCGTTTCCATCTACATCCATATCTACGAGTATATTTACCATGCGGATTAGTCCTCGTTTCGTATACAGTATTTGTTCAATATGTAGATACTCGAAAGCCTTAATACGATCCGGGTGATGGGTGGTTTCTTCCCACTCAAGCTGTTGCTCGTGCTGCTGCCACCCGTATCTGATGGTGCGGTGGGTGGTGCTCGTTAAAAATGCAAATCGAACCAAAAAGCCAGAAGAATATTTGATTTCTGCACTCTCAGTGTGTGATGGCAACAATAACGAGATACCATTGCCATCATTCTCCGCACATCAGCAATATCATCAGAAGGACAGGCGAGGGATACGACAACATTTTCAAGTTTATTCATTAAAATAGCTGCTGCCACTACCTATACCTAGACCCTGCTGCTGATGATGATGCCCGTATGAGGGGTTGTAGGTAGTATACCATAAAATGATGCATGACAATGTTGGTGTTAGTGATGCGATTTTCTGGTCCACCAAAGACACCATGAAACACATCGCAAACCTCCCCCCCACCCCCTTGATGTTCCGCACAATAAATAATTTCATACACATATAGACGCATTTGTGCATCAACACTGAAGTTGGCTGCAGTAAAATCCAATCCCCAATTACCGCAGTGGTAAAATTTTGTTGGCGTAATAACGATTTTGAGGTTTTTTGCAAAATTTCCAATCGAAAATCGTAGCCAATTGCAGGCAGTTTGGTGTTGTGTTAGGGGTATCCCGTACTCCTGATGGAGGGATAATTGGGTTGGGATAGAAAATTTAGATTATATTTTTTTTGTTCATATAATCCGGTTTATGGAGAGTAAAGTGAATAATAGGATTTGTGATGATAGTGGTTGGTGTAATCGTTTCAAATCCGATTATCAGAGATGCTATTGTTTTAAGTGGCAGAATTACAGGGTAATAATGGGGAAGTTAAGCTAAAGAGAGATAAGCTATCAGCAGATAATGGAAAGTTCAAAATTTAAATATGGTCCCATTGGCAAATATAGCAAAGAGACAGTAGTATAGAGTTACCCTAACATCTTTTGAAATACCATTTAATGGATGCCATACATGGAGCCTACTCTGAACCTGGTCACTGACAAACGGTGATGGGTCTACGGTGAAAGCAAGTAAGATATCAGACGGGCTATCAGTCTTGACTCACCATGATCTCTATGTTGATGTAAGGTAGACACAATCATCGTGTTGACAGCTTTACAATAGTCATAAGTAGAAATCCTGCTGACATGATTCACTTATCGTCAGTTCGTAAAGCACAGAACAAGCACAAAAGTGAAAAGATACTTCCTGACCATAAGTAAAAGTAAAACGCTTAGGGCTCTTTGACCATTCACAGATCTTTTGGAGACCTCAGAAGTGAAGAGCGATACTTTCCCTTTACCAAAATAGGGAAAGTTAGTTTTCCCCAGAACAGTGGTATTATTTGGGTGCATGCAATAACGGCCAGTGCAATAAGGCCGTATTATTTATTTTCTAAGCTACGATTACATATGTCACTAATCTTGTCACGTGTCTTTGCGTGACATGCTGAAGTCATTATGACGTCCAATTTCGTCCATAGTCGGATATGCGGACAATATGGTGATACTGGTGTCAGGAAAGTTTCTCTCCGCAATTAGCGAAATTATGGAGAATGCTCTGTCGAAGGTTAGCACCTGGGCCAGAGTGTGTGGTCTCGGTAGTAACCCGAGCAAAATCGAAATGATGCTTTTCACCACTAAGACCAAAATATCCGTCTTTACACTTCCTCACCTAAAAGGCCAACCGCACCCATTATCCTCCAGTGCTAGGTAAAGCTCAACTGGAAACTCAACATTGAACACCGGGTAAAGAAAATGTGTAAAGTTTTCTATGCCTGCAGCAGAACGTTTGGCAAAAGATGAGGTCTGCAACCAAAACTGACCCTTTGGATGTACACGGCCGTAGGACGAACCAATCATCACGGATGAGTCAATAGTTTGGTGGGCAGCTCTCGGAAAAGCCTACAACATAAACAAGCTCAACAGAGACCAAAGAACGGCATGCATAGGCACCACAGGCGCTCTGCGGTCTAAGCCGTCAGACGCCCTCACAGTCCTTCTGCATCTATTCCCTTTAGACCTTCATATCACAAACATTACAATACATAGCGCGATCAGACTCAGAGAGTCGGGGTGCTGGTATGAGAGACATTACGGACATAGCAATATACTGCTTTCTCTCTCAAGAGAGCTAGTACCACCCTCAACGGATTACACTACCCCCAGAATACTTTTTAACAGACATTTTAAAGTAGAATTCCCTTCAAGATTAGACTGGCAGGAAGGACGGGTGAACAGGGACTCGAACCTGACAATCTACACGGACAGTTCAAAGATGGACTGCGCAGTAGGTGCGGGTGTTTTTGCAGAGTCTCTGAGCATCTCAGGCTCCCGGACACAGCCAGTGTGTTTCAGGTGGAAATAGTTGCTGTCCGTGAAGCATGTCGCCTAATCAAACTACATACGAACATAGTTCCGAGGCAAAAGATAGACATTATTCATTGACAGTCAAGCTGCGATCAAGGCTATCACCTCAGTCAATATAACCTCAAAATTAGTATTAGAATGTCGAGAGGATCTGTGCTCGCTTTATCCGTCCATGGTTACCCTGATCTGGGTTCCAGGCCGCTGCTCCACTGCTCACTGGCGGAATAAATCCACATTCCAATAGGAGCAGTCAAAGCAAAAATGTCCTCAGAATCCCTTTCGAAAGCCAATCTCAGATGGAGAAGGCTAACAAATTGCATCATATCCAGAAGGATGTGGCCAAATTATAGCGGGGAAAAAACAATTCACCTCCTGAGTAAAACACGAAAAGATATAGCCAGAATAACAGCGATCACCACAGGCCACTGGCCTATAGGCGACCATGCAGCCAGATTGACGCAACCGGAAAAGCGACCCTCATTCACTACTTATACGCTTGTCCGGCACTAGCTAGGACTAGACAGCGGACTCTGGGTAAACCCTACTTTGCATCCCTCCAGGAAGTCTCGAAGACTAGCATCAAAGAACTAATAACCTTTTTGAATTCCACAGACTGGGTCTAAGCCACCCTTCGATATACTTACAACAGCCATGTCAAATGAGTATGTGGTAACAAAACGACACACATTGCGCTACTTGGGTTTTGTCTCAAACCACCACACCTATCTACCTACCTACTAATCAGTTGCCTTCTTAGGCCAAAGTAACAGCGGTTGGCAAGTGTAATTCTTCGCTTGATTTCTGTTAATAGCGGAGCCGAGGTAGACAAAGTCCCGAACTACCTCAAAGTTATAGCTGTCTATCGTGACGTGCTGTCCGATTCTTCGATGTTGTGTGTCCCTTCTTGTTGACAGCATATATTTTGTTTTGCCCTCATTCACCACTAAACCCATTTTTGCCGCTTCTGCGCTGATACCTGCAATCGCACCAGTGACAGCTCGCTGTGTTCTGCCAACGATGTCGATGTCGTCAGCGTATGCAAGCAGTTGCACAGACTTTTGGAAAGTTGTGCCCCTGGTGTTGGCTTGCGAGTTTCGCACAATTTTCTCAAGAATGATGTTGAAAAAGTCACATGACAGCGCATCACCTTGTCTAAATCCTTTTTTGACATCAAAGGTCTCGGTGAGATTGTTTCCGACCTTTACGAAGCAGCGGGCGTTCTCCATCGTCATTCTGCACAATCTGACAAGTTTGGCAGGGATGCCAAAACTAGACATGGCTCTGTATAGCTCGTCTCTATAAATGCTGTCATATGCGGCTTTAAAATCCGCTAATTGTTCGGCTGCTCGCGGTCTGTTCAGGGTTCGAACATTCCACGTGCAGATCCAAAAGTCATTTCCTTTTTTCGTTTTGCAGGGTGGTCAACAGTAAATCCATCCGTATCCGAGGCTTTTGGTTGCTTCGTAACATACGATTTTTTCCGTGGTTAGGTAGTTAGCCCCACGCACAATCCCCAACCTGGAGGACCAGGCCCTAAAATGACCCTAGGACAGCGGGTCGGATACTCCGTTGTCAGTAACCCACTTCGGGGATATGAGTGCTGCCGTTGGCCCATAAAGGGTTCATCCGCCACCATCTCTATTTCAGCACCCTGACTATAGTGCTGAAAATCCTTACAGACCTTTGCTCCAAATATGTCAGAGTAGCTCACGCAAGGTATCTGCCATCTCGACTGTTGACAACACCGTTGATTCAATCTTCTGGATTCATCCGCTGTATGTCCTCTTTCTGAGGGGCTCATGTAAGACCTCTGAGACTCGTTCAGTCAGTCATTCCGACAGAGCATTATAGTGTTGCTATTTTCTTCGTGTTCAACACTCGCGCTTATAAGTTTAGCAAGCCAAGCCCGGAAGGACGAGGCCAGTACCCGGTGGTTACCACGCGGAGGTAAAATAAGCACAATTGATGTGTATGAAAAAGTTGCAAGAGCTGGGCACCGCCAAGTTGATGCCAATCAGCGCCTACCCGATTCATACACACCCAACCACCTGACGAATTTATTAATGCCTTTTTTGTTTTGAATTCCAATAAACCACCGTTGAGTTGGGGCTGTGTACTTATATAGCAACCTTTAAATATTGACCTATTAGTGATAGAGGAATTTTCTTTTACAAATTTACACATTCCCTGAAATTCAAATCATAAGAATAAAAACTACCTGCGAATTCGTTCAGTGGCCTTCGAGATTAGCCCAGTCATGAAGATAGATTCCCGACACTCATCTGGCTAAATTTGCAATTTCACTACCAGGTACATCGCATATTAGTGTAACCAACTAAAATAACTATTAAAATTGCCATCAAAATCAAACAACAACAAATCAAAAAGTACTTTACAATAATTCCCACAAATTGCTGGGTAATTCTTGTCAAACCACTATCCAAATCCACTTTCCTGTGCGGTCCACGTCCAGAGCATTTGCAGAAGCCAAGCACTTAAGTGTAATTGCCGTGCGGTTAAGGCTTTAATTATCGCCAATAGTTAAATAGGTGTAACCACGCCAAATGGTCATCTTATCGTATTGGGCTGGCATAAATACGATTAGTACGAGCTTTGATATCAAATTGATGGGCGTGCTAACGGATTATAATGTGTCGTGCAATTATCTTCAAATTTTAATTTAATGGAGACGTGTAGGTAACAAAAAAAATATTGTTCTAGTAGATGTTTGGATACACTGAAGTCTAGATGCAGAATTCGGACTCTAGGGATGAAAGAATAGAATTAATGTATTGATGGTAGGCAAAAAAGTTTCGCTTGACGTTTGGAGTTCTCGTATGGATGCTACTGAATCGACAAAAATTATATGAAAAAAGTAATGCTGTCTTCACGATCTGTCACAGGCTCTTCGCATCAGCCAAACATATTCTCCGAGATGCAGGGAATACTATATTTGCTTACTCTGTACTTCCAGCAGATATTAAATTGGCATCACATCCCAGCAAACCAGGCGATTCGCATTTCGTTCATTTCGAGTTCGCGGAAGAAGGTTTCGTTCGCCAGAGAGAGAGAGAGAGGGCAGCTCAGAAGCGCAGGCGATACATGCATCTTGTGAAATAGTCAAAGTTGCGGCGAATATCGATGGAAAAATCGCCAACAATTCCCCAAAAACACACGTGAAAGAACTAAATGCGAACGTCTTTAGGAAGCTTGTGCAAATTCTGATTTCTTTGTAGAATTTTTGATATTCGAACTTGGAATCATTACATTCCTTGGTCATACAAAAAAATGTCAGTTATAATAATGTCCATTTAATAAGCAATATTCAGAAATAAGATTTGTTCGTTCTATTGCTGTGAAAGGTCGTATAAGGAACACTAGAACCTAGGACCCTTGAAGAGACACTGCAGCCTTTTATCCTCTACGATCCCGGGCACACTGCATCCAGTTGTCCAGACCAAGAGCTCTGGCATCAGCGATGGATTGGTCTTTGAAACGGAGGTTCGGCATTCCCTGCTTTCTCGAACCTGGGGCTGGGACTCGAAGACCCTCTTAGCTGGAGCATTATTGCCCATTCGCTCGATGTGGTCGAGTCAATGTAGTCGGCGTGTTTTGCCTTTTTGGAATACATCCACATCTTGGTATGCGGTTGTGTCTTCTCCTCCATTCGTCGGGTGTCATTCGTGGAGTTCATGTTTACTCAAAGGTAGGTGAACTGCTTAACTACCTCGAAATTATTCTAGGAACACTAGAACATGTATGCTAACCATTACCAATCGGTCCGTAATTCCAAAATATATAATCAAATAAGCGCCCTCTGGGTTGGCACTGTAGAAGATGATTGGATTAGATCCTATATCTCCAGTCTATCCATCCATCTGGGCACTGTCTCATATGACAAGGAGTTGGTGGCACATGATATTAGGAATCCCACACCTGCAACAACGACCATGAAATGTTTCAGATTCTTTTGAAGCTTGGGTAGAGGATAATCTCCTGATTTATATATTACTTTTTCAGAATGTGGGAAGAAGTATTGATTAAACCGAAAGTGCGTTACTAATCTTGTTCAAACATTTCCTGGTAGCTATTGAAGATTTTTTCAACTGCGCCAGCTCTTCCGAACGTCTGACAAAAATCCAAATGTCATGGAAATGCCGGTCGAACTCGACAAAAAAATTGTAAGTCCCTTCCATTCATCCTAAAAAAATAAAAAAACTCACCATTCATTTATTTATTAATTTATTTTATTGCTTAAACCCACACTATTTGCTATAGAAGACCTCGATCTTTAGTGTTTGAGAGCTCCATCGATTTTTGCATAAGTCTGATTAGCGGTCATGGAAGAACCAATGCGTATATCTTTCGAATTATAGGTGTAAGCCCTAAAGTCTACCTTGTTGTTTTTTATGTAACACCTAGAAACCCAATTTAATCGTCTGATTTAGGGTCTAGAATATAACGCTAAAAGTCTGTGATGTGCTTTTTCTGAGGCCGGGGTTTTGCTCGCCGGATCCAGGATTTACCCAGAGAAACACCAAACTTTGGTTAAGAGATATTCTTTATTTTATTAACCAACGTATAAACTACTATCTTATGATTACCTTAACATTGATTAACTTCCTAGGTTGAGTATACACTATACAAATACAATGTGCGGCCCAGCGACGAGCGTGGCTCCGTGTTTACAAGACGCGGCCCAGCGACGAGCGTGGCTCCGTGTTTACAAGATGCGGCTCCAGCGACTAGCGTGGCTCCGTTGCGGCCCAGCGATAAACGTGGCTCCGTTGCGGCCCAGCGACAAGCGTGGCTCCGTTGCGGCCCAGCAACAAGCGTGGTTCCGAATTAAGGCGAGTCTCCCAAAGAAAACTCAGCCACCAAAAATTTAGAAAGGTGACCGAAGTCAATTTCTATAGCGGCCCAACGACAAGCGTGTTTCCGTTTTAAGGCCAGTCTCTCAAAAGGAAACAGCCACCAAAAGTTCAGAGTATTGACCGAGATCAATCTCTATAGTGGGAGCCTTATCCGGTACACGAGATTGGTACTAGCAACAATAGATAAGTCTCTCGGAATGGCAATTTCATTCGGGTACTCATGCAATTTTCTGCAATGGAACAGTGTGACTTATAAGCGATGAATGAAAATTGCTTGTCACGAATGTTGTTTGGTTGGCCAGTCTAGGTACTTTGTGCAATCGCAGCGGGTGGTGTGTCTGCGGTTGGCTGTGTACAGTAGTGGCCATACAAAGTATCTAACAGTGGGGGCCATAAAAGTGTGACGAACGGGGACGTTTCGTTACAGTCCAATAGGTACATTTAAGTGGCAATAGTAAATGCACTTGTAGTCCAAGCCGATTTCAACAAGTGTTATTTATGTAACACAGAATTACAAATTTAATTCTTGTAACCACCTGCAGGTAAATTTAACAGGCACCTAAAATTTCCCAGATTTACCTGCAACTGATCACAGGTCTAGCATTGAACTTGTAACTCTGTGTTACAGAAATGTGTAACACTTGTAAAAGCTTGCTTCATACCACTTCCTCTGAAGATGACCAAAATGCTGTTAAAAATCCCCAGAGTATGTAAACAAAGAACTCGGTCCAAACAAATGAATTCATCAATTAGGCTTAGGTGTTCCAATGAGTACCACTCCACGATAATTCGCAACGTTACATAAACCTACCTTTATCGACCAGATTATTGTAATTCCCCACCGAAAAGGAAAGCAAAAACAGTCGACTTCATGCATTAGTGGCTTTGTCCATTAATCCAAATTTCACACGCCAAAGCCTAAACAAAGTTAAATAACCCTCACATTAGAACGACCATGCAATTAACATGAAATGTGCTACCAAAATACCTCTAATTGCCGGGGTAACTTACCTCTCTATTCGCAGCAACAATTTATAGATACATCCACACTCAGTCATCATGACTGTTGGTTCTAAGGGAGAATCGTATAAAAGCAACTGACCAGATCTTTGGCATCATCAGTTCCATTTGGTATCTTCTGCTGGTATACGGTATCAATCATGTTCAAACTGCTTGTGTGTGTCGCCGTTTTATTGGCAGCCGTTAGTGCTGACTACGACTTCAAGGATTCCGACTTCAGTAAGATACACTTCAGGTTATCCTCTTAACTTGAACTTAACCATCTGAATCTGAATCTAGATGAACTCTTGTTTGACGATCTGCGAGTGGACTTCGATGAGGAGCTTGAGGAATCCCTCAGGTTTAGACGTGATGTTGATGCGACTGCAGAGCCAAAGGAATGTCACCGCCGTAAGGATAGAGATATGCACTGCTGCAATGGCGACAAGATCGATCCCAAGCAACATGAGGCAATGAAGGAAATGAAAAAGCAGTGCATCGCTGAGATTCGTGGCGAAAATGGTAAGTTTTTGAAATCACCTTCGAGTTGGTAAAAAAAAAATGTATTTCCTCCCTCAGCTGATGAAACCAGCTTCGATCCATTCAATTGTGAAAAAATGCAAGTAATGAAGGAGGAAATGGTCTGCACAGCCGAATGCATTGCCAAGAAGTTCAATTTGCTGGACGAGAGCGGTGCTCTGAGACGTGATGTTTTGCTGACTCATTTGCGTGCCAAAATCGGTGAAAACAAATGGAAGGCCGATGCTTTGGAGGGTTATGTTGACAAGTGTTTGGTAGAATTGAAGGCAGCCAAGGAGAAGGAAACAAACAAGGGCGATTTGAAAAAGGGATGCAATCAATGTCCATTGCAATTCACCCACTGCATATGGAGGGAATTCGCCCAAGGATGTCCGGCTGACTTACAAATCGACAGTGGAAAGTGCAAGAAAATCCGTGAGCGTTTATCCAAAGGTGATACCTCACACTTGAACAAGTCGTTCTTGCATTATTTCCATTCACATCATGATGAGAAGAAGGCTTCCGCATAATTGAGGGAGCTTCGCTATATAGGAAGTTTTTTGGACTAGTAACTTTCTTTGGAATAAACAAACATGTTGGTTAATGTCTTTTGTTTTATGTTACGGTGGTGGGTAACTTACTTTGCTTATAGTACATATGGCCTCAACCAGAAAGCACCACTAGCCAGCTCGGTCCAAAGCTAGTTGGTTGAGGTCACTTGGTGTGCGCCAACTGATGTTGCGACGTTGTTCCTCAATGATGGACTTTTTGGACTTATCGGTCTGCTATGTTTTTGTGCATGGGCGCCGAAAATGATCTAGCTATCAGGTTCGTTACCCCCTCATGTCATACCTATAGTATGAGTATGGGCAATGATGGCTACGTTGTCGTTTGAACCGAACAAATGCGATTTTATAGCATTAAGAATTGCCCAACTGACCGAAATGTAAGCACTCTCGAACACATATTTATGTACTGTAGTTGCGACTCCAGCACCGGTAGCAAAATGTTCAACCGTAGAACCGCCGCGCGCCGGTGTACCAAATTTTGATCAAAGTGGGGTCAATATTTCAAAATATTAATATTCTGCGGTCAGGCATTTATAGGCTAAAAAACATTATTTTTCTGCAGAAACTCTTTTAACATGTACACATAAAAAAATAAAAATAAAAATGCATAGTAATGCCGAAATTTTAACTTAAACACCCAAATTGTCATTACCATGGCATGTCCTAAGTTGTACCTTCATTCAACAAATGTATTTTATTTGTAAAATGTAAGCCGGTTTGCAATTTTTATTGATGAAGACTTGAAGAAGAAAGGACAATGAGAACTGGGGCCCAGTTAATTTATTTTAAGGAAATTTAAAAAATTACGTGGAAGGTATTTAGTGATTGTCCCCAAAAAATTGTTATTCCCGTGACAAAAAGTAAATATTTAAAAAAAATTGAATTAACGGCCGCAAACTAGGCGGCGGATTTCACATTAATAACGGGACATATTGATTGTTTTTGGAACATTTCGCAATAAACCCATATATATATCAGAAGTGATTTTTCTTTTATGTGGTTAAGGCGTTTCATGTTTTCGTTATCCAAAGTTGTCATTACCGTGGTTAGTGTTTTTGAATGTAATAATGTAATAATTAAATCAAATATTTTTTCCAATGCATGCCTTTTTTATGTACATAATTAATTGTATGCGTTTTTAGGAAAATATTCAGTAAGGTTCGGTTTTATTTTAGAGAAATACCTTTCGATGTCATTTCCATGTCGTCATTTCCATGGTTCCCGTGGCATACACGGTAATGACAATTTGGGCACGGAAATGACATACTCAATCATATTGCAAAAAATGTTCAAATATTTTCACTTTTTATTTCAAATTGATATAAAAGGTCATCTGTGCTTACCATGGCGCCTCGCAAAAGTGTAAATAAAAAAACCGAAAATGTCTCGACGTTACCAAGATAGGATTTTGTCATTTCCATGTTAGTTCTGTCATTCCCGTGAAAAAAATTATTTAAAATTAACAAAATTTGGTGGCCCATTGGCTTAAAATATTTAATAATGTTTCTTAAATACAGAGTAACCAAAAAAATATTAAATTTGATTATTTTAGTAAATGTCCATTTCGAGGTCCAAAATATTAATGTTTTGAAATATTGACCCAATAATACGAATTCATTTTGTTCCCAGTTTGAGGATTTTTTGGCAGCACCTTCCTTTCTCCAACTTTATAGTTCCACTGTCTAGTCCGTTCTTGGAAAGTTTAAGGTTTTTCGTGTGAATTTTAGCTTGGGAAGTTTGTACGAGGCGGGCCTACTTCCGTTTTAGACCCATAGATCATCGATTTACATGCACTTACAACAACAACATGTGATCCTGCTTTTCATCGAGATCACGAAACATGATCTGAAAATTAATTCAACTATTTCTCGTTGTTGTTTCTTGGCATTGTTTATAATAATTATAATTTATAATAATTAAAGATAATTTATTATCTTGCTCCCGAAGCATGTTAATTTTGTAACAGCTGAAAAATTCGGGTTTGCTCACGATAGTGTCAGAAAATTATCCAAGGATAATTATTTAGCCCAATTGACATACGATACGGCCTAAAAAACTTTGAAACTACTAAGCTGGTAGGAAAAGCCCTGAGCATTTTGGAGAGACGACCGCAATAAAATGCGAGTAGACCTCCATAAGGCAGAGCTTTGTACTAGGTTAAATTTAAGCTGTGACGAAATCGTATCTTTTCTTAATAACCTTAAACAATCATCTTTTATTAAACTGATGATAAGTACAATTTAAAAAAGTAGCATATTTTTTCAAGGCTCCGCAGGAAATGAGAGATATTTACAGAACATAATATTTAATGAATGACTGAAAATTGGAAAAATTAATTAATTAATATAATATTAATATGTATAACTAGATAGAAATTATATTAAAGTAAATTTAGAACTTCGATCATTTTCTTTAAATATTTTTTTCAATGTAATCCATTATGAATTTTAATTCCAAAGAAAATAATTTTTAATTTATTTTTAGATAGGTAGTTGGTCTAGGTAGGTACTTTTCGAGGTGTACTAAAATATGAATTGATTTTGTAATACATTTTTGTTTTGTTATTCATAAATAACGCTTTTTTAAACGAATACTATATGTTTGTATGTTTAGGGTAGTCGAAGAATTTTTTTTTTTTCTTTTTTCAAGTTGGCCACCCCGTAGATTTGTAACACGTGTCTAAAGTATTAATGCTGTAAAATTTCAGTTGGCTATCTTTAGTGGAAGAGAGTGCTCAATCGAATTCTATTTTTAATTTTTTGGTAAAAAATTAATTTTTTTTACAGGTCAGTTACAAGTGTAAAAATTATCTTATCTACTTTGATGTTAAAATAATTTAAGATTAAATCAACTTTCAGCTCTTCGGCAAGTTTTACTACGTTTTCACCAGCTCTTGAGCGAAACAAAAAATATGAAAAATTGTGCGCATATACTCATTCAAGAAGTAGGTAATAGAGGTGTGGAAAAAATTTGGTATTCGGACAAGACAATCAAACCATTGCATTGAGAAACTTCTTAAACTACACAAAATCTGGCTGCGTCTAAAGAAGAATAAAACAAGAGCTTCAGAAGGACAGAATAGCAGAGAAAATTCGATCACAGCAGATCTGGATAAGCTTTTCGATATTGCCCATTCAGAAGCTATGCACCTAATCAAAATTGCAGAAGACCGAGACTTTCTTATAGACCAAAGAGAAGAGCGCAAGATGATTATGACATAAATCGACAAGAAGCTAGAAAAGGTTAAAGAACGTTCTCTAAAACGAACGCAAAGAACTGAAGATCTAAGGCAAATGGCTGCTGAAAATAATGCTGCAACTTTGTTAGGTGTACCTAAACTGACTGCAGGGACGGGAGAAAATACGTCTGATCCTGTTTTCGACGCTATGGAACAGTGGAACGTCACAAATCAAGTCCGAGCTATGAGTTTTGACACTACTGCGGCTAACACCGGTGCCAAAAAGAGCTCTCCTATCTTTTATGGCTTCCTTGTCGGCATCAATGCTTTCATAAAATATTTACACTCTGCTTTGGGCCATCGAGCTCTCCCGAAATTGTATTATTCAAGAGGTTCAATAATGCCTGGGACACATTTTCCCGAGATCACTACGACTGCCTTCATTCCAGTTCCAGTACGAAACAGTTTACTGAAAGTACTCTTGAAAGTCTTACAACTGCTTTAGCTGGAGAAAAACAAGTCCGGGATGATTACAACTAGCTGATAGAGCTCACAATGATTGTTCTGAACAAGTCACCTGCAAGGATTCATTGGCGTTCTCCGGGACCAATACATCGTGCTCGTTGGATAGCAAAACTGCTATGCTATAAAAATTGTTCTTTTCCGGAGTAATCAGACATATTCAGACAGAAGCACCGATAAATGACTTACAACTTTAGAAGAGATTGAAATCATATGAAGCAATTGATTCCAAAGTTGGTGCAGAAGCGAGGATTGTTTTAGAGCGTCATTTGAGGTACTTATCCGATGAGCTAGTAGCCTTTGCTCTTTTTTCCGACAAGGTGTGCTGTGATGAGAAAAAGGCTATTGTTCAAAGAATGGATGTTAAGGACGGCCCTCGTTGAGTGACTCGTTGAGGTAACTCTTCTAAGCTATCAATAGAAACCACCTTGGACGTCTTTGCATTGGAAAGAACATTGCAAACACTCGCAGTTCTAGACATGAGAGACTCGTTCTTGAAGCTACCACCTGAGAATTGGGCTGAGAATGATGATTACCTTCGAGGAAAAAGTTGCATAAGAAGTTTGCGTGTTTAAAGATTACAATACGATACTCAGTAAAAATGAGGAAGAAAAACAATTTATACTTCATGTTGTGGAACAAAACCGGAAATTAGTTTCTACTGAGACTTCAAAAAAAGCGTTAACAAATTTAGTTTTAAATTGAAAAAAATTTAAATGACTTCTTCTTGAAAAAAATGTTTTTGCCATATATATGTGGACCACCCTGTACTGTTATCTCAGCTGGCAAATTAAAGGGTGATTTATCCGTCCCAGTCTTTCCGTATATTTGTCCGAAGTTAATTTATGTTTAAAGTTGGCAACCGTGACTAGGAAGTAATAGGATTAACTCCAAAGCCGCTTGGTCCTGCCCATGATAATTCATATAGGATCAGCTTGTTAGCATGAGTTCGCTGATAAATAGGCAGATATGATAGATCAGAATTACAATATCGTCTCTCTAATTGTATCCCATTAAACTTAAGAGCTATTGGGATCTATGAAATCACCAGTTGGGGTAGAAGGTAGCCATAGAAGATTGGATTTAACGTTTCCTCCTTTGATTAACAACTTTTGCCTGGATCTAGGAAATGCATGCACACCTTCAACTCCTCAAAAAGTAAGACTACATATTAGCAAGTGATTATTCAGACCAGTGAAACTTCTAATTAAACGCCATCCAAACTCATTTAAACAAAAGTGCTCATGAATGCCACAGAGTGCCACATGCTTCAAAAAATATTTACTCAACCAAAATGCATCCAACTGTCATTAGCATAACAAAGCCCAGCGACACTTTGTCTCAAGCCAGGAGGTGTGCCTTACGCCAAAAATTGCAACCGAAATGAATTTTTGCAACGACTGAAATTGTTAACCCGCTCCTTTAGTTTTAGCACTTTGAAATCGCTTATGTGATGCGCACACAGTGCACAGCACACCATCAAAGGCTCAAACTTAATTGAAATTTCGATTAAAATCGATGAGATAGAGATTGCCTTTGCGAGATGACATTAGAGCGATGTAGATATCCTGACTCCTGAGCAGGTGAGCGATAGGTTTGTACTGGTTTTACTTGTGCAGAAAGTTTGATATGAGATAGAGACTGATGACAAATTTTGTTAGCACCTATAATTCGGTCATTGTGTAGATACATCGTCATGCCAACATTATTGAGAAGGCGCTTGATGTGTTTCTCATCAGCAGAAAAGGTATTCTCGATGGCAAACTAATCCCGCCGATGTAGCTAGCTGAAGTTCAACAGCAGCGCCTCCTGCCAAATGGTAAATAAAACATTTTCTCAGAGTCATTATACATACATTATGGAGTCCATACTTAGGTAAGAGCAACAGGGACGACTGAAATTTATTAATTACATTCATGGGATTACCATGATGCCTGCATATGTGGGTGCAAGAAAATGAGGTTATGTTTGTGGTGGCTTTTAATGTAATGCTAAGTGCGTTCCTATGTTGTCGCTGGTGGGGTTTGTCAGTGTATAGATGTATCTACTCAAAAATTCGTAAATATTTTGTTTCAGGATTTTTGTCAGACTTTTCGTTAAAAGCCTCTTTTCGAAATGTCGTGCGCAAATGAAGAGTAATGCTGAATTAAGTCGCATTTCTGATGTATACATAAGTGCAACTAAGTGTGAGTACATGTAGAGAGATAATTATGGAATCAGGAAAATACCTTAAAAGATTTTTTTGGGAAAAGCAGTAATGGGTTTCTTAACCACGTTGAATGGAGGGAGATATCTTTGTACATCTAACACTTCTCGTTAAGTTCATATGTCATGTAACCTGGCTTACATAATAATGAAAGGACATTTCATTCTGTGAAAAAAATTCATTTACAAAAAGGCCACTTTGAAAATGTCTTCCAAAAAAATCAGTGGAGTAAATTTTGTTTTAAGTGCGAATAAATTAGAAGCATTTTCATGCGATCGTATCAACGGATGGTTGTCAGGACTTTGACTGTGTTGTCAATGATGACAGACCTAGAGATTGAAAGGAAGTGTTATATATTTTTGGAGACAATATTCTATAAAATATGACCATTTTAGGTTCATCTAAAATAGTGCTATTGGCGAGGGTGGGTCAATAAGGACCTGAAAAATAAAAAAGCTGTCGTTGCCACCATAAGTTATACCTGGTTCCCAAATTGAGGCATCAAAACAAAAAAAATTTCATAAAATCCACGGTATGATCTGGAACGATCGGCGAGTAAAGGTGCGCGAACTTGTAGAGATGCTACAAACAAACTTCTCATATGGATTTCAGTTTTGGAAAAATATCCGGATATAAAAATACTATTCGAAAATTGGATCCCCCTTTACTCTTTAGAGAATTCGATCGATTTTTTACACCTTTTCGAAACTGTAGACGAAATATGATTTTATCACAATACACCCAGGGACAAAGAACCAGTCGAAACAGTGTACTTCTCCTAGTGAATCTAAGCCGATGAATTCCAATGTGAGTCTGACAGCCAACAAGGTGTTTATGCTGACAGTTTTTTGGGATGCGCGAGGTGTCAATCACATCGATTTGTTGCATTTTGTTGTTTCATCATTTTTATTAATATGTTTTTCAATTATTTGGTTAATATTTCTTTCGAAAAAAAAATAATTTAGTCTTTTACTTAGTTCGTTTTAAGCTCACTTCGCCTTTTATTGATTAGTGTTTCGATTATTTCGGTTTTGTTTATTTCGCCATCATTTAATAAAAATAAAATGCGAAATGAACCGTTTGCGAGATAACATTGACCTAAATAACTAACTGCACTTTTAACGAGTGAAGTGAAGTGTGAAGTGCGAAATTATTGTAGGGCGAAGTGATTGAAAAAACAAAGTACGAAGTAAATAAAAATTATTGTAAGAAAAGCGAAAAAACAAAATGCGAAGTAACAAAAACAAAATAATAGGCGTCCATACTTAGGTAGGTATGGTAGTTCTAAAAAACACACTATGTTACCACAACTCCTTTACCCAGGTTGTTAGGGTTTGTTATAAAGACAAGCCTAAATCTGTCTGTGGAATTAAAGAAGCTTCTTAGTTTTTTAATACTACACTTTCAGGTGTGGGCGCAGTAGCGCAGTGGTTAGTGTGCTGGACTACTGTGCGAGGGATCCCAGGTTCGATCCCCGGAAAAACACAAATTACATCATAAGGCTTTTTCTACTGCGCCACCTCTCGCGAACGTCTGACAAACATCCGAGAGTATGACTGTCCTGAAAAAGCTTCTCAATTCAGCCGTTCGGACTCGGCATAAAATTGTAGGTCCCTTCCATTCGTTCCAAAAATAGAAACTCACACAAAACGAATGGTTGCGAGAAGCTAGGCCTTGGGTGTCTACCGCCTGTTGCGCCGCCTATTTATTTTTTTTTTACTTTCAGAAGGTTTGCCATTGAGGTCTCTATCTGATCCGAACTAACGCCGGACAGGATCCTAAAAAGTGATAGTTTCTTTCTCAGTCTCACTATATGGTCCCCTATAGGTACGTTGACCATATTTTTAGAAGCCGAGCCCGGGACAAAAATAAATATGAAAATTATAGTAGATAATAAATTATTCCAAAAATTATGACTTTTTGAAGGGAAGACATAATTTACAAACTTAATTCTTTCATGAGTCATGACGTAAAAACAACACAATAGGGACAAAACCTGTTGCACTCATTTGTCGTACACATGTATGAGACAAATGCTCCGCACCCTTTGAAATCCAACTTGAAAACTGTCTTTGAGTAACTTCTCGATTTTTTAAATGAGACGTGTCCTTCAAAAATATTTCTCCTCGATCGAGCCATAATGATTCCATGTTAAATTGTAAATATATACAGAAAAAAAAGAAGACACCAAATACCCTTTCAGTATTCTTTTTCAGATAATATAAATACGATCCGCGACCCCAATATATATACTTATCTGCTGCGCATTTGGGAATAACCCGCCCAGTATAAGGCCCTAAAATCGATTTTCTTTTATGTCTGGTAGTTACCTACGCTGTCCGCACTAAAATTAAGCCCCCATCCAAATGTACCTTCATTTTCCTTAGCTTAATTTTTACATCTAAAGGGAAAGCATCGGTATTAACGTCGTAGCTTTAAATCAAAACAGGATACAATCACAGGCTTCATAATTATTAATCTTTACTAGCTGACTCGATAGTTGCCTTGTCTAAATTTCAATTTGTTTATGATCGTTTTGTGAACGCAAATCTACCGTGAAGTCGCGAGTTTATACAAAAATGTCGTGTGCAAACTGCATTTCATGTTGAAGACTGAGCGATAGGCCTTAGTTATATAGAAATGCATGGTAATGTTAATAAAATGTTTGAATAATAATTTAAAAAGTTTATAATCAAAATAGGGGACTAATACGTATGTCTTTAAAAAAAATCTGGACAGTTGATTAAAATACGGGACTGTCACGCAAAATACGGGATAGATGGTCACCGTACCTATAGGCCAAATAGACTTGATAATCGCTGTTATTCTCGCTATAGCTTTTCGTGTTTTGTATAGAAGACGGGTTATTTTTTCTTAGCTGTAAGTTGGGCAAATCTTTCGGCAAGATATTACTTTACTGCCCATTCGAAAATAACTTTTTTTTTTTTGCACAGTCCGATTGATTTCAGTGCCCTAAATACAAATCTGAATTTGCCGGTCTCTCACCGTTTGGGCGTGGCACGCCCCCAAAGTTTCAAAAATACCATATGAAATTGTACCAACATTTCAAGAATGGAGTGTCAAATTTTTGTAAAATTAATTTTTTTATATTCCCTAAATGTGCAGTAAACTTAAAAAAAATTTCATCAAAATCGGATCATAAAGACCGTTATCGGTAAGCTGATGACTCTCGGGTTGACACCAATAACCAATACTACAGATTCTGGCACAGTGCTTAGCCGAAAGAAAGCTATTCACCTTGTGACTGTGGCGCGGTAACTTGACAAAGATTTGGGCTGCTCGTCGAATAATTGTGAGAGCATACCTCCAGCCTCTGAGAAAATTATGACACTTCCTTCTGTCCCTATGTATGTGGAGATACAGTGTCAAAAACAACTCCCTATAGGTGCAGAGGTTTCTTACATATTTTCTTCGGGAGGCAGCTGCTTTTTATCCTCTTTTTTCATCGGGTTCGTAGTCATTTACTAGTTACCCAATTTGACGCAAATCCTCCCAAACATCTGCATTATCAGCTTAGTTTGAAAGAAATGTAACTAAGTCTTTAATCAAGTCAGTGGCCATTTAGTAAATAGAATGATTGCTTGTGATCTCAGCGGTTTAGATTCCTACATTAGGTCTGTTGTTTTCCTCACCTATCTCAGTGAAGTAAAGTAAAGTAAGAAAATGTGCAACTGGCATTGCTGTCAAAATGGCCATCAATGAAAAATTCAATTTCAAAATCAAACTCCTTCTAGAAAACTGAATAATTAACCTTTTAGCACAAAAAAAATAATGATTATCAATTTCTACAGAATACTTACTTTTTCTGCTTACTTTTATTCTCTTGTATGGTCAAAATAAAATCGCGAATTATTGCCAATGAAAAAAAAGCAAAAACACACGCGGGTGTGTTTGTTAGGTGAGTCCAAAAGAGTATTCACGCAAATTCTGAGATTCGATCGAATCGAGTATTCCTCGAATTTAAAACTTTCACTCTAATGAAGTTCTCACAAGTAATATTTTAACTGTCAGATTGCCCGATGGTTTTGACTTTAATTTTGAGAAAAGATGGCCTTATTTATATATATTCTTGGAGAAAGAAACAATCAAATTGAACAGAAAAACCAAATAAAAATTAAATAAATTATAAATTAACATTTTAAATTGTTTTTGGTTTGTTCATTTTGACTGCGACATGCGATTATTTACATTTCAAATTTTTTACCATAAGACGAACAAATGTTGCTTCCAATTTTATATTTTTTATGTAAAAAATTTGACTGTAAACATTTTTTAAATAAAGATTTAGACCACAAATTTTCAGAATGTGCGGAGAAATTAACAAATAAATCGAATCTCCATCGAAATCAAAAGTTCAGTCAGTTGGCTGAAATCGAATGATTTTCATTTAAAAAAAATAGTATGTAAATAATGCCTTTATTACATGTCTACTTCAGTTAAAAAATCAACAGGGAATACAAAATGGGAGGATGTACTATTACAAAAAAATTATCCCATAATGACATAACATCAAAGATAACATACTTATTTTCAATTATTATAAGTTATAAAAACAGAAAATATTTAGTATTTTATTACTTTTCGTAATATTCAGTTGCTATTTTGAAATTTGTTTAAAATATATGCACTTTATGCATTTTACACCCACCACAGCCGACACATATTATGTATCATAAATGGAGGCACTCTGTGAAGACATCCAATTGACAACATCAAATGTGTTCCCCTGGTGTTCAGAATTGAAGAATGCTCCAAAGTTGGTCTTGCTGGAAATGAATAGCTTGTGTGAATCTCAGTGGTGTCAAATTGGGTGCAGTTGTTGTAATTCTACTTTACTTTACTTCACTGAGATCAATGAGGAAAAAAACAGACCTATTGTCTTCACAATAGTGAACTTGGTATAGTTTACCAAGACGAATAATCTGTCAACAAGAATAGTGATTCAAGTCCATGAACTGACTATATGTACCTACGTCCAAAAAGTCCATTCAAGCGGAAATAATAAATTCCTAATGTCAAATTTTGTCATCATTGTTAAATATTTATCTTTGGACAACTCAACTGCTTGCTGGCATCTCAGACAGCGCACATAAACACAACCGCACCCTTTCACTCTTCGTCCCTTAAAATGTTCGGCATCAATGCGGATTTATTGTTACTGGTGTTTCTATTCCACATGAGAACAAAAACTTTTGCCATCCGATTATACTTCAATTAATTCATAATGGGAATCTGGTTCGACAAGACACCAACACCGGACATGAATTTTCTATCTATGTAAAGAGTTCTTATCATAATATCCTATACCTGTAAGTCTAGTCTATATACATTTTCCAGGCTTTATCGGCATTATGAATCAATTACGTTTGAGCCTGAAGCTAAATCAATTTGCATGGAGTAACTTTGCTGAGGATAGACCAAAAGTCACATAAATTTTACGCAATAGAGCTTAAGTAAGTGATTACCTCGATGAAGAAGATGGTATGCAGCAAAAGGATAGCTATTGAGTGAGTTGCTGGTGTGCCAAGTCAATATCTGGAATGAGGGTATAAGCACATCCATATACGTAATTCCATGAATTTAGTTGTACCTTAGATTAAAAATTGACTGCAGGATAAGAAAGTGAGTGAAAAATTTTCTTGGCAATTTGGGCATTGCAATTTCTCTATATGGCAAAGAAGGATAACCTTTTTTAGAAATGGCTCATCTGATGGGCGTTCAAACTTATACACAGTGGGTCATAATCTACGAATATTAGCTCATTAAGTATTAGGAAACTCAACGGAGACTTGATTTCCTCGACAACATGCAGCTTATTGTCGACCTCAATTGCTTCTACTACAATCTTTAATTCTATGAATCGGTCAGTGAGTACTAATGGTTCCCCAGGCCAAAACAATCCATTCGCGATGGACATTCGCCCTACTAAAGTTTGACTGACCCTTATCCCTTTGTAAGCCCTAAGTTTGACAATATCGTCTTCACTTCATAGAGGACGATCTTGTTAACCTGCAAAATTGCCCTATTCGGTGTGTTGGAGACTAATACGTCTCCAAAGCAAAGTACTAGAAGCAGCCGATTAGGCACTAATTCCAGAGAGTACTGAATACAGCGACTCTTCGGTTCTCAAAAGAACACGATGGAAAGCAAATCCACACGCCTATATTAAGACGCCGCGCCGTGCCGGCCGGCTGGGCAAATTTAGATTCAACTTTCCTGACTTCGGCCAGGGTGATGCAATACGATCTTAACGGATGGCCACAGAATTAGTCAAGGTTTCGGTGCTGGTGTCTTCGTGGAGCTGACAATACTAGAATTCACTACTCGATATTAGCGAGTATGCCTCGGGTTTTCAAGTGGAGATTCTTATTGGCTGATGTTATATTGTTAAGCATACTCGTAGGTTGCGGAATAGGAATATCTGCAGTAGTAGCGACAGTCCGATTGTTCTTATAGCCTTGCTCAACCTTTGCAAAGCTAAATATCTTGACCCTTTTCTGGGTCCCAGGTAACACTGGGATTTCGGAAAAGGAGGTTTTCCATTAGATTGCTAAGCAAGATGATGATTTCGCATATGATCTGACATCTGAGTCTGCGATGGGCCTTCCCGCATACTCAGCGAGGGCCTCCGTCGATGATTATAGAATTCTTAAGAACACAATAATTGTCTGCATGATGCAGATTTTTGCGGGATTTCTGCTGTCTCTCACAAGAAAAGGTTGTAGACAGCTTTTTGACGTTCTGACGGGACATTTTTCTTTTGATAAGCATCTAAAGCTTGACATAAGATACACCACTGTCTTTGCTGGGATCATGTGGCCGATCTTCGGTACTGTTGTGGTGCAAGTGTACTTTAAGTTCCGCACCACTAAACTGCATTATCGGTTTTCTCTAGTCATAGAAATTCTAGTAATATGGATAATACTGGATTTTGATTCCTGATGGCAGTATACAATGGACTACTTCCGTCTGAATCCTCCAGTGGACAGAAAAGAAAATCGCTGTATGAATGCCAATGCCACATGGCTTTCAATGCTTCGGCGTTGGGCCCTCGCCTTCATTCCCTATTATACAAAAAAAAAACTCTTCTAACTAGTCGAAAGGCTCTACTCTATGTCCTGAAAGTATGAAATCCCCTAGACAGGTTTAAATTGGTAGTATCAAACTGGCAGACTCTCAGTCCTACCTTGAATTTAAAATCACACGATTTCAATCACGCTCGACGGTCTCATGGTCTCATCACAAATTTTCAATCCTCCCTCTAATCTTCCATCAGGAAAATTGCCCCTAAACAATTGTCATCGTTGGCCTATATTATCATTATCCCCTGGCGCTCGATTTGCTCCCTTCGATGATTACAGTCGCTATCATTTAATTCCATCAGTTTGTGAAATTCAATATGTACATCGAGCAATTCCCAACTTGCCATAATCGTAACCAAGTCTACCATCCCTATATAGACACCCTCCTAGAGTGGGAGCACGTAAGTGCAAATGCGAAACATACCAATGTGCGTACACTAACATATAACACCCTCCATCGACGACAACGACGATGACGACGACAACGTCTTCCGCTTCTTACCCAATTGACCCACATTTAACGTCCATACACCGAAGAAGCCGATTATTTCCCTCCATTGGCCGTATTCGCCATTGAAAGCAACTGCACAGGGCACTTGAGCTCGCCCAAGAGGGAATTGTCGTCGAACAGAGCACTTCTCCCGAAGAATTCTTCCCACCTATATCCAAGTGTCCGAGGAAAATTGGATTTGGGAATAACCCACCAGCCGGGTGGTAAAGAACATAATTTACTCCTTCGCTCCCATGGTGTTTCATAGCTTACTCGCCACATCCAAACAGCTTTATCCACGGGTGGTAGTCCACACTTTCCTATATGTGTCCCCAAATTTTATTGCTTCTCGGCCATTTAGCTAAGGTCAAGCCAATTGAAATGGGAATCGTGTAAGTGTTGAAGATTTGCTAGTGTTGGGTGCTTGTAATCGCCCACCCCCTTCGGAGAGGAAATTGGATTATCTTCTTATTGATTTCCGGCTTAAAGTTTGCCCCTACTGGGCTATATTTTGGCCGAAGGGTACATTCCAAGTTAATCGGTTGCGGGCTTTCTACTGTAGGTATAGCCGACCTGGCTCTGTTGGATGATTTAGCTTTTGCATGGTGCATTTAATTGGAATTTAATTTTGAACTGCCATAACATAGGGTACTTGAACTTTTGTGCGATTACACACGATTATTACTGTATAGAAATGGTTTTGGAAACCTCCTCCCTTAGCTCCCTTTATAAAATTCTCTATAGGGTGGGTTCGTGTGCGTTCAGGCACTCGGCTCCTCCAGTTTATGGCTTTATGATAACTTTTACTGCACAACCGGATTTGGGTACTTCTGGTGCATGTTTTATATTTTTTTAACGACTTTTTTGCGTGTTCCGTTGGAGTTTTTAAAGTTTACTTCGGGTAATTCAATGCAAATGCATGTGCGGCTACGATCAAGTTTGGTGCGTGGAACTGCCGTTCGAATGGTGTGTATAACATTTTTATGGATAAAATTTGGTAACATTTTTTTGGTAACGAGGGTGATGCGCAATTTTATGCACAATAAAGTTTTAGTTCTTTTCGTGTCCTTATTCCCATTACTCGGGTGTTACTCATAATTTGTATGAGCGCAACTAAGGTGTTTGTCTGTTTCTCTTGATAGGTGTAATTAAAGCTGCTTTTAGCTTAACGTGTCTAATAAAATAAATATATTATGCGATGGAATGTGGTGTACAGGGATCGCTTTAAAAATCAGAGGTGATAATGTGAAAATAAAAATACCAGATCAAAATAATTAGCAACGGTATAATGAAACTCCGTTCTTCGAAGAAATAAATTCTACCTCTAGGTATCTGTGCGTAAAGTGGCAGGATGGGTGGACCGAGAGGATGATGATTTTTCCTTACAGCTAGAAGCTGCAGAGAATATTATAGGAAGAGGATTTTATATGAACTTCGATTCTCTGGACATGAATGTCTTCCACGAAGCTTATTTAATTTCTATTTATAGAAAAAATGTCCTTGTTCTTGTGACGATTTCGGCCAAATTCTCCTGAATGCTGTATACAGATACGCACTTGTTCTTGGCCTGTTAAACGTTCGTTAAGGAGGACAAATTTAGTGATTGTATTTAAGCGAGATTGTCCCTAATTTGTCAATTAGATATGATAGTACCGGGCTCAGTGGCTCAGTGGTTTGTGCTGGACTACTGTGAGAGGGCTCCCAGGTTCGATCGATTCCTGGAAAAATACAACATCTTAAGGTTTTTTCCACTGCGCCACCTCTCGCGAACGTCTGACAAACATCCGAGAGCATAACTGTCTTGAAAAAGCTTCTCAATTCAGCCGGTCGGACTCGGCATAAAATTGTAGGTCCCTTCCAATCGTCCCAAAAATTAAAAAAAAAACTCACAAAAAAACTTAATTAAAGCCTACTTGTATATAAAGGTATATCTTTCCATATATGTATTTGTATTAACGTGGTATCCCTAACGTGGTATGCTGACTGTATAAAAATGGACAGTGAGTTAGTAGAAGGTGTTGCTTTTGAATTTATGCCCGGACTTCGAAAAAATAGTAATTTGTTATATTTAAAAATCGAAAAACAATTATTTGTTCAAAAATTTGTGTACAGGCGGAATACAAGACGTTATACGTGTTATCTGAAGTCGTGTAAAGGTTGTGTTATTTTTGTTAGTGTTTCAAAAAAAATTAAAAAGTGAATGAAGCCATGCATTTACACCCCAACCAAACCAAGAAGAAATGGCTAATAAAATTAAGCTAATGAATTCTATCAAAAGCAATTGTATACAGTTTCACAAAAAGGGGATCAACTGCCAAGGATATTTCTGATTCGATCGAAGCGGTTAGAAATGCCAGATGCAGCACATCTTATCCAATGCTTCCTGTAAAGCGGCACATGAATAGGCTAAAGAGTGTATTGCTGGCGAAATCCACGAAAAGCTCGAAAGAGATTAAGAAAGCCTTTGCAAATGAAAACGTTATGCTTAACTATGGTATGTCGAAGTATAACGACAGCAACAAATTTTATTGACATACCATACTCGAAAACATTTTTGGATATATGTACTATATTTCATACATTGAAGATCTTCGAATTGATTGAAACCTGAATCGGAAAGGCACTTTTTTATCGATGGCACATTTAGTTTTGTTCCATCTTGTGGTTGTAGGCAACTATTTATTGTATAATTGCCCATTCTGAACATGTTAGTATCACATTCATGAGAGAAAATAAAAATTCGCGCAAATTTTGACTTTTATTTTCTTTAATTCTCATAAACAAAATTTTATTTTACTTAATTCTTCTTTTTCCCAAATTTTACTTAATGTTTCCTTTCATTTTTAAATATAAACATTAAGTAAAATAAGATTTTGTATAGGAAAATTAAAGAAAATAAAGAAATTAAACTTTTTCTTTATGTGTTTAATAAAATGTATAATATCTTTTCTGTTTTACCATTCTTAGGTGTATCCTTTTCTCTACTTGCTAACGAGTAACAATTGACAAGAGATGTATGTATATACTATACATACATATGTTTGAATTCATCGAATCAAACATATTTAAATTTTGTTTAGCTTCCTTTACCACTGACCTCGAACAGGGTTTACGGAATGGACTGGAAGAATATATCCGCAAGCGGAAATAAGGGGATATTTGTTCCATTATATTCAGGCTTTAAGAAGAAAAGCATAAAAAAAGATTGTATGTCAAGTGTTAAAAAGGACAGACGCAGTCATAAAATTTTCCAAAAGATTTTTGTGTTTCCTTTGCTTAAACGAGCTTTAATAGAAATACAGCTTTCGATGCCCTATGTAGTAAAGCGTTTGTCAATTATTTAAAAAAAACAATGGATACCTAAAGTATTTTTAAAATGTGTACTACCTATTTATTAATTTATTTATTTTTCATCAAGATCTATTAAAGCAGTTTATACAGTGAGCGTCTGTTCAGTAAATTCTACATTGTTCAATTTTTATAAAGTAATTGAAAAATTACTTAAAATAATATTTCGAACGTACTCTTCCTCTGAACAATTAACTTGTCAAATGTTTTGCCACATGGTTTTCTTTTTGCATAAAGGTTAATTTCCTTTTTTTCTTTTTATTCTCTCTACAACATTGTAACCTATAACACGAATAAAATGTATACCTAACGTTTTACTTAATCTGGTATCATATATTTAAATAATCGAAAATTAAAAACTATTAGTTTTCACGAAAACAGCGTCAAAAGTGAGTCAACACTATTGCAGGTTTCATTTTTCTTTGGAGTTTAGAAACGCATCCTTTTTTTTAATATCCATAAAGTATTTTGTGGTGTCGATATGAAATATGTTTCATTATTGTTATTTTATTATCAAATTTTGTACAGATTGTTGTTTTTTTTTAGACATGTTTCAAGACATTAAAGAAAATTTAAAAGAGCATCGGTGTTCACTCACTTTTGACGCTCACTGTATAAGCAGACAATGCGAACAACAAGTTTGCTAGAATGTTATAATAGAAAATTCGGAGAGATTTTACCGAAAATGGAAATTTTTTTATTTTTACCTTTTTTTTGTCGGCAAATAATAAAGAATTCTTTCCACGTTTATCTTTAAAATTATGATCTTTTGTTATTTAGTTACATTATTTTTACCGTTTTTTTTTTTCTTTTTGATAAAATATATTGATATAGATGACACTAAGGTGTTAAAAATTTGGGTTTTATTTCACGGATACTTAAAAAAAGTATGAAGAAGTTGTAAACAAATTTCTTCTACCCAACTACTGTCATATTGAAATAAAATGACACGAATCTGCCCTGAAAACCCGCATAATATATCAATCTTAAACCTCTCTTAATTGCTTTTAATCATCCATTTGATTTTATAGAATAAAAGAGAGAAAACCAGATGGATACGTTTTCTCTAAGTGAACCCAACCCCATATGCATCAGGTAGTGACTAGGCCTCACGGTGTCAATTTGTCGACCTCCAGTAGGTCAGTATTAGGTAGAGGTACATACACCTTTAAAAATCGCGAAGATAAATGGTTCCCGAGTTATGGACGGACGATGGACGAGCAGATAGATGTTACATTTTATATAGCAGATATCTAGATTTTTGATAACCAGTCAAAAACTTATCGAAATTCTTAGGCTAAGCACCCACAAAAATAGGCTTCACAAAAATAAAGGTGATAAAAACCCCCAATGCTTGTAAGCGGGCGGAAACTGCTCTAATGGATAAACTCAGTAATCAAATGTATATGCACAGGAAGGAGGCATAGCTCTGCTTACGTGAGTATGATGATGGTCTTATAGAGAGTTTCATGAAAGTTTCTTGAAAAGGCCTTACTGTTCAATTGGCATCTTAGGCCAAAAATGCAGCGATTGGTAAGTTTAAGAAATCCCTGGATTTCCGAGGTGATGTCAATTTCCAGAGTTCGTAATGAAGCAGAGGATGATCATTTTCTTAACTACCTCAAAGCTATAGCTGTCTACTATAAAGTCCGTCCGATTCGTCAATGTTATTTGCCCCTTTTTGGCAGCATAACTTGGTTTTGTGCTTCTTCCCCAATATTTGCAAACACACCAGTGACAGCTCGCTGAGTTCGGCCAATGATGTAAATGTCATCCGCCTATGCAAATAACTTTGTGCGAAATCATGGTTCCGGTGTTGGCTTTTAAGTTTCGTACGATTTCTTCAAGTATGCTATTGAAGAAGTCAAATAACAGCACATTACCTTGTGAAAATCCTTTTCTGATATCAATGGCCTCGGACAGAGAGTGCTCTTCATCATCATTCTGCACAACTGGGCGGGTTTGGGTGGAATGCCAATAGACATGGCTATAACTGGCATCTATAAATGCTGTTATATGCGCCCTTAAAATCGATAAACAGTTGACGAGTATCGATCAAGACTCTTTAAGTTTTTTCCAGGATCTGCGGTATTGGTGATATTTGGTCGGTTGTGGACTTACCGGGTCTAAGACCGCACTTGTATGTGCTAATCAGGATCTTGCAGGTAGTTATACTGATGAGTTTATAGTTGGAGCAGTTTAGGGAGTTTCCTTTCTTATGGACCAGACAAACAATGCTGAGTTTCCAATCATTAGACATGCTCTCTCCGGATCAAGGCTCGGAGTTAGTTAGTGCATTTTCTCCATGAGTTCGTTGCCCTAAATAGTTCGGCCTTTGCTCTATCGTACTTGAGTTTAGATATTGCTTCGTATACTGCAGGTTAATTCAGATATAAGTCTTATAGCTCCTGGCAATAAGAAGTCTTCTTCTCTGTTTTGTTATGCGATTTGGAGGGTCCCCAGAGACCGCTGTTTTCCTCT
Organism: Cheilosia scutellata; assembly: GCA_955612985.1. Taxonomy (NCBI): domain Eukaryota; kingdom Metazoa; phylum Arthropoda; class Insecta; order Diptera; family Syrphidae; genus Cheilosia; species Cheilosia scutellata. The sequence continues at coordinate 85,630,567 of OY015313.1, forward strand.
TTCCAGCTTGTGCGATTTCACTTCCCGCTCAAGGCAACGCAAACATAAACAACAACAAACGTAAATTCTATTTGAATTGAAATTAATGGCGGAGTGTACATGGAAATTATAGGTAACGTTTTTTTTTAATGGTTTCCAAGGCTCCACTTATACTTATTTTGATATGCATAACTTTATTATGAGCACCGTTAAATTGCGGCTATTTGCGAACACTATGGTCCATCAATTTTACATAATATCAAAAATAAAATAAAAACAGAAAAATCAATCAGACTGCTTGATCAGAAATTTGTTATCCAAATAAATTTTTGTAATTATCCCCCTTGCCCACGGCCACGAAACGTGCAATTTTTCCCATAGTCACAGAAAAACGTGAAAATTACATTTTAATGCAGCCAATTGAAAATCCAATCAAACGGAATATTAATAGTAACAAAAAAAAAAAATTGTGGCATGAAAGTGATGTTATAATTGGCTGCAAATGTGGCAGCGTATAGAGGTTGATTTATTTATTTTATTTTTTTTTTATAAGGAACCACCAGGATATAAAAACAAACATTTTTTGTGACACACAATTTCGGTAGCAATATTTTCTGTTTTTGCCATAATTGCAATTAAACGGAATAAGGACACATCCATATCTCTCCTATCCATTGATGGCGTGTGAGTAAAAATAGGAAAACTAAAAGATAAACATGATAATTGCTTTTCAAGTTCAATGAATTGTTATAATATGGTTCAATTGACATTGCAAATGAAAGTTTTCCACAGAGATGACAAACGCAATTATAGACATAAAAGACAAAGCAGTTAAGTGCTGTATATGGGAATTTAAAATAACATTTTAAACGTTATCCTAGTTTGTTCGCTTTAATTTTGCTGAGTGTTTCAATTCGGAGTGCAGCCTAAAGCAAGGCACGCACTAAAGTGGAAGTGCTAGTGGCGTGGATATGGCGTGGTGCCCAAGTGCTCGCCACTTTAATGGGCGGCTTGCTTTAGGTGATGATGATGCTTTTTTTTTCTTGATGTGCTCAATATAATCAGCGTTGTCACTAAAATCTAAAGTAAATGTGGTACGTTAGGCAACAAAATGTAGCATTTGTAAACAAAATGTAGTACCATATGTTTTTTATTGACTTTGTCGCGTAGGGCTATAAAAAAGTGGGCATGTGAAGAATAGAGTTTAGTATACTTAATGGCAAGAGTTTGCATGCAGCGGATGAACATAAATGTAGGTTGTGGTTACTGCATCCTTTTTAAAATAGATTTGGGCAGACATTGGATCGCTTTTCACTCACCCTGCTAAGAAATCCCCTCATTATTAAGGCATTATCAGAGCAAAAACTAATTGCATTTAAAATGTTGATGTTATTGTCTTTGCATACACGCAGGATTGAATGAAAAAATTTCTTCTGAATTGTTTCCTTGAGCTGCTGAAATCTAATACATCGATCTTTTACAGCACACTCATCACTAGCTCACTACCTATTATCACTAGACAGGTTACGGTGGTCTCAGTAGCGCAGTGGTTAGTGTGCTAGAAGCTAGACTACTGTGCGATGGATCCCAGGTTCGATCCCCGGAAAAACACAAATTACATCTTAAGGTTTTTTCTACTGCGCCACCTCACGCGAACGTCTGACAAACATCCGAGAGTACGACTGTCCTGAGAAAGCTTGTAGGTCCCTTCCATTCGTCCCAAAAATAGAAACTCACACAAACGAATGGTTGCGAGAAGCTAGGCCTAGGGTGTCTACCGCCTGTTGCGCCACATATTTATTTATTTATTTTTTAGGTTTCGGTTGACACATCAGTGGTCTCTACTAGTTGTTTGGCAATATGTAATTTGCCAAAAGCACCAATTCAAGTTTTGACAAGGGAAGTCGGATTTGTCCGACAACATTTCAGACTTCGACCGATCTCACTGTCATTGCACACATTCTTTAGTAATGCCGGATTGAATTCATTTGCCTTAATATGGCAGAGTTGAATACAGTACTACATTACGCAAACAATTTCAGAACGCAGATCAATATGATGCTGTTTTTATTTGTTATGTTTCTAAATATTCGGAATCCGAAACCACGTTCAAAAACCGATCCATATTTGCAGTTGCTTGCAGGAGCAGCCCAAGAAAAACAATCAACAATAACAACCATATTTTAATTGACGATCAGCTGTCTGAATTCTGCCGATAGACGTACGTAATTGGAAGCAATAGGCTGAAGAATTGCATTTACTTTAGAGTGATGCAAAGTTTCTATATCTAATTATTTAGTTATAAAAGCAAAGGTGGGAAAATGTACAAAAGAAAAGTTTTTCGTAAAAAAGTAAAATGGTTAGGAGCCTAAGAAATGTAGTACTTTGGGGTAACGATGTAGTATGTAGTAGTAGTAGTTGAAAAATCAAGCAAATATGTAGCACAGTACTACAGAAGTAGTACAAGTGGTAACGCTGAATATAATATCTTCTTTCCACAATTCCAGTTTTTTTTTTTTTTAATTGAATGAGACTTTAAGTCACTTATTACAACCTTTGCATGTCTACAAAAGACTGTGACCTTACGTGGATGTATTCTGAACCAATAAGTGTTTCCTTTAAGCTCTCGTTGATCCATTTTTGTACCTACATGTAGATACTAGTTCCTTAAAATATAATTAACTTATTACAATTTGTACATAAACAAAAATTGTTTTTTATTTAAATCTAAATATAATTTATTTATATGTATATCGTTTAATAGTTTTCATTTGTACGAATGTTTTGCTTTATGTAACTACGAAATCGAAAGAAATTTCCGTTTGCGCGAAAACAAAAAAAACGGTAGCTACTTTAACGTTTTCGTTTTTTTTTTTCAGATTGATGTAACTGCAAGAACGAAAGATATTTTCGTTATGTGCGAAAGGAAAACGACAGCTTATTTCCTTTGATTATTTTGAAATTTCAACGGCATTCCTTCTTAAACGTTTGCGAAAATGAAAAAAACCGAATGGAGTTACATGAAGAAAACTTTCGCTTTCGCATGAATTTTTTTGTTTTCTAAAAGTGGGTTTCGTTCCGTTATTTACAGAATCACGACCCCATAGCTGCCACAAAAGCGGCCGTGAGCTTTACAGTAACCTTTTGGGTCACCTTCCGTGTGTAAAATAACGATTTTATACTTTAGTTAATATTTAGTTTTTATGTTTGTTTTAAAAAAAATACCTTGTTCAATTTTGAAGTTCATTCGATTTAAAAAATTATAAAAGAAAGCCGATCAGAAAGATGATATTTTTATATTCCTGAAAGACGGAAGAAATGGTTTCACCAAAGGAGAAAATGGGTTATCGAACATTCGGCATTCCACAAGGTAGTCATCTTGGTCCCTATACTTTTCCCAAATTCCGCTCTTCTTTCATCAAATTTTTCAATATTTATTTTTTATTTTTATTTTTTTTTTTTTGCAATTCATTAGGTATGTCGTATGTATTATGTTTTATGTATTATCTCCTGACTCCTTAAAGAGGTGATTCGAGGAGCTGAAAGCCTTTTAGGTATGGTGATTCTCATCGGTTCACTCTCAAGTGTTAGTTTTACATCCTAGGGGTAGCGACCGGCCAAAGCATCCTAGAATGTAGCTAAACTTACTAATGCGAATGAATCGGCGCAAGGCAAAGGTCCTGTTAAACGTCAGTAGAACACATATCGGAACTGTAGGAAAGCTGGTAATACTGACAGGCAAGTATTACCGCAGCTTTCAACGCAGCTAAGGGCGTCATTGACAATGTCACATTAAACTTGGCTAAATGACGATGGAACTACACTTCCGGTTGTTCTATAACTCCTAGGTTTTGGCCAGCAATTGACATTAAGAAGTCAAATATCCTAACATCTTTTGATAGAAATCAAATCCGAGTGCTCGTGTGGGTAATAAGTTTTCTATAGTGTATTTAAATTAAACTGTTTAAAGACCGTTTTCAAGACATTTTGATCGTACACCTCCTTAAAGATCATTCATCACCGCCAGTCAAAAGGATATACAATTCAATCATCATTTTATATGTACACAAGTTGCGTATAAAAACACAACCAATGAACTAGTATATAAACATGCCTTTGTGCATTTTATGTCTTCATTACCTCAACCCGAATGGATGACTTCCGGTAGCCTAGAAGCTATTTGCACAGAGAAATAAGCGGAAATCTTCACTACCGTATTAATATTGCTATATATGTATGCTGCTCCTTTGATTGGAATGAAATAAACTCTATATAGGAATAAAAATCCCAAAACAAAAGGCTAAAGGACATCCAATAAAAGGACGCCTGCAAATAGCCTATATAAGAAGAACATATACGAACAGAGACGGATGTTTGTCCCATAAATAAATGGAAATCGATTTCCGGCTTCTGACACATTCCTAATGAGATATTTCATTTGCAAGTGAGTGTAGAAGCGAATGGCGACAACTAGTTTGGTAGTCCATTTCCATTGTGACCATGTCAAAAGAACACAAGGAATCCAAAAACGGAATAAAGTATCAAAAATGTATGAAAGAATCATTTATTGGAGATTTCCGTGTTTGTTCTGAGTGTGTGTCATGTCCTTTATCATTTCCGACTCAATGGATTGCAAAAGCAATTCGTATTTAGTACCTACTAATTAAACGGAATAAGTAATCGACCATTCATTGGAATTCCTGTTTGATCAAAGTTTTATGAGGAGTAAACGTTTTTCGACAAAAATTCAGATCATTAGACAACAATATTTTGTCGAAATTATATACATATAAATCTATCCATTATAAGGGTGGAAGGTGTAGAGATTTTATCGACTGTAGAGACTCCTTCAAACAGAACACGGGCGAAAAAGGGATTTATTAAGTAGTTTGTGGTTCCAGTTAGTGTCGCCTTTTTGTTCCTTATTCTCAAGAGAGCCAAGGAAATTAGATTAGCAGCATTAGCAGCAAGAGGACGAAGTCAGATCTAAGAATATGTACTCCTTTCCATAGCCAAGTAGATATGTGATGCTAATTTTGATCGCAAAATCTGACTGGAAGAAAATATTATTCATGAATAAAATTTCCATTCAAATAATCAATAAATCGATAAATTCAAGCTAATTTGTATGCAAACACAAATTTGCATAATACAAATTATTACATTTGTATGATATTAAAATTTCATATAATGTATGTAGTTAAATATTTATGATTTGTGAAAGAGCACGCGACTTAAAAAAGAAAACAACAATTTAAGCCTATTAGTCATTCTATGTCCAAATTTTTATAAAAAAAACCAAAGAAAAATAAGAAAGTACTGTCCGACGTTCTACACACTTTCATCCGCCAAGACTATAGATAATCTTATCATTATTATGTATATCTTAATTCAGCTATATTCACCAACTCGCCGTTGTAGGAATGTTCCATTCGCTATTTTCTTGGTATTGGCGCTTAGACTGCCTCTTCTGGCGGTGGGTATAAACGGACTCAGTGCCCTACGCATAGTTATAAAGCCCCAGATTGTGTTGGCTTTATCATAACAAACAGTAGGTATCTCGGTAGATAATATAAAAGGTAGAAAAAGAAAGAGATCTTAACTCTACAACACTTCTTAGACTGCTAAATACTCCTAAAAGTGAACAGTCTGACTGGAACTATAGGTACTTATTTCAGATAAAATCCAAAAAAAATATTCGCCTATCAGAAATTATTGAAAATAAAGAAAAATAATTAGTTCAATTGCTTCTTGAAAATCAAACGTTTCAAACTATTTCGATAGAAAGGGTATTATTAAAAGCCAAAAGCCAAAAGCCATTACCTTTTGCATTTTTATTAGTTTAGGTAGATACTACATTAGCCAATTTCCATTGTGACGCGTATTCACCAGATGCTAAAATCGAATTCAAACTATCATGGGTAGGTAATCTACGGGATAAGGATTGGCAATATGAGCTTTAAAAATCGAGGATTTATATCGTCGAGCCCATTTGCAGAGGATTTAATAGAGAGCAGACTTCCAAGTTCTAGGGGTGATACGGAGCTTCGACTCCGAATCCGATATGTCGGAACCTCCGGTTCAAATTGAACCTCCGAATCCGTCTTCGGTTCCGATATAATCATCATATAATCGGAGGTTTTTCGGAACACCATCGGTGAACCACCAATGAATATAAACGACAAAGACTTATCGAGATGCGACATTTTACAATACGACTGTTTTTTCACTCATTTATTTGTTTATTGTTTTACATGAGTAGCCCAGATTTGCATTGAAGTTGAGAGTGCGTGCGTGAGACGTGTTACTTCTCACACGTCTTAGTAAACAGATAACTTGCCGTTTATGAACGAACTAGACTTTATTAACTATATAAAGCCTGAAACAATTAGTGTAGTATGAAATTATTTCAGTAAAATTGAAGCCAGCTTTTGAGGCTAATCGTGCGACAATTTTTGTCAGCTCCACCAGGGACCTTTCCGAGGGAACAACAATTCATTGCAGCTGGTTTGATTCATAACCCACTTCGGAACAGATTGGATGGCGACAAAGCAGCACTAAGTTGCTGTTTATAAAAGATAATTTACCCATTTTGAAGTACAATACAATTTTGTATTAATTGATTTCTCCAATTTTTATACATATTTTAAATTTGTGCGACCCCCGCCTCCGACTCCGATTCAACTCCGACTCCGCGGAGGTCTGTATGAGGCTTCCGATTCCGACTCCGACTTCGGTAAAACCACCACCGTAACAGCCCTACCAAGTTCCAACGACTTCAGCACAATTGACATTTCTCAAACCGAAAAAAGGTAATGGTTTCAGCAGCTTGATTTGATAAAAACCTGTGCGAGACCCTTACTGAGCTCAACGGATTAGAGGTAGAGGATGCAAATTGGCGATTAAGAGCATTTCAAAACGGCTTAGCTTTGGTTTAGCGATGCCAATGCTACGAGGATTGCTCCACAGTTCACGGCAGCCAAGAGAGGGATGGAATTGGTTCGAATATACGTCGGATTTTGAATTTCTAATTTAAATTTCAACTTGGTTTCGAAAAGGCTCAGTAAGTTCGCCACAACTTAACAAGTAGGAAACGCGTAGCTAGGTTATTAAGTTGGCGAATATTGTTAGTTAAGCAAGATCCACCATTTTTTGCTTTGGACTGTATAAAGTATTAAAAAATCAACAATGTTCTTTAGTAAAATGCGAGAAATGAGAATAAATCGATTTACTGGAATTTTCTTTCTGCCTAAACCTGAAATACCAGCAATACAAACAAAACAAAAAAAACGCATGAAAATCGGTCTAGGGGTTATCGAGACATAACGTGTCATCGTTCACCCCTATAGAAGACGTTGTTTGTATAGGAGGTATAAGATTTTGAATGTTTTTTTTTTTTTTTTTTTTTGTATGGGCGGTGCCATGCCCCTTTGTCCAATTTTAACCAATCTCCACAAAAACCATATATAGACCAATGATGTGTGAAAGTTTGGTTAAAATTTGTAATTGCGTTAAGGCGTGAATCGACGACAAACGAACACAATTTAAAGGCTCAATTTTTATGTACATAATGTATATGTATATGTCTAGATTTCCTATTATGACGTACAAAATATTTAAGTTGAAGGCTCAAAAAAATTATCATCGGAAAGGCGGGGCCCTTTGCGGAAAAGAGAAACGCTCTAGAATACTTTGCCTCCAACCAGGGGCGCTGGAATAGGTTGAATATATGGTGTAAGTTCATCACAGAAGACTAGACATCATATTGGGCCCTACTCTTTCCTCACGTATGTATAAGAAAAAGGACATACAAATGCCATAAGAAAGAAAGAAAGAAGTTGAACCTGCATTTGAGTTTCTCCAATGGATCGCCAGCTGTCCGCACTATAAGACAGAAAAAATTACACATGTCCTATTATAATCCCAACGGAATACAAAAAATTTATCAACGACTGCATATTTGATTGGCCTGCCTCAACTACACGCTTCCATTTTGGATAATCCATCACACAAGCAAGCGTCCCGAAATCAATTCAAAAACTTAGGACGCGTGTGAAGAATTTCCAACAAGCGCCCAAGCAGAGATATAAATAATAAGCATACATATCCTTGCGTGATTTTCATCCCATTAAACGAACCATAAAACGACCTCCGGTGGGCTTGGCTATCATATAGCATCACTTCCATTCTCACAATCCCTTCACACACAAAATCCAAAGAAGGACAACTTAAGGATCATTTCGGTGATGAGAGCATATAGAAGGTTCAAGAGAAAATTAAAGGACTAAAGATTACGCACTGAGATTAGCATAAACCCACAAAAGTCAATGATTGATTGCCAAGAGGACCCATTTGGATGGATGTACATTTTACACATACGTGCAACTGTATGCACGAACATGTGTCTGTGTGTGTATGGTAGGTATTCAATTCCCGGATGAAATTAATCAAATTCAGTGGAGCAGTGGCGGCGGCGACCCTACAGCATTTTCATTGCAGGAAAAGATGGAAATTGTCGTCATCTCTTGTTGGAGATTTTGTTATAATTTTTTTTCTCGGTGTAAAGGACTTTTTGCTCTTCATCGCACTAAAGCCATGATAAAAGTTTTACCAAACGGTAGTCGTTGACGAACATATATATACTAAGAAGACAAACAGGGTGAAAGGAGAGAATAAAAAAAAAAAAACAGGGAATTGTGAAATTATAGAAAGTATCCTAGTGCACACATTTTGATTAATGAATTTTTTTGCTACGCTTGACAACTATAAAACTGTTTAATACTTTTGACACAGCTGCTGGTCGGGACCTGGTTCCCTATAGCTCCTCCATGGTGGTGTGTGTACACTTTGTTGGGTAATGATTATGAGGGTGGTTTCTTTGCAGTTTTTTTTTTTTTTTCAAAACAAAGCTGCGATAGCAAATGAGCTGGACGTGACGCTGGATGTTGGCATTCACGAGGGCGGATGTTGACGGTGTTGGCTTATATAAGACTTGAAGAGTGAAATTGTAGATTAGAATGAAAGAACAACGTAGGGACAGAGGGGTCTTACTGCATCAGGTGGATTATGGAACTACTGCGGAGAAAGAACTCGGAAACGACATTTGCAGCTCTTCCACTTCATATCGTATGCACTGACCTACTGAATGGAGTAATCTGTGATGTTTGTGATGAGTGGGAGGAACATTACCCTGTTGTAACTGTTTTTAGTCCGATTTGTTGTTTAACATTTCTAACCTAACCTAACATCGCCAATCCTTCCTACAGAACTGATGTGATAAGCCTGCACTTACTTACTTGGGCGGCTCTTCATAGGCCTAAAAAATAAACACGCCTCTCCAGTTAAACCGGTCCCTAAGCAAGGCGCGCACTGGTGTGGTTTGACAGTGGCATGGTGACCAAGTGGCATGGATTCGAAGATCTTTCGGGCCGGAGCATTCGCGTGCATTCTCTCTACATGACACAGCCACCTCAATCGTTGGACCTTCAATCTTCTCGCTAGGTCGAAGTAGCTGTACCGCCCGTACAGTTCGTCGTTGTATCTTCTCCTCCATTTACCGTCTAAGCAGATGGGTCCAAAAATTAATCGAATTTTTCTCTCAGAGCAGCCAAGAGTAACCTCATCCGCTTTTGATAGAGTACATCTTCATGCTTGTGTACCATAGAGAAGGACTGGGATGATTTGGGTCTTATAAAGGGTCACTTTAGTTATTCGATAGAGGGCTTTGTTACTCAAACAGAGATTAGCAAGAGTTATTCTTCGCTTAATCTCAGCGCTGGTGTCATTGTCTGAGTTCATATCGTTCATTTGATCGATGGTGGACTTTCACTGATAGGAACCAATGAGGTTGTTGACGAAAGGCTTCATGTGTTCACACAACACGGCAGATAAGATCTTGTAGGCGATGTTAAGAAGTCTAATACCTCTGCAGTTGGCGCAGTTCAGAGGGTCTCCTTTCTTGAGGATCGGGCAGACAATGCTGAGGTTCCATTCATCGGGCATACTTTCCTCCGACCATACTTTACAGATGAGTTGGTGCATGCTCCTATCCAAGTGACCGCCTGCCGCTTTGAATAGCTCGGCGGTTAAGCCATCTGCTCCAGCGGCTTTGTTGGACTTAAGCTTAAATATGGCCATCTTCACTTCGCCCAGGGCGGGTTGGTCTTCATCGTCCATGTTGAATATTTCATTCTGCAGAAGTATAGTTCTTCCATATCCTCAGCATCGACTGCGATTCTACTATTATTTTCCCTTGTTCGTTCTTACAGGCTTCGCTTCGGGCTCTGTAGCCTTGGCAGGTTCTTTTTACCCTCTGATGGCTTTTTGGCAATGTTGCTACTGATCTTCAATACATGATGCTGCTGCATAGGACCTCTTGCTAGATTGAGAGACTCGATCGAAAAGGATCTGGTGATCTCTTACGATTTTAAACACTATTGATATGAATGAAAAGTTGCAAACAGCTGGGAACCGCCAAGTTTATGCCAATAATCAGCGCCTACCCAATTCATACACACCCAACTTTAGCTAAATGCCTAGGCCCTAGAAGTTATTTTAGGTCTCATTCTACTTGCCTCTACTGCGTTCTCCCTTCGGGTTGTGTTCATCGACTCCACATAACGACCTATGTGTAATTTTTTGATGTCGCTTTCGAGGTGAAGACCCGATCTCTTTCAATCTTCTCTCCAAGACTACGATCATTGCAATGTGCTGCGAAAAAGCTGCAAACCTCAAGCGAGAATTGCTTGAGTTCAACACACTCTGCGGTGGTTCCCTTTTGCCTTTAACACTGTCCCACATTAAAGTGGCCCGCAAATTGACCCACAATTCATCGATGCACCGGTGAATCGTCAACAGAAAAAATTACTTCCGGGATACCTTACCTCTGCCCTAATGAAGAGCCCACAGCAGACCAAACAAACCTATAGACTGCCTGCCTAATCTCTGTTTGTACTTCCCCTACTTTCGCCATAGTCATACATATATCAAGCAGGTGCGACCACGCAGCTCATGTTCGCACAATCCACTCTCTTCGTATAAAAGTCAACGTCCGATCTTCGGCAACATCAGTTCCAATTTGTATCTCATTCGCTGTTAGCCATCATGCTAAAACTTTTCGTCTGCGCTTCCCTTTTGATTGCCCTCGTTGGGGCCGATTACGATTTCCAAGATTCCGACTTTAGTAAGATCTGCGATACAGACTTTTGTGAATGCAAATTAATTTGCCTTTCTAGATGAACTACTTGTCGACGATTTGACAGCTGACATCGATGACGACTTGATCGAACCACTGAGATTCAAGCGCGACACTAATGATGGACCCGAACCAGTTGAATGCCGTCGCAAGAAATTCAAGAAAGAGAAAGAAGCGCACTGTTGCAATGGTGAGAAGGCCAATGCAGAGGAAATGAAAGCACTGAAAGAAGTCAAGAAGGCTTGTATTGCTGAGGCTCGCGGAGAGAGTGGTAAGTGTCGCATGGTCATCGAACTTTGTTTTGTTTGTTTACATTTACCGTCCGCAGCCGATGATGTCAGCTATGATCCACTTAGCTGTGATAACGTCCAAACGATGAGACAACAAATGGTATGCGCTGCCGAATGTATGGCCAAGAAGTTTGACTTGATCGACGACAGTGGTGAGATGAAACGTGATGCTGTGTTGAATCACACTCGAAAGGTTGCCGGCGATAATCAATGGAAGGTAGGAGTGTTAGAGGAATATGTCGACAAGTGTTTGGCTGGCTTGAAGGCATCAAAGGAGGTGAGGCAAAGCGATGGTGCGGTGAAAGCAACATGTAATCCATGTCCTTTGGAGTTCCACCATTGCATTTGGAGGAAGTTTGTCGAAGGCTGTCCAGCTGAATCGCAGATTGACAGCAAGAAGTGCATAAAGATTCGTGAACGTTTGGCGAAGGGTGACACGTCGCCAGCGAATAAGTTTTTCAAGCATCGTTCGCACCATCATCGGCATTAGGAAAGGAAAGTGAATGAGTCAGCGTTTTTGAAAATAAAAGTAGAACAGAAAAAAAAAGATGTGGTCTTTGATTTGCATAGCGAAAGTGATGAGATCAGAAAAGTGAACGGAGACACAAATGAAAGGTGGTAAGAGCTTCTTCGTCTGAATGCGAAGCCCAAATTATCAGCATTGTCCGCGATTTTAGGAAGAATGATAAGTTCCGATCGAAAACTGCGAATCAGACGTCGAGGATGACGAGGCAATAGACATTACAGCTCCGGTCTAAGAGCCTACCGTATACGGAGCGGTAACGCAATAGAGGAAGAACCCACCTTAAGGGAAGGGAACTCAACCAGATATCCAAAGATCCAGGTAGCTGGAGATGGCTATTGTTGAGGCCCAGGTCAACCCTCATCTAGGTAAATAAGACCAAACTGACTAACTATATATGTGAGTAATTATGCCTGATTTAGTCTCCTGCTGGAGACTCACTTCCGGGGAAATCAGGTCACTACGTGCTCTTCACTGGTACCGGCAACGGTGGCGACTTCTGAACCGACTAACAGCACGCGACGTTACGGATGACGCTATCAAATATGCAATTGCATCGTTTGAGAGTTTCAAATCGGATGGAATTTATCCAACTATGCTGAAACAAGGTTTCAGTCAGCTGATGCCAACGTTGCAAATATTTTTTACCGCAAGCTTGGCCTTGGCCTACATACCTTCCCCTTGGCGTATGGTAAAAACGTGCTCATACCAAAAATAGATAAGACCGACTGCACTATCGGCAAAAGTTTCAGACCCATAAGTCTGTCTTCTTTCCTGCTGAAAAGCTTGGAGAGACTGGTTGAGCTGCAGGTGTGCAATGCTGCTCTTCGATCGCATCCTCTCTCTGAGATGCAACAAGCCTATCAGCGCGGAAAGTCCTGTGAAACTGCGCTTCAGAACCTCGTTGCTAGGATTGAAAGTGCTTTTGACCCGAAGGAGTACGCGATATTGAGGGTACTTTTGACAATGCGACCTTTGATATCATGTACAATGCAGCAATGCAGGATTAAAGAAATGCTAATGTACAGGACTTTGATTACCGAAGCAGATTGTGGCAAATGCATCATGACAGGGGTACACAGAGGCTGCCCTCAAGATGGTGTTTTGTCTCCCCTTTTATAGTGTATGGTAGTAGACTCTCTGCTAACGGTTCTCAATCTTCCTGGAACCTACACACAAGCCTACGCGGATGATGTCGCCGTTCTGTTTTTCTGTTCAAACCTAAAGACTGTCTACTCTCTAGTGCAGAGATCCTTACGCTTGATCGATGATTGGTGCACAAGAAATGAGCTTTCAGTGAATCCTCTTAAAACTACGGTTGTTATCTTCACGAGAAGGAGGAAGGTCACTGGTCTGACTCAGCTTGTGCTTAAAGGTGTCCCTATCCTGATCTCTGATGAAATCAAACATCTGGGAGTAATCCTCGATATAAAACTTCTTTGGTCCAAGCATGTTGAATCGAAAACCGATAAGGCGCTCACGTCAACTTTCCTCATGCAAGGGAATGGCTTCGGCCAGACTCTGAGCCTTCTTCGAAAGACGGGAAAACTAAGTACAGTAAAGTAAGGTGTCTGTTTGGCAGTACAATGGACCAGTAGTTCTGTCTGAGTGCTCCATCGGATAGTAACAACCTCCAACAAAGGAAAAATAAAAATAAAAAATTATGCCTGATAATAGTCGTAACCGCACGCCCTAGACGAGAGTAAAACTGGCTTGAGAAAGTCTGTCAATACATACCGTTGAATATGGCATAACATTTTAGGTCCTTTTTATTTATTAATTTTTTTACTATGGAATCCGTACCATCAGGCAGGCGTCCTCTAGGTAGACCTAGGATGAGATGGTTAGATCAAGTCCATAATCTCTCCTCTACCCGTATGGGGATTGCCCTTGATGATTTGGAGTCGATGGAGGAGGATCGAGAGCTAAGGAGGGTCCACTTGAGCAACCTACACCCGCGACCCACTTAATAGACAAGCGGACCATTTGAAAATGAATGAATGAATGAATGATTTTTTTTACTTATATTCATGATTGACAAATTTTTATAAATTATTATAAGTATCTACACTCAATCCAAACAAGCCAAATTTGTCAATAAGGACCTAACAAATGATGTAGTCTACTCAAAGACAGTTCCAATCTCCTAAGTAATCTATATACATCACGCATATCCAAAACGTAAATGTCAAGCCATCATAAATCTGTGAAGTTTAAAAAAAAAAAAAACCCAAACTAAATCCCATATTATGTATTATTTATTATGCGGCTAGGGAAGGACCTACTAAAGTCGATAAATAATATTCCCGGTTGAAAAGAGCGCATATAATCAAACTGTGCTTTTCCATTATAATAATAACGGTCGAGTGTGGTTGCTTTTTTGGGGCCACAGCATGTGTAAGTGTATGCGAGGTGTTAGACTGACTATCCTCAACTTGTGGGAGATAAATAAATAAACAGGACTTTGCTAATTTTCTAGGTCGATACTCATCATTAACACCATCCGAGGAGAGACGAAGTTCTGTAGGTTCTGTGGGATTATTTATGTTCTTCTACACAATGTTGAATTATGTTATAGGAAAGAGGAATACCAAAAATAGGGTCCACACTTGTGGGTATGGTAGGAAGTGAATAATTTGTCTGGGGAGTTGTATCTATAATCTGTGTATACACTGTGTACTTGAAGGAAATAATAAACGGTATAATAATTTGAAGAATTGCCAACTCGAGGGTATTTGTTTTTCGCTTCGGGTGATGATGATGACTAGTTAGTATTGTGTTTGAAGAGTGGGGACTATTTTTGTGGACTTTGTATATCATTAGCGCAAGGCCATCAACATTAAACCGCGATTCATACCGTCAAAGGACAATTAATAGGATTCAGCCGTCTATTCTCTTGAAGCCACAAGATGTCGAACTTGTATACTGTGATAGATCCGGCTGTGTTTTTTTTAAAGTTATAGGCTTTTCCATGAGTAATAAACGAATCATCAAGACTTACCTAAATTAATCAATTGCCATTTTAAGTCATTTAATGGAATGCTTTGTTGTATCCATATGGTAACACGCCGACACAACAAGCGAAATGTCAAACTCAAATATGAGCAAGTGCAATGGAGAAATTATCGCATTGTGACGTCACATTGTACCGTGTGGCTGCAAGATGGCTGGTGGCATCCAATTGTCATAATTGGTATTGGATTTTATATGTGAAAAACACCTATTACCACAACTTAATCAATGATCCAGTTTGTTTTATATTCATGATTTGAACCGGATCAGATCACGCTGATAATAAAAAACGGCTAACGTCATTGTAACACTTCACTTCACATTTAAAATAAATGGGTGTGAAAAAAATCAATAACATAATTTTATTAACATGGCTAAGGTGAGAATAAAATGTAGGATTTTTTTAAATAAAGTACCACTTCTGAATTTTTAATTCAAATTATACTTATAGGTATTCATTTTTATTTCAATTACTTTAAATTTAGGTTTTTCTTTTATATATTTTCGATTACGACTATAGGTTAAGTCTTCGAGTTCTCGGAAAGTGTTCATCAAGCTCAAGCTGCTTAGCTCTTGAACTTTAGTACAGCTTGAGTATCATTTTAATTCGCCGACTTTGGAGATTTAGCCACAGTAGCGGCTACTAAACAAAGCCCAGAAAAATTCAAAAGAATACAATAAAATAATATTTTAAAACAATTTTTCAGAATCTAGGATAAATCCAACTCACCGCCTGCTGGACAGAAAATAAAATGTCTAACTATACTGCAAATATTATTATTGAGGAATTCAAAGACAATCTTGGTATCCTTATAAAGCACCGATTTTCTGTAAATAAAAAAATAAAATTCATAATTCCTTTATGCCCCGTTCACAATATGGGCGTTATAACTAGACGAGAGCGAGGCGAGAATCGTCCGGCAATTCACAATGAAACGTGGTACGTCGGCGAGTTATTCTGACAACGAATAGAGGGACCACTGAAACTACAAAACCATATTGCCACTTCGATTTTTTTTACAAAACAGAGCTGCACTTTTATTGCTTTTTTAGCACTATTGCATACAGTTTGAATATTCTAAAAACAACCAATTCGCAGTTTTCAGGCGTCGCTATCATCAGTCGCTATAACTATCAGTAAAATGCAACCGAAATTCTGTTGCTTTTTTTGAGCACTTAAACTTAATGACTGAACTCAATCTTGGTCTTCAAATGTTGCTTATGAATTATAAAGTTAGTTAAAAAAAATTAAGCAATTGTTGTCTAAGGTTGAAAACTCACCGTATAAAGCAAAATGTGTTTTTTTGTTTCGTGAAACAAGAGCACATTGTTTCTTATGAGCACCAAAGCAAATGAAACAAAATTTACATGTCGTTGTTTTTAAAATGTAAATAAGATTTGCACAACTTCATTGTCTGAGTCCGACCAACACTAAAAGCAAGTCGTAAATTCCACACCAAACGAAACAAGAAAACAAAACGTTTTGTTTTGCTACATTCTGTTGCGCTTGGTGTGTGTTCAAATAAAAAAAGATTTTTTTCGAATCAAAAACGTGTTGTTTAATCTAGTCTACATTTTCTAGAAAATTAATTTATTAATTTTTTCGTACGTACAACTTTTTCTGTTGACCTTCTTAGTCAATTCCAGAACAGGTTCCAATGAATTCCTATGAAAAGCTTACAGACTTACATCCTAATAAAATTTGCTCAAGAAAATGAGCCCCAATAACCAAGAAATTAAAAAGAAACACACTCAAAACATATATATTTTCGAAGCAATGTTTGGTTAAAGAAATACGAAATTCCCCTTTTCACCGTCATTCATTATTATGGGAAAATAAGTTCTAACATTATCGCTGACTTATTTAAAAATTTCTCAGAATAATCAAACCGTATCAAAATAATAACAAAAAAAAAAAGTGCCGCCCTGTTTGCTTGAGAAAATACAAGTGGCAACCTTAAGTACATTTCTATGAAAATGGCGTCGCTTCCCACTCAGAGAGTAAATGTCATAGGTGTCTCGGGCGAGATTTTTCCAAATTTCCGAAATGCATGCAGCCATTGTGTATTGCTGCATGCATTTCCTTTGATTGGAAATTATTTGACAACTCGCGCTAGACTCGATCTCGCTCTCGTCTCGCTCTCTCGCTGTATTGTGAATTGGCCATTATTTGTGTAGTAACTGTCAAAATGACAGTCGTGGGGATGAATTCTCGCGAGAAACTTATGAAAAAGTAAAGGAACGCTTTTGTAGTAATTTATGAAAAATGACAGACTAATGCATTTCCATAAATTGGATGTGGTTTGACGTTTTTGTTTATCATTATTGGGTTGTGATTGGCTTTACCCCTAAAGCAGCGGTTCCCAATCTTTCTTGGTCGCTGATCACTTTTCAGGAGATAATTTGCTCGCGGAGCAAAACTATTTTTCGCAGTTATGGAAAACGCAATAACTATTTTCCAATTTTAATTTTATTAAACTGAAGAAATAAGTAACATGTATGTGACCTTTTCGTTTATAAATTGTTGGGTTGTAGTGGCCTTTAGTTCCAAAATGAAACGGTTTGTTTTTTGCACTACGTTTCGTCCATGTCTAGAGACATCATCATGCAAATATAGATCCACTTCTTCACCATGACCATAAACATGGACAGACGTAGTGAACAAAATAAACTGTTTCATTTTGACCTAAAACGCACTACCACCCAAAAACAAGTAATTTAAATTAAAACAAAAATGTAATATTAATAAATACATATTAACTTAAAAAAAAATAATGCATAAATATGTACCTACTTAAATGAGGTATTTAAATAAATATTTCATAGTTTTACAATTTTTATTTTAGTGAGAGATACCGTGCTGACCACCGAATTAGAATCGATGTCTTTATATCACTTATCTACAAACAAAATATTTCTTTTGAAACAGTCTCCACAGAAAAAGTGGTTAAAAGTATTATAAACATTTTAATAAATATCTAAATTTAGTAGATACCTACCTATTTAAAAAAATAATTCAAAAACCTTTTTAACTTATTTTCGAGTTGGTCACAGAATAATAAAAACTTTAGGGTTCCAGTTTCCAAAACTTAAAAAAAAATGTCAATATTTAGTGGAATAGCCTTTACTTTCTATAACGGGAGTCAATCTTTTCTGAAGAATCTCCACTAAAATACTGCATCTTAATGGTGATTAGATAAGATTTAGTGTTCAAGACTTGCTTAATATTTTCGAAAAGCTGTAAAGCATTTATTGTTTTTTTTTTTAGCTTTTAAAGCTCTTTCGAGGTATCGTTCAATTTTTTTAACTGGTTTTAGGTCGGGACTTTGTGCAGTTTTGCGTTTTTTGTTGACATATGTGTTTTTTGCGGAATATGCATCCAAGAAGATGTTGTTCTATTTAATGGCGCCTAAAAGCCCTGGGCGAGAGTTCTTGATGGATTTTAAATTTAACAATCTCCCTAACTTTTATGAACATCAACAATGGGTTGGCTCTACTTGTTCGGCAAATCTGAGTGCCTTCCTTTGGATAAGTTTTGCACGCAATCTCCTTTCTTTCCTTCTTTCTTTACTATCTAGCCTGATAAAATGTTCATATTTTTTCCTATCTTTCCGCGGAGCACTTGGATATTCATGGCGGAGCACCAAGTGCTAAGTCTAATGCGAATACCAAATTGGACAACACATTTCAAATAAACTGTCAATTTTGAGGAGACTGACAGCTTTTTCAATTTTTAGGACGTGTGTCAATTGGGCTAAATAATAATCCTCGAATAATTTTATGACACTATCGTCGTGGAAAACCAGTGTTCTGCTGTCAAAAAAATTATCCTGCTAGTTTTTTGACGTTTTATTTTGCTTGAATTTTGCTAGAATGTTGAAGAGAATTATGCGACGATAATAATTATTTAGCCCAATTGACACACGGTCTTACTACAAGAAATTTGTTGAGCAAAAACTAGTAAAATTCTCAGTGGAGGGGTAATATCTTTATCTTGCTCTCTTTTACGAATTTTTCAAGCTAATACCCTAAACCCGGTTTTCGCGAAAACACTCGAATAATTCATTGAAAGCAGAAGTTTTCCGATACATATTGCAGTTTTCAAAACGAGTTGTATGAAGCCGTTTTCCATGAAAACGCCACGAAAACGACTTCCAATCGTTGGGTTGTTGAAGCAGACACACTTTTTGCAACATTCAGCGAGTTCAGCAAAACTGCTGACAGGATAGCTCACACTCTTATAAGCTTTTAAGCGAAGATCTTTCTATACAATCTTCCACAAAGTGGATGGGAATAGGTCCAATTGCATTGCACGATGGCGAATTGACTCATTCGGATTCTCCTCAACACGATTCATAGTGTTCCGAATAACTTGCTCAGATGGACGATTATGTTGACCGTAAAATGGACGTAGCGCACGTAGTTGGCGAACCGAACCATGGTTTTTAAAATAAGTTTGCACAATTTGCACGCATTGTTCTGGCGTTAATCTATTCATCGGGAAATAGCAAAACGTACTAACCACAAATCAACTTTCAACAGTCAAATTGACAATCTGTAGAAATAGTGTTGCCAGGTTAAAAATCAAAACTTAAAAAAAAACACCCATATATGGGCCAACGCATATTTTCAAAATCCCACATTCCTGTCTCCTTCTGGATTGTGGATTGCAAATGATTGAAAAAAAAAATGGAATTTCGATGGTTTGAAGTTGACCAATTGCCAATTGTCAGCGATGTCTTAACCCAGAATCTTTCAAAAATGAATGATGCAAACAAAGGTGTGTCCTCTTTCTCCGACAACTTGTTTTTTTTTTTTTTTTTTTCAATTTGTTCATTTTTACAGATTCAAATACCTACATATCCAAAATGAGAGTAAAGAAAGTGCGATGCTGAATGCTGAGGATGATAAATAGGGATCATGACGTAATCTCGAATGACAAATATTCTCGAAGGCTAAAAATCACGAAAAGTTTTTTTTTTAATCTCGAAAGCAAAAATCTCGAATGTACAAAAATCTCGAAAGACTGTATCTCGAAAAAAATCTCGAAAATAAAATGTAAATTTGAGATTTTTTTTTGCACCTATCCCACAGCCAAACAGTAAACCCAAGCATGGGGGGTTGCAAGTGGGCAGCATGCCCCCCCATACGCATCTCACTTTTTAACACCATTTTTAATATTAATTCGAGATTTTTTTTTTCGAGATTTTTGTTATTCGAGATTATGCTTTCTAGATTTTTTTTTCGAGATTTTTTAAATTCGAGATTTTTTGTTTCGAGATATCGTGGTAAACCCTGATAAATATTAGACAACGAAAAATATCACTGAGTGCCGGACTACAAGTAATTCCTATGGTTGAAGCCACTTGTATCTAAACAAGTGTGCAAATTAGCAACCTCCAAGGTGAGACTACTGCGGAGAGTTCAAGAAACATCGAGTACCTATACCATAGCAGGTATATATTTGCCTGTTGGAAGCATTATAGCAAAATGTGGACGGAACGAATGACGTGGCATACCCTTCCATACAAAAAAAAACTTCAAACCCTATTTATCGCCACATATATAAAACATTGATATGCTTTTATCCTGATAGGCAAGATCATAACGTATCTACGCAATACAATTCCTGGTTACATCTAGTATTAAATAAATATTAGTATAGTACATACAAATTTTTACAGAACCAGGACACTGTGATACCATGTCTCACCCTTTGCCAAACCAAATGTGGAGAGGTTCCATTAGCAATGTGTAAACTACAGCCTCTCTGTATCCTTTTATTTTTTCATACATTTCCATGTGCATCGCATCACTTAACAAGGAGCATGTGTTCTCTGAACGCAATACAAATAAAATCAAAAACCTTTCAAGCTTTTTCATTATAATGTTGTCTCGCACGATATTTCTCCTTTGTGTGCTAGGAACAGGCATTTAGCAGGCCTGCACTGCACTCCATATTTTTGCATGGGTATGCGGACATGGACAACCACGATGCCGCATCAAATTGAATTACATTCGACAGTGTGTTTCAGACACTATACTGTACCATGTGACGAGTGAGAAAAAAATACAATTTCCATATGAAAGGACATCACTTGACGATAATAATGATGATGACGACGACGACAGGGTGCACGGATGAAATTCGACAAAGAAATGAAAATATTATAATGTCGACAAAAAAAAAAAAAGAAACGCGAATTATCCGTCCTGAAACTCCGTTATTCCATAAATTGGTTCATTATCATATTTAATGAAATGATATTTTGCAAACAAGAGAGCGACAATTCGCCACCCATTCCTGAAGGACATACCTACACCAAGCACCGTCACTGATACATGTCCTTGGATAGTATGTATATTTCAATGCATAATTTTTTTCCCCCATTTTATTGCCATATGGACGCCATATACCAGACGGTCTCACAAATATCGGGACGGGCGTAAAAATTACTTTTTCCCGAGATAATTGCGTGAAACATTCCCATAGAGCTGCAGGACATTTTCATGCATATGGAGATGGAAAATTAATACACAGCCAAGCACACACAGAAAAAAAATATATGTTTTCATACCAAAAAGGGTTATTGCAATAATTACAAGTACACCTCGCTAAAAATGATACACACAATGGTCCTTTTTTTTTGTAAATGGTTTGCGTGCCTATTGTGGGTTGTGGTAGAAAGAATACAACGAATAAAGAAAACCATTAAAACGGGAATGGGAGCATGTAGTTGTAGGTATTTAAAAAAAAAAAACATTTCGTTGGGAAAATTTTTCAATTTATATGGAAATTGCCAATAGATGGTGTTGCATGTACAGGCCAGATAGTGCCGATGGAAGAGAGAAAAAAATACGAGATATGAGTTAGGACCGAGTTAAACGTCCATGAAACATCAGAAGGCATCGAGTGGTTGGGTGGTTGGAACGCCTTCCATGTTGTTACACATTGTGCCAAAGGAAACGGTTTTTTTTTTTTTTTATTGTGGGTTTGTTTTACGATATGGAATAATTTAATTTCACGTTCGCTTTGATATGGCCAACCAATTTGAGGTCCAAGTTTTTGAATTTAGTTTTGTTAGCAAATTGTTTGGTAATGTGGGTTTTTTTTTTGTTTTGTCATTGGTCAAATGAGTTATGAATTTAAATTTGACATGTGAGCACAATTTTTTATTCCGTGTTATCAGTAGGTCATGGTTAGTTGGAGTCTTGCTATGTGCAACTGTTGCTATTATATTAAAATTTCCATGCACAAAGAGACACAAAGTAGTTGAAGAATGCCAGGATTACGTCGAAGGGAAGAAGTAGGTACCTCAAGTTTGACAGTTGGAGGAGGACTATAACTTCAAGTTTTGATAAACACCATCTTCCTGGAAAGTTAGAACAAAACTCAGAATAAAGGAAGAGGCGTTTCTGAGCGACATCAGAAGTAGAAGTTTATTTAGTTTCACTGAACCCGTCCTTGGTGTGTTTTTAAAGTTTCCAGAGCTTGCAATGGCTGTGAACGACAACTCTGATGTGAAGGATTTATTCTGCTGCGTTTTGATTATGGAAGAAGAACACTCTCAATACGCATTTAGTGAAGAACCGACTTCTTTAATGGAATCCGAAGAGTGAAGATGCACAAGACACAGAATGTGCCAGAATCAAGTCAGAAGACGTGTCCAGTCCTAGATTCAAGGGCATAGACTTAGTGTAGAAAAAACAAAAAAATCTTAAAATTCCTAACTGAATACAAGGCAGATTTCCACCATCTTTAAAAAAAGATGAAAAGGTCGAACTTAGAAAATCTAAGGCATGTGGGCTAAAACTTTTTATGACAACCACTTACTCTATCCTTTGGACGCAGCAGCGCAGTGGTTAGTGTGCTGGACTACTGTGCGAGGGATCCCAGGTTCGATCCCCGGAAAAACACTAATTACATCTTAAGGTTTTTTTCTACTGCGCCACCTCTCGCGAACATCTGACAAACATCCGAGAGTATGACTGTCCTGAAAAAGCTTCTCAATTCAGCCGTTCGGACTCGGCATAAAATTGTAGGTCCCTTCCATTCGTCCCAAAAATAGAAACTCACACAAACGAATGGTTGCGAGAGAAGCTAAGCCTAGGGTGTCTA
The DNA here is from genome assembly GCA_955612985.1 of Cheilosia scutellata. Lineage (NCBI taxonomy): Eukaryota > Metazoa > Arthropoda > Insecta > Diptera > Syrphidae > Cheilosia > Cheilosia scutellata. The sequence continues at coordinate 85,653,684 of OY015313.1, forward strand.
CCCGCCTGTTGCGCCACCTATTTAATTATTTTTTATTTTGCTTACTCTATCCTTCTGTATAGATTTAAGATCGGAAAGAAAACAGCGTATCCACTGTAAGTTCCATTCTCTCTCTTTGTTGAAGGCAGGGCTGGTTATCTGAGCTCGCAGCTTACGCTTTACGACATTTTAGTCTAGTCCCCCAAAGAGGGAGGGTTTCCCACTTTTCTATCTTAACCCTATAGATGGCCTTCTCTTGAGCTCGGATCTCGTGGTTGTGAAGTGTGTTAAGGCATTTTCCGCAGGTTCATTGCGCTTCCGCCTTTATGTGTTTAGTCCATCAGTATACCGTTATTTTTTGCGTCCATATGTGTGGACCATGATCGAGGTATTGAGGAGTCGCATATGTGTGGAGTATAGATCTTAGGTTAGGTTTACGAGTTGGCAGAGCAGGGTACATCCTGCTGTGGCACAGCCTTGTGGATGTGATGCCCTTTTAGAAAGTGGGGTATGGATAGACCATAATGTAGCTTTTTCATTCATTCATTCATTTTCAATGGTCCGCTTGTTCATTAAGTGGGTCGCGGGTTTAGGTTACTCAAGTGTACCCTCCATAGCTCTCGATTCTTCGCCATCCACTTTAAATCATCAAGGGTAATCCTCATACGGGTAGAGCTTCTGTAGCTTTTGGCTTTTAACACGGCGGTGCCCGTTGCGCGCCATCGAATCGCGTCTATCTCTTCCTCGAGAGCGCTGGGCAGTGATAAAGAAAGTGTGGGCTGTCCTCATACAATTCCTCGTAACCGCATCCTCTGCACGTGTCATCTGTACTAATTACCATTTTCTTGGTATGGTATTTCAGCATATTTTGTCCGGTAATAATACCTACAATCGAGGACAATGATTTCTTGTGCAATTGCAAGATTTTTTCAGTTTTCTGTTTGTTGTAGATTGGACACATTTTCCTGGTTATGCCACAGGAGTCAAGCTTGTTCCATCTTTCATTTGTCGTCATTAGTATTTTGTTCCCAATCGTCTGTCTGAGTTTTAGGTCTGGCTTAACCGACAGGCGCTGTTTGCAGCAGATTCCTGTACAAAGGGTTCTGGGGTTCGAGATTGAGTATAGCCTCTAGCCCTGCCGTCGGGCTGGTTCTCATTGCCCCCGTGAATCATAGAATTTTAAATTTCCTTCAGTCAGTGACCAAATATGTAAATGAAAAAAAATCAACTTGTTCTTTTATTAGTCTTTATTGCTCGGAATCCAATAACTTAATGAGTCAGTGCTTCACTTACTTTAACATGTAAACTTACATAAAGTAAAAACAAAAAAAACTATTATATATTTAACAGAGAAATTATGAGTATAGGAAAAATACCATAACCGGTTCTTATTTATTTGTGCATGGTAACAACTGACAATATGCATCTTCGGCGTCATGTGTCCATCATTGCTGGGAGCTGTGTTGTGCTTTGTATACTGAGTACATAATTTATGTGATGTGGGATATCAGCGTCATGTGTCTACCATTGATACTGTACGGTACACGCAGGTTGGGAGATTGTTCTTCGCATTGTAATGTATATACATTCTTGGTATACTGTATACATAGCGCATGTTGTTTGGCGATAACAATAGGATGGTTGTACCATTGTAGTATACGAGTACAGGTTGTATTGCAAGTTGTTGCTATGCTGAGCATGTGACTCCTCCCGCCCTTGTATGGACTCAACGTTGTCAGAGAGCCGTTTGTGTCCATAAATCCATAAAGTTTTAATAAAGATGTTTATGAAAATTCATTGCTTGTTGATGCAATTATGCACTCTGGCGTATGTGGGTTATTTCTTCGGAAGCTGGAAATTTGCTACGATTATGTTACCTATGCACAAATATGAATATTTAGGTATACATTTTTTTTTTTTTTTTTTTTTTTTTTTTTAAACAATCATACATTATATACATATTATATAGGTATTTATTAAATTAAATTTTTTTTTCTTATCATTAGTTGTAATTACATTTTTCCAGTATATTCAAATAATAATAACAATAATTTCAAATAGGTATGTATAAATAAATAAACAAAAACATTCAGTCAGTTATACATCTTTATTGGTAATCATATGATAAATGCGTTTATATTACTGCTAAGCGTTATTAAGTTTCTTAGTCGTTTTATTTTTCTTACTGTAGTCTCGGCCTGTATATTTTCTATCAAATTGTATATTTTGTATAGGATTTTGGTACTTGTAACTTTTTTTAACTATGTGCCTATCGCGTTTTAGTCCATAGTTGTCCCTAAAAAAGGTTTTGCTTTTTTCTTGAACGTCTTTAATTATATATCTTGGTAAATGTTTAATATTATGGAATCCTACATTTTTAACTAATTCTCGACTTCTGAATTCTTTAGGTTGCACGCGATTTTTATTAATTCTACTCATTTGCTTTTTTTTATTTTCGTGAATCCGTTTTTTAAGATTTTCCCATTCCGGTTGGGATAAATTCGAGTGTAAAAGGTCATTTGGCTTATATTTCGTTATGGAATGGATGGAGTTATTATATATTTCGACGGCCTTAAAAGCTAGTGCCCTATCTTCAATGCCTTTATTTTCTTTATTAAGTTTGAGTAATCGTATATGCTCATTCAAAGTTAAATGAAATCTCTCTATCACAGAGTTGCCTGTATGCGTGTTTGGAGATGTAAAATGGTGCATAATATTCATACTATTGAAAAAATTTTTAATGTAGGCTGTATTGAATTCATTATCAGCTACTATTTTGACCGGTTTTCCTAAAATTGCAAACCTTTGCTTTAATAGATCGACTATAGTAATTGAATTCCTATCTGATATGGGATGGATAGACACATGCTTGGTAAGCTTATCAATGCATGTTAAAAACATTGTATTTTTATTCAAGAACCATATGTCTATATGCACTATTTCGTTTGGCTTATTAGGTGTTTCAGAAACCATTAACGTAGGCTTGATAGGATTCCTATCATACTTGCACATGTTACATAATATACAATTGTTAATATATTTATGGATTTCTAATTTTAAATTTGGGAAATAGAAAATGTCTTTTAATTCTAGGTATGTTTCGTCTATACCTCTGTGATTTAAATCTAGATGGGTTTTTTCAATAATTTCTAGCAATCTTTCTACATTGGTAATATCTTTTAAGAGTTTCATACATCTCAGCATTTTCATATTCGGTGAATTTGAAAAATATTTAACAATTGTCTTTTGGAATTCCTTAAAAATAAGATCATCTGGACAGTAAACTCCTACAATACCTTTAATAGGCAAAAGTTCTCTTAATATATTTAGGACGTAATCCTCATTATATTCTGGTAACGAAATAATTGATCTTCTTTTTCTTTTATACAAAATTTTATTTGTATAAGTTCTTGAGTTCCCATTCTGAATTATTAATTGATGTTTATATATGTTTAAAGGACTTTCAGCTATGTAAATATGGTCATTTAAGTTCTCAATACCGCTATGTATTGTAGCTACATCAGACCTAGCATCGTTTAAGTCTATGCAATTCATTTCTAGACGACTTAGAAAATCAGCGACACAATTTTCTTTTCCTTTGATATATTCTATATCGAAGTCAAACTCGTTGAGTTTAATCTTCCAGCGCTGTAACTTGCAATTTGGTTCCTTTAATGAATGCAACCATACCAAAGGCCGGTGGTCCGTTTGAATTTTAAATCTACGCCCATAGAGATATGGTCTAAAATATTTGGTAGCCCAAACTATTGAGAGAAGTTCTTTTTCTATGACGCTATAGTTTTTCTCATGGACATTCAAAGTCCTCGAGGCGAAGGCTATTGGGTGTTTATTTTGCGATAGCACTGCTCCTAATGACGCATTACTAGCATCAGTTGTTAAGGTAAATGGTTTTTCAAAATCCGGGTATGCCAAAATGGGGCACGTACATATGAGTTCTTTAAGCTTGTTAAAGGATTCAATGTACTGCCTGTCCATTGAATTAATTTTGACATTTTTTTTGAGGCATTTAGTCAAAGGTAGGGCTACTTTAGAGTAGTCCTTAATGAATTTACGGTAGAAACCCGTAATGCCCAAAAATGACTTTATCTGCTTTACTGATTGAGGTACTTTAATTTGTTTAATAATTTCGATTTTATTTGGATTCGGTTTGATACCTTTATCGGAAATTACGTGTCCTAAATATTCCGTCTCGTGTTTTAGAAAGTGACATTTATCGACCTGCACTTTCAGATTATATTCAAGAAGTCTTTTTAATATTTTATTGAGAGAGTCCATATGCTCTTGGAGTGATGTCGAAAAGATGAGTATGTCATCTAAATATACGACGCAAATCTTGTTTATATAATCATGTAAGACCTCATTCATCATTCTCTGAAATGATGCGGGGGCATTTTTTAACCCAAACGGCATACGCGTAAACTCGTAGTGGCCGTCTGCAGTTGAGAAGGCGGTTTTGTGCCTCTCTTTTTCATCAATAGGGATTTGGTGAAATCCTTTAGCAAGGTCGATTGATGAAAAATATAGCGCATTTCCTAATTTGGAGAACATATCCTCCATATTAGGAATTGGGAATTTGTCCTCTGTTGTTATGTCGTTTAATTTTCGATAGTCGACAACAATGCGCCACTTTTGCTGACCTGAACTATCGATTTTTTTTGGGACTACCCAAATCGGAGCATTGTACGGGCTGGTGGAATTTACAATTATTCCAGACTCAAGCATTTCGGAAATTTGCTTATTAACCTCTTTTTTGTGCGCTTCAGGATATCTGTATGTTTTAGAAAATACAGGAATATCGTTTTTTGTTGGTATTTTGTGGGTATATTTAACTACTGAAGACAAATGCTCACCGTCAATGTAAAAAACTTTCCTAAATTTACATATAGTTGACGTTAGACATTTTATTTCTTCTTCATTTAGGTTTTCTAACTTTAGCTTATCTGTTATCTTATTAATATTTGGATTTTCAAAATTTATTTCTATTCTATCACTAATAAAATTATTGATCTCTTCTTGAGTTAACTGATTTTGTGAATTTGTGAAAACTAAAGGCAAAATAGCATCATTTGTAATGAGCTGTGAATTTTTAAGGTCGATTTTCGCTTGCAAAGGCCGCAAAATATTACATCCTATTATTCCATCAAAGTCGCTATTTAAATCGGATTCAAGCAATTCAATATTAACTAAAGGTTTATTAAATTCTTTAAACAAGGGGATTGTTATTTTAGAGTCGCAACCAATTATTGAATTAATTGATTTAAGTTTCAACGGTCTACTTAGTTGCGTTTTCAAAGATGAATGAAATAAACCCTTTTGAATTAGTGAAGTGCTCGCACCTGAATCTATTAATAATTTAATGGGAATTGATTTGGTTCTAATAATTATGCAGGGAAGAGTTCGGGTGTGGCTGTTTGAAAATTTTGTATTTGTGAACCGATTTGATTTTGTGGCATAGTAGACAAATTATTGCCTTGCTGTATATGTTCAACTTCCATAATTTCACTTTGACGATTATTTCTAATTAATTCCGAATTATTTTCCTGAAAATTTCTATTATAGTTGGGTTGTCGAAAGTTTCCAGAGTTATTATTTCTCCTAAAATTTCCAGAATTATTTGGGCCAAAATTCCTGGGATTATTTGTATAAGTATTCTGAAAATTTCCTGAATTATTTTGATGAAAAAAATGTGGATTACCCAAATTATTATAGGCTCCAACACTATTTTGTAAACTATTTCCTAAATTTTGAACATTCAAATTCTGAAAGTTACCTAAATTAGGCTGCATTATGTTTTGCCCAAAAGGCATATTTCCAGTACATCTTGAAATATATTGTCCTACATTACTATTCCTATATTCAGTATCTGTCAAGTTATTATTAGTAAAGTTATTTAAGCCAAAATTGTTACCTGAAATGTTTTGGTAATTATTTTGGTTATTATAGCTTCTTTTAAATTCAGTATAAAAGTTATCTGTATCAATTAATATGGATTTAGCTTCCGTAAGAGTGGAAGGGTTTCTATCATTAAGGATTAGTTTAGGATTGTTTGGCAATTTATTTATAAACAATTTGAGTACCATTTTTTCATTTTGACTACTATCATACCAAATAGGTGTATCAGTACTAAGGCTTGTTTTAATATTTAGTTTTGTCAAAAGGCTTATAACGTTTTCATACAATTGCTCAACAGATTTATTAAAACTCAACATTTTTATTTGGTTAATAATATTTTCTAAGCTTTCGTTTATATTACAATTTAGTTTAAGCACTGATTTGATCTCTTCCCAATGTATTGGATTATTATTGTTAATTAATATAACATTGGCATGGCCTTTAATTTTATGTCTTATTCTTATTTCTATTATATTTTTCAAATTTATATGTAAATTATTAGTAAGTAAATATATGTAATCAATATGCTTAATAAATAAATCCAGATGTTCTGGTTGTCCAGTAAAATCCGGAACTCCACTTACAAGTTCGAGTAGATTTAACTCCGTCATAGCTGCTTCCTTTTTGTGTATCAATAATCACTATATAGCGTTTTCACAGTTTAAAGTTATTATTTATGTTTTATTTTTAGTTTTTTTTTTTATGTATATTTGTATAAATGTTTGAAACTTAGTTCTGCTTTTCGATTCAGCACTGTCACTTAGAGAAATATGTTTATTGTATAATTTATTAATTGTTGCTTGTTTTTTTTTCGTTATTTTGAATATATGTGTTGGAAATTTTACACAAACTTCACTTTAACAAATATTATTTAGCAAAATGTTTCATTTTTAAACTTTTAACTTTTCACTTAAATTTGCGGTTTCTTTTTTTCCGACTGCGCCAATCATAGAATTTTAAATTTCCTTCAGTCAGTGACCAAATATGTAAATGAAAAAAAATCAACTTGTTCTTTTATTAGTCTTTATTGCTCGGAATCCAATAACTTAATGAGTCAGTGCTTCACTTACTTTAACATGTAAACTTACATAAAGTAAAAACAAAAAAAACTATTATATATTTAACAGAGAAATTATGAGTATAGGAAAAATACCATAACCGGTTCTTATTTATTTGTGCATGGTAACAACTGACAATATGCATCTTCGGCGTCATGTGTCCATCATTGCTGGGAGCTGTGTTGTGCTTTGTATACTGAGTACATAATTTATGTGATGTGGGATATCAGCGTCATGTGTCTACCATTGATACTGTACGGTACACGCAGGTTGGGAGATTGTTCTTCGCATTGTAATGTATATACATTCTTGGTATACTGTATACATAGCGCATGTTGTTTGGCGATAACAATAGGATGGTTGTACCATTGTAGTATACGAGTACAGGTTGTATTGCAAGTTGTTGCTATGCTGAGCATGTGACTCGTGGTGCCAATGCAGGCCATTCTTTGAATTTTTGTCATGGTTTTAATAATCTACCATATGTCTTATACAACCGCTGGCGCTGTGTAGAGTCACATGACTATTTTATAGGATTATAGGACCCCATGTTCTTCCGAATATTCTATTACACGCATAGAATGCTATCATTGCCTTTTAGGTTCTTTCTTTAATGTTGAGATTCCAGTCCAATTTTCGATCTAGGATAACTCCCAAGTATTTGGCACAATCGGAAATTATTAGCGGAATCCCTTCAATTGTTGGCGGCCTAAATTCCAGAATTGTTCTTTTGTTGGTAAAGAGAACTAATTCCGTTGTGTGTTGGTTTACTGCCTGTCAACATTTCTTTGTCCAGGTATTGACCATGGATAGAGCCCCGTTTACTAGTGGAAAGAAATTTTCTTTTCGTCGACATATGTAACTACCTACTCTAACTCCACTAAATTCTAGTTTAATCAGGATCTCGTTTAACACATGAACCCAGAGTAGGGGTGAAAGTACCCCGCCTTGAGGAGTGCCTATTGATGCCGATATCTTCGTTTGTACACCCGTACAAACATTAGCCATTTGATGATAGTGTGGAATGGTATTCACTGTAATTCACGTGTTGAGGACAAACTGTCATTGTAGATTTGGCACATTTAGCCTTGATTCAGGAAACAAGCGTTTCAATAGCACATTTCTCTCTAGCACAGCTTCACAGTGTCAAAAGTAGCCTACAAAGACGGCTAAGTAAATTCTTTCATGAACATCATAAATTTTACTAACCACGTTTTGGAGTGCAGACTCGCAGGATTTACCATACCATAGGCATGTCGCGTCTGACAGAGAGCTACGAAAAACGAACTAGGGCACACGTACACAGATCATGCTTTTGTGCAAAAAGGTGATGAGACTGGTGGTGACTTGGGTTAGACCCTCCGAGTCCCGGGATAAAAAATGAATCAATATCCTCAAGGCCTTAAAAAAAAAAAACATCAACAATTGCACACTCGGGCGTATGTGGGTTATTTTTTTTTTTTTGCATTATATTTTTATTGGAAGCTTTGTATGTTATCTTGGTCGCTTGAGCTTGTCAAAATCTTGGACTTGGACAATTAGGTCCACAATTCAGCCAAAGGAATAGTTCTTTTTACTCTGATAAGATAAGATAAGGAAATGGTGTATACATCAAAGATGAGGAGGTAAACATTTAACAAATCAGTGTTCATCTCAATAGAGAACTCCGGATGCAAAGTTGTGGGCTACTCGGACGACGTCACCTAACTCGCTTCAGGAAAGTATCCTCTTCCGATATCCTGCAACTCGCTCTGCAAGAAACTAATCTTCTAAACCTGGTCTTAGCGTCAACCCGACAAAAACGCTGTTAGTCTTATTCACCAGGAAGGTTAGGATACCTTTCGTCACTCCCGCCAAGCCCAATGGAACTTCTCTCGAGTACGTTAGCAGCGCCAAATATTTGGGGCTGAGACTGAAGAGGACGCTTTTATAGAGAGAATATATTGCCGAACACGCTTGGACATCTCTAGTGGCTCTATGCTCCTGTAAAAGGGCCGTCAGCTCTTGGATGGTACCTTCAACCCAGGCGCCAACTCCCTTCAGTATTTTGGAACCGTCTGCGAATATGACTTTCGTATATGACATTTCGCGGATCCCATTGTTTCCAGAGAGGTAGCTGATTTTCGTATGCAGGTAATCGGTAGTAATGGTCTGTAGGAGGATACTGATGTGTCTAGCCGGTTGTCCTCTCTAGTACCTACTTCCCTTCCCTTAATCTAATTGCCACCTTTGAGGCGTATTCTTTACTGATGATATCTAGGGGAAGTAATTTAAGCATGGTTTGTATAGAGTGGTGGTTGGAGATGTCCTCAGTATGCCCGTGATGCCCAAGCATGAGTCTTCTCTATGACTTTTAGATTAAAACTTTTGTTCAAGGCCGGCCACTATACAACGATCTTATATAGAATTATCGCTCTAATAACCGTGGTATATAGCTAGTTCATTATATTCGCTAGGAGGGAATTATTGGGCAGCAGACGAACAAGCCTAGGCTCCTCTGGTGGCTCCTCAGTTGGCTACATTTGCCGGTGGCCATGGTGTAGTGATTAGAGTCATTGCCTGTGACCCGAGCGACGTTGGTTCGAGCCCCGGCGGGGGACAGCAATACCACCGACCATAAAGAGAAACGAATAATATCAGAGTTTCTCCACCACTACACCTGCTTGGTAGTACAACGGACCGAGATTCGTCTGAGTGCTCCAAGATTTGTGAACCCTTTGGAGACTGCAAGGCTCACCTGCCCCAGCTTTGGATAGAAAAATATCCAATCAGCTCCTGCGACTTAAAAGATTTAGCATCTTGTAAGTCATTAATGTCATCTCCGGGCACATAGTTTACATGAGTAGTCAGTAATCAGTATAGGAATCATTCTTAAAATACCTGTGGTATGCACCGTTAGTTGAACGGTCTAAGTGCTAACAAACAAAGTCAAAGACATGATTGTCAAGAAAAACCTCCAAGGTGAAATATTCGCCTTTGACATAAAAGTGGTAAAGTGATAAGGAGGCGTGGAGAGTCGATACTCCTCGTCAGAGATGTCATTAGAGGGAAAAATTAAACTTTCTATAGTATGCGGGTCTATGAAACAGTCCTGTCCTGACAATAGATACCTTTACCATCTTTTTCTGTATTTTGCAGAAAGTTTCTTGCCTCGAAAAGTAGTTCATCTCAAAAACTAAATAATACATCTGCTATGCAGTTATATTCTAAATTACAAACAGGGTATAGAAATTACACTTTAAACTTACACCTTTAGGCAAGTTCGTGTTCAAGTTTCAACCCTCTAATCAAAACCATCATCAGCATCACCCTCATCATCGCAGTAATAATAACACACAGTTACAACAGTCGCATAGTTCTTTAGTGAGCCATTGCATCATCGCAGCACAACGCCCATAGCCAAAGTGCCAAAAGGAAATTTACATTTTACAATAATTGCCAAAATCCGCGAGCAACGCTTCAAGGACAACAACTCCCATGTTCTCTAATTAGTTTATGTTTGTCTTTGCATTGGCATACTCGCTCCTTCTCTTGTAGTTTTGACATTGTTGCTGACAAATGCAAACGATTCGCCTCCTCATTCGCAACCAACACAAGAGAGAAGTGTTTTTTTTTCTACATAGATGGGAAATTTCTGCGCCATAAAGACGAGTATGCTGAAGAGCAAGGCTTATCCCTTAAGGACACAAATACAAAAGGCGCGACATAGTCGTATACCCCCTAGACAGATATAGTGTAATGAAGGCGCACCCGCACCCCTACAATAGCTGCGCCCTACACTCATACACATGTACAAATTATCCACGCTCGAGAGATATTAATTGTTCTCCACCGCATCGTTGTTATAGGATGAATTAATTAAATTTCCCAGGAAAATAACGCGTAGCACCTTATAGAATTGTTTTCTCAGCGTATGTGTTTTTTATTCAAAGGAGTAGTGCGCGAGGTAAGTTGGTTTTGTACTGAGTTTATTCGGTAATTAGTCGAAATTATTTATTCCTTTGAATTTGTGAAATTAACTTGTGGAACATATTCCCTAAGTAGAATTTTGTCGGAGGATGTAAAGGGGCTGGTCTTGAATTACCCGCCTTAATGCCATATGGAAATTTGAACAATATGTGAATTATTACCAGAATTTGATTATTCACTGTCAATAGTGGTAGTTAAAATAGGGATAAATAAAACCTGTTGGAATATCAGAATGCGCTCAAGGAGAAAATTAGCAATTGGGGTTGGGTAGATCCTTAAAGTCAAGGGAAGTTTGTTAATACAGAGAATTTTGGGATTTGCAGACCGGGAAGGATTTGCTTTAGGTATATGTACCTCGATGTGGTTATACAGTTGATAAGACAAAAATGGCCTAACTACGAATCACTCAAGTCAAGGTTCTGTAGACAGCACAAAGCTGTCTCCAGAACATGCGAAAAAGGTCTAAAAACAGGAGGATAAATTCGTCGAAAAAAAAGCGCTAACAAATTTGTAGGTCTGTTTAAAAAAGTTTCACAGCTGCAGACAGAAAAAAAACATACAACCTATACCGAAACCGTCTGCAAACCTATGTCGGCGCAAGAATGGGTTAAGATTGCCAAAAAAAAAGAGTGCTGCAGATGCTAAGACCACATCCGGTTGCGAAAGCTGGCTAAGACTAAAGGTACTAGTACACGGTATGTAGCACGCCACATATATATGTGGCTCTGACGTCACGAGAGAGTGCACAAAGAGAGCTTGTACACGGCAAGTAGCCATTGGCTCCATAAGATGACGTCAAAATTACGTCAGAGCCACATATATATGTGGCGTGCTACATACCGTGTACCTACTAGCAGCTTAAGACTTACTTTCACTAAACAAAGCTGCATATCTTAATAACCATAGATAAAATTAAGGAATCATTGGGAGAAGACGATAACGTTTGGTCCCTTACCCAAAAGGTCTTGCTTGGTTGCAAGTATAAAGGGTGGGCAAAATACAAACTTCTTTTCTAAAAATGAACAAAATAAAATTTGTTTGATGTATTATGGCTTTATTAGTAAAAGCAAACATTCCCATTAATTATATGGAACACGACGTCGTTCAAGTGGCTGCCACGGCTGGCTTCGCAGTAGCGCATTCTGTCACTCCAATTGTCCAAGACCTTGTTGATGGTTTCGGGCTGTAGCTTACGGATTGCTTGGATGATATTGGTCTTAAGTGCTTGAATCGTTTCCGGATTGTTTGCATAAAATCAGCCCTTTACGGTTCTAAACAAAAAATAGTCCAAAAGGGGGTCAAATCGCAGCACCGAGGCGGCCAATTGATATCGCCAAGACGGCCGATAACATGATTTGGGATTTTGGTGCGCAAAAGATCGATTGTGGCATGGGCTGTGTGGCATGACGCGCTACCGGCATGAATAGGAGATAGTCCAAATCCATGTCTGCAATTTCAGTAAAAAAAAAACGTCGGTTAACATGGTTCTGTAACGCCCACCGTTGACCGAAAGGTTGTTCCCAGCCTCATTTTCGAAGAAAAATGGTCCAATGATGCCACTACTCCATAATCCGCACCAAACTTTCACTCTCTGTGGATGCATTGGCTTCCTGACAATAACGTGCTGGTTTCCCGAGCACCACCAGATTTTTTTTTTGTTAACGTATTCACCGAGATGAAAATGCGCACAAACTTGCGTACAGCCAGCGGTGAGTACTTTATTTCGGCCAAAACTTCTTTCCAAAAAAACCCACTGTTTGGGCTTCACAGCACTCACTTTGGAAATAAGTTTTCAATATTTCCCAACGTTGTTCAAGCGTTAAGTGACTAATTTCGTTCCGCAGAGGTAGGATACTGACTTTCTGTCATGATTTCAAGCGGTGTCAGTGTCAAAATAACCTATGATTTAAAAAGAAACCGCTAGATGGGCCACCCTCTATAGACGAAGTGACGTTGAAGGAAGAGAACTGTATCGCTTTAACAGAACAAATTAGTTTGGAGTTCAAATTCGTGTTGATTTAGAACATGCAAAAAGGTTATGATGAAGTCATTAAGCCTATATACCACTGAGTGAAAATTGTGAACAGGATGTGTGAATAGGGAAAGTGCGGATCCGCATGAAGTGGTTTCTCCAGCGTTTATTAAATACCTTGGATCGATTTTTGACGCTCATATAACCTTTAAATACAATCTAGAAATGCAAAAAGTCCTTGACGGCTTATTGAGTAACATCAGAGGGCCGGAGCAGAATAAGAGGCTACTTTTTCAGGAGTTGATTTGTGTGATAGATGATAGAACTCATATGGGGAAAAAACCATCACTTCCGACCTGAGGTGAGCTTTATAAGTCATAGGGAGAAGACTTGGCAGAGAGCGCATACACCAAATTGTCTCCAAGATTTGGTTAGAGGAAAGTATGCCCGTTGAATGGTACCACAACGTCGTTTGGGTTCCATATCCTCAATATTGCATAGAAGATCCTATCAGCTGTACAGTGTGAATGCCTGAAACCATTCGTCAATGAACTGATTTATCCCTACCAATATGGTTTTAGGCCCGGTAAGCCCAAAACCGAATAAAAATAGTCACACTAAGGCAGATCCTAGAAAAAAAATCCCAAGAAGTCCAAATCGATACTCACCATATATTCGATATCGATTTTAAGGCCGCATATGTCAGCATTTATAGAGACGATCTATGTAGAGCCATGTCTAGTTTTGGCATCCCTACCGAAATTGTCAGATTGTCCAGAATGATGATGGAGACCGCTCGCTGGCTCCATAAATGTCGGAAATCATCTCACCAACATCTTTGTTGTCAAAAAAGGATTTAGACTAAGTGATGCGCTGTCATATGACTTTTTTTTTTCAACATCATACTTGAGAAAATTGTGCGAAACTCGCAAGCCAACACCAGGAGCACAATTTTCTAAGTCTGCCCAACTACTTGCACACGCTGATGACAATTGACATCATTGGCAGAACACAGAGAGCTGTCACTGGTGCGTTTGCAAATATTAGCACAGACGCGTTAATGGGTTTAGTGGCTTTGTCTACCTAGGCTCCGCTATGAAGTCAGGCAATGACACCAGCGCTGAGTTTAAACGAAGAAAAACTCTTGCCAATCGTTGTTTCTTTGGGCTAAGAAAGCAACTGAGTGGTAAAGCCCTCTCTCGAGCAACTAAAGTGACCCTTTATAAGACCCTAATCATTCCAGTCCTACTTTATGCTGCAGAGGCATGGACTCTATCAAAAGCGGATAAGGTTACTCTTGGTTGAGGAAAATTCTTCGAGTAATTTTCGGTCCCGTCTGTATAGACGGTGAATGTGGAGGAGATACAACGACCAACGCTGTACAGCCCACAGCGAGAACGACTTAGCCAGAAGAGTAAAAATCCACTGACTGAGGTAGAGCGCCTGGTCACGAATGCTCCGGCCTGGAAGATCTTCAAATCCACACTCGACTGCGCAGTAGAGGAAGACCGCGGCTGAGGTGACAAACGCAAGTGAAAGGGTTAAAGTCCCGAAAATGGAGACACCTGGCTAAAGATCGCGCCGACTGGAGACGCTTATTGGTTAAGACCAGGTAAGTCAAAATTTGTCAGCCTATAGCGAGCACGAAGTAGAAAATTAATGACGACTACAGCTCTAAGAAATTCGCTTTTTATTTTATCTCACATTTCGTCATTGGATATTAACTAAACCAAATTATACCGTGATGTCGTCGAGGGTGACGGTAAAATGATGACACATGCTATGATATTAAATTGAGCTTTATACTAATCCCTGCTGTCCTTAAGAATGGTATAGTGATGGTAGCAAATTTACTTTTGACCCATGTACCTTTCGTTTTAATTGCTAGGACATGTGAGAATTCTATGTAGAAGGTCAAGGGTATTTCGCTTCAAAAATTTCGTTTGCAAAAGGGTTTTTATTGGCCGTACCATTAAAACTGTATAAAATATACTCAAACGGTCTCTGGTAGTGGCTGGGATTCCCCCACAATGACCATCCATCAGTTGCACAAGCCTTTGAGCGCACATAAATCGACAATTACGAAGTATCCTTTAAAAGCCACCGGTCCACAGGTTGTGTTGTCCAATTTCAGGTATACTCGTATATACAGCCATTTCTTTAGGACACAAAAACCATGATGCGGTAGGATCAAATCTCTGAAATCCTCCTGTGGACTGCAGGACATTGATTTATCTCTGTTAAGTTATATACCCCCCTGGCTATGGCTAAAATGTTTCCAAGTCGCTCTTTGAGGGTCATCGTATGTCAGTTAAAATGAAAGCACCAGAAGGTAGTGACATAATAGTTCTCAAGTTGTAAGTTGATCTCTGCTTCGTGGTGAGGTGGAACCACCCCTTTGGAATCAAAATTCATTTCTTATCCTGCAGAGGCGAGCATTTACTGTCGGTTTGTTAGGTAAACCGATCCGCAGAAAAGTCTTTGAAACAAGACCTCCTCTACAATCGTTCTAAGAAGCGAGTCCCACAATTGAACCGACCCATAGAAAAAGGCTATGGCAACTAAGTGGTTTGGGCGGATGGTGCTCAGTATACTGCTGTGGCTCAAAATTAAACGTAAAAGAAGTGCATTTCCAAGTTGGGAAATAATTTCATTCACCCTATGTGCCATCCCCGCTAAGGTCCCGCTGGTATCCTGAGATGTGTATTTGAAAGTAATATTGCTTCTTTCTGACGACGACAACAACGAGAACGACAAGCTCACCTATATACTATAGAGGTATGTATCCGTACATCTGGGGCGGTGGCGAAAAAAGCTTTTAACATCTTCTGCTGTGCACTATAGAGGTTGATGCCATGACAGGATGTCTTATCCAAGAATCGTAGTTCCACAGCAGAATTCATTGAAATTGAGAAAAGTAAAAATTCATTCAGCAACGTGCCACAGGCCGGGCGGGGGTACAGATGGGTGGAACGACTTAAAGTGAAAAGAACCAGGAGGAGAATAAAATTCTTGAGTTGTTCGACTTTCGTTGTAATAAAAAGCGGAACGGAGCTAAGGACTTAAGTGAAGACAGGTATACAATATGTGTGTGCGGTTTCTAGTGGGTGGGGCTCGGGGCTCAATTGTGTTTACAAGGGATTGAGGTAAACTGCACTTTGGGATAAAGAACATTGAGTCGAAAGTATACACACACAGAGAGAGAAAGAGAGAGAGGGTAAAATGGTCGGAGCAATGCAGTGGCAGTTAGGCAAACAATGTTCAAAATTGCTCCTGTGGATTAGGTTGGGTTGCGACTTGCGGGGGGGTGGCAAAGATTTGCTGTTTGTATGCTCAGGTTAATGTGGATTTACAGGATTACCCAAAGTTTGTTCTACCCATTTGGGGAACAAAACTGTTCGGGGGGATGGGGAAACGAATGTTTGCATTGCAACGAGAAATAGTCTTGACCTAGATTTTCTTATTTTCCTTTCTGCTTCACTCATCCTTCATCCAAATCTAGGAACGACGAAAAAGTCATAAAATCGGTTTTTGAGATTTTCACAATTTTCACATTTACAAATATATTTACCATTCAAGGATAAGGCGGTTTTCCTTTCTCATTGTCGTTCGGTGTGTTTGGACTGAATATAAAAGAAACAATGCCTGCAGTTGAGCTGGGGGGATATTTACCGCTCTAAATATACGTATCCTTGAGTGCATTTGATGCTGAAACAAGTATCTTTATGGAGGGTTTCCATGCAGTTTGTCTGTGGGTGGATGAGAATATAATTCAATTCTTCTGAAAGGACATTCGCAAAGCAGCGATAAAGTTAACAAAAATCTCGCTTAAACCACCATAGAACACTATTTTAGTCCATCACTTCCTATTTGGCTCTCGAAATGGGTGGAGAGTATCTACGAAATGAAAAAAAGAAAATGAGAAAGGAAATTTGTTCACCGTGTTGGAAAAACTTTTCACTGATGCAATGGCAAGTGAAAAATTTGCCTCGGGCGTTGCAACTCCCGCTTCATCCGCATATTCTACGTCAGCGTCAAATCTAACACACATGTGGCTGGTGTATAGTCTCGTTTTTTTTTTGCATACCTAAAGTTTTCCAATTTGTTTCCCTTTTGGAATTTTTTATATCCTGCACTTGCTCAGCTAATGAATGCCAGCAACTTAATTTAATTTCGCTCTATGCTTTTCGTCGAGCTAATAGACATACACTCAAAAATACCCACACATGTTTATAGTTAGAGACGGTATGGCGGCCGGCGCCGTTCTGGTTAAAACAATGTATGATAGTGAGAAGGAGCACTCATGCAAGGTAGACGTCAGCAATGGAATATGGAAAAAAGGAAACAAAATAAACAGGATATAAGGATATTTCTACAAAACTGGATTAAGTAAGGTATGTGATAGATTTAGTCCTAGTCCAGCGGTTGTGATGAAGAGTAGCGTATGGATCAGTAGCGAAAATACCTAGGTGGAGATTTAGCCTTGGGTGGCGGGATACTACACAGCGGTTAACTTGGTTTACATTTTTTTTTGTTTGGTAATTATGCAGATCTGAAAAAAATAACTTTACCTATTAAAGTGCAAGGACGTGCTTAGGTTATTGTGTTCGTTTTTTTTTAACATCTACCTCTAAGCATTAAAGCGTTTTAAGTTCGCTTTTACAGATAAAAAAAGAAAACTATCCAATAACCGAGAAATTATACAAATCGATGCGGAAGCATACTTATCGTACCCCTGTAACTTTTGTGTTATAAAATTGTTTGATGAATATAATACTTGAGTTGGGTGAGACACGATCAGGGTATGTAAGTGGTTAAAAGGACAAAATAACTCGAACACCAACTCAGATGAAACGAAATAGCGACAAGTTGTTCGCCCGTAATTTCGAAATCCGATCAAACGGAAAAGCCACAGGAAACGGGCTTATGGCTCATTGGTCAGTAATTCCGAACATCGACGAAACGAAAAAGCGACAAGTTCTTTGGCTGGCAGTAATTTCAATCTCCAATGAAATAAAAACAAAGAAATCGTCAGAAAACGGGTCTCAACTGAAGTTTCTTATGGCTCTTTATGACGTTATTCCCAACGCAGATGAAACCATAAAGCGACAAGACGTTCAGCAGTAATTTCGAACTTCGATGAAATGAAAAAACGACAGGAAAGGGGTGTGAATTGAAACTTCTTTTAACTCGTTTCTTGAGAAGTTATTCAGAACTTCGATGAAACTGCAAAGCGACAAGTCGTTGGGCAGTAATTCCGAACTACGATTAGCCATTTCGGCAGTAATTTTGAGCTCCAATGAAACGCAAAATCAATAGGAAACAATCGTGAACTGAAACTTCTTATGACTCGTTCCTTGAACGGTAATTTAGAACTTGGATGAGACTGAAAAGCGGCAAGTGATTCGGCGGTAATTTCAAGCTCCGATGCAAACAAAAGGCGAACTGAAAAGCGACAAGTCGTTCGACAATAATTTGGAGCTCCAATGACACGAAAAAGTGACAGGTAGCGGGATTGAAGCGCAACGTCTTATGGCTCGTTGGGCAGTCATCATTTGTCATTTGGCAGCAATTTTGAGCTCCAATGAAACGAAAAAGCGACAGGAAATGGGTATGAACTGAGACTTCTTATTGCTAGTTCCGTGTGTGGTAATTTCGAGTTTCGGGGCAACAAAAAGACGGTAAGTTGTTCGACAGTAATTTCGAGCTCCAATGAAACAAAAAACGACAGGAAATGGGTGTGAATGCAAACTTCTTATGGCTCGTTCATTGGACAGTAATTTCGAGCTCCGATGAAACGAAAAAGCGACAAGAAATAAGAGATTTCTAGGCTGACTATTTTTAAGAGATAATTCTTGACTTTTGCCAATAAGATAAATTATTGAAGGCATATCAGATAAGTCCCTAACTTACGGGACTACCGGCGATTCAAGAGACTCTTCGTTGACTATCTCCACTGTCGTTATAGATGCTCTCAAACTCTAATTTTACTGGTAATTGTGGCATTGTCGATAGAGTTGTGTGTTAAGTGGTCGTTTTGGGACTGTCGAGTGGACTAGTGTTTAGAGCGTTGATAAGTGTTTGGAGAGGCTCACATTCACAATTTGAGGTCTATCTACGCTAGCTATCTAGGAAGGTGGTTTGAGGAACATGAACTCCATGAACTTCTTACTACATCGTTGAGTAAGAAGTAATAAGATATTATATCTTTATCTTTTTATATATAATTCTTCTGTACGTGTTTGTAACCGAACTCCTCCTAAACGGCTGGACCGATTTTAATGAAATTTTGTGTGTGTGTTTGAATGGGTCTATGAATGGTTTAGATTCATAATTGAACCCGGTATGTGGCGCTGCGATCCGATTCCACAAAATTTCAAATAATAAACACTCAACAATAAAACAATTTAAAAAGCAAGAATAATCTCATGAGAAAAATTTAAAATAATAAACAATCAACAAAAAAAAATTAAAAAGCTAGAAGCTCATAAATAAAATTTCAAATAAAGAGCAACTCAACTAACGCCTTCGAATTTTGAAAAAAAAAGTTTGATGAACGCTCTGCATAATGCAGGCAGGATCTCTGCCGGGTCCGGTTTTGATGAATTTGTTTGTGTTTGATTGCGTCCAAGGATGGTTTAGATTTACTATATCTGAACATTGCCTGATTGAAGCATTTTACAAAACCTGACGGGATTGGACAAAAGGGCGTGACACCTGTCGTAACAAGCAAATACATTTCGAAGGCTATTCTTCGATAGTCATGGGAAAAAGTATGTCTGAGGAAATATTATTCAAAGCACACGGAGTACAGAATCAGTCCGGACATATCGGTTAAATAAAACGACCGCAGAACAATTGACGCACAATGAAAATGTACGAGCAGGCAAAACAACGTTTCCTGGAATTTTCTCTGTTACCCTAATCCCCAAAAACTACTTGACCGATTTCAATGAAACTTTTTTTGAAACGTTTCTTAAGACTCTGGAGATGGTTTTAGGCTATATCGTTCATACCCTCGTCCTTTGGAACAGTTTTTAACCAAAATACATTTTTTTCCGACAGTCATTAGTAAACCCTAACGTTCCCAAACTTAAAAATTCCATCAATTGCAAATGCAATTAAGTAGTTCAGACATCACTCTTAATTCTATTCGCTCTCCTTCCACGCATCGAAAAATGCTAGTTCCATTTCAAAGGATAATCCCAAAATTAACCAGTTATACTTCAACTAAAAACATTTTAATTAAACAAATAGTAGCTATGCACACATTTTATCCAATTGGCATTTATATTGGCCTCATCTCATTTAAATGGAATGCTAACAATTCAATCAACCATCCGTCAATTGTTTGCCACCCATCAGTATGACCAGAAAGGACTATACATCAGACCTCTTGTATCTCATCATCGGGGAATGTTTTATTATACCAAAGTACGCTGCATTATTATCATTATCACAGTGGCGCGTGGTATGACCTCAAATTGATTGAATTTGCGACCGAAAATTCAACAATATCAACTCTTTAATTATTTCACACAGGTTACGCTAATATTTGTTTTATAATTAAAAGCAAATATGTAATTGCACAAATACTTACTCGTCGTCGTATACTGTATAGCATCAGATAAAAGGAATTTTAATCATGCTATTTGTATGGAGTGAGTTTTTGTCGACCCAGTCGACAGGTGAGGGTAAATTTGTAGGGTAAATGATGAATGGTTATCGATTAAATGGATTTTAATAATAAAAAAAAATTCTGAACATCCAACAGAGAATATAGTCAATCTGATGCTACTGACAGAACAGTGTTAACATTTCCATTAAACACGAAGCGATGGGGTTTTTGTTTTTTTTTTGTGGTTTTAATGAAATTTTTTATGAATAATAGACAGATGTGTGGCAGGTGGGATAGGATATCCGATTCACGGCATACGCCTAGGGTCGCCATAATTAGCTTGTTATATTTTATAATTGAACACATACTTTATCTTTTTTTAAACTTCCTCCTTTAAGAGGATGGTATTGGTTGCAGTCGAAATTTCGATCGAAAATTTATCAATTCTTATATTGAGAACTTAATAAGGGCGGTTTGGCAATTCTGACTGTTCGCCTAACCATCTGTTCCAGAGGTACGAGTATATTACCGGTATTTATCATTTGTCCATCTACAATCAGCGGAGAGTATTATACAGTCCCACTGTAATGACCGGTGATCGGCAGCAACCAGATGTGAGATCCCATTCGGGGAAGACTTGTCTACGTGTTGATCGTACCAATCTAGTTTACCAGATAAGGCTCCCGTATAGGAATTGACCACGGTCAGTGTTTTTGGTGGCTAAGCACTTTCGGCTGTCCTGCTTTACCCCGGAGCCACGCTTATCGTTGGGCCGCATCTCGGAACCACGTTTATCTCTGGGGTCGAATTACGGAGTCACGTTTACGTTTGTCGCTGGGCCGCTCACGGATCCACGCTTGATGACGCATCTCGGAACCACGCTTGTCGTTGGGCCGCTCACGCAGCCACGCTTGTTGTTGGGCCCCATCTCGGAGCCACGCTTATCGTTGGGCCACTATCGGCATTCCGGAGCCACGCTTACCGTTGGGCCGCTATCGGTTTAATGGAGCCACTCTTGACTGTATACACAACGTTAGCCTCAACTTAGGAATCTATATAACCGCATTGTTAAGTTAATAATAAGATATTAATTTAAGTGGGTTAATTAAATAAAGAGTACCTCTTTACCAGAGTTTGGTGTTTCTTTGGGTAAACCATGGATCCGGCGAGCAAAACCTCAGTCTCAGTAAAAAGCACATCATAAGTTAGGTGAGTACAGTATAATATGATCAAAACTAGCTATCAGACAGCTATAAAGATGTGATGCTCAGGAGTAGGGGGATACCAAGAAAAAATGCGCAACGAAGCTGCTCGGCTGAATGCGGTCTTATCCCAGAACAGTGATGAGCGTTGCAGGATCAAAACAGACTAGTGTAACTAAAAACGTCCAAAATGCACCCCAAAGTTCAATATTACACGCTGATAGTCTGCTGTGCATTTCGGACGACATTACTGGTTAGATAAACCAGCGTTAAAGTCTTTCGTTATTTCTATGATCACCCTATCTTGCCTCCTAGATAAAGAGCTATATTTTCCTACACTTCTCTTCTCTACGTACTCTGGTGTTCCTCTTATCTTATTTTTTGTGTCAGTATACCAAAATCTGTGGGTGCAGTAGCGCAGTAGCCCAGTGGTTAGTGTGCTGGACTACTGTCCGAGGGGTCTCAGGTTCGATCCCCGGAAAAACATAAATGACATCTTAAGGATATTTTTACTGCGCTACCTCTCGCGAACGTCTGACAAACATCAGATAGGTTGGTTGACTGTCCTGAAAAAGCTTCTCAATTCAGCCGTTCGGACTCTTCATAAAATTGTAGGTCCCTTCCATTCGTCCCAAAAATAGAAACTCACACAACTGTTGCGCCACCTATTTATATTTTTTTGTACCAAAATCTCATGGCCAGTGGTAAGAGTTAGATAGAATAATTATCGAATTAAAGATCGCCGACAACTGTGCTTGGATAACCAGTTTGGTAGTCCAGATAACAGGTTGGCCTAGGTATCTGAACTTCTTCAACTGTTTTAAAGGAAGTCAAGTGACATGCAAATCATAGAGATCAGTCGTAATTGAGACCATCATCACTTCAGATTTTTAAACGTTCAACTTCCTCCCAGATACAACATAGACGGCTACAAACCTTTCGAGTTTACGCTCAGATTTACCATTGGAAGACTTAAGAATGACCAAGTTTCAATGTCCTTGTGGTAATTGAGAGGGTTGGTCATTTTGTCGGGGTCAATTCGTAGAAGGATATTCTTGGGAATAGTTCCTCGTTTAGCAGAGCCAATAGAATGGAGGTATCGATGCTTTGAGACGTGTTGATTGTCCCCAATACTTCGGCCTAGAGGGCTTAGAATTTTGATGGCTACATGTATTCCCGAGTAGTCTCAGGACCATGTACT
Organism: Cheilosia scutellata; assembly: GCA_955612985.1. NCBI lineage: Eukaryota > Metazoa > Arthropoda > Insecta > Diptera > Syrphidae > Cheilosia > Cheilosia scutellata. The sequence goes on from OY015313.1 coordinate 85,676,596, forward strand.
TTTCCTGTGGTGTTATGTCTTCATCGTAGAATCTTGAAATTTTTATGTTTTTCTTTCGGATCGGATCATAGTGAAGTTTTTGCGTTTTCTTATGAGCTTTCTCTATTAGGTTAGGTTAGGTTATACGGGTTGGTGAAGCTGAGTAGCCTCTTCTTCACCCCACTCAGGTCCTCGACGAGCCATTGTGATACCCTTTGATAGGGTTAGCCGCATTGTAATGGCTTTATTTCATCCTTCCCTTGGTTACCCGACCTTTTCCAGCCATCCCGCTGTCCTCAGAAACCTGTAAAGATCAGATATTGAGACATTAGAGAGTTCTTGGATTTCCTGGAAGTAGTAACTTTCTCTCTTAGTTGGCCATCTTCTTTATGTATGTTTTAGAATTAGTGTACCAAATGGAGAAGCAATAAAGTTAATAGCGGCTTTTATTAGTTGGTAGACACGGTAAAAAGCCAATGGAACCTTCCTGAGGACAGCGTTCAGTCGTGGATTGAATTTAAATCTTTGTTTAAAGTTGAACCCAAAATATTTTATATCTTTTGTGGTTGATAGTGATGATCCGTCAGGTAGTCTCAGCGTCACGTTTTGGTAGTTGGTGGATGATCTGCCTCCACTTCTTCCTCTGATGGATTTTCTGATGCAGATCAGTTCGGATTTAGCCGTGTTCATCTATTTGTAGTACTGGAAAAGTTTCTTGTGATTCAAGATTCACCTCTTCGTGCTTCTTTGGCTGGGGACATCAAGCTGATATATGTTGCGGAGTCGTCGCTGAATAGGTAGCTGTTGGTAGTATACTTGAGCTGAGGCTGGTCGGACGTAACAATTTTGAAAAGCAGTGGACAAAGCTTTAACCATTGGGCTAAACCGTCCCTGTCGTTGTCCTCTGCCTAAAACATGACCTACCATGAATAAAGAATAAGGAACTTATATATCTATACAACTATATCCATACAAAATCGAATGCCTTCTCCACATCTAGAATAGAAAGCATGCGATTGTGCGACTTGGAGGTTGTTGAGAGCCTTCGTGACATCATGATGGAACTTCAATAACAAATAATGAAAAAATGTAGAGTGTATTTCGCGAATTTCAAATTATATCCCCGGTATACTGTTGAGTTGGTTGCAAACACTCTCCGCAGGATAAGTATGTACCTCGAGTATTTTGCTCACACTACAAAGAAGCGATATCGGCTTTACTTCTGAATGGCTATTATTTTAGCAGTCTTCCATATTTCCTGGAAAAGAAGCAGTTGTTGATGCAGTTCTTCATCACGCTAAGCTAGCAGGATCATGATTCACTGCGTCAGCTCTTTCTGAGGACGAAATTGGATATTTTTTCCGGTCCAGTTGACATTTTGCAGAGAGGTCAGAGATATACGCTACATGTAGGTAGAGAGGTCTTAGTCTGGCTTTCGGAATATTCGAACATCAATAGAATACTGGAGGAGTTCCTTAGTCGATCACTGCCAACTACTCTTGAATGACTGCTGCAGAAATCCTTAAAAATGCACACCGATGTAGTAGTAAGCATATTATCCAACCACGACCATCTGTTTTGGACCAAAACAAATTAAAGTATCAGGTATCCGCGCCACCGAGCATAACAAAGAAATTCATCCCTCACCCCTCGATCGCTACAACCAAATTATTAAACTATAAAATTCTCACAAGACGTTGACGCATGTGCCGATTCCATTTCGACTGGATATACTCGTATTTTCATTGAATAGTATATTCACGTCAAGAATTATTTTAAGCTTTGTAATAGTCGTACACTTTACATTAGTCTTACAAACCTGTTAGGTTATATGAGTGCGAGCGAATGCGAAGGTCAATGCTATACACCTTCCATTTCATCTATGCACGAGTAGTTTCTCTTTCTTCTTCTTTAAAGGGTTGTTTTGCGGTCTCATTTTTGCATCGCTCTCAAAAAAGCCGGCCGTTCTCGTCTCGGTGATTAACTGGCTAGCACGACAAAAGTTGGTACTGTCCTGGCTTTCATCAAAAGAAATTCTTCTGCGTCGGTTCTTCCCAAAAGCTGTCTGGTATAAGTTTAAAACAAAACAAAAATCTAAAAATTTGTTATTCCCCTTGTAGATACTTAAAACGAGATTAAAACGAGTATCTATAAATCCAAAGACTTAATCTTTTATAACGTCAGTCTCAATTGGAACGTTCTATTGTTCAAAGCTATTAGTGAAACATGTTCAAGTTGTTTGTGCTTGTCGCAATTTTAGTCGCATTTGTTGGCGCTAATTATAATTTTCAAGATTCCGACTTCAGTAAGAGATTGTCAAGCCGGTATAATGTTTTCAAAGCGAGAATAATTTCTGTTTTCAGATCAACTGCTTTTCGACGATCTAACTGAGACAGCAGACCACGATGACGAACTACTGCGTTTTAGGCGCGCTACTGTTTCAAAGCAATGTCGTCGTAAAAGGATTAAACTTGAGGACGAAAATCACTGCTGTGGGTCTGAGGGAAAGGGAAAACAAAAGGATACAATCGATGCAATCAAGGAAATGAAGAAAAAATGTTTAGCTGAAGTTCGCGGTAAGTCAATGAAAAATGTACTTTCAACTTTGTTAAGCTAGCTTACTCCCCCATAGCCAATCATGTCAGTCGTGAACATGATCCGCTCAAATGTAACAGTGTGCTAACGTTGAGAGAGCAAATAGTATGCGCTTGTGAATGTTTGGCAAAAAAATTCGACTTGATCGACGATAATGGAGACTTTAAACGTGACGCGCTGCTAAATATAATTCGGAAGATTATTGGCGATAACACGTGGAAAGCCGGAGTCGTGGAGGAATATGTTGATAAGTGTCTGCATGAGATTGATGCATCGAATGGTGTGAGTGACGCTACTAAGGACGGCGCATGTAATTCAAAACCTCTGGATGTCCATCATTGCATTTGGAAGAAGTTTACCCAGGGTTGTCCTTCTGAAATGCAGATCAACAATGAGAAATGCGAGAGAATCAGGCAGCATTTGGCAAAGAGTGATGTGGGAAAGTCTCTCGAACGTAGTTCTCAGAATAGTCAATAGGAAGGTAGGTTATTCTATATATAGTAAATTGGGTTAAGGAAAATGTGATTCAGTCTTAAATATTGCAATAAATTTGTATGGAACTACAACTCCTGCTTACAAAGTCGAAGTTGTGTTGGAGCTTTTTCCCAAGGGTATGCTCGGTAGGTCGGGACACTGGACTGTGTCTGATGCAAATGAAGGAATTCGAGTATCAATGACTGTTTGTGTGAGTTTTTGCTGACTATTTATGTTGGGGAGCACTGCGTATAGAGCAGTGATCGTGACACCAACTAATGTTTGCTGTAATGTGTACACGGCATAGTGGGGTGCCTTATTTTGCTCAACGAGGGCCGTCACTTCCAATTTCGGTTTACAGAACAGAGTATGCTGTGTGGTTGGTTTGCACTCGGCCTAAATGAGAAAACTGGTGACGATAAGTGGCCAATACTACTAGGAGTCGTATATCCGGTTGTATGAACTTCGGGAATGCGATGTCGTGATCATGATGGAATAAGTATAAGGTGGTCTCGTCGGCTCTCGGCTGCCGACTCGTTCGTTTTTTGGTCCCTTAACGCTTCGTTAACGTACACTTACTACGCTGAATAAAGAGAAAAACGTGTCGTTAAGGGACTACTTTTTGCCGACGAGACCACCTTATACCCCAAACTGAAAAATGAAAAAATGCCCCAAAATATGAATTGTCACCTCAATTCGCAGAATTTTACGCAATTTTTTTTTGTTGTTGTTGCCTTTCATGTACATTTTTGGGGTGATTTTTCATTTTCAGTTTGGGCCATTTTTCATTGGGGCCAAATTTCATGTAGCCGATTTGAGTACATCCTGAGAGTTGCTTAGAGTCTTGGGAAAAGCTAACGACCGAGACTCACAAGCTTTTAGCATCACCACTATAGTATATATTAATTGCACTATAGGCGAAAGGTGCCTAAAAACTAGAAATATTTCGGAAACGGTTCAGGAAAATTATCATCAGTACCAAACGGATCCCAGTCCTGCTTTATGGTGATGCAAATTGGACTCTATCTAAAGCGAATGAAGATAGGCGCTTCGAGAGAAAGATTCTTCGTATAAAATGTTCGGTCTCGTTTGCGTTGACGGGCTTTGGAGAAAGCGAAAGAGATCTATTTTTTTTTATATTGCAAACCGTGGTGATCTGTTATCTTAGGTGTTATCTGTGCTTTACAAGGACATGTAGAGCGGATGGAAACAAATGCTCTGGGCCGTAGAGTAGTCTAGTCTAACCCGGAGGGACAATGCGGTATAAATGAAGACCTAGCCTTAAGTGGTGCGCGTAAGTAGAAGGCGACCTCAACCGTCCTCGAGTGCGCAACAGGGAGATGCTTATTAGCTAAGGGGTCGGTTCAACCCGAAATTTAGATCCGCCTAAAAAGAAGACCAAACGGATCGGTATACTAACAACAATATCGATCTTTTAAATTCAACCACCCTCATGGAAAAAAATGTGTACAGACTCGCATCTTGCATCTTCCAATGATTATCAAAGTTTTTAAGAGCATACATTGCTCGTTCGCTTGCAACGAATTATAAAGGGTTTGAAATGGAATAAAAGATATAAACGACTCAAACATCCGCCGCGGCTTCTCTCGATGGTACAGATCCGAGTGCTACAATTTAGAATGACTCTCTGGCTCATAGATCCCGTTGATGTTGAGCAATGGCATTGGTTATGTTGAATTTAAGGGCATCGATCGATTGCGACTCATTGGAATATAGACCTGCGACTTTAAGAAACTCTACAAGAAAAAGTCTTGCCGGGTCAAATCGAACGATCTTGGTGGTCAATTCATGTCACCTCTGAGAGAGATAGAGATACCCTCTCAAATCGTTTATGCAGAATATCCATCTCCATCTGCTGTGTGGCACGTAGCCCCGTCCAGCCAAAACCACATGTCCTCTAATTTCATATCGTTCAATTTGAGACAAATTAAATCGGCTACCGCTGCTCGCCTTTCATATAGTTATGGCCTAACGTAATTTTCAAAAAAGCACGGACCAATGCAATGGCGGCAACGGCCGGTCCAAAATCCTCACCAAACAATAACTTTTTGTTATACATAAATGCATTGCTACCTTTTGAACCTCGTGTGGATTGGAGTTGTCCGATCTAAAAGATAATTCAAAAATTGGGTCCTCTTTCAAACGCCAACAAACGGAGTTGTCTATGGTCATTAAATATGAGCTACTGGGTCAGTTGGATCTTGAGCGTGTGTAGGGTGCACGGCAATGTTCTCAGCCGATCTGCCGTTTCTTTGACGTACGTCTGTTGGCCGTTTTGTGATACGAACCGGTTGTCTCGAATTTGACCAATGCCGTAAAATGGGCGCAGCTCTTTAACACTCATTTTTAAAGATTTATCATTTGGACAACACAATCGTCTATCTTGCTGTGGTGTTTTGGCATCTGGATAATAAACACCATCATTGGACCGAAGCCATAAAAACAACATGGCCGCCACAGGCTGTCAAAATCGACCCGTCCCAATTGGAAAACCATTTAGAGGAAAAATTCTTTATACCCGACCACAAAAAGCTCCGAAAAGATCGCTTCAAAAACCGCCCCAAAAGAAACGCATCCAAAAACAAGTCAAAAAAAATCAAAAAAAAAAAAAAGAGCCAATAGATCCTATAGAAAACAAAGTTTCAAAGGCTTGCGACAGGCACAAACGTCTTAAATGCGCATTAAGGCAAGTTCTAACGCTGAAAAGTGTTCATAGCCTTCAGATAGGTCAATCATGTTACTTTTTAACTATCAATCAAACAGAGTTGCAATTGCCTTTTGCGTATCTTGTTCAATATTAGGATCATCAGCGAAAACCAATTATCTGACCACAACAAACACGTACTTAGTGTATCAACCAATATCACTCTCTAAACTAATAAAGCCAAAAATCCCGATCGGAAATCTTAATTGCCGTCTTATATCACATTTCGCAAGAGAAAATCAAATAAAACCGCCACCATCTTCGAGATTTAATTGCACCAATCGATGACCCCATTATATAGAGGTAGGTATACGTTATTTACCTTCGCCCAATGGCCATTTAATCCGTAAATCCAAATCCAAAAACCGTTTTTTGGCTAAACACCGGGGAAAAAAGAAATGAACTCCATTCGCCCTATCTGATGCTGGCTACCATTACCATCATCAGGACTCGCAGGAGTTTAGCACAATGTCCCAATAACACCGAGCAAGGGGATGATGAAAATCTTCAATTTCGTTGGCCGCAATCGACCTGTTTTGTAATTCTCACTTTGGGAGGGGTGCAAAGGGGGAGCACAACTGAAACACCATTAAGAAGGATTCGAGGAGGCCATCAGGCAATAGAATAACGTTAGTGGCTTTTTTGGACAATCGAAATGATTCTTGGAAGCGATTCAATTTTAGATTTTCCTCCTCGTATATCTATGTGTGTTTGTGTGTGTATGTGAGTGCGATGCCGATAACATCAAAAAGGAAAACAGACATTTTACAAGATTAATGAGAGTCTTGGAAAGTTTTGACTATCTTTTCCTGCCAGGGACTGGTATAAGGGAGTCCTGCTGGAGCAACAACGTTTTGGCAACATAATTGTGGTTATATAGAGGGTATGACGGGGCGGCACGGTATAGAATGAGAGCACAAAATGGGCTAAGCAATAGCAAACTGATTCATGTTATTTTGTTATTTGTTGCTCTGTGCAAGTTTTCATTTGGGATTTAGTCCTTAATAGGTGCTTACTTTAGAGGGGACTTAACGCCGCGCCGGCTACTCTGTTTAGTTAACGATAACAAGTTTTCTGGAAGGCAGTACATTAATTGAAATAATTGCGTTAGATAAGATTGTTGAGGTAATTAATTGTTGATTGGGCAAAGCGAACTTGGTTCATTAATTTGCGATAACGGTTGAGTGTAGGTATGTGTGTCGTCTAATTCATGCTGCAATCTGCTTAGAAGTTGGCGCGTTATTGAGTCAACAAGGAGTATAGATGTGACATTGTGGAAAGTATGTACTATATATAAGTATAAGTTCAAAACTCGTACATTTCTTCGCAAGACCGATGTTCAGTTGAACGAACTCATTGATGAAGTTCCAAGTCAAGGTTCTGAAGAAGTTTCCGTAGACCTCGAACATACATATCTGAGTGTGAGGTCTGAAGCTCGTTTGTGTCAGATGAATCGTAGTTTAACAGGTTATTGTATTGGTAAGCTGAATGTTTAAAAATAGCGTTCAGCAGGCTCACTGAAATAAATTTATGTACGAAAAGAACTCTCGTTTTAGGTTCAAAAATTGCTGTACTGTAACATCTAACATCTTTTTTTTTCTACTGCGCCACCTCTCGCGAACGTCTGACAAACATCCGAGAGTATGACTGTCCTGAAAAAGCTTCTCAATTCAGCCGTTCGGACTCGCCATAAAATTGTAGGTCCCTTCCATTCGTCACAAAAATAGAAAGTCACACAAACGAATGGTTGCGAGAAGCTAGGCCTAGGGTGTCTACCCGCCTGTTGCGCCACCTATTTTTTTGTTATCGTCATTCTTAACTTGATAGCAAACTCAGTTTTTCTCTAAAATGACTGCGTCCTTCGATATCCACCCAAATCGCTAATAATAGTATCTACTTTAAAAAAATTCTCATATCTCGAAAACTGGACTGTTGCATCCGTTGAGTTAGTACAAAATAACAAAATACTTATAGATAGCTAGATACGAGCCTACCTTTTCTTGTCTTACAAAGCTCTGCGAAGGGATTGCCAATCTCATAATCACCATCCGACATGTGAGTTTTCCCACCCAAAATTTAAAAGCCTTACATGAAATTATATCTTAACACGCCTTGGTCCTACACCTACTACAAAAATCCTTTTAATTCTGATTATCCCATTATATTGCATTATCCGCAATACAAAAGGATACACCTCTTCTTATATAGGATACCTCCCATCACGCTAATTTGCAAAATTTTATTACCTCGAAATTAAAACGGAGCCCCTATCACTGTTGTCTGTGGTTGGTGTTCACACAAAAAAAGAAAGCCCCATAAAATCATCAAACGCAAAACAAAGAGAAAAGGTCGCCACCGCATTGTAGTATTGCTCGCCTTCCAGCTAATCGCGCGTCCTGTCCTAATAATAAATTATCCTTTATCAAAATGGTTGTCGTTTTTATATTTTTAGCTTCTTTATTTCCAGAAGACCGTGACACCGATCCTTCCCTACGTCACGACAGAACTAATTAATATTAGTGAATGATTATCCCTGACGCGAGGGATTTTTTGTTCCTGTTTTTTTTTTTTTATTTCTTGCGTAACAAGAGGAGCTTGCGTCTTATCTGATGCCGCGTCAAATGAATGGGCTTAAAATTCAAATATTAATCCTTTTGTTTGCTGAAACACTAACATCATTAGGGATGAAATACACCGACTCCTTCCGACCGAAAACATAACAAAACGGAAGGCGAAAAGATAAACAAACTGTGGTTAATGGGGGGAAGCGATAAAAAAAAATTAAAGCCACCTTCACCGACTCCAACATGGGGCTTCCCTCAAAGGAAAGGGAGTGAAAACCAGCGCGCTCAAACACATACAAAAGAAGTTCGCTTCTTGCATGGTGAAAAGTGGAAAGGATAATCCCTTGGATTCTGCCATTCATATACAGCTCGCCGAATGTCTTCATTAAAGTCGACTTGGCTTGGTGGAGGGCAGACTTTTCCATTTAACGTCATCGCCATTGTGTAAGGATATCCGGTGTGTTATGATTGCGCGCACACGGTCAATGTTCATAGAGGTTCTTATTTTTTTTTTTTGCATTTTTTTTTTTTGTGGTCTGAAACAAAATTGAGTCTGTACAGCGTATAGCTCCTTTCAAAGGGAGTGTTGATTTAAGAGTGCCCAGCGCAGCTTAGGAAACCGAGAGTTCACTTTGAAATGGGATGGTATGCGTTATTCTGCTCGGCGAGTGTTTTAGGTAGAAAATTCCGCTTAACCGTTTTTTTTTTTATTTTGTTTATTTATAAAACTTATTAAGGATACGGCATACGGATGATGTTTTCATTTCATTTCGTCAAGTTACTTGGAAAATTGCAGGTGTCGACCATGAGCGGGTAGAGGTAGTTAGTTAGTCAACATCTCTTTCTGGTAATGAGGTTGCGTTCTGTAAAATTTGCATCGCTTGAATGTGCGGTGCTTGCTGTAGGGATATTGCGTTTGGGGCTTTGATCCTTTCACAGATGTTTGCATGTTGTCTGAGTTGCGAGAGCCAAATGAATGGCGAGGTACTGTGTATGGAGATGAATGGATGCAGGCAGCAGTGGTCTCCATTAAAGTGATTAATTTTGTTGGTTTCTACTGTTTAATGAGCGATATGGATGTGGGTGAGCCTGAGCATATAATGTACGTGTGTGTGTGTTTACTTTTATACTTTGAAGCATATTTTTGCACGGCTTTATGAGTTCAGTGGCATTCGTGGTCTTGGTTGTAATATTTGTTCAAAGGATTTTCCATTTTGAAAAGGATTCTGATTATTTTATTTTTGCAGTTATGATTTGGCGAAGTTAAGCGTCAAAAGGCGTCTATTTACTTTGCTATTCATATATAGCTGCTGGGGAAGCTATGTGTGATTTTTGTTTTTTAATATTTCATAGCACGAAACACCTTTTGTGCTCAATTGCGTCCTTTGGGATATTTTTTTCTTAATTGAGCTAGCTCGATTTAGGAGCACAATTTTTTTTTAGATGAATTGCAATTTTAGTCCGGCTAATTAGGCTGAAAAATTTCGAGTTGACAGACGAGTCTATTGCAGTATTTAGACAGCTGTCCTTAAGTATCCACTACTTTTCTACTGTCTGCCCAATAAATTTCTCAGTCGAATTCTTCTTCCATACACGCTTCCATACAAGCTAAATCAAGTTAAAGTTGGTACTGTCAATTTACTTTTCAAAATTGACAAAACATCCGGTTTAGGCTAGGTACAGACTCTTCAGGAGCTCTGCTTATGTTTTTGTTGATCGTTCCGCTGACAAAAGCTCACCAGCAACTTCTACAGCTTATGGTTCACACTTAGGGCTTGATTGCGATAGCGATCCCATCTTTACTGCGTGTTCGGGAACGTAATCAAGTATTTATCACACCAGGTAACTCATTTTGCGAATCAAAACAGTTGCTAACTTTCGAACTCTCACTCATCCGAGGGAAGTAGGCCACCTTCTAAGTCTTCTACAGGGAGTTGACTAGATCTTTGGTGATTTTTTACGCGACAGAAAATTTCCTAAGCATTACCAAACTTTCTTTTTCAAAAAATTCGTCTTCTAAAAAGGCGCTAAAATCTGAAAAAAAAAATTGATTACACATTCGTCGAAAATCGCTGCAAAGAATAACAATAAGAATTAAAAAAAAACTAGCATAAAAAATAATGCAACATAAATTTCGGAAAAAAAATCCCCCAAACAAACTCGGAAAAGAAGTATATACTCGAAAAACGGACTATGGCATAATGCGCAAAAAATGTTTAAGAAAAGGTATGAACAAATTTAAGTACAAAATCACATCTGAAATGCACCCAAAAAGATTCCCATAAGATTATTTAAAAGAGCAATGGAAACGAAACGTCAAAAAAGCTTTAAAAAAATGTAACAAAATCATGTAAATAAACAAGACCCAAATGTTAAAGAATACACTGGAAAATGCCAAAAAAAAATTGCATCATAATTGTAGCCAGAAAATATGACCAAAAACGCTCCATAAAATAAGATAGGAAAAGCCTCAAAACATGGGTCAAACAGTCTCGTCAAATTAACCAAAAAAATTCCTTCGAAAACTCTCAAAAGAAAAACAAAATAACGAACGTGCTAATATGCCAACAAAAGAATAAATCAAGAAATGTACCAAAATATTGCGCCAACATCGAAGCTAATCATAAAATAATGACGTCTTCTATGTAAATAGAGCTTCGAAAACTCTTTACAAATGCATCTCATCAATTCTGCCAAAAATATATAAAAAAAAAACTCTAAAGAATGTCATAGTGAATACTCTGAAAAAAAACGTACCAGAAGCATAGAAAAGAAGACTCATCAAAAGTCTTCCACAAGATTTCTAAGGCCCTCAAAGAACACTCTAGAAAAATCCCCAACAATCGTCAAAAACTAACAGAAAAGCAAAATACAGAAAAGTTTTTTTTTTAACACCCCCAAGAAATGCGACAAAAACTGCTCGAAAAATGTAACATCCTGTTAAATGAAATAACGCAATAGAAAAGGCATCAAAAAACGTTTAAAAAAAAAAAAGTTTCGAAAAACACATTAAAAAAAACGTCAGAAAAAGCTACAAAAGTTCTTTAAAAACTTTGCTCAAAAACGGAGGACAAGATGCTGACAAATGAGGCCCCAAAAAAACATGTTAAATCAGTTAGAATCTTCCAAAAATACGACAGAAAACTCTCGGACCTGTTACCTCTTAACCATAAACATTACATTAGTCGCAGTAATAAAATATGTGCACGACTGGGTCGCACGAAACCATCTCGTTTATTGCGAATCTCGCAAAATCTCAGAGTCATTTCAGCAAATTTTATGTTTAAAATCATACATACTCAAGATGTACTCAGGTTTAGTAACTGAAGCCTTGTTAATTAAAAGCGTAATACATACTACATAAACATACGTATTAACTACAACACTTTATTACTTACTTTCAAATTTCACCCTGAACTGACACTTGAAGGAGGCAAGTAGGCGATGAATTTCGAATTATATTGCCACTGAAGTTTTGGGCTTTGCAAAAATATACCGGGTGTGAATGCAGATCGGAATTTGGGTAGTAATTTTTGAGAAATGTTCATAAAACGGCTATATTCGAGTTTTCTGAGAAAAACTAAGTACGTGATCCTGTTTAGAATGCTTATATGCATTTTGATCAAAATCGTTAGAGCGGTAAAATTATGCTAACAAATGTTACGAATTTGGATTCGAAAAGCACTGTTACTAAACTGTTTAGCTAAAAACTGAGTACGACGTATTCTTTAGAATATAAACATTACCTAGCAGTTAAATTTTCATCGAAGTCGAAAATGGCGTTTTCGAAATATGAGCAGTTTTTAAAGTAGATACCATTTTCAGCGATTGGGGTGGAAATCGAAGGACGCATTCATGGTTCAAAAAACACTGTTTTGCAACTGTTTAATTCAAAATTGAACAAAAGGTATTACTATGGATTTAAGCATTATCTACCCGCCAGTTACATTTTTACCATAATCGAAAATGGAGTTTTTGAGATATGAGCAGTTTTTTAAAGTACTATTATTAGAGATTTGGGTGGATATCAAAGGATGCCGTCTTTTTAGAGAAAAACTGAGTTTGCTATCAAGTTAATAATGATAATAACGATAGTATCTTAAAAATAAGTTTTTTTTAAAATCGTTTTTACCGTTTTCTAGAAAAAACCAATTTTCAAAACTGCCATTGCTGGACTTTTTAGCGAAAAACTGGGTATGCAGTCATGTTAAACATGCCTACATTAACTCAACTATCAATATTGGTTCAAATCGTTAGAGCCGTTTTCGAAAAAATATAAATTGTTTAATATTTCGTCAAATTTTTATATGGGAAGTACCATTAATATTAGGGCTAGCATAAAAAAAACGCCTCCTAGTGGGAAGCCCACAAACTCTAAATACGAAGTTTGAAACAAATCCGTCCAAGCGTTTAGATTCCCCAGGGGTGGGACAGACAGACATACGGACGGACAGAATTGCGAGACCCACTTTTTGAGTTCCCCTATCATCGTAATATCAGAATTCATCAACTTCATCAGAATTTTTTACGAAAACAATATCTTTCTCTTACTACGTATATAAGAGAATGTTAAAAAAAAACCCACTCAAGTGAATGATTATGAATAGCTAAGCTTAAAACCTGTTGCGCCAACTATTTCATTTTCTATACATATGTACCTAAATGTATCTTAAGTAGATTGTTCAGAATTTGCCACTTATGAAAAACAATACCTTCCAAAACACGATTAACTCTTCCCCCGCTGAAAACGTTCCTAACAAGTTTTCCAAATGTACGCAGTACACCCATCTCATTAATCACTGCTCCCATTTACAAGCAGTTTTCATTTTCAGTGGATAACACCAATTCGCCGAATTGATGTCCCTTTTTGAACACAACCATAACCAAGTAAGTGTTGCTCAACCCAAACTTTCAGCACACACCGGGACGCTGTCCCCAGTTTCAATCCAATCCCGTCTACATCTGCCATGACGATGACGACCGACGTTCCATTAGTAAAGTCACCCTCCGGTAATGATTTTCCATCGCGATATGGATACGTTGTCTATTGCCTTCTGTTGCATAACGTTGCTCCTGTAAAACGGAAAGACGGATATAAATTACGATGAATCGACATTTTAATTAACTGATAAAAGTTTTAATCATTGTACATATTTTCAAGGATATTTAACCGCAAATTCTTAAGTTCAAAATCACTGTATATATACCCAGCAAAAGTTTGACACCACCCGCGAGCAGGGGGTAGAAATGGCAACTTTCGCCAGACGGTTCTCTCTCTAGCTATTACCCAATTGAATCCTGTATCATGTCGCTGTATACAGTAAACTTTCATATTCCATGGTCGAGAAAAGAGACTGGGACACCATAGCCTTTCGGGCGAAATTCAATTTTCCCATTTGGTGCGTTGTTTAAAATTCGCTGGGTGTGTGCTTTTGTGATTGGATTTGGCACACAACTTTTTGGGCCAAACTTTCACTTCGATATGGAAGAGGGAAAGTGTATCCTACGATGTTGGCCATAATAGCATTATATTTAGCTACATTTATATCTTCAAGGCAATATAAGTGCAGAATTTTGTGTTCTTTTTGAAATCTATACAAAGCAATGCGAAAGTTTTGGGCAAATGATCTTGTTGTAGGCGGTAGGTAGATTTTATGAATTAGATGCGACTCACCGTCAAGTGAAATTTGGAATAATTTTCTGACTGAATTAATCTCCTCGGGGTTCAGAGAAAATGTGGCACAGGGAGACGAATTTCAATCCATCTCTCTGCAAAGGTTACCTACTACTAATTGACCCAAATTGTCTTGCAAAAGTATAGGTCCAATTAAGAACCATAGAAGATGAATATTTTTCGACCAATATTTAGTCAGTGCAAATAAAGTTTCTGACATTCAAATGGCTTCCAAGTTCCAAGGACTTAGCAAAACCAGAACCAAGACCACCGACAAATCCGAAATTTAAATCTGAAGAAGGTACACTTCAACTATACGTCGGCACAAACATATACAGAGAGTTAAGTGTTAAATAAAACTCCAAGTTCTATTTACATAAAAAAAAAGCGCATCAAACAACGTAAAACATTCTTGAAAAGTCCTTAAAAAGGAATTTCAAACGCAAAAGACATCAACCAGAGCGCATGGAACCCTAACAACATTGTCCTTAAACTGCAACATAACATACATTACATATATATAAGAAACTTTTCTCTCTAGCACATAGAAAAACTATATCTTTACAACTGTAGTTGGTAGGATCAAACGAAATTATTATAAGGATGCAGCTATCTCTATGTAAAAATATACCTTTAGCAACATATGAGTATATTGTTGCGGATGGGTCTGTGTTGAAATAAAAATAAAGTTTTCCATCTTCCATGGCAGTTGCAGAACAAGGGGTAGCTACTAAAAATTCATAAATGCGGAACAAGTAAGAGCATCACTCACAGTCAGCGAACAACTGAGCAAAAAAAAAATAATATTCTTCCAAACAAAGTACAGCGGGGCCAACAAGTAAGCGACGCTAAATTATTCTATTCCTAGTATGAGTATGAAATAGCTTCTTAGAAGCAATTTTCTTGAGCTTTTTTTTGGCACGAATAGCAACACATTATAGAATTTTTTTTCAGTCCAGTGTTCTGTCGAAATTGACTGGCTGAATGTGTCTCAGAAATCTAACATGAGCCCCAGGAGGACATGAATTGAATAAACGGCCGGCTTCATCAATAGTCAAGATGGCCCTTACTTTACACAACCTATTCTGTCCTATTTGGACCTAAGTGAAAAGTTTTCAGGACTACTCAGGGTGCTGAAACAGAGTTGGATGAATCCTTTGTTGCTGGCACGGGAATATCCAGCCAATTTCGTCCAAGGGGTCCAGTAAAAGATTTGGGCTTTCACTTTGCGGGTTGTGTGTTTACCTACTACCCTACCACAGAAAACTAAATTTGTTACGAACCTCAGTTACGAATGATCCAAATGATGACGGCCCCTAGTAAATAGAGCAAGGACAACGATCTTCGGATCTGCACGTGGAATGTCCGGACCTTAAACAGACGTAAAGGAAGACTAAAGCCACTGCTAAAATCTTCGCGCGCCCTGCCAAAAATTTCATTGTTGTAAAACGAGCTGCCTTTTGACCGCTCGACAGCGGACAACAATAGCGTAAGACTTACCTACATTCCCTTTAAAAAAAAATGTTTCCCATTCTGAAGCTCGTGTATTAATTTTGATATATATTTGTACCCGTCATGCCACTCAACGGTTCGCGCTCCATGGAGGGAAGTCGCTACTTAAAACAGTTCTCGCGACCATATCGATTCCATTTTGATCGCGATCTCTAGTGTGCACTGTTCCATTGGTCCTCTGTATATTCAAAATGAGTTCGTGTGGCATTAGCCTTAGAAAATAAGTCTTAGGCTTCCCCAGCCGTTAAAAATTCGCATCAAGGTCAAGTTCAAAAACATCACCTTCTCCGTTTGGTGATGTTCTTGAAGGATGACACAGTAAAGGAAGCTTTCTACGATCCTCATACGATAAGTACCCGAAATATGACGTCAAAATTGATTTTGATGACTTCAACCCCAGAAACGGATATGAGGGGATCTTTGACGTAGTTAGAAAGTATAGAATGCATGTAACATCATTAATATCATTCTAGAAACATTTGTACAAAACTGGCAAACCAACATCAAAGGCAATTTTTCAAAAGTCCTTTCAAAGTATATAACTCTCAGCATCGCGGACTCGGGCCTAAACGTTACAATGGATAGATATAACTTTGTCTACTTACGATCTACAAGGGGGTATACTGTTTCGGTTATCCTCCGTCTTTTCCCCGAAGACAAGTTGTCACCCTTACCGACCTCAAACAGTGGAGCAAATTCGTATCTGTTCTATACCAGCAACACTTCTTGAAAGCCATGAAGCCAAGTATGTACTAGCCATCCTTCTTACTAGCGGACTGCCGGAGGCTACCAGCGGAGGGTTTGACTATTTCGGTCACCCCTCGCCTTTTCACCAAAGAAGACCTCTCTTTTCGGTAGACGGAGTGCTTCAATCAAGCTATTCAGCACCAATCTCTATCCTGTGGACTGACTGTCAAAAGGAAATATACGGGAGGCAGTCTGCTATGTTTACCCCCATCTTTTTTCAACAGACAATCCAGCCACTGACTTTTGGTCAAGCAGCAAAGCGAACTGGTTCAATCACCCACTACTGCCATGCACCAGTCTCCTCCTCCTTAGTCATGGTCTATCAGAGGCAATAGGCAGGGGGCAGACTATTACGGTCACCATCCACCCTGACACGAAGCCTATATAAGATTTGACTGCCTCAGTCATCATCAAAGCCTACTAACGAGGTAAGACATCCAAATTCGTAAGTAGCAATAGAGTTCCCACTGTAATGTCCGACACATAGTTTTCAAACAGCGATTGGGAAGAAACAGCTTTCGGGCTGTGAAGATATCTAAGAAGTAAGGCCCTCTCTCAAAGAATTCAATTCCAAAAACAGGGAATATTAAACAAGTACTTAATCACCCTGATTCCCGGTTCTCCTGATTTGGCTTTTATAGCGAATGTCTTCGATTTTATTTAACCAGGGACGAGTTTATTCTCCGCCCTTTTCCTTACTCTCCCTTCGATTCCTTTATTATTGGCTGCAGCGTTTTCGCGAGTGCATATTCGGAAGTCCTTTTCTGATTATTCGCATTCATTACCATAATACCGGCTTCTTTTCTAGGATGGCTGATAAACTGTGGTCTAGGCTAATATTATAGGCCGTATAGTGACATCTGGCAACTCCAGGTCGAGTAAGGTCTTCATTGTCCAATGATAAATTTCTTATCCAATAAGATGAAGAAAATGTTCTTTAAATAAACTTCCAAACTTTTCTTGCCTCACATACTGTCCCTCACCTAAGTACGTCTTGTGAAAAAATGTGCGTTTATTGCATTCAAAGTCGGAACTATTCCCCACAAACAGACGCAAAAGAAACCAGCAAAATGGAATATAATCCCTATCCCCCTATTCTTGTTTGGCAATTGCATTCCTGTTGTATTCCATAAATTTGTTTTTGTGTGGATTCTTCCCGCTCTTGGAGTTCGTTTTTTTTTTTTTCGTTCGACTAGCAGAACATCTGCAGTTTTTTGCAAAGGCTGACAGTGGTCTCTAAACTTATGCTACCAATGCCACCAATCGCAACCAGGGCCAAGTTTACTACTCCACATCCTTTCTGCTCCTCTCGTTTATTTTACAAAGAAGAAGCCACAGCTCGCAGAGAATTTCCATCGCCAAGGAATTTTTTTTTTTCTTCATTTTCCCATTCTCTGTTTGTTTGTTTGTTGAATTTATGATGTTTGTTCGACACAACAAATAAAAAGACTCCACATCATTCTTTTCGTTTTAATTTACAAATGACGAGAAGGAAAACTCTTCCTTTTTCATGTCGGAGGACAAACGTATCCGTCTGAGAGATTTTCGTGTGAAAGCACAACTCTATGGTCGAATTTTCTTTTTTGAATAGGTATGAACCTTTTTTTGTCTTCCTTACACATCATCCTGGATGACTGGATGAAGTGTAAAAGAAGAACCTATCAAAGCGATATGCCAATAAAACAGAAACGACTAACGAGCACTTTAAAGAAATAGCCAAAATGGATGGGCTTGCCAAAGTTTGGTGGTCGTTTAAAAACAAAATAAAAAAATTTGTATGCAAAAAAGGAAGCAAATCCTTTACAAGCCAATGATCCGGTGAGATGATGATAATCGAGGGATTCAAGTGGAAAAGTTTGATACATAACGAAGGTTCTTTAAAGTTTTAACCTGTAGATAGAAGATGGCACAATAAGAAACGGAATGGAAAAAAAAGTTTAAACTGGAATTTAATGGTTTTAGATGCTTGGCCAAGGTGTGAGTCAGAGAGGTATTGATTTATAGGGTTTCTGATTACAATTTAATTTGCTTGAAATGAAGGTCAAGGTTATTCGATTGAGTTCATAATTTTACGAGCTTTTTGTTTAGCATTAACATCTAAATTACATTGAGTCTTCTGTTGATTGCAACATCTCAATCTGACGATTAAAAGCCTTTAGGTTCAAATCTCTGTTGAAAGGAAACACATATTTTCAAAGCAATCCTTTCAAAATATCAATATATCCTTCAAGCTGGATATTTATAGACATTCTGACTCCATCCAACAATCCTTTTACCAAAAAAATCTCGCATCATAGCACATATCAAGTGCTGCAAATTTAAAAACAAAAAAAAAGTTTAAAGCCAAAAATTAACATTTTAATTTGCTTTCCGACAAACCCTAGCCCCCACATCTCAGAGAAAACATTTCGAAAAAGCCATTGCTATGTCCAAACGCACACACAGAGAATGCCAAAACCATGGAAATTGCTTTGACCGTTCCACTACCAGCATCCAGCAGCCATATTAAATTTGATGCTTAAAAAACCGCAAAATGACATAAAACTTCTAATGCGGTCCTCAGAATGGCCTTTCCGTCCATCACATCGTCGCACCCTCATGCTATACCCCTTCCACAAAGAAGACCACATAAATCTTCAATTTAAATAAAAACAACCTCAATGGTGGGGTTGCTGTTGTTTTAAAGCAGGACATTGACTTTTAAGCTTTAACGCCATAAAAACACGTTCAGCTGAATGTATCATAGAGATTCTCTGTCTCTCTGCATGTATACAGATTTTTTTTTATGATCCTACTCCGTTCCGGATTCGTTTATCTCTTAACCGCAATGGCCTCTAAAATGCCACAGAGACATAATTAATCCTTGATACTTGTGTGTCCGTTGATGTTGCTCCGAGAGACTGAGCTGTTAAAGGGTGTTCTCTTGATAGTGGGTGCACAGTTTTTTTTTTGTCGAATGCACGAGTGTGTATTAAGTTCCCAAAGGATACGTTCCACTATATAACGAATTTGATGTGCACCCCCAGAGCCACCGTTAATGAGATGTACACATATAAGCGCAGTGCATGTACATTCTAACGAAATGAAGACGACTTCATTTTGGCCGATGTTACCGTGTTGTCGGTGTATGGTGATGATGATGAGTAGGCGAAGGTTGGGGTGGTGAACAATTCAGGTGCGGGTTTGGGTGAAGTGTCGCCATCATCATTAGAATTCACAAGGATATGGTGCACAAAAAAAAATACAAGTTGTGTGCCTTGTGGAATGATAATAATAGAATTCTGTTTGAATAGTTTTATCAAAGGAGACCATAAGGATGCACAGCGCACTCGAACACACACCTGGCATAGTGTGAAGAAAATTGCACTAATAGCGCACTGGTATGGCGTGCTATAGTGAAGCTACTTGTGGATGCGGTTACAATGGGCGCGTGCAATTTGTATGCAATTTTTAGTCCATTGACTTGACGTGAGTGTCCTTATCGCTGGAGAGGGAGACATACACTAAAAATAAGTCGAAGAACGTGCAAAGGGTGCTCTTTCTACTGATAAGGAACATGCCAACACCGCCAAGATGCGATAAAGATAGTAATGCTGATGGTTATGGTGCTTGGACCAAATGGCCTGTTCATTTGCGGTTGTGCTTATGGTTCGGTACGAATAGGAGCGCTTTACATCCTGTGGCATCATTTTGAGGGCACTTCAGGAATTCCTGCACACTAATGAAGTGGATTCGAGTAATAGAGTGAAATGGTGTATAGATGTTTGATTGTCAGCGGTATAGTGGAGTTGTTATGCGTATAAGTGCTTGACATCGATATTAGAGGACAGGATAAAGTGGTCTTTGGGAAAACAGGTCAACTAGTTTTGGTTGACAATTAATTCGGTAAAGGAGCTGCGATGCATATCAAAGTTGATGCACAATTATGTAATATGATTGACTACGCATCAGGTAATGAGGTGGTATAGGGTAAGTCAAAAGGCTCCTCTGAAGCTGTTTGCATTTCATAGTAATAAATCCTTTTTGAATAAAGTTTTCCAGAACTGGGGTAGGTGGCGCATTCATCTGGCGGACAAATTAGAATAGCACCAGGACTATTCAATAGAGAGGCTTCATAACCTCCTTCATTTGATGCCACCTGCCAATTAAGTGCAAGCAACTTGGAAGAGCTTTTTGTATTACATAAAAAAGGAGCCGTTTTTATGTGCGGTACAAGGGTACCGCCTTGTGAGTCACCTGCTACGGAATTTTCTGTGGAATAGTTGCCTATCTTCGACTCTAGCTTGGTTTTCTCTGCTGTCCAGATTCTTTGCCACTCTTATTTGCTGGGCTGTTTCGCCTCTGCAGTTCCATTACTACTAGCGACTTGTTCTTGTACAAGTTGGTACTTAGACTCTATCCCTAGGAGGTTCATGAACGTCACTCCGGCGATTAAGAGAACGACTGGTTCCGACACTTTTCAGTAGGAGCTTCCAACTCTGTCTTAAGGCTTCGTCCCAAATCTTACAACCATCGAGGAGAATCTCATGGGTGATCGACATTGGCAGGCGTCTTTTAATTATAACTGATGGGCCACTCAAGCCTGCTGAGTGATAAAGTGACCTTTACAGCTTTCTCAGATGCGGACTTTATTTGCTGCCAGAAAGTGAGGTGGCGCACAAGTTAAAAGGGACCTCAACCATCTTGGAGTGTGCAACTGGAGGCGGTTAGCCAAATATCGGGCTAACTGGAGAGGCATGTTGGTTGAGGGCCAGGGCCACCCCAGTCTGTAGCGCCATCTAAGTAAGTAAGTATGAAAGTGAGTTCGGACTGTAGTCCAGGGCTCAAGGTACTTCACTGACGTCTTGCTGGATAGGATTTCAGAGCCAATATGGAACTCTAAAATCGTCAAGATATGTATGTTGTAATGTGTAAAGCTACTGAGTAGATGTGTTCCCTTTGGTGGCAATTTCATTCGCATTTTTACAAATAATAAACATTTCAAAACGTCTCTAAATAGTGTCTAAAGATTTCGAGTTGGAACTATCATTTTTGAAATACGAAATTCGTGTAAAATTAACTCAAGAATTGAATAAAAAACTAGTTTATTTCAACTTATAAAAAGTGATAAAATATATTTGTTTGGTAGTGAGCGTTATTAAAGTTTCCGAAATAAACGTTAAACACTGACACAATCGCATATGTACGGGAGCGGTAAACGAACCAGAGCGAACACCTCTCTGGAATCTGAGAAAAACTCACCTCAAGCTCCCGCTCAGAAAATCGCCGTCGCGGTCCCAATGGATGATAGCAGAATGTGGGAGAAAATGGATGAGAAGCTGTCAAAACAGAGTGAGTTTATCATCTCTCTTCTTTCTGCCCAAATTGAAAAATCTGAGCAGAAATTATCTAAAGATATCGAAGCTCAAATTGCTGACATAAATATAAACTTAAGTGATATAAACAAACGCGTCACACAACTCGAAACTACAAACTTAACAACGAATGCGGATGTTGACACATTAAAAGCTGATGTAAACAAACTTAACTCGTCGATTACTACGATCAAAACAGAACTCACTGTAACAAAAAATATATTGTCAACTACCACTACGCAGCTCAATGATGTCAAAACCGAACTTGCTAGTGCAACAACACAAATTAACGCAATGGAAATAGCACAGGAATCACAAAACAACAAATACATTGCATCCGATGCTGTTCTCTATGGCATCCCGCACACACAAGATGAGAACTTAATATCGTATTTTAACAATCTATGCCACACTCTCGAAATCACACCTCCAACGATCAAAAGTATTTTTCGCACTCGCTCGGTAAACAAAATCACTAAAAACTCGGCGATACTTATCAAATTTCAATCACCGTATGACAAAAATTTTGTCTTGAAATCGATAGCCAAGTACCGCAGCGAGCCAAACAAAAAACAACTGTTTCTGCGCGACGTTGGATTAAATCAATTGTTTGATAAGAAAACGCCTATCTTTCTTCGCGAGTGTTTGACGAAAAGAAATCATCTATTGCTGCAGAACGCGCTTCGTTTAAAAAAAGCAAAACAATTGTCATCAGTCTACACGATGCGTGGATTTGTTTACATTAAACGTCACTCTGATGAGAACGCTCGTATAATAAAATCTGTCGAAGACCTGAATGGAGTTGCCATGCCTATGCACACGTCACATTGAAAATTAAGCTCTTCTCAAACTTTTTTTTTTTTTTCATTTGTTCTTATAATTTTTTATTTTTTTTTGTTTTGTAATAATTTTCTTTCTTTTACATTTTTATAAAATTATTCAAATCTTTCCTTTTCTTTTATTTTTACTCTTTTTATTTCATTCTAAACCTTTCAGTATATACCTACTACATTATTTTGCTTTGAGTTAAAAACATATATTAATAATTAGATAGCTAATGGACTTCGAAGTTTTAAATGGTGGTACCAGTTATGAGTCAAGTGGAGAGATTCTGCGTTCAATGGTTAACGTATTAACTACACAAAAAAACGGTCTTAAAATTTGTCACATAAATGCACAAAGTTTGTTGCCCAAAATTGATGAGTTCAGGTGTACATTTGAAGGTTCCAAGGTTGATGTAGTCTGCGTCTCCGAAACGTGGCTTAACAGTAATCATAAAGATCAAATAATTAGACTGGGTGGATATAGGAGGCCTTTCCGTGGAGATAGACAAGGACGCATCGGTGGCGGTGTAGCTATCTATGTACGCGAAGGTATTAAATGCATACCTAAATACAAATCTGGCGGTGATAGCGCTATCGATTATGTGTTTGTGGACCTTGTCTGTGGTGGAGACAAGTTACTTGTCGGAACGGTATATAGGCCAAATAAAAATATCAGCCTATCCCCATTCTTCCTATTGATGGAGGAAATGTGCGTTCAGTCATCCCAAATAATTATAGCCGGAGACTTTAATAGTAACCTTCTACTTGAAAGAAATTTAGTTGACGGTATGGGAACATTTAACTTGTTTCCAGTGAATACTACTGTTCCAACACATTTTTCTGAAGATTCAAGGACGCTCTTGGATGTCTTTTTTGTAAGCGATATTAGTGGGGTACTTTTTAAAGATCAGCTTTCAGCACCAGGGTTTTCGAAGCATGATCTTATTTATATTACATTTGATTTTGATATTCAGTGTTCAGATGTTTCGTTTAAATATAGGGATTTTAAGCGAATCGACTATGCTGCTTTGGAACAAAGTGTTCGAAACGTCGATTGGGACTTCATTTATTATTTACCTTCCACGAATGATCAAATTAGCTACATTAATTGTGAAATATTATCGCTTTTTAACACTCATGTGCCACTGATTACAAAAACGCGTAAACATTACCAACGGCCATGGTTTACACATCAGCTTCATCAACTTATAAAACAACGAAATCGAGCGTTTGATAATTGGAAACGTTATAGAATTGAGGAATATAAAGAAAACTATCGAAGCCTACGTAACCTAGTTACAAATAAAATACGATCCGAAAAAAAATTGTTTTACTCTCACCATTTAAGCCAATCTTTGAGTGGGCGGCAGTTGTGGAATAATCTACGTGAGATAGGAGTCGCAAAGAAAAAGGGCTCAGAAAATGTTGATGATGTAGATGGTAATGATCTTAATCAACAATTTGTTACTCTACCTTTCCCCCCGCTGTCTATAGCGTCTCCCTTTCGTGAAAATGAGGTTTCCGATTTGCAAAGTGAATTGGTCAATACGTTTTCCTTCTCTAGAGTAGAGAGCACAGATGTTGTGGAAAGTTTTTTGTCAATTAAGTCAAAAGCGGTTGGAATAGATGGCATACACCCAACGTTCATCATGGCAATTTTGCCTATTTTACTGCCATATATCACGCACATTTTCAATACTATTTTAACAACAGGTGTTTTTCCTGATCAGTGGAAAATGGCAAAGATAATACCGATTGCTAAAAGCTCAAGTAGTACTGATTTCAGACCCATTTCAATACTACCATTTTTATCAAAGGTATTTGAAAAAATTGTTCAAAAGCAGATTAATTGTTTTATCCAAACGGGTAGTATTTTATCACCGAAGCAATCTGGATTTAGGAAAAAACACAGCTGTTCTACAGCACTTATAAATGTTATTGAAGATATAAGAGGAGCCTTAGATGATGGAAATGTAACATTTTTAGTACTACTGGACTTTTCGAAAGCTTTTGACACCGTTGACCATGAAAATCTTTGTAAAAAGCTGTCAAGGTTGTATAATTTTTCATATTCCGCCACTAAATTGATGAACTCATACCTTATTGGCAGAAAGCAAGCTGTAATGGTGAACGGAAACCTTTCTAATTTCCTTCCTACCTACAGAGGCGTTCCACAAGGCTCAATTCTTGGCCCACTTTTATTTTCTCTTTATATAAATGAACTTCCTCAAACTGTATCATCTGAAACATCCATTCAAATGTATGCAGATGATGTTCAAATGTACAAAAGTTGTCCTCTTGGACTAATTGAAGACTGTGTCTTTGATATAAATGAGGACTTAAGAAAAATTTTATTGTTCGCTCAAGGTAATGGGCTCTTCTTAAACCCAAGTAAGTCTAAGTGTCTTATTATTTCAAAAAAACCGGTAGATTCTTCATACTTTCCAACAATCATACTTGACGGTGCTCCACTTGAATATGTTGAGACCGCAAAAAACTTAGGAATGGTGTTTAACCGGAATCTTACCTGGAATTCTCACATTAATTCAGTTGTAGGGAAAGTTTATGGAGTGCTCCGTTCGTTGTGGCCAGCGCAATATTATACTCCCCAAAAAACCAGACTATTGCTTGCAAAAACACTCTTAATACCTATATTGATATATGGATGTGAGATATATTGCAATTGCGACTCTAATAGTAGGCGAAAACTCAACGTTGCATACAACAGCATCGCTAGATATATATACGGCCTAAAAAGATATGACCGGATCTCATATTTTTCAAAAACTATATATAATCTTACATTTGATAATCTCATCCGATATCGAACCTTAGTTTTATTATTTAGAATAATGGATTCACATCAACCTTGTTATCTCTTCATTAGATTGCAAATGTCCTCATCAAGTAGATCGCAACAAATTACACAATTTCGATTCTCGAGCTTAACCTCTGAACGTCAGTTTTTTGTAAATGCCACTCGGTTATGGAACTGCCTACCGCGTCATATTAGGCGAATTGGGGACCTCGGGTGTTTTAAGAAACAACTGGCGGCACATTTATCCCTGAATTAATTTTTGTTAAATGGGTTTTGCTTTTTCCTTGATATCCGTGGTTTTAACCAAAGCAAAATATATAAATATATAAAAATATTATAAATATATAATGTAGGTAAATGTAATACAGTAAATGCAAAAAATCGTAGAGTAAAATTGTTTATAGAAATAAAACGTAAATTTGCAAAAAAGCATTATTAAAGAAAAATGATTTTAAAAATTATTTGATAAGCTAAATTATAATGTATTTAAATTTTTTATCTAAAGTAGCTTATAATTGTTTTAATACTGAAGCTTGTATTAGCTATAAGATATTGTATCTTAAAATGCAAGCCTACAAAGAAATAAATAAATAAATAAATAAATAAAATATGTTTATGAATGGGTCTCATTTACCTGATTTTGTTTCCTCTGTTCATTTTCGGTATGTCATCAGTAGGGGTCATCTCCATCCGATCGTAGGAGATATTCCACAGTTTAGATCCCAGAATGGAGCCCAGCGTAACTCCAGCAAGTGTTATACCTTTCTGGTGGGTTGCTTCCATCGCATCCTATATCAATTCCTGTTAGTGTTTCATTATCCGCAAGAGAAATTGTGGAAGATATTCTCAAGGGCGACCAGCCTTACCATTTTACACGACTGAGTTGGACATTTCTGGGTCTTTTGGACGGCTCTAAATATTTATTTGCTCTTGGAACTGCTGTGGCGAGTCGCGTCTTGGATCAGCCGATTAACACGAAATTGCGACTTTTCCGAAAGAACGCCTCCCATCCCAGCACGGACTCAGCTGTAAAAACACCTTCTACTCCTTTTCCATTGCTTCACACTTTAGCCATTTCCCATATGCATATGTACTGTCAATGTAACCACGGATCGATAAAAATTCAAGATCTTCCCCGATTCACATATAAGTCCGCCTACCCTCTCAGTCTCAGTAGCAATCATGCATACCAACTTCCTAAGCGGAAGTAACAGCGCATTAAATCACGAGTTCAACTCACTTGTAAGTTGAAATCTCTTCGATTTCATGTAGTACCTCCTTTTCAAGGATCTTCCGGAGCTCATATATAATTTTGTTCCAACAGCCACAAAGCCCACCCAGAACAAAACAGGCGGAAAAAAAAATAAAACCCCCAAAAGAGAGAGAAAGTGTTTCCTGTGCGAAATTATTGCCAAATAAATAAGCAAATCCTTTTCGAACTATAAATTTTTCGTTTGCAGCTTAGTCTCTTTCCATACTCCTGTTCGAGGTGAATGAAAAGGATATCTAGGTGAATCGTATAATGGGGTTCCCTTGAAATTACAGACTTGAGGGTGTATCATTTCGATTTGTTATTCTTTCAGTATTTCTTTTTTTTAAGGATTTGTGTCTTTGCGGGTCTACATCCCATAAAGTGATACCTTTCCGATTCCGTATATTTTTTTGTGGTGGTAGATACTTGCTTTGAATTATACTTTATCCATAGCATTGGAAGAACTCCCAACAACCGCGCACTCTGCCATGGTAGATAGGTTGTCAGACAGTTAACCAGTGAGTTTACTGGCACGCCTTAGTTGCTGCTATCCTTCAGAACTCTCATTTATTTATTTTTTTTTATATTTTTTTTTGTTGGTAGCACAGCCCTATGCCAGTCAAGGAACACAAGCGAAAGACTTTATTTATTATGCAGATAAATTTCATAGGATATGCGCTTGTAAATGTAGACATTACGAGTGGAATCCTTAAATAAACTACACACTTCGTAAATTTTTCTTGAGCTGTGTTCTATTCGTGTTTTTTTTTTTTCCTGTTGTTCGCCTTCCTCCAAAATGAGTAACAGTATGATGGGGGTACCCTCTTTGGGATGTGTTTTGTATTTTACATTTTCTCAACATGAAGATTGATGCGTCTTGTAGTGGATACAAGGATCTGTTTGCCACAGTGGGTGGTTTTCACCTTTTGTCTGGATTTGGAGGCGATTATCAATTTTAGAATGAAATTACTCCAGGAGAGTTGGTGGGGCTCATTCCAAAGGCCATGATGGAGTAATTGATGATTTGCCTTAAGTTGTGGAATGCGTTTTACTTTCAATCGCAAGTGAGCTTGAAAATTAGGCAATTTGCGGAAAAGGATAACATTTATCTCTTTGGTGGATCTAGCAATGTGCTGCGATGGGGTATTTTGGCCAGGAATTCAATCGGATTTAAAAGGTGAAATAAATTTCTCAATATGGCAATGATGGGTTTGTTCTCTTGAAAAAGGATTTAGTTGGTTTGGTTTTGGTATTCTTATTTAATTGGGAGTTTGGGAATAGCAGTTTTTGTTAAAATATCTATTGGCTTTTTTTTTTTTTCATTCTCTCCAGTGCGTAGCAAAGCACACTAGTTACTTCTGTAACGGGAGCAAAGCGCCGTATAAATGGTAGTTATATTATATTTAAGACGAAAGTTACAAATCTACACTACACACTTCACACCTGACCCTTGGACGTAGAGGCTTCAAATTTGGCATGTATAGGATAGGTTGGATGTATGCTCAATCATGATGATTGTGATGAAGGTGTGTTTTTAAGAAAATGAAAATGCAACCTCTTCACTACTCTAACTTTACTTTAGGTACTAAAATCTTTATATGTACGAGTATATATAATTTTTTTGTACGTGTTTGTAACCGAACTCCTCCTAAACGGCTGGACCGATTTTAATGAAATTTTGTGTGTGTGTTTGAATGGGTCTAAGGATGGTTTAGATTCACAATTGGATCCGGTAGGGGGCGCTTCCACAAAATTTCAAATAATAAACACTCAACAATACAAAAAATTTGAAAAGCAAGAATAAGCTCTTGAATAAAATTTCAAATAATAGACACTCAACAAAAAAATAAGCATCAATAAAATTTCAAATAATAAACACTAAAAAAAATATCAAATAAAATTTCAAATAATAAAACGGCCGCAGAACAATTGACGGACAATGAAAATGTACGAGCAGGCAATACAACATTTGACGGGTCCGCTAGTGTGTATACATATAATAAAACTGTAGGAATTTTCTTTGTCAGTTAAAAACTCGAAAATTACTGGACAAATTTCGATGAAACTTTTTTTAAAATGTTGCTTAAGACTGCGAAACTGCTATAGGCTATGTCGTTCATAGCAACGTCCCTTGGAACAGTTTTTAGCCAAAATGTATTTTTTCAACTGAAATTATATAAATGTCCTTTGTCTCCTAAAAGCTCGAAACCTACTGGACAGATTTCAATGAAACATTCAATGTGTAATCTTAAATGGACCAAATATAAGTTTGTTTGTTTGCTAAAGGCGAGCGGCGCAAGGCGACCACGAGTCAGCTAGTATATAATAAAATTCAAAAGGTATTTCGAGTTTGATCCACTGAAGTGGTTGAATATTGAAGGCTGGTCCCGAAATTCTGTGGATTCTAGCAACCGTAGTCGTTATCAGTTGTGGAAGAGCGTATGTTATGGCTGATTCCAGCCGCCACATACTCACTAAAAAGGGATTGGTTTTTTGTAGGATAAACATGTATTGGCAACCCTAATTCAGTTGTACATAATGTACTCATTTAATCTTTAACTGCTCTTATTCATCTTTGTTACATTCTTTTAGTTTGAGTTTAATAAAAGCATTCATTGTATGAAGACGTGTCTCTCTTTTCTTTCGTCGTTGTACCGGTTCGATCTTTTGTGATTGCTTCGCCAACATTTTTAAATTCGACCTCTAAGAGTTGAAAAGAGGGTTGCAAAGCCCCCTTGAATTTATATGGGAGAAAATGAAAGCCAATGCCTAAACGGCTAGATGTAGAAGTTTCAAGATTATGTTATTTTATTTTCACTTTCAGGACACTTACTAAAAAAGGATTTTACGAAATTTGTTCTCTAGTGGGTACAAAAAGGAGGGTGCAAACTTTTTTCCCTTACATTTCTTCATGCAAATTCAACTTTCCATAATATTCATAAATCGAAATCAAAACTAAAAAGCTTGAAAAGGTTTTTATTCAATACTTCACCGATTATTTTAAGCTATCACTCATCTTTTTGCTCCATCCAAAGGTCGAACAACATTAAATTTAAAACAGATTTTATTTTTATGCAATAAAATGCGAAGAGTTAGAAGCATGGACGTTAACAAAGCCGAATGAAGATCTTCTTGGCGCTTCGAACGCAAAATTCTTAGAGTGGTTTTCGGTCCCGTTTGCGTTGACCAGCTTTGGAGGAGGAGATTTAACAGCGAACTCTACGAGCTGTACAGCGACATCAAAAAATAAATAGGCAGCGCAACAGGCGGTAGACACCCAAGGCCTAGCTTCTCGCAACCATTCGTTTTGTGTGAGTTTCTATTTTTGGAACGAATGGAAGGGACCTACAATTATATGCCGAGTCCGAACGGCTGAATTGAGAAGCTTTTTCAGGAAAGTCATACTCTCGGATGTTTGTCAGACGTTCGCGAGAGGTGGCGCTGTAGAAAAAACCTTAAGATGTAATTTGTGTTTTTCCGGGGATCGAACCTGGGATCCCTCGCACAGTAGTCCAGCACACTAACCACTGCGCTACTGCGTCCACAGCGACATCAACCTGGACAGAAAATAACGTATCAGTCGACTAAGATGCTCGTAGCTAGGACATGTAGTGCGAATGGACACCAACGCTCTGGCCCGAAAACTCAACCAACTTGGAGTGCGCAAGTATAAAGGCGATTAGCCAAAGATCGGGCTCACTGGAGAGGCATGTTGGTTGAGACCCAGGTCCACCCCGGTCTGAATCGCCATCTAAATAAGTAAGTTTAATGCAAAAAAAACTTATACTTATGGATAGACACTCAATTCGGTTCTTTTTTTTTTAATTATTCTGTCAGTTTTTAAGGACCGAGTGAAACTGGGCGGCTCTGCTAGTCTCTATATACATATAAAACTGAATACAACGCGTCTGTTTGTCTTTTATACATATTCAGAATCCTTATCCGATCTGATAATTATGGACCGTATAACGTCTGTGAGACTTCTTAGAGTGTTACTAGCGCTATGGGAAGGGCTTCGGATTAAGGGGAGTGGCACCTCCCATACAACATACAAACAATTTATACATATATCTTGTCGCCTGCAGCAGCCATAGGTATCTTGCCTTTTGGACGCATTTTACAAAATTGAGGGGGGATTTGACAAAGGGGCGTAGCACCTCCTACACAAAATAGGATTCAAAACTCTATATGTCGACAGTCAGGTTAAGTTATAAGATCTTGGAGCATGGATGTGCATTGGCTGTCCTTATCTTGACATTTGTCAACAATTTAGACATAAATTTTGGTAAATGGACGTATATGTATATTGCCTCTTGGAAGCAATTTACTAATTTTGAGAGGAATTGGACTATGGGACGTGGCACCTCCTACACAAAAAAACATTTGAAATCCAATTTTGTCGACAGTCAGCCAACTATTCAGTCAACTAGACTTTGGTTACAAGAATTACTTTCCGGCACTATTTGAAACAGCAAAACTAACAGAAAAGTCTGTAACTCATTAGAAATTAATCGCTACTTATCGCCCAACATGTTTAGTAGGTGCCGCAGGACTGTTAAGAATGAGTCACTGCACTTGAAGTATATCCATTCCCTCGGATAATTCAGAGTTTATCAAGCTAATCTCTGTAATTTTCCTCACAAGCGAATGATTCCCAATGTACGCTCCCTGATGCTCGTCAAATTATATAATCTGCCTCCAACATGCCTCGTTTTTACCTTGTTACCCTACAGCATCTGTCTTTCTTCATTCACATATTTACACCTCATAACTTTCAAATGTTGCAAAACACATCACCTTATCCCTACAGCATTATCTTCTAATCTGCTCCTTAAGTTTTTTTTTATCCATATTTCTGTACGCAAACCTTTTATCTTCATGTTCAACACCGCCCAAAGCGCAGTTTCTTTGTTTATCCTTCCGCAGTTATGAAATTCACTTCCTTCTGGCAGCCCCAGACAAAGGCGAACAATATATGAAAATGTGGCCACCATCCCTTAGACTAGAGCGCAAATATAAAGATGAAGCGATCCTTATTATTAAATAGATTCGTGTATAACCGAGACATCTCCCAATCTCCCATACCCAAAATCATTTATCATAACCACAACCATAAAAACATCATCAGATACATTGACGATGGCAATAGCATATGTAGCTGCCGAGTAATTTCGTGAATTTGCCATACATTTCCAGAGTCTCGCACACACAAAAGCTCCTGTCATCCAGTGTACATTATACCACACACCCACCACCGTCAACGTACAGGGCCAAACAAACAAAAGGAGCATCCATTGCCTAATGGTTTATGCAAAAAGTGCGCACAACGTACGAGGAGCACAGAACAAGACAGATTGAATAAAAGGATGCAAACAACAAAGCCTGTCATATTGTAAGTCCTTCATGTGCCATTATCAATATATTCGACGCGCTATGTGCTTAGCTGGGGTGCAAGAACATAATTCTCCGTGGATAATAATGCAATAGCTGACACTGGCTGGGGATTAGGGGTAGCACAACACCACGCACTTTTCCCATTTCGATTGTCCTTTCAATCACTTTGAAGATTTCTTATTAATTTCCATAAATCTCATCTATCATTTTATTTGGAAACCCCTTGCAGTCGGTTGGATGACACTAATGTCCTTATCAATATCACTTGAGTGCATCACGTCACCACCCTTATTTTACATTCCAAAGCAACTTTATGACTTTGGTTCGATGTCCACTCGGCCATTGTCGAATCCATAAAAACCGGATATGACGCTTTGACAAAAGGACACGCGGCGGGGAAAGAGCTTGGGCGAGCTGTTTGTTTTTTTTTTTTTTCGCGTAAACTTCCACAATAATGGATTCCCTGGTCAGTTGGTCCTGGACCATTTGTTAAAAACTGTCTGCAGCTCGTCGAGGATTCTATTTGTTTTGCTTTGGTAGATTTGTAGATTTTTGTTTCTAATGGAGGGTTGTGTGTCAGTTTGTCCTTTGTGTTGTTGTAGTCTCAGCATGGAGAGGGGATGGGATCCTTCTGGAGGAAGATGAATGGAAAATGTGTTAATACCGTCTGACAGGTGTAATATACAATTTTTCATTTCATTCGGCAAGCGGGTTTTTCGGTTTCTTTTACTTATTCTCTGGAATTTTTCAATTTTTTTTTTTTTGTTTTCCTTAAGGGGTGTGTGTTCGTGTGTATGTTTGTATTGCAAAAGCAATTACAGCGATATGGGAGTTTTGTTTGTTCTTTTTTATGCCATTTTGTTGGCAAGAAGGAGACGAAAGCTTCAGAATTACCGGGAATAACATGTGACAGTGAACTACGATTAATGGTCCTTGTGGCTGATTTCGATTTGCAGATAAGGGATGTAAGTAAATACCCGTATGTTGTAGGTATATCGCCATCTATTTATGTATAGTTTCGTTTCATCTTTCGTATTTAAATAGGGGAGGCTTGGAGCCTTTTATATTGGCAAAGAACGTACACTTTTTCTTTCTCTAGTATAGGGTGAGGGGTTGGTCCTTTCGCAAAAACCTAAAATCTCATATCTAACGCTAATATATCAGACAATTTTAAAGTACAATTGACGACAAGTTTTGAAATGAAACGTGCATTTTATGAACTACAAAGTTGCCTCACGAGCTATAAGAAGTGGCCCTTTGAAATCAAATGCACTCCAAAGCAAAAACTTCGGGCAACACTACTGACTATAATGGTCGCTCCCTCATCACTTTCAGAGAAATGCGGCTCAATGACGCCAAAACCCACAAGAAGCGGTAACGGAAATGCAAAGACCACTAGCCATGGATATCGGAAAATAAGGCTTAGAAGTAAACTCTTTCGATGTGCATCTTTAACAGAGAAGAAGTAATGACCAGGACTTGCAGGCAGCAAGGCGGTATTGGCCTTAATTGACGGCACTGTGGCCTTAATGATAAAAGGAAGGGCTATAAACCACCTTCCTCTAGTGTCTATTATGATATAACGAAGAATTCGCGACAAGTGACATTGACTAAGGCGGTTACAAATGCGTTCCACAACAGACCTTGAGTCTAGCTTCTGTCAATCGTGTGTGTAAATTGTTATTTTTAGGCCTACATTTTTAATGTCTTCTTGGATTTTCGACATACACTCGCGATAGATGGCGCAGAAGAAAATGCCGTAAGGTATAATTTTGTTTGGGGTTGAACCGGGTGCGGGTACCCCCCGCTTACCAGTACAGCTCATCGAAGCCGGTCTTAAGAGGAAGTAGAAAAGTAGAGCCTGTCAGCATCATTCAAAAATGAAAATAACAACAAAACTTCAAATAAAAATCCTTGGAGGGTCTCATTTGAAGACCTTTCTAAGACAGAAAGGTGCAGCTTTTCGAATCCATAAAAGGGTGCTGAGCACTTGCCTCTTTTGGAGGCGTGTAGTTAATTTGATATTAGCAATTCCTTCGATATGAATCTCGATGATTCTCTCAAGAGCTTATAAAGGGTCCGCCATCTAACGTTTTTTTTTTTCAACTAGTGCTTATTTCGCGAATGGTAACACTTAGCTCATGTTTGATTTGACAGATAATTAGTTTTATCCTTCCGCTGAACGAATATGGTTGTGTATACGCTTGAACAACGCTGGGAAATATTGCGACATTACTTTGAAAATCATGGTAATGTTGCAGAATGTGTGCGAAAATTGCGTACGGATTTTGGAAGAAGAGAAGCACCGTCAGCTCCGTATGTTCGTTATCTTGTGAAAAAAGTGAAAGAAACTGGCATCCTCATCGATAAACCAAAGCGTGAAAAGCCAAAAACAGTGCGTACACCCGAGAAAATTGCTGCTGTGGCAGAAAGTGTGCGTGAAGCGCCATAAACATCAATTCACCGTCGTTCTCAACAATTGAACATTTCGGAGACATCATTGAGACGAATTTTGCATAAAGACCTTGGTATGACGCCATACAAATTCCAATTGGTTCAGGAGTTGAAGCCAACTGACCATCGAATGCGGTTTCGCTTCGCTAAGTGATCCTTGAGTAGATGCCGATTTTGCCAAAAAAATCATCTTTTCAGATGAAGCTCATTTTGATCTTGGAGGGTATGTAAACAAGCAAAATTGTCGCATATACCCAAAACGAGTCACTGTTTGGTGCGGATTTTGGTCCAGAGGCATAATTGGGCCATTTTCTTCGAAAAATGAGCAAGGAGTGGCCGTTACATTCAATGGCGATCGTTATCGGGCCATGTTGAACGAATTTTTGTTCACAAAAATTGAAGAGGAGGATATTGGCAACATTTGGTTTCAACAGGACGGCGCTACGTTCCACACAGCCGAAGCTACACTCGATGTTTTGCGCCCTATTTTTGAAGATCGCATTATCAGCCGCAGAGCTAATGTCGTTTGGCCACCGCGGAGCTGCGATTTGACACCGTTGGACTATTATTTGTGGGGTGCCGTAAAAGATAAGTGTTACGCCGACATGCCAGAGACATTTGACGCTTTTAAGGACAATATTCGTGAAGCCATTGGTGAAATACAGCTGCACACAATCGATAATGTGCTTAAAAATTGGACCGATCGTGTAGGCTACTGCATGGCCAGCCGAGGCAGCCATTTGAATGAAATTATTTTCCATTATTAACCGGAAGGATTGTACTTTCAAATAAAAAAAGAAATTTGAGAAAATATTCAGTAGTTTTTTTTTATAGCATTTTCAAAAAAAAAAAATAAAAATTATTTGGAGGACCCTTTAGAAGTAAATGAGACAGACTAATTGATCAGAAGTCATTGGGATGTACGTAGAAGGTCTAACCTGACTTTAAGATGAAAGCAACTTTGACCTCTTTCCAAGATGACAGGGTATGTCCGCGGTGCAGAATTTGACTTAGAATTTCTTTGGCAGTATGAAAGGCAGTTAAAATGTCAACGATTCCTGACAACTCTTAAGATGCGAAGCTATTGACACTTTAGTTTCTTCTTTCATATTGACAATGGAGTGAGAGAAATTCATTGACAGGGTGATAGGTGAAAGCGCATATAGGCTGGACAAATGGAGACCGCAATAGAGACCTAGATTCAATGACTCTTCTGATTCCAATTCTGCGCAGGGGTTCCTTAAGTTTTTTTTTTTTAGTACTCTTGTTACAGTCAGTGGGAGCTATTAATACATCTTTGGAAAGTCGAGAGGCAGTCAGCGTATATTAGAACAGCCCCATTTTTTTCAAATTTATTTTTTTTATATTGCCATCCGAATCGGTTAAGTTAAGGCTACTTTATGTTTTAGGAGCGAGAACCAGGACCGGATTAGGAACTAAGGTCCAACGATGCATTGCTCATAACGCAATCTTTCCAGGCAATATTTGTGCTAAATTTTGAATCGGCCACAATCAGAAACGTGAAGCTTTTAAGTTGAAAATTTTAAGGAATACCTACGAATATAGAGTGCTAGAGCTTCAAACATATTTGCAACAATGTTCATCTTGGAGTCGATCACGTATTTAAATCCATCGTCTTAACCAAACACTGATAGGTAGATAGCAATCCTCAAATCATGTTACAATATGTCTGCTTGACATAACTTACACTTTGTCTAATTAAAAAAGAGTTTGTTGTGACGTATGTTCTGTATAATTCTACTGATAGATGTAGCTTGTCAAAATCACTCCAATTAGTCCCTATGCAGTACAGCGTGTCGTACGCCATTAACAATCTAACACCAATTACAGAGTACACTCGACCAATTCGTAAGACACACTTGCAGATGTACATGCACATGCGATATCCTTAATTCTATTTTGGGGTGTGCAGCATACCCCCCAGGGGATTGCATTCAAGTCGATATCCTTACTTGACAGTCTTAAGACTGATTATTGTCATTCTTTTTGTATGGCGTATAGGATATATGGAATCAATCCATTATTCTTGAACGATCTGGAAGCGGAATAACATGTCCTTGTCCAGCCACGCGCATCTTATGCCATTAAAAACAGATAAGGGTCAGCCGAGTGCTGCATCATTTATAGTGAATGCGTCAAAAACACACAAATACGAGTATATATCCCAATCACATGTCCCAGAGGGTGAATGTGAAATTCCACCCTCAACCGGTCTCATACAAAATACCAGTAAATTCGTCGCCTTATTATTTTCACGTGTGAAATTATCCCCATCGTCGTTATTGCCCTTGATAGTCCTCATATGGCATTTTTTTGTAATTACTTACTGACTGCAAGCTAATTATAATCTTCTTATCGATTTTAATGGATGTTCAGTGTTCATTTTTGTTCAGTGTTCATTTTTGTTCAGTTCATTTAACCGTTGCAAATCGTAGGCGTTACTGCCATGCCAATTTGTGTTATTAATTCCGCGCTTTTAATTTATCCCGCACTCATAAATTTAATTTTTTTTTTATTTCCAATTGAGATGAGATTTTGTCTCTGATCAGATTCATATTCACGATTCCACCAGTTCGATGGGGATGCATTAAATTCCTTTCCATTTGTATAATTACAAAGAGGACATGCGGACAGAGAAATGCTCTTTTGCACGATACATATGTACACGTATGTATGTGAGTCAGTTGTGCATTTCTCACATTTTTTATTCATTTTTAATTTGAATGAGGAAAATATTGCAGATATTAAAACTGATAGGTAGAGAAAATCAGAAACAAAGGCTAGAGGTGTCGAATACTCGACAGTGAGTGGATTTTTTAAGTGGAATAATTGCGATTGCAATTAAAAAATATTTTAATTGTCCTTGCAGGGAGGTAAAAGCCGTACAAATGTTATGAATTGAGGTTATATTGTCTATACGCAGCAAAGGACAGCTGAGGTCATGAGGGGCATTTATTATGATTTCAAGTAGGCACGTGTGATGTGCACACTTTAGAGGTAGGTGTCATGGTGTTAAAGGCTGCGGTAAGCACATCTGAGCTATGTAATTAAACAGAAAACTTTGGTTAGGAGTCAATTATTCTGCAGGAGCAGAGAAGGTGGGAGACAGAGACCTCGTCCTCCTCATATCTGCAGCTTCTACAAAAATTATTTGAAGAAACACCAGGCACCAAGTGATGACACCTAATTTATTATTTTTTTTTAAATACTTCTCCCGGGAAAGGCGAACCTATAACACTTTGTCAGCGCGAGCAGTTCGACTTATTGGAGACCCTACACTCACATCGAACCTACAACCGTTGGTGCATAGAAGACAAGTCGCTGACCTATGCTTGCTTGCTCTATAGGTACTTCCATGGTAGATGTTCCGATGAACTTAAAGACATTATCCTTCGAAATGCAACTCATGGGCGCCCCACAAGACAGGCTGCTAATGCTCATGACCATACAGTACACTTGACAACCGCGGGGACTTCAACTTTCCAAAACTCCTTCTGTTACAGGACAAGCAAACTTTGGAACTCGCTTCCTGGGTTGCAGAACTAACATACATCTGCAAACATCTCGGGGCGTTGTTGAAGCGCCTTTCCCGGGAGAAGTATTTAAACGAAATAAAAAGAGGATGTTGTGCGAAGTGCTCCACACAAGCAGGCTAATTGTTGGACCTTGTTTAGATAGTTGATGTTTATGGCCTTATCTTGTGCAGTCCTCCAAACAACCATTCCGTACGTGAGTATCGGTCACGATCTTATAACCAAAATATGGAGCCAATGAGCTATAATAGGTTCCAACTCACATTTTTTATCAATGGCTCTTTAAGTCCTGCTCCAACTTATCCGTCGCCACGTCTGTTTCGAATGGTTGCAATACTGTCAAAATAACACCATCTTCAATGTTAGGCTGTTGCAGCGATAATGAGGAGATATTATGTATCTTGCTATTTCTATTGACACATTTGGCTCACCTTTAGCAGTAAAAAGTTCCATTTTCGTGCCATTTCTGGCTAATTCGTTTGCTCTACCCAGTTGACCCTATGCCTGGTATGTTCTGGGTGGCCATTAGTGATCTTTAAAAGATATTAAAGGTCCGTAACAATAATAATGTCCGATTCATACACTGGCGATCACTAGGATGAGGCCATTTCGATTTTCACTCTTTATACCTGTTGGAAATTTTGTACCCGGAAACTATTATTAACTCTGAACAGGTACATTTTTTTCCAAAAGGCTAAATAAGAAACGACGGCTGTAATTTCCCAAGATCAAACAATGAACTACTTGAAAAGCGTATAAGAAGATGCGCCACTAGGATGAGGCCATTGCGAATATTTCGTTGCAGGAGCGATCTTTTTCAAAGTGTTGTTAAGAATATTTAAAATAGCGTTGAAAAGAACTGGTTTTATTTAGTTTAAAAAAATGGGTTCCGCAAAGATTTTGATAGCGACAGAAAGAGGAAAAATAGATGCTTTCAAGGAGTTAGGACTCTCAGGCCGAGAAATTGCAAGGAGGCTAAATAGAAGTAAGACTAGGGCATAAAACAAATCCTCTCGGCGATAGTCTTTGAACCAAAGATTCGTCTT
This sequence comes from Cheilosia scutellata, assembly GCA_955612985.1. Taxonomy (NCBI): domain Eukaryota; kingdom Metazoa; phylum Arthropoda; class Insecta; order Diptera; family Syrphidae; genus Cheilosia; species Cheilosia scutellata. The sequence goes on from OY015313.1 coordinate 85,715,562, forward strand.
GAGGTATGATTCACAGTCACTTGTTGATTGAAAATCAGTATAGTCCCGGTAAAAATCGAGAAAACAGTGCGCCTAGATCAAATGTGGTGGTCGTCTACTGATGAGCCCACCCACCACATCGGGGCGAAACGTATTACTGGAGCCGAGGCCAACACAAATTGAGAATTAAGACTGTTGTAAACAGTTATCGGATCCACAACACTATGGGAAAATTCAAAAAGGACGCACGGCAGAAGCAACGAGAAAAGCGGTTAATTATACGGCTTGCCTCAAATTCTACTCTACCAGCGACTAAAATAAGGGCCAACAGCGGAGTATCAGCCAGCATAGCAACGGTCCGAAGGATAATAGGAAAAAGTGGTACCATACGCAGAGAAGAAAACTTAAAAAGAAACCTGTTTTGAGGCAAGTGCACAAGGAGCATCGATTGAATTTTGCAAGAGAACATATCGCTTGAATCAAAATGAATGTATTGCAAAATGTATGGCCTCATCCTAGTGATCGCCAGTGTATATTATTTGAATTGGCAATGCCATTAGTGCCGAGTTATTGTTAATAGGTAGGTTAGGTCGTTTACCTTTTTGTACGTGAAATTGACATGGCGTTGACTTGATTCGCCAGGTCTGGTTGGAGTTTTCGCGTTGATGATTCGACTGACTCATCCATTACGAGGATAGCTGTATCATCTGTGAATGTTGCTTCGATGGTCCCTTCATATGGTGGTATATATCTCTTGTGTAATGTAGAGCAGGAATAGAAATTAGACCGAGAACGCTTCCTTGCGGATCACCAGCGTAGATTTCTTTGGCCCTTATTGTGATTGTCGATCAGCGATCGTCACGACAATTGTCGATTCGACGGATTGATTTTATCTATTCGTACGCACAAAATTTGTTCACTTCCAAGAGAAAGCATCGACCAGACATTTGTAATCGACTACAAGCGACTGTCAAATCGACAAATATCAATCGCAATCGACAATCAAAGTTGTCTATCGATCGACAGTTGTCGATCAACGATCAACTATCGACACTCACAATAGGGGCCTTTGAATTCAGAGAATTCAGTCTCATGTTTAACACGAAAGAATCTGTTTTCAAGGTAGGATTCCAATATTCTGTACAATTTTTCCGGTAGAATTACCCTTAGCTTATACCTTAGGCCTTCATGCCACGCCTTATCATTGGCTTGTGATACCTACGTCGAGAAAAGCACTAGAGCAAAAATGGGCTAAGTCGTGAATGAGGGCAAAGCCATGTTTATCCAGTGAGATCGACCTAAAGTGCACATCAGTGATCCTGATCAGTCATCTAAAATGGTTATGACACGTAGAGTGGAGCGAATGGGCCTCAAGGCTTTAACCCGAACCAGTCTTCGATTACGAATTACCCTTGTACTCGTTGCCAAAATGTCACAGTTTGGTGTTATTATAAAACATCTGGAATTGATTTCATTCGACGGTAAAGTTGCAAATCAGCTTTTTCTGTATGTCCTTGCTGTCCACCAAAATGTAACAATAGGGTTGCTTTTGGGCCCTACATTATGAAAGCAAGCGTTTCTTGCGCCTTTTTGGTGGCCTTATAAGTATTATTAGCTTTATTAACCCAAAGCATCTCTTCAATATGTCAAAACACCTACTGTCCAATGTCACGGCCACGGGATATTTGCAGTTCCATACCACATCATTCAATATGTCAAGGTAACCTCGCATGAAAAATTCTTTTTGACAAACATTTCCTTATCCCGACTTTCAGGTTTCACATTCCATGGCGCTCAGCTCATATCTTGGAATGCCTGTGGAAGAAACTAATTTGTATTAATACTCAGAAACGCGAATATCCTTGTCGTTCAGTGTTCTTAGAATGTCGTTGGTAAACAATTTATTAAGTAATCTGAGCTTTTCATTGGAAAAATTCTTCAATTTTTCGTCAAGAGTCACATATAAAGACTTCAACGGTTTCTACAGATGCCACGCAGTATACCATCGAAAAATAATAATATCCCTCTGTGGTGAAAATTGCCCAGGATAAGCGATAATATGAACGTTTTCTGAGAAAAGCTCAGATGATTGGTATGGTCGTTTGCATAACCAAAGCAATCAGTGGGTGTGTGTGTTGTGATATTAAATCCGTTATGAGAATTCTTTTATTGGAATCCCCACGGGGAAAATGGTAAGCAATTTCAATTGTGTAGATATTTCATCTCAGAGATCGCTGTATTTGCCGAGATTTTCCTGTTTTTTTTTTCTCTGAGACTAAAACTCCTCCGCATGAATTGAGTGACATATCGCGGTCGCGAATAGGTTAGGGGGACTAACCTAACCATATACTCAGGAATGATGAATTATTGTATTCTCCTTCCAAATTTAGAGAAGAAAGGAAATTCAATTCAATTGAGGTGCCAAACTGGGTTGCAGTGTTTACGCATTTTTTTTTTTTTTTTTTTGGCAGATTTGACGCTTTGACAGGAATTGTCATTCTGATGATGGGTGTCAGTTACAATGAAAATGGAAATTGAAAAAAAGCGTCAAAGTGAATATTCGCAGTAGGTTGTGGTGACTTCATGTTACAAATTTAAATTGTCTTTTTGTGGTAGACAAAAACTTGTGTAGTGTATCCTTTGACGGCAAATACAGTGGAAAAATCATTTATTAATCACTACTTGACACCTAGAGGAACTCACTTTCTCTCATTTTCTTCTTGCTGAACATTTACATAACAAGTAAAATGTTCAAAGTGTAAGATGTCCTTGTCTTTGTAATTAAATTGAAGGTAGCCTGTTGGTATTATGCATTTCTATGTAGCTACACTTTGATCAATTTAATTTAAATAATGGAATCAAAACACCAACTAAAACAAAATGTCACTCACTGGTGACTGAATATTCGGACAAAGCATTTCGTTAGCCAGTGGAGGTGGTAGGAAGCGTTTAAGCAGCAAATCAAATCAACGACTATGGGCTAGAGGTCAGGTGTCACTTTATTTCTTTTTTACCGAGCACACACAACACTGGCACCCTGGATGGATTTCCTTGTTCACACCTTGAAAGGAAGTTTCTCTGCAGGTGCCATTTACTTTTCCACCATCGACATCAAAAGGAGTCTGAGAGGAGAGGGCTAAGGAAAAAGAAAAAGAAAAATGACTGACAGCAACTTTGCAACAGGACCCATGAAGGAAGCAAAAACATTTTCGTTTTCCTATTGATTGATGGATGAACGACATGATCTCAAGGCGAGCAATCATTTGATGTCCATTGGGAAATGGCAGCTCGATGGATGAATGGACAGTTGAATGTTGGAAATGAAATATAGAAATTCATTGCGAGGCAAGTCAGTAGAATCATTCTCAAGTCAGTTCGGTGAAATTTCTGATTTTGTGAAGACATTCGGTCTGAACACTTTGAACTAAGTTGGAAACTATATTATGTCCATTATTGGGAAACATTTTTCATAGAATCGTGTTGATTTTGAACACCTTGCTTAACTGGATGGAAAGAGTATTTATTAAAAAAAATGAAAAGAAAATTGTCCATACGCCCTCTCGAAATATTTGTGTACCTAGGTCCTCCTGTTATTTCTGAACCTCCTTAAAGCTAGAAACATTTAGCGCGGGCACCAAATATTTGTTTGCGACTTAACCTTACCTTAAAATGGCCCCAACAATCAGACCTTAATCAACAAGCCCCTCCAGTCAACTCGGTCCCTAGCTGTACCTCCAGTTAACCACACTTTCAGTTACGGTTGAGGTCGCTCTTCAATTATGCCCGCCATTTAAAGTGATACAAACTAACCCGAAGAATCTTTCTGTAAGAGAGCCCCAAGAGGTTTTCGTCCGCTTTCGACAAAGCGAGACTGCTTCTGCTCCATACAGCAGAACCGGGATGATTAAGGTTTTTTGATGACTCATTAAAGCCCAAAGAAACAGCGATTGCCAGGAATGTTTCTTCGCTGGGCCGATGTGATTTTGCGATGTAATTTTAGAGCCTAAGTAGACCGACGAAGCCTTTAACAACTTCGAATTTATATCTGACGTTTTGCACAAGTCGCCTATGTTAAGAGTCCTCTTTCGATAACAGAGCCTACACTTTGGTTTGTCCATCTTCGGTCACTCCGTTTTAATAAACGTCTTGAAAACGTACCGCTGAAGCTTTGTTGAATTTAAGTTTGGATATCGCAATCCTTTTGGCTGGTTGGACGAAAATGTTGATGTTTACTGTTTGAAGTGTTCCTTTCAAATCCTCAGCAACGCGGCGACTGTGAACCTACCACCGTATTTCCATGCTCAATCCTGCAGGCTTCTTTTTGGGTCTTGTTTCCTTCTTTTTCTTCTTCTCGTGCTTTTTATTTTTCCTTCTGAAAAGTCAATTTTTCCTCTCAGCCCGTAGAACTCGCGGCCAGAAGTCGCAGTAGCTCTGATTTTGGTCTACACCATTGATTGATATTGGCTACGGTCTTGGCGGCTTGTGTCAGCCGGAACTCCTCATCGTACAAGGGGTTTCATTATGGTCGCCTATATAGTGAAACTTATCACATCGATGGCGCCACTTCTGATAGTGCTTACTGCGCGTGATGTGCTTGCTGAGAGATTAGGGAAGATGCAGTCGGCAAGAGTCCTGGTGGTCTAATGTGGTTGGATGGGTTCTTATTTTAGAGAAGTCTATGACTTGTTGCCTATATAAGCCTTTCTCTAGTTACAAATGCAGCATTAGCAGTGGTAGATCACACATTTCTAGAATCTTATATATTCCAGTCTCAATTCATCCTATTGAGGAAGGAGAAAGTAGTTGAGTATGGCTCTGTAGTACTCGCCGTCCACAGTTTAGTCGTTTGGCCCGTGGCGTTTTCGAAAAAAAATAAGGCCCGATAACGCCTCCAGCGTAAACATAAGAAAACATAAGGAAATTGGACTTGGACTTGTCGCTCATGTTGATTTCCGATTAAAAATCGTCTCCCTTTGTGGTAGAGATTTAGGATGGATTGAACCACAAACCACAGAGAATAGGCTGACAGCTTCCGGAAAAAATGAGAGATCCATAGAGCCAGTTTCAAAAAGTTATTAGGTGGTTAAGGTAATGCGTGCCATGTTAAATTAAATGGAGGGTGAATTTGGTCATGCATGCTGAGCACGGTCTTTATTGTTTTCTAAATGAAATAACGAGGCCCATATCTAGTACTTGCCTTGACCATGTATTCGGTCGTTTCATGAAACTGTCCGTGAATAAATGTGCCAGCGTAAACTTTGATCTCCGCATTACTGATCACTGTATGACTGGTATTTTGTTCAATAGTTTAAAAAATAAAAAGCCTGTAAAATATATATCTGCATCTGAGATAACTAAGGTCAATTTCAAACTATTAACTATTGAGCTCCGCTCTGAAACTTGGGAAGAAATATTTGCAGAGGGTAATGCATCTAAAGCTTACGATCTGTTTTTATCGTTTCTTCAAAATTATATAAAAAATTTCACGTATAATATTTGCCCGTAAGGAATCTGAGGAGAGGCTAAAACCATGGATAAGCTCTTCGATTTTAAAGAAAATTAAACTTAAAAACAAATTATGGAAAAAATGCTTTAAGCATCCACTTAATACTGCTCTTAAAACCCGCTTTAAACTTATTAGTAAAAAAGTTAATAAAGATATTAAGTTGGCTCGGGATAGATATTATTTCTCTACAGTCCAAAGTGCTCTTGGTAACCCAAGAAAGGAATGGAAAACTGTGAATAGTATAATTGGTGGCAACCCTTCTAATTCTTCTAATTCGATAGTACTGTGTAATGATGGTGTTACTATTGATGATCCTACAGCAACAGCTAATATCTTTAATGAGTTCTTTTCTAGTATGGGTCAGAGGTCTCTTCCTAATGAGTCTGCTACACACTGTAACCATTGCTTTAGATCTCATTTAGTCGGCGATACTGCTAGAAATAGTAGCTTCTTTTTTATAGAAATCACAGGTTTAGAGCTTTACAAGATTATCAATACATTAAGCAACTCTAGTTCTTGTGGAAATGATGGTATTTCAAATCATACTCTTAAAAATATAGCCCTTAATATAATGGACATTCTTGCTTATATCTTTAATTTAAGTATTTGTTCAGGAACTTTTCCTGAAAAACTAAAATATGCCAATATTATACCTCTTTATAAAAAGGGAAGCAAAAGTGATAAAAATAATTATAGGCCAATCTCTTTATTGTCCTCAATCTCAAAAGTTTTTGAAAAGGCTGTTAAGAGTAGAATACTGGACTATTTTGAAAAAATAAATTTTCTTCACCCATCTCAGTTTGGGTTAGAGAACGGCTTTCTACAGAAGATGCCTTCTTGGAGTTCTGCTCATCTATATACAAATCACTAGATAATAAGAAACGTTGCGCTGGTCTCTTAGATATCACTAAAGCATTTGACATGGTTAACCACAATGTACTCCTTCACAAATTATATTGTGCAGGATTTCGTGGATTTATGCATAGTTGGTTTGAGTCATATTTGAAGGACAGAATTCAAAAAGTCAAAATAGGTAACTTTGTGAGTAACTCAAAAATAATAAACTTAGGTGTACCGCAGGGTTCTGTTCTTGGCCCAATACTGTTCTTAGTGTATATTAATTCCCTATTTAGTCAACCGTTCGTTGGTAAAGTAACAGCCTTTGCAGATGATCTAGGCATTGCATATCAGTCAGATAACCATTTAAGCTTAGAGGCCGATATAAATCTGGATATTCACATTCTGAGAACATGGTTTTCTATGCACAAGCTTGTTGTTAGTAACAAAACTAAATTGATGAATTTCAGCTCAAGTATGCAAGAGTCCCCTGACTATGAAATACACTTTCATGAGCAGAATTGTAGTAGATCCGTCATGTCAAATTGTGTTTGTGAATCTGCAAGGACATTGCTGAATGACCAAATATCATGTGGGATAAATTGTTTCAAAATTGAACTAGCCAATCAGTTTAAATATTTGGGTGTTACTTTTGAGAAAAATATGAGCTGGTCTGAACATATTTCTAATTTGAAGCAATATTTTCGTTCTACTGTCCGAAGCTTTTATCGTCTGAAAAAATACTGTAATCATAGTACTTTAAAAACAGTTTATTTTGGATTATTTCAATCAAAATTGCAGTATGGAATAAGTTGCTGGGGAGGTGCCTATCAAACGAAACTGCAGCCATTGGTGGTTTTACAAAAGTCCGCTATCAGGATAGTTTGTAGGGAAAATCGCTTGGCTCGTTCTATGATTTTATTCAGAACATTGAAAATTCTACCGCTAAAACATTTGTATTACTTCAAAGTCTTAAAGATTTTTTTATAAGAGGTGGCTATATGCAGAGTCCAATTTCTAACACCCGTGCTTTGCGTAGTAATTCAAGTAACTATGTCATTTTACCTACTTTTCGCACCGCTTTGTTCAAAAACTTCTACTGTGTTGTATCCCGTAAACTGTTTAAAAGCCTTCCTTCGAATATTCGTGTAATTAGATCTTTGCCCAATATTTCGATCATGAAGAAATCAAAGTTTTGTTGCGCTATGTTATTTGATTTATTTAATTTCTCTTTCTCTTTCTCCTTATGTATTTTGTTTTTTTTTTTTTTTTTTTTTGTATTTCATTGATAAGTTTATATATATTTGTGAAGTATATTTGAATTTAATACTGTTCACCCCACTTCTAAACGATATTTTTCAAGATGTGACATTATCACTATTTTTATTTTCAAATAAAAATGTCACTACCTATTTTTAATTATAACTTTGTTAGATTAAGAATTTATACAACAATTGTTAAATTAAAAATATTGAAATAAATAATAATAATAATACACTGACACCTAATAACATTTACAGTTATTTCTGGGGTAACACACGTATTCACAGAAAGAAAAAGAGGCGGAGCTACTTATTTCAAAACTGGCTCTATGGAATTATTTTTTTTGCTCTCAGCTGGCGGTCTATTCTACGTGGTTTGTGGATTGAACGTAGGTTACATGCGCTTGGTGGTCAACGGCTAACAGATGATACACTGTCTGGTACTTTGTAAGGGAACATCTTACAGTCTTTCTCCAAAAATTATCTATAAAGACAACCGAATGATGCCAAACTGCGTGCCACGTCATAGTAATTCTGGCGTCCTCTGCAACGTCTTCAGCCGATATTCTCAGCAGAAAGGCTGCTTCGTTGCCCCATAAGCGAGCTTCTAAGCACCGTATTGTTTGCCCAGTTAGTTGGTGTCATACGACTGTGAAATCTGACCCGAACACCACCGACGAATCATCCATAAATAATATCGAAACAATTATTCCGCGTTCTTTAGGAGTATATAAATTTCATGTCTTGTAGGCGTGTATTTTGTATCTGTCAAAGTACAATTATCATTTGCCGCCATTTGCAATTTTTCGCAACCTTGTGTAGATACTATAATATCGTTGTATGGCAAGTACCTACTGTCAATTTAAATAAATTAAAAGTTCCAATTTGTCAAGACAAAAATACTTGCCCTTGCAATATAATGCATTTATTTGTATATTTCATTCATATTTTATTTAAAACAACACAAAGAAAGTAGCCGAGCACCCTTCTAAGGAAATTTGACTACAAACCTTCCAGTACCATCCCGAAATATTTTTCACTCTATTTGCTCAAAGTTTACTGCCATTATAACGAACTCTGCCAATGAAATAAATAACATCTACCTTATCAACACCAACTCATTGTGCACACTGACGATGACAACAAAACACAAAGAGCTCGCAATAGGAAGGACCCAAAATGACTAATTAGTCAGACATTGGGGAAGTTTTCCTTCGAATTCATGCTGTGAAAAAGTTGATCATTCTTCTCCTTGCTCCTTCCGAAAGGGCCATCTATAACTGCAAGGACATCTGTTTTCTTTAATTTACTCAATAAGTCGTTCCGTGTTCGCGTTTGGCTTTTACACAGTGCGGACACCCAATAGTCTATAAGAGTTCTATGCTATGAAATCCGATACGTTATGGTGTGACGTTCCAAACAGGATCTGTTTCATAGCGACGACGCTATATACGAACGCATGGGACGTACCAAAAGTATTGCAAAAGTAGATGAAGAAGTTTATTGAAAAGTTAATAACTGAATTTTACACTTAAATAAATGTTTGTGTACTTTGTCTAAATGCGAAGAGAAGGAGGAGGAATAGGAGCATTGGAAAAACTTTTCCAAAGTCCGAGTCTGAATCGTATCCTTTTTACTTTTGTTTTGTATTTTCCTTGTTTTTTTTTGCCGAAGTTTTTCATGTATAAGAAAACTTTTACTGCTGCTGCTTTTGTGAAAAGTTAATAAATGTTTGTGTGCGTGTGTTTTTATTTTTGATACTAGCATGAACTGTGGGGAGGTGTTGGTTTTCATTACAGTGAAATAGAGAGGAATAGGAGTTATATTTTTCAAGAGAGACAACTCGACAAATTGATATCAGTTTAGGTTTACGTAAGGTGAAAGTTTATTTTGCCGCCAAATGAGACCGGGGACTGTGTTTACGTGACAACAGTTTAAGGTTAATCATGGGTAGTTATGATTGGTTACAGTGGATACGATACGGGAGCGAGGGTGCAAAAGGTGCGGAATGATGGCGATCTTTACTAATCGAGTAAGTGAGAGCCTATATGAGGGCTATACCTAACTTCATGCAGAAGTATGTACATTATCAACATTGAATAAAAAAAATGGCTTGAATCTATGACCCTGTACCTACCTGAGGTGTATAGAAACTTCTTACACATTTAGCGAATGTCATGAAGAGCGGTTGAATATTTTAGTTCGGTTCGAACAATGAAGGGTCCATGAATCGAATCAGAAAGTATTTACATCAAAAAAGTCCTGAAACCTTGAGTCCGTTTGGGGACTGATTTTGTGGAGTTTTTGTACCTTCAGTTATTGTTAACTTTCATATGATTCAGGCCCTCTTTCATTTGGAAGCAACACCTAAGGTGAGACGTGTACTGAAAATCAGTCGACAGATTTCGTTTTCGACACGTCCGAGGAGTCTTTAATTCCCACCCAGAAAAACAACACATTTGAGCCCTAGCTTTAAGTCCTAGTTATAAGTCCTAGTTTTTTAGTTCTAGTATTGTAAGTTTGTTTTTCTAGCTTGTACTAAGCCTAATAAATGGGGGCATTATGCCTCCACCAAATTAAATTGAGGAAGATCTCGCCATAGTGACCCGAATAAATGGAAATGAAGCCCAACATCTTGGAGTGCGAAATTGGGGGCAATTAGTCGAAAACCGCGCAGTTCCACACCGAATTGAAGGGCCTACCGTTGTAGGCAAGTAGGCAAGTTCCCCCTCTAGTAGATGCTTTACTTCCCCTATACTGGCGACATTGGAGTTTTTTTTTTTTTTTTTTTTTTAATACTTCTCCCGGAAAAGGCGAACCTATAACGCTTCAACAGCGCCCCTAGATGCTTGCAGATGTACATATGTTAATTCTGCACTTAAATTGCTGCAAATTGTAGTCTTCAGGAAATATATCCCCAGGAAGCGAGTTCCAGAGTTTGCTTGTCCTGTAACAGAAGGTACTTATTTCGCATTTTCAATAGTTTACAGGTTGGATACTAAGGACTGTCGCCAGAGCAGTGGTTACTTTAAGGCCACAAATCTAGATGATGTTTGAAGGTAAACCCTGCATCTATGGGTATCACGTGTTTTTTAGGGGACTCTGGTTCGATCCCCAAAAAAAAAAAAAATTCAACTTTTTTTCACTGCGTTACATTTCGCGTTACTATCGGACTCGGCATAAAATTGTAGGTCCTATTGACCCGGCTTGAATGTCTCGACCAATTGATTAATTTCAATCATTGTGTTATCGCCCTATTTATGGTGTTGAAACTAAATGAACAACTTGTTCTGACAGCATGTCACAGATTGACAACGTCTTCAGGAGTATACTATATAAAGTACACTCGTTTCAATCGTGTCACCCCGTCACGCTTTGTAATCGCCTCTCATGCGGCGGCCACTCGCCTCTGACATTCAACTCTATCCCAGTATTATGTGATTGATTTTAGGACACAATGACATGCGCACGATTTAAACTTTGTAATCGGATGTCAAATCTGAAAAGAAAATATTTGTGAGTTTAGCATGTCAAGAAATAACACGTTTCGTGACATATGTTATCGTATAGACTTCCTCTGCAGATGCCGGGTAAATTATTCATGCGTCGCCTAATATCTACCTTTAGGACAATATTAGGAATGCTTCAGATTTAGGGTGTCGTTTATGGACCCAATTTTTTCTCCGTTGCTGGTGTGACCCGTAGATATCGCATTAGAAATACCAGAATACGCGAGAAACTCAATGTCGAGCAGCTACTTCTCCGGATGGAGCGGTCCATGCTTTGGTGGTTTGGTCATGTTAAACGCATGTCCCCGACCAGGATTCCACGACGTGCTATGGAATCCGTACCGTCGGGCAGGCGTCCTCTAGGTAGACGTAGGATGAGATGGTTGGATCAAGTCCATAATCTCTCCTCTGCCCGTATGGGGATTGCCCTTGATGATATGGAGTCGATGGCGGAGGATCGAGAGCTATGGAGGGCCCACTTGAGCAACCTACACCCGCGACCCACTTAATGTACATAAGGACCATTGAAATGAATGACCTTCTTTTCGCAGGATCATGACATGCAAATGAGAGGAGTCGCAGTCGTGGGTGGAGTTTTCGATCACAACTAGTTAGGCCTTACTACATGGGGTTTCGGTTTCCGATGAAGCTTCTTCTTTTATTCTCTCGAATGCAGTTATTAGTTTACCATGGTTAGTCTTCTCTCAAAAACGCTTTAATAATAACCTTTATTGGTAACACTCTGTGCGCAGTATGGCGATTTCCTTATTCCAAAGAGTATATATGGCACCCAGCATACCAATTTGCCTTACATCGGTCCTTTTAGTCCACTCATCACCTGATTTGCGGTGTTCACAGCTGTCCCGCTCCTTTGATAACTCATCCATTATCAGACTATACTGTGCCAAATTTTGACGTGTGCGGCTTCCAGCTATGCTGCGACTTTCGAGGTGATCTGCTGTGTTTTTTTTTTTTTTGGACTTGGTCGTAGCTTTCACTAATCGCTTGGCTACTTTCAACCCATCATTTTGGCGACAGAGATGGACTCACAAAGGCGATGTCTCTAGCTAATCCTCTTCTGTTCATTCTGAAGGTTTGCTCGTTTCAAGGATTTGGGATTTACTTGTGCTTGTGATGTCTACATATAATTTAAGCACTTTGCATACAACTCTACTGCCCTTAAACTACGAGTTGTAATATGTTGCATCTGTCAAAGAAGCAGCTATCGGCTGAAAAGGTGTTTACAAAAGCGAGCCGACAGAGTCGTCAACATATTCGTTTGACAAGGTTCTTTCGATTTAGTGGTAAAACACAAACCGAAATTTACACAGAATGCCTCTAAGAGAAACAGCAAAGCAGTATGTCATTGAAGAGTATAACCACATTGTAAAAAAAAACAAAATTAATCATAATTAATTACAGACATCAATTTGTGAGATTGCTTTAGCGATCGCGGCTAATTCCAGAATTTACATAACCAAATGCAAACAAAGGACTTATTAAATGACATCAAAAAGGACTTTGCTCGTTTCATTGTTATAGCTCTACTGTCGCGCCGCTCTTGGCTGGTTGCGTACATTAAAATAAATGTCACAATTGTGATTTGTAAATAATATGCGCCTTCCACATACTCACCGGTTGTTGGCCGCCTAATTCTAAAGCCTGGCGAAAAGTTTCCCATTATCTCCTGAAAAAGATGAGAACTTGAACGACTTTTACAATCATGGTGTGGCAGATTGTTGAACGTGACGGCGCGGCGGCGACGGATGCACGGATGTCGAGTGTCGGAAGGAAGCTAATTGAAAATGATATCTCTGCCGAAATTTTACACAAAGTAATTTTGTTGTGTCCTGAAGTTTACACAACAGAGTGAGCGTATGAGTGTCAGTCTGTAGGGAAGGTGCCAACGATATGCGAAGGTTATAAGTAATGTAACAAATGATGTACCTAATTAAATTCATAAAATTGTCAAACACGTTAAACGAATGTATGCGTGAGTATAATGCTATAATTTAGCGTTACCCTGAGATCTCATCTCAGCTTTTTATGAATAACAATGTGTGGTTACAGTGTTGCTACAAAAAGGAAGGGTGGCAATCTATAAAAAAATAACACATTTGCCTGAAGCGAAGGCGGGTAATAAATTGTATAGGCGCTATAACAGGAAACTTTATAATTGGCCAAAATTTGACAATCATTTGTGTTGTCATGATGGCAACATTAAAACGGTTTCTGAGACAATGTCACACATGTATGTTTACTAGGAGTGGGGATATCTACATATATGTAATTGCTTCATTTGCGAAAAAGGAATTTCTTTCAAGTTGTACTTATGGCAAATGTTTTAGCAAAGGTGCTGTCGTTAGGTTATTAGATTTTGTAAAGGCCACACGTGCAGATGAGATGAAATGGAGCATTGCAAATGTCTTCATTTGCTATAGCTCTGATACGAGAGTCGGGGGTCTTTAGAGGAAAGATAAGACGGTGCGAAGTCCTTTCTAAAAGGTTGTGGTGAGCTACATGGACAATACCGCACTTAAGATGCATCCTTTGAATAGTAGAGAGCACGCCAACAGAGCAGGCATGTCTGCGGAAACAGCGCTGAATTAAATCGTACGCATTGCAGATCTAAATACCGGGTGTATTGCAGTGACCATAATAAAAGTGAAAAATTAAACGCGACCAGATGGGACGATGTTCAGTACTTTGTGGCAGAAAAAGTAAATTCACTTCAACTTCAACACACGATACGGTTGTGGCATTTTTTGGTGGTAACCTAAAGTAAAAAATATTTTAGAACTGAATAAAACTATAATGTGTAAATTGTAAACTCGAAAGTGTTTAAATTAGAGAAATGGGCTATGCCCATAACTCATAATTTTGAAGCTGCCTTCGATAAGATACACCTACTTGGTCCGAAACAAGCCCTGGAAAAGCGTAGAGTTAACCCACTGGTAGTAAGATGGGTTATGTTGAATACAAGGGCGATAAATGTTCAGACGGGAATTTCAAAATACAGAGAAAGGGTTAGCCCACTAGGAGGTGTACGTTTATCTACACTGTCGACTCTATGGACTCTCTCCTCGACTGACTTAAGGAGAATGGCATTTACACGGTGGTGCTGGGATATGTCGATGACATAGCAAGAGGCAACTTCATAGACGTCACTGCCAAATATCATGAAGATCAAAGAGACAAAGACTCTCCATTAATGTAGAGAAACCCGATTTAATAATCTTCTAAGACTTATCAATAAGAAAAGATCGGCCCTAACGGCCTTTCGAAATGGGGCAATCGTGTTGCGATCTATGGATACAAAAATATGTAGGATCTTGTCACAAACGAGATTATGGAAATGAACATGCCAAAGTACGGGATAACAATGGAATGGGTGTCTAAGCAATCACAAAACTCATATTGAGAATGGATAACTTACCATATCAGGAAAAAAATCGCCATTAAAATTTCCTACTAATTTAATGATCGCACTCCATATCAATCCAATAAATTATTGGAAATTGTTTATGTTTTTGAAAACTTTTTGCAGAGTGCGCCTCAGAGGATGTAAGATAGTAGGTAATAGAAAAGCTTTAAGTCTAGCCATAGATATCGCTCGACAAATTTGCTGAAGTGTTAAGTGGGTCTCCAATGCATGTACCTCGTTCAATTGGCTACATATTAAGGGCAACATATTTATCGGATTCAAAAAACCGGCTAATTCCGTAAAATTATTATAACGAAAAATAAAATAAAATAGTTGGCTCAACAGGTCCGTAAAGGCACCCTAGACCTACCTCGTCACAACCATTTTTTGTGTTTGGTGTGAGTTTTTATCTTTGGGACGTATGGAAGGACCTACAATTTTATACCGAGTCCGAACAGTTGAATTGATAAGCTTTTTCAGGTCAGTTGTACAGTAGAAAAAAACCTTAAGATGTATTTTGTGTTTTTCCGGGAATCGAACCTGGGACCGCTTGCACAGTAGCCACTGAGTCACAGCTCCCACTATATCAAGCTATGTGTAAATAGATACGGAGGCGATACGAACTTAGTGTCTGCTCTTTGCATTTGCATTTTTACTTATTCCTGCGACTACCAATTCCGAGAAAAGTGATGAAGCTCCATCGTATATCTGAGCAGCTTGCAACCAGTATTGCCATTTTGAGCTAATGAACGAAGATCTAGAGGGCTCCTAAATATCATAAATCACTTAAGCCCACTAAGTCAAAGGGCATTACCATTTAATAATTTTTAACCTTTAACTTAAATAACCGAGTCCCTCGAGGTTAATTCTAGAGTGTATTACAGGACGATTCTCTCTTCAGAGCCCTTCAATCTCTTTACATCTCTCTTCTTTTTTTGGAACTGATATAAAGGGTCCGCCATCTAACGTTTTTTTTTTTTTCAACTAGTGCTTATTTCGCGAATAGTAACACTTAGCTCATGTCTGATTTGACAGATAATTAGTTTTATCCTTCCGCTGAACGAATATGGTTGTGTATACGCTTGAACAACGCTGGGAAATATTGCGACATTACTTTGAAAATCATGGTAATGTTGCAGAATGTGTGCGAAAATTGCGTACGGATTTTGGAAGAAGAGAAGCACCGTCAGCTCCGTATGTTCGTTATCTTGTGAAAAAAGTGAAAGAAACTGGCATCCTTATCGATAAACCAAAGCGTGAAAAGCCAAAAACAGTGCGTACACCCGAGAAAATTTGCTGCTGTGGCAGATTTTGGTCCAGAGGCATAATTGGGCCATTTTTCTTCGAAAATGAGCAAGGAGTGGCCGTTACAGTCAATGGCGATTGTTATCGGGCCATGTTGAACGAATTTTTGTTCACAAAAATTGAAGAGGAGGATATTGGCAACATTTGGTTTCAACAGGACGGCGCTACGTGCCACACAGCCGAAGCTACACTCGATGTTTTGCGCCCTGTTTTTGAAGATCGCATTATCAGCTGCAGAGCTGATGTCGTTTGGCCACCGCGGAGCTGCGATTTGACACCGTTGGACTATTATTTGTGGGGTGCCGTAAAAGATAAGTGTTACGCCGACATGCCAGACACAATTGACGCTTTAAAGGACAATATTCGTGAAGCCATTGGTGAAATACAGCTGCACACAATCGATAATGTGCTTAAAAATTGGACCGATCGTGTAGGCTACTGCATGGCCAGCCGAGGCAGCCATTTGAATGAAATTATTTTCCATTATTAACCGGAAGAATTGTACTTTCAAATAAAAAAAGAAATTTGAGAAAATATTCAGTAGTTTTTTTTTATAGCATTTTCAAAAAAAAAAAGTTATTGTGAGCATCACCATCAAAAAACTGATTCTAAATCAAGTGAATTATGGACACGATATTTTCCCAAAGGTAGCTTTGTCAAAACT
The DNA here is from genome assembly GCA_955612985.1 of Cheilosia scutellata. Taxonomy (NCBI): domain Eukaryota; kingdom Metazoa; phylum Arthropoda; class Insecta; order Diptera; family Syrphidae; genus Cheilosia; species Cheilosia scutellata. The sequence goes on from OY015313.1 coordinate 85,732,048, forward strand.
AAATAACTAAACCACCCAAATGAAAATTTACCATCACTTCAACCCGCCTTATTTTTTTGTGTGTGCGCACCCTTTTGAACTACATTTCACCTCTCATAACCATGACACTACTTTCCGTATATCAAAAGTACAATTTCATTCTTGAGGTTACTATATACGTATACCTACCCATACGCGCTCTAAAAATTTAACCAAAAGCCCGATCAACTTTCGCCCTCCAACTGCATCAAGTTAACCCATAAATTTGCCATTTACAATCGCTGAAAACCTCAAAGTAATTGCACTTATACCTACTATACAACGAGCGAGCACATTCGGTCCGAAACTTGTTCGTCCTTAGTTTCGCACTAATGTCGGAAATTTACCGAACGGCAATAGAACTTTAAACATCTTTCACTAATTTGAACTTGTTCCATAGATAAAATGTTATACAATGCGTTACGGTCGATGATAAGCCAGCAGCGCCAAAATGAATGCGAACGACAGCGCAGCGCGCAACAATAAACGTGGTTACGGTCCACAGTCCACACCGTAAACGATTATGTATGAGAGAATATCTACTTAGGAGCTTATTACGCCTCTAAGGATAATCGAAATGAACCACGTACTGCGGGTGATTCAGTTGTTGGATAGTTAGCTACGATATACAAGGAGAAAAGTAAAAAGTTTCACTGCCCAGGAAGGACGAAAGTTTTCTTTTGCACTTTACTATCTGGGTGTGCAACGTTGTTTTTCTTTTCGGGGTGTTGTTTTTTTTTTTCTCAGGGACGCATAACGCGCGCTCACCGAAGAGTATGGAATTATTTATGGTACAAAGGATGGCAGGACAATTCAAAAAAAAAGAAGAAGAAAAAAAACTTGGTTTTTCCTTGATACTTTCACAGGATACTTAAAGAAGTTTGCACATGAAGCACCTCCTTTCTGCTTTAGAAGTCTCTTCAAATGAAATTAACTCTTGGATTGAGGGTCTGGTGCATAGCGAACAGCGGACACCAGGATGGTGATATTTTGTGCCTTCTGGGGATTTTTTTTTGTTGTGTCCTTGTGATGATCATCTCTCTTGACGACGACACGGCTGGCGGCTACTTCATCAACTTCGTCAAAAGATTGTGTATACGGTGATGGTTTGGTCATTCTTATGAAATTCAGTGTCCTCTTGAGGAGACTGCAACGGGTGTAGTTATTTTTGAGAAACTTTTCCGAATATAGTTGGCCCAAAATTGTAATTCATAGTTAAAAAGTTTTTCACTGATGTGGCCTGACACAGGATGTGTAGTAAGAAGTTTTCAGAAAATCTAAGCTCCGGGTTCATTTCATCAATTTACTTAGCCGATGATTTTAGCTGTTTTATTACAGAAAATGTGTACCTATGACCTCCACCGTGTATTGTGTAAACAATTAAAAATGTTTTTAGAAAATAACAAATCGTGACATGCGGTTGTCACTATGACGTCTGACATTGTCCTAAAGTGGTCATTCTGTATGTGATCGTGTGCCATTCGGTCCCGTGACGCAATTGACACGACTTGAATTTACTAACTTGAATGCGTGATCATGATCACCTTGTTAATGCTGTTTGGACTGAATGTCCGACTTTTTTTCTCTGCATGTCACAGATTGACATCATTGCAGCTTTGTGGCTGAGTGCAAAGTTAACTTTACAACTAAGAACCCCCGTAGCTCTTTCCGATGACAGTCCCTCAACCTAACCTAAGACTACCGCAGGGATCTCAATTTTGACCTACTTCTGCTTATTTTAGACACAAATAAAGGCGATTTCCTTTTCCGGGGAGGACCCTGCCAATGGTCGATAAATCAAAGGGCACGGTAGTGCCCCAGCCAAGTTCTCTAGTAAAGGCACTTCCCCTTTTTACAGAAATAAACTCAGGCTGTTTTCAAAAACATCAAACCTGAAACATTTATCAAACTCACTAAAAAGGTCCACCTCACCAAGTTCCATCTCTATAGCATTAGTAAATAGTTCTCAAAATACAGGACTTCAAAAATCGCAAAAACCGTAACTGACACACTCACTCACTCACTCACTTAGATGATGATCATCAAAATTATGAAGCACTTCCGGCCATCCTAGAATCGTGAAATTTGGCAGAAAGTGACATCCTGTGGTGCATACACTGGGAAAAGTCTAAAACTTGAGATTTTCCATTCAGGGGGCGTGGTATACGCCCACTTTTGAAAATTATTATATATTTGGCCCACTTCCAGTTGCCGTAGAATGTTGAAATTTTGTAGAGCGGTAGGACTCGCAGTGTACAGAAAGAACAAATTTCAAAAATTAAAAAATTGTCCATTTAGGTTAGGTTAGGTTAGGTTGAATAGGGTGTGAGTTCATCGCATTGGACTAGGCACCATATTGGACCCATCGCCATCCCTGGGGAACCTTAACGGTCAAAAAACCCAGACAATTAATTTCCCTACAGAAACTGAAAATGACTTTTGCTTCAATTTTGTTTGCGAGGCCAACCTCCTCCAAATTGTCGAAGATGTACCTACCAAGGTATTTCCTCCTGTACCGAGCAATAGCTTGACATTCACAGAGAAAACGAGTAATATCCTCTGTGACCTGTAAGTCTTCGCAATACCTGCATATGTCTGTGTCTGTTAGACCTAATCTCATGGCGTGCTTCCTTAGAAGACAGTGCCCAGAGAGTATCCCTATTGCCATTCGTAGCCTTGATCTGCTGAGCTTTAGTAATTCTACAGATTTGTTCCGATCTATGTTAGGCCACAGAGCCTTTGAGACCCTGTGCCCTACTATATTCAACCATCTCTGATCTGCCCTATTTTTAATATTCTCAAGAATAATTCTCTTGGCCACGGCCATTGGTGGTCTTATGCCCTCAATTGTTTCATTAGGTGGAAGCTCTGCTCCGGTTTTGGCCAGAACATCAGCCCGTTCGTTTCCTTTAATATCGCAGTGTCCGGGTACCCAACATAATATGACCTGGTTCTGCGCGCATAGTGCTCTGAGCATTATGCGGCAGCTCCTGACTAGTTCAGATTTGATGATGAAGGACTCTAGCGCCTTTAGCGCAGCCTGACTATCAATGTAGATATTCTTGTTGGATATTGATCCCATATCAAGTAGATCCGCAGCTTTTAGCACGGCCAGAACCTCTGCCTGGAACACACGTGTAGGTCTATATCCCTAGAGTATATACCTGACCCTGTACCCTCCTTAGTTTTGGAGCTATCCGTATAGATCGAAATTTCATTATCATTCGAAACCTTATTCTTTTGCCAGTCCTCCCTATCTGGGTATTGTACTTCGTACGGTGTGTCGAAGTCAATTTCCCCCAAACTATCATCCGTTTTATCGGGGATGTTGGAGAAGGATTCCATTAGTATGGAGCTATGTCCTACCTGTCTGGTTTTGAAGAACCCTGCGTTAGTTAGCCGAAGCGCACTGTTACCTGCTTGCATTTTTATTTGTAGGTCCAGGGGTAAAAGATACATAAACGCCTCTAGTGCAGCTGTGGGTGTGGTGCGTAAAGCGCCAGTGATGGCAGTGCAGACTGTTCTTTGTACCTTGGCCAACATATCCCGTATATATAACTTATTTGTGGCTTTCCACCAAACAAGAGCCCCATAGGTAAGGATGGGTCTAACCACCATGATGTATAACCAATGCATCATTGTTGGACTCAATCCCCACTTTTTTCCTGCTGTTCTCTTACAGACGAAGAGAGCATTATGAGCCTTTCGGACTCTTTCCTGAACGTTAAGTTTCTAATTCAATTTTTTATCTAGGACCGTACCAAGATATCTTGCGCTATCCGAGAGGGAAAGCTCCACTCCACCAATCCTGGGTAGTTTGAAGGGTGGTATCTTGTATTTTGTACTAAAAAGTACTATTTCTGTCTTATCCGGGTTGACACGAAGTCCACACCCTTCCGCCCACTTTCTGAGCTTGTTGAGGGCTGATTCCATGGTTAATTGTCCATTTAAGGGGCGTGGAATCTGCCCACATAAATACTGAATAGAATTTTAATGAATAGTTTATAAGAAAGAAAGCCAAAGTGATGGTAGTCAGTGTCTATTGACATATTAAAAAGCGAAGACGTTTCAACGTTGTTTGTGAAATCTAATAAAACAAAAACTTTGCAAAAAGTAGTGAAATCACACCAAAAACATAAATGTAAAAAAAAGAGCCAAGTTCTCTTATACCTATAGAAGAGCAAAAATTAGGTGCGTAACTAGTCAGCCAAGAAAAGTAATGAGATCTAAATGTACGGCAAGTTCTTAGTTTAAGAAGGTTAAATGTTAAAAAAAATTGATAGGTTTACTTGGCAAGTTTTTCGTTTATAACTTCATTATAAGTATACAATATATTTGAATTTGAAAACTTGACGCTCTGATTGCCCCTCGAAGCAGGTCAGTATATTGATGTCCACATCAAAGCTGTTAACAAATAGCGAACTAAGAAGAAAAAAGGATACTATAGACGAGAGAAGCAAACACGAAACTGCAACCGAGGATATTGATTCAATCAGAAGGATGATCTGGTTCCAATGCAATACGTTTTCGGCTCGCGAAAAGTTCGTGGCCGTGAGAAAGACTAACCGAGCACTTATATCACGCATCAGCGCGATATCAAATATGTCAGGAAATTAACCATGCTGTTTGACCACCAGTCCATTTCTATACATATTACCACAGACTTGCGGGCTCCTTTTCCGACTTGATCAGTACAGTGTTACGAAGGAGAAGGTCAAGGTAATATCGCCTGAAACTGAATATCTAACTTGACTTAAATCCCATAATGTTCAACTGGCATTTCGAATACCTACGCTTTCCGTACCGAGAAGGCTCATCACATTCCTGAAACCAGTGTTTGTTGTGCAATAGCCAAAAGTCCTCTTCGTATGACCATGCAAGGCGTTGAATTAGTTTCTGTTGCATTGGCTCTGATTCCTGGCGCATACGATGCCTATAGTTTACAGATACTAGAACGTTTTCTAGACTCTATATAAAAATGGGTTTATTTAGTTGTCCCATATCCGCTAAGAGGTGACAGAGCAATGTCACAGCTCACGAACTTAAACAACCGTCTCAAACTAGGCACCATATTGGGCCCATCGCCATCCCTGGGGGAACCTTAACGGTCAAAAACCTAAACCAATTCGCCCAAGCAATTAATTTCCCTACAAAAGCTTAAGATTGTGTAAATTTTGTTAGTGAGGCCAACCTGCTCCAAACCTTCCAAGGTTTTCCCTCCTGTACCGAGCAATGGCTTGACGATCACAGAGGAGATGAGTAATATCCTCTGCGACATGTAAGTCTTCGCAATATCTGCATGTGTCCGTATCTGTCTCATGGTGTGCCTCCTTAGAAGACAGCGCCCCTAATATGGTTAAAAGTTCAACATTTTCTGACATAAACCTGTCTCTAGCTGTCCTGGCGATAGAAATAGGATGCAATGTCTGATTGAAAAATTCATTAAAGGCTCTTAAATGTCTTCAGCATTAGATATACGGAAACATTTTGTAGTGTTATTTTGAACAGAAAAGAACCACCTAAAAGCAAACTTACTGCATAATTTACAACGCCTCACTATACTTACCCACACCACATGTTAACACTCAAACTTATGTTGACCTACTTCCTACCAATATCCAATTAGAAGACCAACCAACTTCCTTTCGAAGAACCTCTACACACCATAACGAACTACAAACTAAGTCTAATGGCAATCGCATTGTTAATATTGTCACGAATTGGCAGACAAATTCCAAACATCTCTCAGGACAGAACTAACAAATTGCCTAACGAATCGAAACTCGTCTATGCCACAATGAACAACATTCCATCATCTTAATACCACTTAACACCATCTTCCCTACACAATAGGACTTTCCCACAGATCCCTCTTGCCGGATCAGAGGACCATCAACAGCAACACGCATCGAATCAATCGAAAATCATTTATCCAAATGGATAACGTATAAAAATTAATATCTTCTCATCATCTCGACAACAAACGGAACGCAACGCACCCCACCACCACCCGCAGTCCGTACAGACTAATTATCACTCTTACTAATAACTCCTGCCACCTAATGGTTTGAGTTGATGTGGTGGTGCTGTTGTGCGGTGGCATTTAATGGCGGTTCCCTTATAAGCTGATGAAAGCCCTTGTGTGATAGACATCAATGTCAGCACCACTTTGCAAACAAACACTGTATATACCTACGCGCCACAACACAAGCACACAGAACCAAATCAATCAGTTTGTTATACGACGCACGAGCTTTATGGGCAACAATAGCTTGTGCCTTAGTATATGGGCGGTCGGTCTTACAGAGGTCCTTTGTGCTCGTACAGGAGAATTAATAAGGAATTTTCTTCTTTTATTTATTCGAGGCCACATGTTCGGTGTTGGAAAATATCCTGACACATGGATTTCAGATTTGATAAATGGGGGCTTCGGCTTGTGCCTCTGTATAGGTGTTGGCTGGCAATCTTTTGCGTCAGAGTGAGAGGCTTTTAATGGACTTCAAGTGCTGATGCTTGCTGGCGGTTTATACAGATGGTGAGATTTTTCTGTCCATCAAAGAAACCACACAGAGCAATGCAGGCAAGTGGTTTGGCCCACTACTGGTGTGTGCCTATGCGGACAGGTTTGATGTATCCTTCTATAGACAATATTGCCGGTTTCCTGCAATCATTAGGACTTGGGGTTAACCTCTAATCGAAGGTAGAAATTTTCCTGTTCACATCGGGGGAGCAATCTGCGAATACCAATTAGCAATCGTGCTCTCCGACCAATGGTGCTGTTGACTATCCTTTTTAGGGATTTACAGTTCGAAATGAATATAGTCCTACAGACGAAGTGTGCTGTTGGAGATACGAGTAATGATTTTTTGGTCTCTCATTGGAGTGTTGGAGTTCTGTAGAAATGAAGTTCTCTATCTGCTTTTGGGATTGTAATGAACCATTTCACTCGTCAGGATACTGGTAGTTGATAAGGTACGATGAACTTCTAAAAGGAAGCTGGATATGTCTACAGTACGTGAAGGCTGTTGTAATTAACTTTTCTATGACAATTGGCGAGGTACATCGGAATTTTAATTGTGGATTTAAGTAGATGGTTACCTTTGAAATATGTTATTGCCATAGATTGAAAATTGGATACACAGTGCACAATCCACCCATTGCAGATAAACAAGTCGATCTGGCAGATCGTCCGCCGTCTTAGAGGAAGGAAGTGGAATGGCATTGAAGGAGTGAAATCCAAAGGGAAAGGGAATCTTAGGCCACTGAGGATGACAGATCCATCGCTTTGAACCGATCGGAAAATATTCCCTTGTCAGAGGAAGTTATTTTCACAGTGAAATCGCTACGGGGTTTGCAAATCTTCCGGGGCAGTTCAATTGCCCTCTCGTCTCATTAAAATCGCCAACAAAATTGACAATTGGGAGCCAAACTCATACGTTTGTGAGCCTTTTCAAGAAATGGGATAAGAGATGGTGTTCGAGTTAAGGAAAAGAGATGAGCAGTGCGACAAAATGGTACAGATATAGGTGGCAAACGTGAATAAATCTGAAATCTGAAGTGATTAAAAGAGAGGAAGATGTGAAGAAACCCGAGAGAACGACAATAAACAAAAACACCTCGTAGCAACAACAACGCACAGAGGTTGGTCTTCTCCTCCGTTCTAATCACCAGTTGGCGGGCTTGTATTCGTCGCTCAATTAGCGCAAGTGGTAGTCACTTGGTCAATTGAGAAAATCGAGGTGCAGCAAGTTCACTTCCTGACAGGGAAAACAGAAATGTCTTCCCAAGTGGATATATATGGAGAATTGACTGTCAGAATTCAAAACTATTCAAACAATCACTTAAAGGAGTCAAATGATGAATTAGTGGTGTAGTTCGAAATAGCTATCATTCCTACCAAAGTGACTGTGTCTACGAGTGAAGTGAAGTGATTAACGTCAACGACACTTTAATGCTTTGTGGGGTCAAATAGGTAACTAATTCGACCTAACCTAACCTTCGACCGATATTCCACAATCTCATAGATCTTGGAAAAAAAAACCAGAAATGCAAGATCTGCATACACCATTATCGATTTTAAGCTCGCCTAACGCTACCCTAACCTAAGGAAAGATTCGACATATCTATACCAATACTAAGCCAAATACATTCTGGGACTTAAGCATAACATAACTTAAGCATGACAAAATCTCGCACAAAGTCATACTACTCAAACTAAAATCTACCGGTTTTCCACCGCGGTTTATTTCCTGGGTTAAATCCTATCTAGAAGATCGAAGATATAGTGTCCTTTTCAGATTTTCCGTCTCTAACCCAGTCATAGCGTCCTCTGGTGTACCACAGGGAAGTCATCTGGGACCTTTGATCTTTAATTTGACAATAAACGATGTAGTGCGTGTTATTTCACACTCTGACCTAGAGATTTACGCAGATGATATGAGATTCTCTAAGCAGATATCTTGCACTGCTGACTCCCTCGCTCTACAAGTAGACCTGAACCACTTCTATACCTGGTGTCAACAAAATCGTTTAGAGCTTAACGTAAAAAAATGTCAAGCTATTACATACTCTCGTAAACGTCATCCCCTACCTGAAAGGTCTTACTTCTTTAACAACGAGCTTGTCTCCCCTGTTTCCTCAATTCGCGATCTGGGCATTACCTGCGACACCCAACTTAGCTTCCGCCCCCACATCGACAACGCTATTAGCAGAGCTAACTCAGCACTTGGCTTTATTAAACGTTGGTCGAAGGAGTTTTCTAACCCCTACGTCACTAAATCCCTTTACATGACGTTCGTAAGGCCACTTCTCGAATATGCCAGCCAAGTCTGGTCACCTTACCATCAGGTGCATATTATGAGAATTGAAGCTGTCCAACGTAGGTTCATCCGGTTTGCCTTACGTGGGCTAGGCTGGGATGACCCATACAATCTCCCTCCCTATGAGAGTCGCTTAAAGCTGCTTAATTTACAGGCTCTTTAAACTCGTCGAGATATCGCTGATATAGTTTTTGTTCACCAGCTTTTATCTGGAAACATAGATTGCCCTCATCTACTTCATCAGATCTCTTTGAACACCAATCCTCATCACTTAAGATCAGTACCCCTATTCCGCCTACCCCAACACCGTACTGACTATGGTCGACATGAACCCTTAACAAGAATGCTTTGCAAAGCAAACATGGTTCCCAACATATTTGACTTGAACTGCACAAAACCAACTTTGAAACATGCTCTTCATAACCACCTTAGTCCTTGACTACCCCATTTCTGATTAATTTATACCCATATTTATGCTTTTAATTTCGTGATTGAATTGTAATTGTAATCGCAATATATTTTTTGTAGTCTTAAGATCAGTAGATTGTTTATGTAAATATTTTGTTCTTTCTGTACGCTTGTATTAAGCAATAATAAAAAATTAAAATTAAAATAATACATACTTAAGCGACTCTACAGCACTGCGATCGATGAGGCACGAGGTCTTTCAGATCGTCAATATGGATTCCGAAAAATGAGGTCCGCTGTTGACACCGTCAATGAAGTGGTTGCCACAGCAAGGGATGCCATTAGCGAAAGACGATGGAAAGGCGGAAGCAAGAAATACTGCGCCATCATCACATTAGATGTCAAAAACGCCTTTAATAATATTATGCGATCTGGAGAAACATTTTAAGGAAACTCATTGTCAAAGGGGCGCCTGAATATATTCAAAATATTCTGAAGGACTATTTCACAGATAGGATATTGCTGTACAATACCGAAGACGGGCCCAAACAGTACAGCATAACTGATGGCGTTTCGCAAGGCTTCGTGTTGTGGAATCTAATGTACGACGACATACTGAGATTGAGGATCCCGATGTTGTCTAAGATACTCCGCTTTGCCGACGACATAGCTATAGTGGTGGTAGCTAAATTTTTGGAGGGACTGGAGCACAACTGCAACGAAGCAATCAGATTCGTGCACGAATGGCTGATTTCAATGGGTCTACAACTAGCGGAAAAGAAGCCAGAAGTTTTACTCATCAGCAGCATAAAAGTTATGGAGACAATAACGGTAACTGTTGTTGACCATACTGTGGTCTCCAAACCAGAGTTAAAGTACCTCGGGATTATTATAGACGCGAAACTAACGTTCAAATAGCACATTGAATACACAGCTGAAAAGCCAACAAAGGTAACAGCTGCACTCTCAAGGATGATGCCCAATTTTGGAGGGCCAAAATACAGAAGAAGACTGCTTCTAACGCGAGTTTCAGCGGTAAAGCGATAATACTCTATGGGTCGCCGATATGGGCCGGTGCAATGAAGACCAAATCCTACCGAAAGAAAACGGAGGCGACCTATCTTAGAGTAACTATAGCGCCTTTAGAACGACGTCCTACGATGCAGTGTGAGTAGTAGCTGGCATGGTACCAATTGACCTCCTTGCAAGAGAAGCACAGGAAAAATACCTCGTCAGCAGAACAACAGCAGGAAGATCAATGACAACAGTAGATAACACTTTACCGCAAAGGGTGGTAAGTTTGGAAGTTTGGCAGCAGAGATGGGATCACTCTGACAAGGGAAGATGATGATGGTCATGGATGCTTTAGGGCTTACCTGTACAGGTTTGGGCACGATGACAATCCTTTTTGCCCATGCTGTGCAAGAGCTGTTGAAGACGCGGAGCATAATCTAATGTTCCACTGCCCGCGATTCAAAGAAGAACGGCAAATGCTGAGGGAGAAAATAGGTGTGGAACTGACACCAGAAAGCATAACCGGCCTGATGAGGCAAAAAGAAGGAGGATGGGAAGCAATACTGTGGCAACCATCATGAAGAAGCAACGCCAACATGAGCGACAACGTAATGCAATGCGGGAGCATGCAAACCTGAATATGCTGAACACTTAAGGCTATATGACCCACTCGCGATGTAATGTTTGACGGCAGTCTCGCGAGGAGTACGGGCAGGAAGAGGGGGGTTTTAGTCAGTAAGAATCTATCTAATGTAAAATTTCTCCTCCGACTTACAGAAAAAATGAAAAAAAAGCACTTCGGCATAAGACGGCCTATAACAAGCCTCTTCACTTCACGATCGGTCTCCTTAGCTAACTGCCTCTAATTGTGCACTTCAAATCGGTTAAGGCCTCTATCTATTTTTACACGCCCCTTACCAAAGGAGAAGTCTTCCTCTACTGAAAGTCCCCAGAGGGGCTGCGTTACAGTCGACCACAATGCGCTTTACATAACCTTGGGGCTTATTCCCAAATGCGCGGCGGATCGCTTTTTATGGCGGATTGGTATTTTTGTATTTCCAAAAGCCATCAAAAGCGATAGCTATTCAGGTGACGGATTGCTGGCGGATTTATTGCCAGCAATCCTCACAATAGCTATCGCTTTTGAATGGATCGAATCGGTTTTGGAAATATAAAAATACAATCCGCCATGGAAAGCGATCCGCCGCGCATTTGGGAATAAGCCCCCTTCTTATGTAAAGCGCAAAACGTTACAAAAAAAGTAAAGTTTGTATGGTTCGTCGTTGAATTGTTTTCTCTAAAGCCCGTCAACACAAACCAGGGGATGCATAGTGGACAAGTGAAGACAGCAGTCGCTGCATTAATATGGTGGCTTTCTGACAGTCTTGCCACTATAGGTGTTGCCATGATAACAAACCATCTGGATACGCTATCAACGATGATTATGATGACAGTCTCTCCTCAGTGGCCTCAGAACCAAAAGAGTAGCTCCCATAAAGTATCTGTCTTCTTGACTACTGACAATACCGTTGATTCAATCTAGGTGAATTCATCCGCCGTGCGTTCTCCTTTTGAGGGACTCATGTTAGACTTTTAAGTCTCATTCGACGGTGCCGTGAAATAAAATCGAAGGAAATAAGGTCGAATCGTGTTTATTTCCGTTTTGATTGGAAATAATGTCGAATTGCACCTTTTTCGTGGTCGATTTTATTTCCATAGTAAAATTGTAATAAGGTCGAAAAAAGGGAAATTATGTCGAAAATTAAAAAAATAAACCCCATAAGCAGTGAAACATGTTTGGGGGGGCATGCTGCCCCCCTGCAACCCCGCTGCTTGTTTTTACTGTCAGATTTGGAGTAGGCGTGCTGAAATAATCATTATTAACGTGATCGACATTATTTCCATTCTTTTTTTTTAAATACTGTCGAACGCAAACATTTGTGGAATTCGACATTATTTCCAATCAAAATGGAAATAAACACGATTCGACCTTATTTCCTTCGACATTATTTCACGGCACCTCATTCGACTAGTCAATTCCGACAGACTATTATAGAAATTCTATTTTCTTCTTTGTTCGACACGCGCGCTTATAAATTTAGCAAGTCGAGGCCGAATGGACAAAATTTAAGGCGGTCCAACTCATCGCATTTATCTGTAAGTCGATGTTTGATCATGAATCATGTAGGCTTCCAATCATTCAGAATGGCCCATTAAGGCTCGTCACATAAACTAACATCGATGTTCTTCTTTTTGTGCCGTTGGTCTTCTTGTTTTAACTTCTCATATGCGCTAAGAGGTCAAAACGATTTAAGCTCATTTTCCTTTAAATTTAAATCCCACTCATTATCAGACTTAAAAGTAAACATTTAAGCCTGAATGGAGGGTCCCTACCACTATAATAGGTAGCAACAATTTGAAAATGAAAAAGCCATCTGATATTAAAATATAGCAACCAAGACCGATGCAATCAGTTTGTCAGAGTCAGAGGCAGTTTTCAATTTTTAACTCTGTTATCGGCGCACATACGTCAAGGATGTCCATTCCTGTGTGCCCAGAATAAATTGATGTTGTATCGATATCCGGTCGCGAACATATTTGTCGGACTTTTTTTTCTATTTGCTTTGACTTTTCTCATCAATTGTTGGACGGAAGTTGTTTCGCACCGGACACTGAAACAAATAACTGCAGCAGAAAAGAGGAAAAAAAAAACAAATGTCCGAACAGCTAAATAAAAAATCCTTGTATCTACATTTCCAATTGACATATCGCGATATGAGATCAAACGCAAAGTCTATGGTGAGCGATGACCAAAAAAGATATTCCGGAAACATCACTGTATATACCCGCACCTGTGACTCGTGTTACGGAAGCTCCATCAATATGGGATTGGCAATCCGCGGCATGGGTTGACATATGTGGTGGCACGAACCATTGGACTGCGATTGAAATGATATTGTTTTGATGGCAGTTCCAGCTGCATCATCGGTGGCGGCGGCGTTCGTATATCAATTCCAATTCGATTTCATTGAAGCATCGCTGTTGCATGAATTTTTTTTTAAATGTGTTTGAGTCTATTTATTTATTCTTTGACATTTCCTATGCAATGGCCGATGTGTTATTATTGTATTCGAATTGGGAGGATATAATGTTATTTTTGTTTGTTTTGCCAGGCGAAAGGATAATATTCGGGATGACAATTAATGGTAAAAGTTTTCCTTTTTATATTTTAACGATCGCTAATGCGATTTAATGAAGTCAGTTTTGACGACAATATTGTTTCAAGTGTTGGTTGTTTGCCTTTCGTAAATACGAGCAATGGTATTGGGAAAATAAACAAAAATATAACCAAATTCATGGAATGCTTCGGAATAATTTTAGTTGACACAATAATGAAGAGTCATAGCCAATTTAAAGAGTAAAGGTTAAAATTGAAATTACAATTTTAATATACCTACGTTTATAAATTTCGAACTTTTTGATGATTAAGCTACTAAACGTCACGAGTAAACGAGTTTGACAGGCCCACGATAAGAATTGCTGTTAACACACCCAAATAAACCAGTTTGACGATAGGTATGTAAGGTGTCCATCGTGTCTCTATAAAAGAGAACATGTTCTCTTTTTTTGGTCCGATCTTTTTTACACTATCTTTTTTGTTACGGATCTATTTTTGTTCTCTTTTTTAATTCGGTAGATAATTTTTATTTGATTTTCCAAAAGATTTACTGATACTAAAAAAAGCAGAATGAAAATGGTTTTGTTACCATGAAAGTTAAAACTATTGTAAATAGGCTTTTGAAAACTGAACTTTCTGTTCTCTCTTGTTCTCTCCAAACAGTAACAAATTATGTATACATTATTGAAGTTTGCACAATTTTAGAAGATATTGTATATTTCTGTGTTAAGATTATTGCAAATAAATTGAATTGAATTGAATTGAAAATGTCGAAAGAACAGAAGAGAGAAATAGATTAAAAATGTCAATTGTTATACCATGTGAACACCAACATGACTAAGCGAAAGTGATTTACAACTTACGAAAAACATTCCCACCGAATTTTATGTATTTTATTTTGACATTTCTATAATTTCCTGAAACTTTTCTCCCAAAGTTCCAAGAGGAATAATTAGGTAGTATTTTTCATGCCAAATTGCACTGACAATATGGCAATATGTTGGTGGGAACATGGTATATTATTACCTATATACTATTTTTTTTAATTTGTTTTGTTTTAATTTTATTTTCTTAAAAAAATAATGCATTCGTACATTTATGTTAATTAAAATATATGTTTGAAGTTTTTGTGAGTGTATTTTTTTATTTTGTGTGTTCTCTTTTTTGTCCTCTATTTTTTTTACGAATGTTCTCTTTTTTTATGTCTTTGGGAGCAAAATGTTCTCTTTTTATAAAGACCTCAGATGGACACCCTACACACAGCCGAAGCTACACTCGATGTTTTGCGCCCTGTTTTTGAAGACCGCATTATCAGCCGCAGAGCTGATGTCGTTTGGCCACAGCGGAGCTGCGATTTGACACCGTTGGACTATTATTTGTGGGGTGCCGTAAAAGATAAGTGTTACGCCGACATGCCAGAGACAATTGACGCTTTTAAGGACAATATTCGTGAAGCCATACAGCTGCACACAATCGATAATGTGCTTAAAAATTGGACCGATCGTGTAGGCTACTGCATGGCCAGCCGAGGCAGCCATTTGAATGAAATTATTTTCCATTATTAACCCAAAGGATTGTACTTTCAAATAAAAAAAGAAATTTGAGAAAATATTCAGTAGTTTTTTTTTATAGCATTTTCAAAAAAAAAAAAGTTATTTGGCGGACCCTTTAGTGTTTTCTTTTTAAATCATAGGTTATTTTGACACTGACAGCTGTTTCCCGCTCGAAATCTTGACAGAAAGTCAGTATTATACCTCCGCGGAACGAAATGAGTTGTTTTACTCTTGAGCAACGTTGGAAAATATTGAAAACTTATTTCCAAAGTGAGTACTGTGTAGCCCAAACAGAGCGTTTTTTGAAAAGAAGTTTTGGCCGAAATGAAGCATACCCACCGCGCCTACTATACGCAAGTTTGTGCAAAAAGTTCGTATGAGACTGGTAGTAGCCTTACTAATAGAACCACCAACGTAAAATTGCATATCGTTCATTGCTCGCAAGTGGGTGCAGTGGTAGATTGGAAAAATATTCATAAATTGTGGTAGATCTACCACATTGTGGTAGAAGTGACAACACTGGTATAGAGACGAACTATAGAGAGTCTTGGCTAGTCTCTCCAGGAAAATTCGTTTATCTGTGTAGGATGACGATTGAGACATAAGGTCGGCAACGACCTCACTAAAACCTTTGATGTAAAGAAACTATTTAGACAAGCTCCCCACTATCATTTGACATCTTCAACATCACACTTGAACTGACAGACCAACATACGAGGCATGATCTTTCAAATGCCTGTTCAATTACCTGCATAAGCCGATCTTAAATGGAACACATAGCGAGCTAGTGCGTTTGATGGTATGTATAGAAACAGAAGCAAAAAAAATGGGTTCAGCGATAAACAGGGGCAAAACCAACGGAAAGTAACACCCAACATCGACGAAACCGACAGAACATCACAATCGACAGCTTTAACTAGGTTTAAAAAACGTCTTCCCGTAAAAGTAAGGAAATTCTGTTTGGGCTCGCTAAAGATATCATTGCAGAGAGACCTCCTTCTTAAAATGTTAAACGAACATAAAACAAGCCCTGGATAAGGGCAATGCAACAATTTGGGCTCATTTCAATTTGGATTACTGTGGCAATACGTTTAACTGGATGCCAAAAGGTTGTCTTAAGTGCGAGGATTTGATCCCACATTTGTTTTTATTTTTTGTCTGAAGCGCCGCATTATGAGTATGAAGAGAAAGGACTTGCCAGTGCACCAAAAAAATAGTACAAATATAGATATATCCCCTTTCCTTTAGAGAATATGGTTACCTTTTAGCCTGTGACCTTTATTAATAGGACCTCTCTTAAAAAATCACCCAATTGGATATGACCTTACTATATATCTACTCTTACGTAGACTTGTGTATCCGCCCTAATTGCCAAGTCTGCAATTAATTGAAATACAGAACTAAACACTCACAACGATGTCGCATTTTTAATGTCACCGACAGTTTTAATGGAAGGCCAAATTTAATTTATCCTTGTAGCTTAAAAAAAAAAAAGAAAAGTTAAAGGCGACCTCAATCCCATTAACCCATAAGACTCACTCACACAAAAGCGAAACATGATTACCTAATTAAATTGGCACCTAATGGGCGCCACACTGCCACACATACACGGGTAGGTATATGTCCTTCTCCTTGTCAAGCGGAATGGGTATCCCGTATCGGTATCCCCCTTGTCGTCTTTTGTTAATTTAATCGATTCTCGCTAAAAAAAAAAAAAAAAAGAGTTGCACAGGAACGCAATGTTTACATCCCCATCCGAAATTGCCATTGTTGTCACCAGCATCATCAGTGGTGGCATCCTTTTCATGCATGTAATGTCACCTTTCCACAATGACACGCAGTCATTACTGCAAATTAAAGACATTCTAAAAACGCCACTCTGGAAGAAGATTTTTCCATTCTCCGGGTTGGGCCGAGTCGAGTACACTTGTGATGGTGGTACACGTACACGATGGGATTAGACGATTCTATAACTGATGTCGCACCACTCAGGCGAAATGAGATGAATTTAGTACGACACGTCAACACAGAGAGTCGAAGTAGACACAACGCTGCTTCATTTTAGATTCCCAGGTAAAGAGGATATCATCATCTCCCTGCCGTCATGGGAACTGTGTAGTGTGTAATGAAGTTGTAACACATATGTACGTGCAATAGTCTCTCTAAAGCTTTCAAGTCCCCGTATGGGCTGCATGATTGTTTGTGTTTCTCAAAGTAAACGAGCATTCAGGTTAAATGCGCGTTTCCACTTTCCCTGTGTGTATGTCTCTCTCTCTCTCCAGATCATCTCGAGAAACTAACTGCACTTCGGAGAAAATCACCTTCACCCACCAGTCACTTTCAGGGAGTACTCTACTATATATCTGCTCCGTGTGATCTGGCATTCGTGTGCAATTCACTACGTGAAGTAATTTTTAAATGAGAGCACCACAGATGTTCCAGGGTATCTGTGCTGGAGTTGGAGATACCTTCAGGATTCACTTAAGTCGCTTGCAATCGAGCACTGGAGTATGTGAGTATATAAAATTGCAAGGATATGCTCTCCGGAAAAGTGGCTACAAACGAAAAATAAAAAGCGAGCATGGCTGGGGTTTGTAATCCCGAACTCCTTGGGATTGTTAACGTTCAAATTGTTCCGTTCAGCAATTGAGGGGTTGCATATCCTGGTAATTTTTTTTTTTTTTTATTTTCTTTTTAATCAACATAAAAGCTGTAGCTTAGTGGAGATATATTTAATCAGCTGGAATAGGTTTTCTAAGTGGGATCCTATTAGAGAGACGGCGGCGTTTGTTTGGGGTAATTTTGGAAGTGGTTTCGACACCTATATAAAACTGCATCCATAGAGTGAATCCTTTTTAGGAAATTTTAATTCTTAAACGATGAGATAACTTTGTCAATGTTAATAATCAAATTTCAGCAAGTTCTCGTAACGAAGGAAATCTATAATCGACTACACTATGCCATCCTGTCTACCTCAGCATAGCGCTAACAACCGCACAATTTTCAGAATTTGAAATTCAAAACCCATCCCCTCCCATCGAGACGAGAAACAGAGAGTATGACGTTCATTTTGTATTCATAATCCGCTTCTATCGGTTTTCTCTGTTGGGGTGTTGTACGAGTATAGTTGAAGCCACCCTTCGAAGTGGTAGTTCCTGTTTAAAATATAATCCAATTCACTGAAGCCACCATCACCACCTGCACAGTTTATCGTAGATAAAATGTCATCGGTCTGGCGTCCTGCCTGGATGTTAATGTTTAGTGTCCTCGTTCAGTGACAGTGCCCGGATTCGACTGTAATGATTGATAATGCAATTATATTTCCAATAATTGAAGTTTGAGATATAAATGGGGTGCATCCGGTTCTAGTTTTGAAAGAGAGGACAGCTTTTGATAATGGATTGGGCATATTTCTCGTGGAGCTTTGTTTAGCGAGCGTATATATGAATTGTAAATTGTTTAATAGCATTTTTGGGGGATGCTTAGCGCCCCAGGGCGTTATGACACCGAGCGTTATGGCATGTACCCTGTTTTGCCGTGCACAAGAAGTCGGCATTTAGCGTCGGGACTTGGGCCTATTTACGTTCAAGATCCAACTAACCCAGGAGCTCAAATTTGGCCACCAAGATCGTGCTATTTAACCCGGCTAGATTTTTCTTGTGAAATCGCTGCTCAATGCGAATAAACCGCTATCGACCGATGTCCTAAAAACCCCAACATAACCAATGCCATCGCTCAAATTTAGCCGGATCTATGCGGCAGATTGGATCACTCGGATCCGTGACAAGTGAGAAGCTGCGGCGGACATTTGGACATGGTATTATATTCCATACGCAGTAGCGCAGTGGTTAGTGTGCTGGACTGCTGTGCGAGGGATCCCAGGTTCGATCCCCGGAAAAACACAAATTACATCTTAGTGTTTTTTTCTACTGCGCCACCTCTCGCGAACGTCTGACAAACATCCGAGAGTATAACTGTCCTGAAAAAGCTTCTCAATTCAGCCGTTCGGAATCGGCATAAAATTGTAGGTCCCTTCCATTCGTCCCAAAAATAGAAACTCACACAAACGAATGGTTGCGAGAAGCTAGGCCTAGGGTGTCTACCGCCTGTTGCGCCACCTATTTATTTATTTTTTATTATATTCCATACATGGGCTGGGCATGGGACTTTAAAAAAAAAAAAAATCCTCGCACACATCTTATTGTTTTATTCCCTTTCAACGTCGACCCGTCCATATTGAAAAACCCTTTTAGGAGCTAGTATACAATACACGGCATGTAGCAAACCAACAGGGATAGAATGATCTTCCCCTTGGGGCCACTGTGGCCGTTACGCCCAAAATCAATGTCACATTGCCCAAATTTGTCTGAATATTTTACAGGAACGATTTTTTTAGCAAATTTTTTGGGCTTTATGACATTTTTTTTAAATTGGATGTATGTAATGGTTTTGGGCAATAAGACCTAATAAGCCCGAATTTCCACGCGACTTTGTAACGAAACGTCCTCGTTCGTCACAATTTTATGGCCCCCACTGTAGACACTTTGTATGGCCACTATTGTGCACAGCCAACCGCAGATACACCACCCGCTGCTATTGCACAAATAACAAAGAATGTCCAACCAACCATCATTTGTGACAAAAAATTTTCATTCGTCACTTATAAGTCACACTGACTAAGTGGAGGAAATTGCATGAGTACCCGAACGAAATTGCCATTCGGAGAGACTTGTCCACAAACCAGTAAGAATAGACCGCCGACTTCCCGTGCATTTATCCGATTCCCCCCGGAAGAAATTACCCTGTCTGTGAATGTCAAAATTAATGGCGGCAACGATTTTCCATGCTATACCATGGGCCTAGGATTTTTCAAGTATGCTTGCGTTAATGGCGTTAATGAAAAATCCTGGGACCGCCGGCAGCTTGTTGGTAAAGTCCGTTATGTGGGAGGAGTCGACGGTCTATTCTTACTGGTTTGTGGACTTGTCTACGTGTTGATCGTACCAATCTAGTATACCAGAGAAGGCTCCCGTATAGAAGAAGCTCAGTGTTCTAAATTTTTAGTGGCAAAGTTTCTTTTGGGGAAGCTGTCCTTAAATCAGCAGTGTCAGCCAGCACTTTTGGCTGTCCTGCTTTATCTCGGAGCCACGCTTGTTGCTGGGCCGCATATCGGAGAATTGCTGTTGGACCATATTCTGTAATACGGAGCCACGCTTTTCGTTGGGCCGCCTACTGTATACTCAAACTCAACGTTAGCCTCAACTTAGAGGTTTAACTGTTGTTAAGTTAATCACAAGACATTAGTTGATAAGTTGGTTACTGAAATGAAGAGTAGATCTTAACCAAAGTTTGGTGTTTCTTTGGGCAAATCCTGGATCCGGCGAGCAAAACCTCGACCTTGACAGAAACCATCTTCGCTTCATAATTCTGACAGGCGTAAATGTTGCCAACATTACATTTCATCTTAAAGTTTTTTTCACTGCGCCACGCCGCCACCTCTCGCGAACGTCTGACAAACATGCGAGAGTATAAATGTGATGGAAAGTCTTCTCAATTCAGTCGTTCGTTTAAATCTATTAAAATTAAATTAACATACCTTTACAGTTGGCGATTAGAGGGTCTATATCCGTTTCCTTTCGTCATTCATATTTTATTTAGACCAAATTTTCTAGCGGATTTGGTGTATGCTCTTTACGAAGTCGTCTTTTGCTTCTTCATATAGTTCGGTCGGTAGGCCATCTGGTCCAGTAGTCTTGTTGGATTTGAGCTTAGATATTACTAGCCTCACTTCATATTGGTTGGGTTGACGAAAATCGTGAGTTTCATAGTTTCGTTCTGACTGTCAGTGGAATTTCAGTCGTCTTCGCCGTTTAACCATCTGCAGATGTGCGGTCTTTCCATATCCTCAACACCGACTGTGACTCTACTACAAGGTTTCTCCGTTCATCTCTACATATTTCTGTTCGAGTCTCGTTTCCTTGACGCATACGTTCTTGTTATCTTTTAGTAAGACTTCTGAACATAACTCCTGGAATATCACCTCTCAGCTTGCATTATTCACCTGTTCTTCTTCTATGCATTCATTTATTTAGCGAATTCGATTTATTCCACGAAATACGCCGCGAGCTTAACCAATTCCCACGAAACATTGTATCGCTTGGGATTCTCAGATGAATACGCCGGCAAACGAAATCTTCTTCCCTGGAAATCGATGCGACTGAAATGCGAATCTTCTGACATTACGATCGATGGTGTGAACATCTATGCAGGTTACTGTGAACTATATTCGAGCATATAACTTGAATTCAATAGCAATACCTAAACTGTTAGTTACACATACATGAAGCGTAATCATTTGACGCTCGCCAAATCCAATAATGACAGATATATCAACAACACCAAGTCAGACATCATATTATAAGCAGAATGAGAGAAATCCAATCGACTTGTGCATTTAAATTCCTTACAGCACGTTATGCAATTTTTGATTGCTTCACTGGATTGAACGTCAACGATGGCGATATAGACGACGGCAACTACGCAGAATATGTCTGCGAAATCGTCTGTTAAGACGGTTGTGGTGTGGGTGTGGGTGTGGGTGTGGGTGTGGGTGTGGGTGTGGGTGTGGGTGTGGGTGTGGGTGTGGGTGTGGGTGTGGAACGACTTCGATTTCTTCCTCGATAAAGATATAGACTTGCAACGACATTGACAGAATGCAATTGCCGTTTTCGAAAAGAACAAACCTCTCTCACCGTTCAACACCACTACTATAGCATATTTCGTCTCTGTCAAGGACATGCTCTGGTAGATGACAATAAAACCAAAATAGCATCTAAAATGATGATTCCCGAACGATGCGATGAATAAATATATATATAAATTCAAGACACCACCCAACAAGCTCGAAAGGATTCAAAGAGGACAACTACGACGAGACGATAACGATGACGAGAAGACTATCATGGAATGGGGTCTATGATGGTCTAGAGGGGGTGTAATTGAAATTCATTTTGGCATCTGCAATGAATACAACAACTTGAAATGTAATAAGTTGGTGAATAGGTGGATAAGTGCAATCAGACTGAAGTGCACAACAAAGGATGCGCAGTGAAGAATGATGATTGGTGAATCGGCACAATGATGAAAGATAAACCCTTCGATGGAATGTCTTTCTTTTGGGAAGG
This sequence comes from Cheilosia scutellata, assembly GCA_955612985.1. Taxonomy (NCBI): domain Eukaryota; kingdom Metazoa; phylum Arthropoda; class Insecta; order Diptera; family Syrphidae; genus Cheilosia; species Cheilosia scutellata. The sequence goes on from OY015313.1 coordinate 85,754,222, forward strand.
CTGGCTGGCCAGCGGGGGTTGCGGTACGGACCAGTAGGAATAATAATATTGATTTTGTGTTGGATAAGATTTTGAACATCTTTTGCGTGCAAATATTTGAAGAAGCCTTCCGTCAAGGGACACAAGCTGATGATGGGTTTCAGGTTAAATTGTGTATTCAAAAGGGCCATGTAACTGGCAAAATGGCAATCGGATTACCATGCTGATGACGGTGTACTCTGGGACAACCTTGAATCAGAATTTCTTACCAACTTTAATGTTTTAATTGAGAGTTGGGGATGTGCTGCGGCATAAAATAAGAACCTACTTAAATTTGAAATGATTCTTGACGAAAAAAAAAAACTTTATGGACAGTGAATCCATATCCAGCCACAGAAATTCAGTTGAAATAAAAGTTCGTCGGTTGGCCTCATAAATCATGCAACTATAAGCACTGGTTACAGAGGTCCTTGGACTATGTACCTAGAACATTAATCTAATTAGAACGTTTTTAATTGAAATTTTGGGTTTTAAAACGTTTAAGCTAATCGGGTCAAGAGTGGAGAATGGAAATGTTTAACGTCCTTGTGGATAGGTATACTTACTATTGACTGTGTTTACTAATTGGTAGTTGGGTATAGCCAGTGATCAAATCTAATGTAAAAATAAATATACATTCTTCTGTGGGTCTTTAGATAACAGTTCTTGCTCCTTTATATAAAATTCGTTAAAGCTGAATTAAAAATTCCGATTTCACCTCGAGGAGTGACCCTAAGGTAGACTTAAACGATGTTTTGCTCTAAATTCGCTTAGCAGTTTAGACAGGAGTTTTTTTTTTTTAAGTTCCCTGTCCCACTTGGCTGTAATTGCGACCTAAAAAAGATCTACTGTATCGAAGAGGGATAGAGTTAATCTAAAAGTGAATCCTAGTGAAGGCCAATAAATCGTTAGTAGCGGAGGTCCTAAGCTCTGCTGGTAAAAGTATCCCCTTGTTAAAGACACGTTTTATTAACCAATGAATGAAGTGCCAGACAATCACAGATAATGTGCTCGGAGGATTCTTCAACCTCAAGAAGTCAAGACAGAGCCTGCATTCTGTCTCCGAGCACAAATTCATTTTATTAAGATGATATCTCAAGCCACAATGGCTTTTGAGAAAGCCCACCAGCTTTCTGATACTTTCCTTATTTAGGTTGAGGATTTTCTTGTAGGAGTAAGGTTTAATTAATCTTTTGGATTGTCTTAAACCCGGAACATTTCCCCTGTGGTTGACGAAGTTGTTGTTCCCAATTGTTAACGGTTAATTAGACCTAAAGCAGTAGCCCAATTTACTCTGCAATAAGATTCTGGTCCGCATAGAATGCGGATTCAGATCCAGCCCTTAGCTAGTTGGTCCACCGATTCCTTACCCGCAATACTTTGATGGTCAGGCAGCCATCCAAGCTAAGGCAGGAGTTAAGTGTAAAAACACACTTTTAGGCAATACAACAAACAAGCTTTTAGTAAAAACCCTTATATCAGAATTGTAGTCAATCGTAGAGCTGATTATAAAGGTTATGACACGATGGGCGGAATGGCAAGAACCACGCGCATTGGAGTTATGAAGAACTTGTATGAGAATTATCCTTTGACCCCTGTCTTAGAAATCCTACTGCAACAAAACTACCACGTCAACTTTCCTCAGGCAACGGAATGGCTTCGGTCAGACTCTGCTCCAGGGAAAGAATGACATCGTGTATTTACGAATGGCTCTAAAACCGGACAGGGGTCTGGTTCTGGAGTCTTCGTGGAAAGCGAGAACATTAGACTACACTACCCCTTAGGTAACCATGCGACTGTCTTCCAGGCGGAGATTTTCGCTATCCTTACGGCTATGCGCTATATTGTGACAAACAGGCGGAGTGCTAGAAGCACATGCGTTTGCAGTGATAGCCAAGCTGCACTAAAAACGCTGCTTAACCCTCTTACCTCGTCCAAGTTAGTGCTCGAACTCAAGCTTTCTCTGAACTTGGTCGGTAGGCTAAACACGGTCAAACTTGTTTGGGTTGCAGGTCACACTGGTATCCAGGCAAATTAGATCGCTGAAGAGCTTGCCAGGCTGGGTTCAAAAGAAGCTCTCTCAGGACATGAACCTGCGTTGGGTCTCCCCGCATCTGTGGTTAGGTCATCCATTGATACTTGGGTTTCTCGTGAACACGAGTGTCGGTGGCGTGATTGTGCTGGGTGTAGACAGACCAAACGACAGCGTCCAGACATATGCAAAAGGTCCGCGTCTTTCCTTCTGTCTCTCAGGAGAATCGACTGCAGACTGCCAAAAAGCTATTGCCAAACACTTAAATATATTGGACTTGAGCGACACCACCATGTGTCCAGCTTGTGGAGAGGACGATGATACAGCGGAACATTTCCTCTGTAGTTGTCCTGCCTCTGCTCGCATCAGGTGGCGGATCTTTGGGGCTGAGTGCAGAACATCTAAGCTCTTCATCACTGAAGCTCCTTCTCATCTTTCTTCGAAAGACGGGAAAACTAAGTGCAGCAATGTAAGGTGTCTGTTTGGCAGTACAATGGACCAGTAGTTGTGTCTGAGTGCTCCATCGGATAAACAAAAAAAAAACAAAACTCCAGTCCCAGTGTAAACATCACATCAGTGACTTTAAGTGGATATAATGGCCCTTCGTGCATTACTCTCGGATTTTCAGTTGCGAAACTGGGACTCGTCATTTGTGATTATTTTTGACGTAAAATCGTCTTGAGCATAGGTTAGACGCAGTTCACGGTCAATGTCCTTCAGCTGATAGACTGTCTGCACTTTGAAAAAGAATCGTCTTCAGTTTTTTGACCAAAATACCCCTCAGAGATGTCTGTGGAATGACCAATTGCGGGATATGTCAGTCGTCTATTCGATGTCGATGGAGCCTCTAGGGCATCTTTAGCCAAGATATTCTCGGACGAGAGAGAGATAGAGGTAAGCCTTCCAGGGTTTTCTCGGTCCCGTGTAGTTTCAGTCTCTAAGAATCAAGGCTAAACGTGCATTGAACGTCAAGTGAGAGCCGGGCGACCAGGAAAATGGGCACGATATGCACGTTGCGCAAAATCACTGACGAGTTCCGCATTTTTCAGGAGGCGTACAGTTTTCCATTGTTAATTCAAAGAATTTCTGTTTCTGTTAACCTCACAAATGTCAGAGACAAATTAACATTTCAACGCCATTTGTAAAGCCTTTGGGACTTTCCGATAGTGACACACATAATGACCCACCTGTTATCTAATATATAGTGTAAAAGCCTAAAACACTTCGTAAAAAACCTGATTGGTCCCTATCGGCGATGTTTTGGGCCAGTTAAGTCCACTACCTATCACACTTAGACAGATCGTGGAACAATAAAAAGTCTAAATCGATACTCACCATAATTTCGTTGACATTAAGACCGCCGATGACAGCATCTATAGAAGAGCTACACAGAGCCATGCCTAGTTTCGAATTGTTCAATTATTAGGTAGTTAACATTTCGCCAACCCAATAATCAATTACCAACACTTACCATAACCAACAAACAAAAAAGTACGAATATCCTTTTCCGAAAACCTAAAACCGTTTAATGATAAAAGAGAAAAGAAAATTTTTCTTCCTGATTGAAAATTTGCCCCCGAAAACAATATTCTACGCAACATTTCGCAAAAGAGCCAATTCAACTTTGGAACAGGAAGCAAAAGCAACGCACCTCCCAGCTCCCAGCAACCCAATCACTCTATGATCTTTCGAAAGAAAGTCATCCCTCAGGCGCAGTGCAAATAGAAAAAGGAAACTCTTAAGTAAACCAATTCTTTCTGCGCCGCACCGCCCTGTTGCAATTTGTGTCTTAAGCTCTAGCTAGAGCTCTCTGTGCTCGATGCTCGTAGCTCCTTTCCCATCCACACTCCTCCATCAAAGACAATACTAAAAAGAAACAGTTCTTTAGAAAACAGAAGACACAACTGCAAGCACAAAAGACAAATGAAAGGGGCAAAAAGTGGAAGAAGATAACTGAAAAACAAAATTGAAATTGTCCGGGATTAATTGAAATTCCTCAACTTTCTCAATTAAACTTTTCTTTTTTTTTTTTGTCTTCCTGCGAAGCTGATGCTGCTGGCGCTGTGAGCGCCTGTTATCGCTTTCTCATGTTTTGAGAAAGTTTTCAAACATAATCCTGTGAACAATTTAGGTAGCCATCGTTATTGTTAACTTGATGGGAATTCCCTTGTGAAAAAAAAATAAAAATGTTATTCTCGCCTAAAGTGTTGTTTTTGTTTTTTTTTTTCTACATCTGCGTTCATTATATAGGAAATAGTTTTAATCGATAAATTACTTTAGTTCGAACCCGAAGCAGGATCAACTTTTATCGAGGGGCCTGTCAGAAACTATTTCCATAGATTGGCAGAGAGTTTGTGTTGGGAATTTCTTTATCAATATAGCGCCTTGGCCAGTCAACACCTTTGTTCTATGGCATTATGTAAACATCAGCAGTGTGCCTGTGCAGTGCCGCAAGACAGGATAACTCTTTCTTCCTTTTTTTAAATCAATTTAACTCGTTCCTTTTCACACAATCGCCTTGCTGTTGCTAGTTTGCGTAAGGGAAAATTATAATAAATGCCTGTCAACGATGTTGTCGGTGTACCGTAATTGAATAACATTGATGTGTAGTCTTACATTGTGGGGGAGAAATGAGGGTTTCTTGCATGCATATGCGGAATGACATTGTGTAGGGAACGAAAGTTGGAGTTGCTGTCTCCACGAGAGTGATGGTGGGATAATCAGATCCTGCTAAGACGATTCAATGATAGACGGGCAATACTAACAGCAAATCGATTGGCCGTTAAGGGGCCTCCATACGCGTTGCATCGTCGTCACGAGGTTAGGTTAGGTTAGGTTAACGGGTTGACAGAGCAGGGTATATCCTGCTGTGCCACACTTAGGTCCTTGACTTTACACTCCCTGCTCTGAAGTTCCGGGTTAAGGAATTGCAGAGGTTGCGTTCTGCCTTTTGGTCTGGTGATATTGAGGATCTCCTTCCTATCAACAACACGCAGGTCGGCATTTGGCGCGTTGGTGTTGGTAACGAAGGTCTTCAACCATTCCATTGTTTCTTTGTCGTCACATTGCATGTCCTTGAATCCCTTAAAGGTGGTTGGCTGTCCAAACAATGGAATTCACGATAGCGTCATTGACACCATCCAGGATTCGCTGTTCTATCAGTTCCCATTGGTGAGTCTTCGATTTGGATTACCAAGGACGACATAGCGATACAAAGACTCTCCTTCACCTTCTCAGCAAATTTCTGTCTTTTTGCCTGCCTGCCTGAAACCGGGGAGATAGTGTCGTCATGCATACTTCTTTTAGAGACTCCAGGAACGTTCTCAGATTTGGACACATCCTTATCTGGGACAGCTCCAGGTGACTTGGGATCGGTCGCAGTCGAGATAAAAGGCAAGAGGCATTTCGCCCTCGCGGCTTTCAATCTCATGCCGGCTCCTCCAGAGGCATGCGCCCTAGGCGGAAGGCAAAAAGCATTCCTCCCTTGGTCCAGTCATCTTCCCTTCTTCAGTCGGGTTCTGCTTTCTACTCTGTTGGCTGCCACGCACCGACGGTAGACTTCATCGTCTCCCGAGCCCTTAGCTATCATAGTCGTCTCTCCTAAGCCTATTGAGCAGCCGACGTGCATTCCTACGCATTTTTAATTGGTCTTCTTCTTCTACTGTAGGTGTGCTGGACAGCTTGTTGCTTTCCACCAGGTTCGCCGCAATGACAACTGAGGCTTCGATTCTATCCAAACATTCAGTGTCCTCTGACTTACTTGGCTTATCCACAACAGTAACTGCGCTGTATAGTCGAGTCTACCTCTCCCGGTGAAACAATTCTGTCCCCTTTATCTGCTTCGTCTTTCGCGGGGTCAGATGCAACAGACCCGTGCCCGGATAGGCTAAGGCATATCACAGGCATTGGTGGTCGCATAAGAACTCCCTCGCTCGAGATTCCTGGGAAGCCAACCTTCGGTAGGGTGTAGGGCTCATCACATTCTACAGCCTGACTTTCCAAGAAATCAAGGGCATTTTGAAGCCGTCGTCTGTCAGCGTCTCCTAGTTGTTGTCTTTTCTGCAGCTTCTTTATCTTCCTTTTGCAGTTGACAACTCTTTTCCTAATCGAAGGTCTGCACCTTCACAAGATATGGAGAATTTGGATGACCTGGCGATGGAGCGATTGTCATCTTCCTCAAGAAAGAGTTTCTCAAGTCCGAGGTCAACCGTTCCCTCGCTTCCCCCAACCGAAGCAGCTTTACTAGTTGACGGTTCTAAGAGGTTCCCTTCCTCCTCCGTCATGTTCGTCGTCTGAGAATCGGTTTTCTGAAGATCTGAAGATCTTGGTGCCCGATTCGTTTACACCAGTCCCTTTGCTTGTTGGTGTTTTATTTAATTGATAAATTTTGGAGCCACGAGTAAGGGGGAAGGGAAGGTCGTTCTGTACTCACCCCCTGTATACAGAAAAGGGGAATTAAATTGAAACTAGAGATCCAATTTATGATGAGGATGAGGACTCGGTATACAATTTCCTTCCTAACTGCCCTAGCCCGTAGGTATACATACATAGAGCCAGAGCTGTCCATTGCTCTGGAGGAGTAGTAATTCAAAAAATAGGATTATAAATTTATACTTCTATCGCCTAACTTTCTTCGACGTCAATTTCTTTTTATTTTTATAAGGAAGCATTATTTACAATCACAGGTGTACATTTCGCTATTCATCGCCACGTATCCCCTGTTGACTTCCTTCTAAAACTATTTCCTCTGAAGGTCTATGTATTCTGTTCCCTCAAGGAACTGCCCCTGATATGGAACACGAACAGGGATATCAATATAATTTTTGTATGTCTCGTAGTTTTTAAAACACATCACGTCCATAGAATAATAAACAAGGATAAACATACCTACGTAGACAATTCCAATGGTTGCCCATTCTTTGTTCCTAATTGAAAATTAGTCCATTCCATAACGTTCACCTCCTTTCCTCCTTCCGACCTTCCGAGTCGTCGACATCCATTCATCCTATCCCCAATTGCCGGGTTTTCAATTCATTTTACTGTCTCAGCTGAAAGTGGATCAATTTGATCGTCTATAGAAAAGTCACATAAGAAATAAGAAAAAGGAAACTTTGTACCGCTGACCGAATCACCCAATTACCCAATTAGCTATATGTGTGTACAAGTCTTTCCTTCCTATTGCGCTCATCCTTGATTACAAATATAGGTTCATTCAGCAAAATTTTGCAACCCAACTGTAGTGATGTGCTTGTGCAATACTGTTCTGTCACTAGGACACCTAGAAGGAAAGAAAGTTTCATTTTTCTCCAATGTTGTTCGATATAGCCAGGTGAACTAATATAGAACTCGAAATGAATAAATGAATTTCATTGTTATTGCCTATTTATGCATATTTATGGACGTTTAAGGTTAAGAACGAAGGCCTAAATAAATTGTAAAGTCAATAAAAGTCAGTTCGTGGAATCGGCCGCAGGAACCTATTTAATTTTGATATAGTCAATGGGAATTCGAAATGAATAGGAATTTGCATTCCCTTTCCTTAGTTTATGGCTTTATGAGCTGCACCTATACTACACAGTGTATGTGTATGTGTTTAAATTTTCCGTAATTGAAATGTAGATTTATTGGCATATTAAGTTTAAATATATATTCGGGAAAGTTTCTCTGCCAATAGGCTCTGCTCTATTTTGAAATTTTCCTTAAATTGGCTTGGCTCCTCCGTCAATATTGGCATTTCGTCTTTATTTATTGTTCTCCTGCCAGGTGCGTATTTTCTCATTCATGGTCCTTTTTTGCATTTTAATTTTTGTATTTAAGCATTACTTTTGACATTTGGTTGGGGTGGGTGTATTGGCTCAGTGGTTAGTGTATTGGACTACTGCGGTTCAACCCCCAAAAAAATACAAAGTCTTTTACTGCGTAGTCCCATTTCGTGGAAACGACTGACATAAATGTTAAGGTCATCAAATAGCAGCCTCGACCCAGGAGGCGCTACGACAAAGTGTTGTTGCAAAACGTAAAAAAAAATATAAATATAAATAGGTGGCGCAATAGGCGGGTAGACACCCTAGGCCTAGCTTCTCGCAACCGCATTCATTTGTGTGAGTTTCTATTTTTGGGACGAATGAAAGGGACGGGGACCTACAATTTTATACCGAGTCCGAACGGCTGAATTGAGAAGCTTTTTCAGGACAGTCATACTCTCGGATGTTTATCAGACGTTCGCGAGAGGTGGCGCAGTAGAAAAAACCTTAAGATGTAATTTGTGTTTTTCCGGGATCGAACTACTACTGCGCCCAAAACGTAGCCCTACGAAAAACATGGTAAGACGACAGAGCGTGGTCTCGGTGTACCAGAAACTCAGAAAGTGGCAAAGCAACAATCGTGGTTTTGTAAAGCTTTATGACAAATCGTAGTTTCTACCTTGAGGGGCTTAAAGTGTCCCAACTTGGTTTTTGTGTGGCAGAATCTCAGAAAGCGACCCAAACTTTGTTTCGTGAGGACCTACGACGAAGCGTAGTTCCTGGGCGACTAAGGGCGACCCAGAGCATGGTTCCCTCAGGACCTATAACAAATTGTGATTTCTGCTGGGACGGTAAAGCGTGGACTAAAATCGATCCAAATTGGGCGGAGCATGGTTCACCAAGGGCCTGCGGCAAAGCGTGGCTTCTATGTGGCAGAAAATCTGAAACTTCAAATTCGAGTAGCCATGAAATTTCCTACTAAAAGCGAGTCCGAATTTTATGGACGAATACAAGAATTATATCTAGTTTAAACTACTATATACGGGATAACCACTTGTTTTCCCCGACTCTCGGGGGCTCAACTGTCTCCTCCAACGTTCTTGAGAACATCAGGGTGACGCTTTTTTAAACTCCGTAAAAGAACACCGTGGGCGCAGTAGCGCAGTGGTTAGTGTGCTGGATTACTGTGCGAGGGATCCCAGGTTCGATCCCCGGACAAACACAAATTACATCTTAAGGTTTTTTCTACTGCGTCACCTCTCGCGAACGTCTGACAAACATCCGAGAGTATTACTGTCCTGAAAAAGCTTCTCAATTCAGCCGTTCGGACTCGGCATAAAATTGTAGGTCCCTTCCATTCGTTCCAAAAAATAGAAACTCACACAAAACGAATGGTTGAGAGAAGCTAGGCCTTGGGTGTCTACAGCGATGCCAACTAAGGCTTTTTCATGCCTTTTAGGCATTATTTCATTAGCTAAGGCTTTAAGGCTTGTTTTTTTGTCAGAGGCATTTTTTTTTCATTTCAAATATTTTTTTAATTTTTTTTGATTCAACATAGCTGCTGACTTTTTATTTTTTTAAACATTCTTAGCCCCAGTTTCACAGTGGGAGTTTAAACTACACTTTTGGTTTAAACTTTAGTTCAACAAATAATTTGGTTTCTCAGTTTCGTTTAAGCCTTGAACAACAAGGAACGATTTAGCAAAAGTCGTGTTAAAGCTAAGTACTGTACAATACTCCCAAATTCTATTCATTAAATTTAGTTAAATTGAGTTCAATTGAACTGAAGTTCAGATCAGATTGTGAAACCGGACTTCCAGTGTAAAACTGGGTATAAAATTACTTTAAGTGGAATTCTCCACACAAAGTTGCTTTTTAAAGATAAAAACTGCTATGATCTGCAATTCAAACAAACAGACATATCCTTGTTTCAAAAATCAATGTATGATTTCAAGGACCAAGGCGATCTGAGGACTGAAACAATGTTTGTTTTGTATTCAATACTTTGTACCTACTTATGAAACCAAAATGTCGTGAATTTTGTTCCTATTAAAAAATTTTTCTGTGATTTTTTAATTTAAGATTTTTTTTTTGTTAATTTTTTTATATTTGTGTTTAATTTTTATTTTATTATTCCACTTTACCTAAAAAAAATTTTAAGGCATTATTTTATTGAAAAAGGCATCTTTTTCTTTTAAGTTAGGCATTTTTTCGTCAAAAGTGGTTGGCAACGCTGGGTGTCTACCGCCTATTGCGCCGCCTATTTATTTTTTATTTTTTTTAAAAGAACACCGATTCATAAGTAGGTATGTAAGTAGTACAAAGGACCTATAGTCACTCTTGCTTATTTTTATACCCTCCACAGGAAGGTATATTCACTTTGTCATTACATTTGCAACGCCAAGAAGGATTCACCGGAGATCCTATAAAGTATATATATTCTGAATCAGGATCACATTCTGAATCGATTTAGCCATGTCCGTCTGTCTGTCTGTCTGTCCGTCTGTCTGTCTGTCTGTCTGTCTGTCTGTTGAAAACACGATAGCGTCCAAACGAATTGACCTAGGTATATGAAATTTTGTGGGAGGACTTCTTTTTACCGTCGTCAGGTTGGTATTGAAAATGGGCTATGTCGGTCAAGTAGTTCTCGTACCTCCCATACAAAAACAATATTAGACACAGGCGTGTACCTGTTCAGTACATACAGTGGAGGGTATCAAAGCATCGGCCAGGCCGATGATAACACTTTTACTTGTTTTTTTATTATTATTATTATCTTTTGCTATGAACATGAAGGAGGATATTCGGTTTCAATTTTAGATATTTTTGCGACCATACTGTCCGGAATAATGGCTCCTGATTCATTCAATTCTTTTCTCTTCCCATCTGTTCTATTCAAAGAAAGTGTGGTTCGCTTTGTACATTTGAAATTCGTCATACGCTGGCAAGTCAGACTCCTCGTTTTGTCTAAGTCATTTGGGGTTTATTTCTCGTACGTTCTACCCGACAATGTTTTCAATAGCCCTTTTGGGCCGTGTTGCCCTCTGCTAGCTGAGTTCCAACTTACTTACCGCACTGCTGCTTAGAAAGTTCTTTCGCCTCTCTAGTTGCCGCTTCTACTACAATTTCCATCCAGCTTTTTGCCGCAGACGTACTTCCTGTCTATACATTATATGAGATCAATAATTGTCACTCGCCGGCAGGTTCTGACAGTGTACGGACGATCTTGCAACGCGTAGTGGCAAGCAGGCTGGACTACTGATCGATTACACCTTATAATTGTCTTCCCAACGCTCCGGCCCGAAGAGTCTTCGATTCAATCCAGACGAAACAACGCAGTAGAGGAAGACCTCGTCTTAGGTGGTGCGCACAAGTGAAAGGGGACCTCAACCAACTTGGAGTGCGCAACTGGAGGCGGTTAATCAAAGATCGGGCTAACTGGAGAGGCGTGTTGGTTATAACGCCATCTATGTAAGTAAGTAAGTAACAGCGCCATATCTTGCAATCGTCTGACAAACCTCTGAGAGTATAATAAACTGTTCTGACAAAGGTTCTTAGGTTCTTAGGTTCTATTCGTCTCAAAACTATAAGATAACTCTGGGAATGGTTTGTGAGGAACTAGGCCTGGGGCCTATGTACCATCTCTTGCTGTAATTGTCGGCTCATTATTTTGCGATTGTACAAGAGTAGGTACGGCATATTTTTGTCCTAGGAGCACCTATGTTCGTCATTACACGTCATTCAGGTTCGACCTGAACCTCATCTGCTGCCAGAAAGTAATTGTCATGTCAAGAGGTTTCCCTGGGTACTTCAGCCACCACTGCTTCTTTGCTGGTCAGGTCATCATTTCAGAGCCAATTTGAGACTCGACGATATTCGGAATTATATTCTTTGAGAACTTTATCTGTGACCAGATATAATCCATATTCCTCAATCCAGTGATGCACACTCGTCTCGTTACCTGATTCAGTTTTATTTGCGTGCTATTGGTGTCTCTTGTCGTTATGCCGCTATGGTATCGTCTGCATGTTCCACCAAGAAGGCGTCTTCAGGCATCTCCATCAGGCAGGTTTCAGGAACATGCAAGTAATGCTTCTGCCCTTGAATGTGCGTTTTGGCTACTCAAAGTTTAACGAAGGGGAATGTGTCATAAAATGTCAAGCCATTTCCAGTTTTCTAGATGCACCTTTGTATGCCCTTTTGGATTCGAATATTCATGTGTGGATTCCACCATGGATTGAGTTTCATTTCGATTTGACGAGCTTTTACACTTTACGAACAAACTTCCATCCTGCCAATCAAGCAAATAAAAACTATACAGGATTAAATCACACCTCTGTCGTCCCCCGCAAACACGGGAATTCCTTCTGTTGTTTATGCCTCTGCTAGACATAATCAATGGTCGTCATACGAAGGAGGTTCTTATACTTATGTCCGACACTACAAGAACGTTTTAAATGATTAAACAGAAGATCCGAGAGTCATAGTGAGACGAATTTTCAACAAGATAATCCTAATTTCATTAATCGAGTTCCTTGTCCCAAATGCAGCTGTAATAACTATATTGCTGTCTTTATATCTCTATATCCTTGCAACTTTGGAACTATTCCCGTAAAATTGTATGTCCAATAACTTTGCAATATAATTTCTCTGGCAAATGTGATTAATTATGTGTGTCCGTCCGGTTTGGTACGGTCCGGTGTTAATTTTAGGGCTTTGTATATCCACATCCGGATGAGGATAAAGTTTATCTCTAGAACTCACGCAAAATTACATATTGCTTGAATGGATTTAATTAAATGTTCGCCACCAACATAAAGTCGATGGTTATACATATATAGAAATCCGTTTAACTTTAAATTTAAATTTCTTTTGTCTCTGTGGTGGCAAGCAAAAGGGACATTTATTTTCGTAGTGCATACGAGTATGTGTATATAACTAGATGTTAATGTTGCCAAGGGAAGATTTAATGATCCTTATTTGGTTAAAGTTCTTCTTTATTTGGGATTTCCTGTAGTATTAGAGGAGAAAACAAGCTAAAACCTTAAACGCCATCACATTGCACTGTATAGTGTCAATCCATACTGGTGTAACAACTCCCCAAGGTCTCAAAACCACAAAAAAAATCCAAGAGGAAAGCAAACCTAACAAAACCATTGTCGTACACTTGACCTACCACCTTGAATTGCATTTGAAACATGGTATACACCAACTCTGCTCAACGGTCATAGTCCTTCCGAATATAGAAGAAATCAAATTACTTTGAAAATTGAGAATATCCTTCGCTTGATATGTCCCATTCAATTGTGTTGCTAGCTACATGGATGTCGTGGTAAACTCTCTTGCACGTCGTATCCATATAAGGACCCTCCAGGAATTTCAATTGCATTATGGCCTGGCCGATGGAACACACATCCCTTCATAGCTAAGTGAAAAGTTTTTCACGCTCGCTGGGACAGAGCCTTATGGCAGGCGACCGAACAAACCGATATGGATGGACCGGGAATCGATGAACTCGATATGTGACTGGAATCATTGGTTTATTTTTCGCATTCACTTTTTTCCACTATCGTTCAACAAAAGGTCCATAAAGTGGTGAGTCAAACAACAAAAAAAAACAAAAAACACCATTGCCACAAGGAAAGGACCATGTTACAAAAAGCCAAGAGACAAAGTGGACATATGGCATCGCATCATGTGAGGCAAGATCCCGGATCCAGGTTCTAAACCAGCGGACAAATCGCTTGGGAATAACAGTTGGCGGTTAAAGTGGCGCAGAGTGAAAAATGCATTTCCATTCATTTAAGTTTAACGAATGGACAGAGGTGGTGGCATTCTATCGCATAATGGCCATATCGGGAATGAGGAAAATGGCCGACAGTGATATGTTAGTTTGGCCGGAAAGGACGAGTTTTTTTTTCTATCTGGCTATTGTAAATTAACTTATAGTTTATGGGTACCTAGGACTTTGTTGTTAAACGGCAGGAGATGTATAGGTATACCAAAGGATGTAGGATGGCATGGAGAACGATGTTGCTAAAACCTAGCTGAAGGCATATGTACCAACTTAATCTACATTCACATTGCCTTTGCTATACTTTAAGTTTTAACATTAAATCTTACTATAGTAATGTAGTAAGGTTTTTAAAGTCACTTACAGCAATGTTGTTAAGCCAGGAGGCAAGTCCTTTTCAAAGCATATAGCCATCAAATAACACTCTCACGTGCTTACAGAATTCTTGACTGGTCTGGGTGCCAAAATCGTGTGACTTTCAAAAATGTTGCAAGTGAATAAAAAATGTCTCTTTAAATTTTATATTTCTCATCTCCCCGCATTAACTTTTATGCGTTCCTAAACCTAATACGAGACGACCCTGAATGGAATGAGCAAATATTCGACCCACACTCATAACAATAGGCAAATTGGATATGTTAGTCAAAGATAGATGGCACTGAGTTTCATTGAATACAAGAACCAAATAATGCTACTATAATAAGTTACCCATAAAAAACTAGGAATCGAAAAGCTATAACCTACCTACCAAAGCTGCAAAGAGCTTATATACTTTGACAAAGAATCCATCGAAAAGCTATTTTTTTTAAATCACAATAGTTTATAACCACAGGCTTTCGTTAGAAGCAGCTTTAAAGTTGGCTGTTAAAATGTACTCCTAGGCCAGTATCCTTCTTCCGTCCAATTTTAGTTCATTTATATAAATAATGTCCACAAAGATAAAATTTAGGGACGCAACTTAGCAGAGCATTAGTACAGGTACTGTTCCCTTGCTGAACTTTGATTCGGACACACCTATTATGAGATATGAAAAAAAATTTGTTTTATATTTTTAATCACAGGTTTTTGACACTATGCTGGTAACATTTTTTAGCTACCTAGTATATCTGTGTTAAGATTGAAAGGAACTTCATTTTTTTGCATTCTTGTGGATAGTTCGTCAATAGGTCTGTTTTTTTTCACACCTATCTCAGTGAAGTAAAGTAAAGTAAGATTTTTAACACGCAATTACAACAACTACGAACTGTTTGACACTTTCGAGACTCTATATAGTTGTTGTAATTGCGTGTTAAAAATCCTACTTTACTTTACTTCACTGAGATAGATGTGGAAAAAAACAGACCTAATGTTGCTTTAACTTAATCGGTGAACTCCATCTTGGTCTTAAAATATTATTGCTTTTGAATTGATCTCTAAATTTGCTAGAAAACGATTTTTAAAATTTTTGCGTTACGTAAAAATTTGTCTGTTCAACTCCTCAGTTAATTGCGCAATACGTTCCACTCAATTCCTATGAAATTCTGGGGTTAAATGATTCAGTTTTGTTCGGATTGTTATAACTTGCCCTTTACATAAATTCTCCATGAATCTAGAATCTATGTGCAAAGAAGTGTAATCAACCCATCAAAATTATCAAAACTTTTCACATCCATCTTCCAAACGCACCCTAATGCATTCTTTCGACTCTCGAAATCATTTACCAACTTTCTACTATTGTCACCTCGCTCGCACCCATACAAAATCTTACCACCGCTACTACTTTCTCCAATTCTAATTCATCGCCTCGCCATCTTTCTCGCTTTGCTCTGTTGGGAAAAAATTAACGAAGCCGGCGGTTAGCATTTGCTTCGCTCGTCTCCGCAAATAATTTTTTTTTTCAATTTGTTGAAAGTCTGTGTTTATTTAAATTCTGTGAAAAATAATCTACAATCAACAATATACTTGGATAAATCATAAGCAAGGTAATTTTACATAAATTCTCTACAATTTTCTGTTCGCAAATTCTGTGCATTTTTTTCCGGCCGCAACGACGCCATCTTTTTTCTCGTACTGCGTGTAAAATGGATTCTCTTCTAAAATAAAATATTCGCGTCAATTAAACAGAAAAAAACATTTAAATGTGCTTTCTCACGTAAAACAATTTTTCACGTTCGAATTTTCACTGTCAAAACGAAATATACAAAAGAAAAAAAAAATCTAATTTCCTCTCAACAATGAAAGTTCGAATACAATAAAAAAAAAAATTAAATAGCTATTCTCTGTCGCTTACACGAACCACTTTTATTGATTTTATTTAATTTACTAGAACGCTACAATTTTTCAAAACGGAACACGTAACGTCGTCCTCTATCGTCGTATCGGCTACCTAGAACCGGCGGCTCTACTCAGTGTTTGTGTCTCTGTGTGTCCGTAAAGTTCCCCTTCGGGCTTAATAAAATCTATACAACCGCGCGGCGTCCGTGCGTTTTCTCAACTTCGACACAAGTTTTAATAAAAAAAACAAAATTGCGCCTGTCAGCCATCCGCCCGAGTCTGATTCAGACGACAAAATGCCGGGTTCCGGCACGTTTAAGTTGTTCATCGGGAACCTCGATGAGAAAACCCAAGCTGGTGAATTGCGTCCGCTGTTCGAGAAATACGGTACCGTCGTCGAATGTGATGTCGTGAAGAATTATGGGTTCGTTCATATGGAAACTGAACAAACAGGTCGCGATGCAATACAGAATTTGAACGGTTACGTGCTCCATGATAATCCCATCAAAGTGGAAGCGGCCAAAAGTCGTCGTGCTCCGAATACACCGACAACGAAAATTTTCGTCGGCAATCTGACTGATAAAACCCGAGCACCGGAAGTCCGTGAATTATTTCAGAAGTATGGTACGGTCGTCGAGTGTGACATAGTGCGCAACTATGGTTTTGTCCATTTGGATTGTGTCGGCGATGTACAAGATGTTATTAAAGAATTGAATGGACGCGTAGTCGATGGACAACCATTGAAGGTACAAGTGTCGACTAGTCGGGTACGACCAAAGCCGGGTATGGGCGATCCGGAGCAATGTTATCGTTGCGGACGATCCGGTCATTGGTCTAAAGAGTGTCCACGTTTGTTCGGAGGCGGCGGCGGCGGAGGCGGAGACCGCGGCGGTTATCGAGATCGGATGTACGGACGTGACCCTTACCCACCACCGCCACCACCACCGCCATTCCTACGCGACAGGATTATGGATGGCTTTAGGGTAACATTTTATTTAATTTTAATTTAAACAATAATTATTATTGGTATAATACGCTAAGTAGGGTGTGCATTTTTATCTCTATACCGTCGCAAAAGGTACCTACAGCTAGATTGAAAAGAAAGCTTAGAATAATTAGGGATTTACAAAAATACCAATAGTTAAGTTAATAGTGTCTGCTCAATTTTGTCAATAGACGTGATTTGAAGAGTGTGGTTAGTCTGCTAATCTCCTTAAACTTGGTCAGTAGAAATTGAGCCTTTTTAAGCCTTGCTAGATTGGATTACTTTAAGGACCGGAGCTACCAAAATCCAAATGGCTTTATTGAACATCTTCGACTCTTAGTACAGGCTATCAATATCAATGTAGGTTAGATTACTTCGATCACCCATTTCTGCTCAGCACCAGTCTCTTTTCTAACACCCACCGACCAACCGACGCCGACGGGCTTTCAGATGGTAGACAGCTTTTACCATTGTCTTCGATGTGTTCTACCAATTATGCCAATATCATCGGCCGGCGTATGGAAGTATGCACATGAACAAATTTTGAAATATGTATGAAGTTGGGATCTACAGCTAATAAGACGTGGGTCATATGCTAGTAATTCCGACTAGCTATGGGATTTAATCTCATTCAAGTATGTAACTGCATCAGTTGGCTTGGCAGTAGCTCTTCCTGTCAACCCAGTATATTTTCAATCTGTTGATTGAGGTTTGTTACGCCCCAAAGTGAAAGGTAGCATGCAGTAAATTCTGTTGCTGTCGATCGGATACTCCTTCAAAGTTGCTACTTAGTTGACGAATGTTGTAGGTATTTAGTGGCGGTCCATTTGCTTCCAGTCGGTTTATTTTTAAAGCATTCAGTTTTTGATGTGGCCACGCAGATATATAAATTCACTGAAGAGGCGCCGATCGTCAAAAGTTTTAGAGACATGGTCCTAACTGATGGGACCCTGGATTTAACAAACAGTAGGGCTAAGAACTGTCTAATTTGACATGAAAAATGTGCTGTGTTTAATGCAATGTAGGTATTTCTTTGCTTGAGAATCGGTTAACTATGGGTACAAGACCTCAACTCTTACTTTATTTATTCAGAAAGAAATCAGTTCCAGCGATTTTGACACTTAGAACTAGGATTTATTTAAAATAGTCAATTTTATAGGACATAAACATTTAGGTAAATTTTCATAGGACTTGCCAACTACCGACTTCGGTAGCTCAAATTCAAAAAGGTGTTTTTTTTTTATTTTGTCCACCACAAACATTATTTTAATTACGGCCCCCATCTGTACAGAGCTCCGATTCATTCAAATCGAAATTGTTGTTTGAACAGGATTATGACTACTACGAGAGACGTTTCGATGACAGCCGTGACCTATTCGAGAGACGCTATCAGAGCTCAAGAATGCGGGATTTCCCACCACCACCACTATCGCGACGAGAACCGATGCCATTGCCCCCACCGTTGAGTGGGAGTCTGAGAGGAAGCAGTATATCACGTGGATACGATTCAATGTTCAGTCGTCGATCACCACCACCGCCGACCAGAAGTAGCAACGGTCTAGGTCGTTATGGGTAAGTTGTTAAATGCATTCCAAACCACATGTAGAACGATAGTAAATTTGATTCATTTTTCTTAAATAATTTAACAGAAGTTATGAGGACTTTAGTCGAGACTCGTTCGACGATCGTATGTTGTCGCGCGGCATAAGGGGCCCATCACCACCAGGACGCCGCTATGCCCCGTACTGAGACGAATTTTATTCCGGTGTTGACTGTTGTACCACTAGTGGTGAGCTACTTCGAAGTAGCAGACTATCGTACAGCATCAGCAAGAATACTTACTCGCACTCAAGAACTTCGAAATACGGGACTGGATATAATTAGGGGGGACACAATATCAAAACAAATTGAAGGCAAGATCCATCATCAATATAATCTAAAATTAAAAACAGAAACTAATACTATTTGTAGTATAAAAACAAGAACAAAACAAAAAAAAAACCTGCTACTCGCACACAATCACAACCGTTTAGTATCATTTATTCAAATTTATTCTCGAAAATTGTACTGAGAATGTTGTAGCCAATGGTAGATTGTTTCAATCTTAGAGCAGAAAAAAAATCTCTGAAATCCTGCCATTGATTTCGTAGAGGTTTTCTTGATATCAAATTATTATTATTATTTTTTTTAAACATATTTTATGGTTACATTGAAACAAAATGTAGAATGTAACCGTACTTGTGTACTGTACTATATATTTGCATAATATAGTCATGCGAATAATGCACAGAGAGAGATTATTATGTGTGTGTATTTTCAACATTATTATTGTAAAACAAAACAGTTAGTGTATTAATAAAAGGAGTAAGACCATTTAATGAGTTGTGTTAACAGATTACTTTTTTTTTAAAACAATTACGATTTTTTTGTGGTTACTTATGGGCACATGTTATTTTTAAATTGTCTAGCCACTGCGGGTAGTGTGATAACGAGATAAGAATGTTTCTAGAACATGATTGATGCGGTTTGGTGCAGGTCATGTATTTGCTTATCTAGTGGTTTTCGAGTCGTTCACTCAATGTGTGTGATAAGAAGTTCCATTGGTTGGCCACTGTTGCCTTTAAATGAAATGTCTTGCATTTCTGCGCCTGCTTTTGATGATAAACTTAGACCAACGAAGGCTAAAACAATTTAAGAACTGTATCCAAACCACACAGAACAATCCAGTTTTAACACAACATTAAAAAGACGGCACAAATTCTATCCATGAGGCGTTTAACGCAAAGTTACTGCAGAGATCGACCAATTGCCTGCGAAACAACTTTCTCGGCAAACGGGGTCAATTCTAGCTAACTGCGATTGGACTAAATTCTGCCAGCTACTATCTACTAAAAATAGCTACTTCCTTTACATTGATCTAAATACAAATAACATACATGCCTTGCTGTAACGACGGTCCACACTTTGTTCCACACCTCCAAATGTCCGACCAAACCAAATGAAATATCCCCCAGAAACTCAACTGACGGCCCAATTCCTTGGAATGAGAAACACTGACGAATGAAGCTGCCACGAGAGCTGCTACAAAAAAATGTGAAATGAGGAAAGAAAAGTATCAACAAAAGAAACAGAAACTGTAGGGACGTTTTAGAAACAGAATCTATCCATCACCTGCTATGCGACTGTCGGCCGAGGCACACGATCCTTCCGCACAGTAACGATTTTTTCATTCGCTTCGTTGATGCACATGCAGATGCTGGTGGAAAATTTATTTCTTGTGTTGCGAAAAAATGCAGTATTGGAGATTTCCATGGTGTATGGAATTATGGATACCTACGTGTGGATCGAGCATCGAGGTTGTATGAAAAAGAGCTTTACTCTCAATTATTTTTCAGTCGGATCTCTTTTCATTATTTAAAAAAGAGCTTTCTGTGTTTGATCTCATTTTCAAAGTCTGATAATACTTCTTGGTAATTCTATATTCTTTGCTACTACTTACTTAAGGTGGCACTTGAATCCAGGCCTCAACCAATAACTTTCTCCAGCCAGCACGATCTTCCAGGGGGCTTATACCCAAATGCGCGGCGGATCGCTTTTCATGGCGGATTGGTATTTTTGTATTTCCAAAAAGCGATTCGATTCATTCAAAAGCGATATCTATTTAGGTGACGGATTGCTGGCGGATTTATTGTGGATAGAAAATAAACTAAATTCTTGTGACGAATGTATCGAATCGCTTTTGGAAATACAAAAATACCAATCCGCCATGAAAAGCCCCCAGTCCATGTCCATGCCTGTTCGACATAGACTGGGACGATTTGGGCTTTATAAAGGGTCTAGTTGTTCGAGAGAGGGCTTTGGTAATCAGTTGCCATCCCAAGCCCAAGGAGACAAGGATTGGCAAGAGTTATTCTTCGTTTAATCTCAGCCCTGGTATTATCTGAGGTCATAGCGGACCTAGGTAGGCAAAGTCCCTAACCACCTCAAAGTTATATCTGTCTATAGTGACATTCTGTCCGAGACGTCAGTGTTGGCCCATGGTCCCCATTGATCGCCAAACCCATTTTCGCCGCCTCCCGACTCAATACTCTCACGAACGTGCCATGAGCGTGTAATAGCAGCGCAAAATCTATTGAAAGCCGTGGCTTATGGGAGAAACCGCTGGCTGGTTTGATAAATCGGCGTTAGGTACCAAAAAAGAAGTCTAGAGCAGCTTGTCAGCCGAAAAGGGGAGATGAAAATCACGTATTCAGATAAAAGGAAAAACAGGATCGAATCGCTTTTGGAAATACAAAAATACCAATCCGCCATGAAAAGCGATCCGCCGCGCATTTGGGAATAAGCCCCCAGAAGTAATTGGTACTAAAGAAACGCATTGAAAGACTTACTTCTGCGTCTCTGCGGACTGTTAAACGGCGACGAAAGCCAAAATCCGCAAAGCAGCCAAGCCAAAAGTAGTACGAGTTACTGGTTTTTAATCTAAATTCGCAAGTAGAGCTTTGCTTTTCTGGTTATCCGTTCATCAAGCGTCAGTGCTGGTAATTTGCTTTGTGGATCGTGCATAAGCATTCGCTTATGTGATTAAATCAAACATCACTTATAAGTTTTATCTATTCGAGACCCATTAAGATAGGATCTGTATCCGAACAAAATTGAGTGTTCGTTAACAGTTGCATTGGCAGCCGGGCATTGCCAAGTCAATGCCAATCAAATGGTTTTACTATTTTTGTGTAACATTCAACCCCGACAGATAGCTGCGAATTAAAACACTCGTAATCAGTATTCAACTCAGCTACCTTCCACGTCAACTCAAATCGAGGTAGTATCTACGTTCATGATTAGGTATACATAGGTAGGTACATTAAACTTTCGTTACAACTTGGAAGCTCACATTTTATTTCAGCGACGTTCAAGAATAAATAATAAAATTTACAAAATAGGAAGTGAAAAACTACAATTACATTATATTGCTCTTACAACATTTAAAACGAAATCGCACCATCATCCACTCCATCAAAAATTACACGAAAATCATTGCATCAAGTCTGTTTTGGTAGATTTAGCTGGTTATCCTAAAAGCTTTTGCAACTGTCCGGTTTCGTATAATCGCTTGACATCAGTTCCACCGCCAATGAACTTGCCGTTAACAAAACAACGTGGGACCTAAAATTCACAATAAAAACATTTTTATAATCCGTCGTCATACAAATTTCACAAAAACCATTTAATGGTGATTCATCTGGCTCATTTGTATGTATTTAGTGAAATGAGTGCATCGCAAAACAAACAACACGTCAAATTGTCGTGTACATCTCGTCTATTATCGATTTATACAGTCACTGTTGGTAAAAAAAAACAATCGTTCCACTTACAGTTCTTCCTCCAGTTAGTTGACCAAGGACACCTTGTATTTCATCGCCATCATTACGAGAATCTAGTTCAATCACATGCATTGGAACATTGAGTTTTTTAAATTGCTACATAGAAAGAGAACAAAATTAGCTATATAGTTGATTGTTGAAAGTTTCCATGATTCTTCACTTACATCCTTCGCCATTGTGCAATAGGGACAATATGTTTTGGAGAATATCACAATCTTATTCGATTGGATTTGACTGCTTACAAATTGTGCTGTCGGACTAGACATATCTACTGCTACTTGCTTTGAAAGTGAACCAACGACTGAACCCATATCACTTTTTGGCAAGCTAAAGGTCGACCTTAGCTAGTGTCTCTTCTTTTGGGGTTAGAGAGACGCGGGCATGTGGAACAGTCGCAGTATTTTGTTTGCAGAGAGAATTGCTGTTGCAACTGGTGTGTGTAGTGTATTCGTGTTTTTGGTTTTGGCTTTTTGCGAATGAAAATCTGGAGAAATCGCAGAAACAAAACGAGAGATTACGAATGTGATGGGGAGCACTATAAAAATAACACAGAAAACCCACTTTCAACAGCTGATTTTGACAATCAGTATAATAAAAGCTCTTTTTAAAAGTTTACCAAGTACAGTGGTGGACAAAGAAATACAGTCGAGCTCAGATAAAGTCACATCAATGGGACAACAAAAATGTGCGGATTAAGGTTTGTTCAAACCAACGCGAAAATGCGAAAGTGGGAGCGAATTTCGCGCGAGACACGGTAGGATATACCGCCATCGTCGTGTATTTTATTTCCTGCGCCCGCTTTCGCGGTGTTATGAGACTGCCTTTAGTTAGAATTAGAAGCCACCATAAAGCCGCTCCGAGGGCGCTTATTCCCAAATGCGCGGCGGATCGCTTTTTATGGCGGTATGGTATTGTATTTCCAAAAGCGATTCGATCCATTCAAACACGATAGCTATTTAGGTGACGGATTGCTGGCGGATTTATTGCGGATTGCGGAAATAAACTAAATTCTTGTGACGGGTAAAAGCTAATTGGAAAAAACTGGAAAGCACAGGTCGCATTTGAGAATAAGCAAAAGCGAAGGTGGTCCATCGAAATCGAAGTATCGCGTTCAATACGATCTGTCGCGCATTTGGGAATAACCCCCATTTGTCGGCGCGGTATCGCTTCTCTCGTTTTGTTCGGTCCACATTCGGTACAGATTTTATACAGAACAGTAATGTAAGTATGTATTTCATGAAGCCCTCATATCGGGCGGGGCTAACAACTTCAGTTGGGCACTACAAGTCTCCGCGCGGAGATATGACGTTTTCAAAACGACATAACTCCGCCAGAAAAAAAAGCGACATAATTCCGCTCGAAAAATGTACTGGGCGGAGATATGTCGGCGGAGATTATGTCGCTATGCCCTAGCCATCTTAGACGACTGACTCGCAGTTTTTTTACCAGTGGCCTATTTCATAAAACTAAAAGTGTTGTACTTGTAGACTAGTAACTACAAGCGCAAATAAAGTATGTTGTTGTAGTATTGTGTTCATCCACTAGGACTAGGCCACCAATTATTGAAATCAGGCATTTCGTTGGACAACCTAAATCATTATAGAACAAAATAAAACAATGAGTCATTTTTGTTTTCTTCAAAAATTAATTTCTTTGTATTTGTATTTGTTATTATGTATTTCAGTTTTTGATCTTTCATTATCCTGTATACGGTATACCACATTGTAGCGACTGATTTTGATGACATTGAATATTTGTGTTTTCTTTGTGAATAGTTTGTAATGTTTATAATACAATATATGAATTGATACGATATCGTAAATGGCGGGCAAAGTGAGCGACAGCACACAAGGGAATTTCTCAATTTCAATTCCAATGCGGCAATAGTTTTGGGGAAATTATTACAAAAAAATGAATTATTAAAATATAAAAGTGAACACCTAAATAGTAAAACAAAAGTAAATCGAAAAATAACAATCGATTTTCAGAGGGGAACTTTAAAATTTCAAACTAAATCCTGGCCCCATTGCTAATTGACGTTGATCTATGCCAGCGTTAAGTACAAAGCCCGTACTGCTGGACGCCGCAGCTGCTGCTGCTGCCGCTGCCGCCGCAGCTTTTTTATTACCCGAGATAATGCCCGATGACTTTGTCATGATAATTTCATCATGGCCCAGCTGTTTGAACTGTGAGCCACCCGATGGTGGTTTTGGTGAGGAGGCCAGTGCTTTACGGGCGCCGAGCTCGCTTTTCGCTGGCCATGTTGGAAACATTGACGGGTCAATGGGCAGTGGCAACTCCTTAAAGTAGGGATGTTTGAGCGCCTGTTCAGCAGTCAGTCTTTGCTTTGGATCGTAGGTAAGCAGACCTTGCAGTAGAGAGATACCAACCTCTGTGGTGCGCTTTATGAATCGCTTGCGAAGATTTGACACGGGGTACTCGGTGAATTGTGAGTTTTGACTGAGTAGGTTTTTGACGGCGGGTAGGTCCTTGTAGCCAGGCCAGATTTTTTCATTTGGCGTTCCTAGTTCCTGCAAAAGTAAACAAATAAAATTAGTAACTGCCTATGTTGGTATGTACCTCATAAACTGACCTTGAATATTCTGTTGAGCTGGTCAATCTCCGACTTGCCGGGGAACAGCGGCTGCATTTGCAGAAATTCTCCGAATATGCATCCCACCGACCAGATATCAATCGGTGTCGAGTACTCCGGCGAACACAGCAACAATTCAGGCGCTCTGTACCACAGTGTAACCACAAGCGAGGTGTACTTCTTCAATGGGCTGCCATATTCGCGCGCCAATCCAAAATCGCCCACTTTCAGAATGCCCTTGTGTGAGAGCAACAAATTCGATGTCTTCAAATCACGATGCAATATCCAATTGTCGTGCAGGTGGCCGACAGCGCACAGTAGCTGCTGAATAAGACATTTAATTTCGCCAGGGAAAAACGATTGCTCCTTGTGTTTCATCGTCTCCATTAGAGACTTGAGGTCGTGCTCAACGTAGTCCATGACAATGAATATCCGATCCATGTTGCTGCCGACGACAATCTCTCTCACTGTCACAATATTCGGATGCTGGCCCTTTAGCAGAGTGTTGATCTCACGCAGCGAGGTAATGGGAAAGCCCTCTTTTTCTTTTTCCATTTTTAGCCGCTTAAGCGCTACAATTTCGTTGGTACGTTTGTCTTTAGCTCGATAGACCACACCGTAGGTGCCTTCTTCGATGCGATTTAAACACTGAAACTCTTCAACACTGCGACAGCCCTGTATGCCGGGAAAGTAGTTTGGCAGCTTTTCACCCTTGTCATTGCGCGGCACGTCCTCTTCTTCAATCACGACGTCTGTTGCGCCATGAAGGGCCTCTTCCTCGGCGCTCTTCTTCATATTTCTCTCTTCGCTCCGTGATCTTGATCGAGATCTTGATATCGATTTCGATCTGGAGTGCGAGTGTGATCTGGACCTTGATCTGGAACTTCTTGAGCCCGATTGTGATCGAGAATGTGAACGCGAATGCGATCTTGATCGTGTTTGCGATCGTGAATGTGACCTCGATCGGCGCCCATTGTCATCGTCCAGATCACTACCGCTCTTGGAACGACGACTGGATGCAGCCGAACCTGAACGCGATCTAGAGTTTGACTTTAGTTTGTGCGGTGATTTGGATAGATCTCCAATGGATAGTGGACTATCATCGGGTAGTACGCCGTCCTCTTCCGATTCCAGACGCTTCTTCTTCTTTTTAGATTTTTCTACATTGCCGTTGTAGCTTTTGTGACTCTGTACGTCAGAGTTGCTGGACGAACTTGTATCGCTGTCATCGTCGTCATCATCATCGTCCTCGTTATGACTGTACACGTCAGAGGTGTCTGCATCTTTCTTTGTTTTCCGATTTCTCTTCCGCTTATTCTCAGATTTATTAGAGGACGCATCACTGTCCCCTTCCGCATTGTCGTGGTCATTTTCGTCGTCCTCATTGTGGCTGTATACATCCGAATTATCCGACCCTGCATCATCTCCATCGTTGTCCTTGTTACTTTCAGCTTTTCTCCGTTTTTTCTTCAGTGCCTTTTCCTCTGCAGTCCGGTATCGTTTGAGGTTACTTTTGTGTGGCTTCTCTGCGTTCGGTTCGTCTACTTCGCCCCGTTCGCGGCGCAACTCCCGCCTAGCTTCGAGCTCTTCTCTTGCTGCTTCTTTTCGCTTGGCCATTTCGCGGTCCGCCTCCATTAGCTTTGCTTTTCTCGCCGCCAATTCGGGGTCACTAGGTGATCGTCGCTTTTCCTTCTTTTTGTGTTGCTTACTGCTGTAGTATTCCTGCTGATCGGGACTGTCCATTACTTCGATAACAGTTTCCTTTCTCCGCTCGGCACCATCCCGCTCGCGGTAATGTTCATGATTCGATCGTTTCTCATGGTGAGTGTGTGAGCCAGGATACTCCTTAACGTATTTGTGACGCTTGCTCAAGAGCCTTGTTCGCAGATCTTGTTCGAGCATTTCCGCATCGGGGCGGGTATCGTATGGCGGCGGTTCCATATACTTTCTGGGCGCATGATACTCGTAGCGCTGCTGTGGTCCTGGCTGTTGGTACTGCTGTTGTTGCTGGTAGTGATGATACATTTCCCGGTGCTTGTGTCGATTGTGATACTCGTATTCCTCTACGCCAACCATTCCCCGATCATAGTGTTGATCACGACGCTGCTGTCCATGTGACATTGGTCTTCCTCGCTCATAGTGCTTCATATACCGTCTATCGTCCACCATCATCTCTCGGTCTCTGTACCCAACACCACTAACAGCTGCAACACCTCCGCCTCCATCGCTGCTCCTCTCCCCACGTTCTCTACGTTCCTCTCTGTCCCTGTGCTCGCTTTTGTGTTTCCTTTCCTTGGAATGTTTCTTCTCTTTGGCCGAGCGCCGTTTGCTCGATGAGTCGCGCCGTATTGTCGCTTGCGGTGGTTTAATATCTAAGGAATCTGTGTCATCGTCAACCATATCGTTTTCGCCTTTGCTAGCGTTTTTTTGACCTCCACTGGAAACATAAAAAGAAAGAGAAAAAAGAAACTATGGAAAATCATCTGTTGAGAGAGTTAAATGAAATTTTGTTTTTCTCGTTTGCTTTCGTCCTCATCGTAGCTTCGGCGATATCCCGCAGTTCTTTTTGCGATGACAACTTCGATGAACCTTTGCTGAACCTCTTAGCTTGAGAATCGTGTGCTTTTCGGGTACGTCCAATGGCAGTCCGACACAGCGCAATGGCGTTGAGTATATAATGTTTTGTTTTCAATTTTAAAATGTTAAATACTTAAGATATTTATAATGTACAGTGTGTGTGTGTGATTGATGATCGTAGTGCTTCTTCTGGAATGCAGATTTACTTTAAAACAACAGCTGACTCTGGATATACACCCTCCTCACATGAATAAGAGGTATGTGGAGTGGATGGCTGCAAATAAATCTTGATCAAAGTGTATAAGTGCAACAATAAGTTTTGTCATTTGTTTAAGTACATAGGGAGTTAAAAAACTAAATAATAAATAAGTTGGAAATGTATAACCACTTAATTCATTATAGGTTTTTTCGACGTGGACAGCCCTAGTGCGCCCTAGGGTCTACGTCAAACAAACCTTATGGTAGATCTAAAGAGGGCTCCAGACGTGTGTAAAGTTGTAGCTTGTAATTTTGAACTCCCCAAGAAAGAGTTCGTTTCACGATGTTGTAAGGACCATGGTAAAGGTTAAATAACTAACTACAGAGCGAACGAACTCGCACAGCACATTTGAGTGCTGGGCAATTGCCACGTCAGGTCTGTTTCTGACGCTTTGCTTATTGACCTCTTACCTCTTTATTAAGGGTATGAAAGATGGATTTTGGAGTTGGGGTGATATTGTGGCTATCAAAAAGCCCTATGCAAAGTCTGAAACCACTAGAAAACGGTTGCAGTGAATAACACGCACATGGCTGAGCATAATCAAGCACTATTGGCTACTGGCCATGAAGTTTGAGAATCTAACGAGGTATATATGAGCAGAACTCTTCTGGAAAGACCCAGTTTGTCTAGGAACAACTTCTGCGGAAGCTAAGACGACGATAAGGAAACGGAAATCATCACGCACTTTTTCTGAACGTGCTTTCGTTTATCACCTCACATATGAAACTACTTTTTTAACGATTTCAATAATTTCGGTAACCACAGTAGGATTAGCTTGGTCCTTCAAAATTGTGTACAAAATGTTTGGGTATGGCCCAGCACTTTCGAGATATCGACTTACAAGAACAATTTTAGCAAATGAGAGGAACTACTGTTTAATATTCCACGGCACAGATCCTGTATAACGATTATCATCTGAACGATAGCGTTTTAAAAATTGTGCTAAGAGGGAACGCGTGGCGGTTTTAAAAAAAAAAAAACAAGTAGCACTATGTGTTAGTTTTTTTTACCACAACTCACTTTACCTGATTGTTAAAGTTTGAAGTAAGGAGGGGCGTCTAGATCCAACATGTAGAGCTTTAGAAGTATATTAGTTCTAGAATATTGTTCTTCGAGAATTCATTAGATGAGGCGAAGAACGTTTTGCTAGTGAATGAGCGTTTATCTATTGGGCCCATCACCATCCCTGGGGAACCTTCACGGTCAAAAAGTAAACCAAAATGGTTTCAATTTTGCCGAGTCTTACTTAATAAGTGGGTTGACTTCCTTGCTGTAGTTTGGCCACATCCTTCTGAATATGACATAGCGTAATCCATTTGAGGTTGGTCGTCACTAGGAATTCTGAGGAAATTTTTGATTTAACTGAACCAAACGAAATGTGTCAAGTGAACAGTGGATGGCTAATGCTTGCCTCGGTCGGTAGTCTAGACTCTAGAACACTAACCACTATTAGCTGCGCCGTTAAATATGCTGGGGTGACTGGGAGAGATCGTGTAAAGAATATCATAATAAGTAAGGTACTGAAACTTGAGCGGCTTCTTCTATACTGGTCCATTTTTCGAAGGCTTGACAACGTTTCACGCACGTGCAATGGAATAAGGGCCCATAACAATTTAAAGCAGAAAATCAAGACTTATGGAGTACATTCTTAAGAGCCAGTTATAGCCATCAGTAAAATGCTTCCGTAAAAACCGGAAACAGAAGAAAACTGAAAAATTTAATCCCAGCATTTTATAGTAATTCAGTGGTAAGATCAATATTGAATTCAACGATTAAGTTTGAGTGGTTCAAAAAAGAAATACAATATTTTTTCGGTTGCATTTTACTGATAGCTATAACCGACCGACGCCTTAAGCAACCCAATACGCGACCGTTGTAATAGATAGAAGCCATGATAATTGAAAATGATGATTTTAAAATAACAATTAAAAGCTATGTTAGTCTTTTTGTTTAGCTTTCTATTGCATTTTATAATTTTCGATAAATTTCAGATAAAATCATTTGAAAGAGAAGCGTTTTCGAAAGACATTATGCTCTAGACGTTCTTTTTCACGTTGAAGTACCAGCTGTTGTAGAAGGATGGAAATTAGTAAGCCTTATACTCATAGCAAATAACAACTTTGAAGAATATTCAACTAAAACTTCAAGGTCGATCAAACTTGTTAACGCACTTGCTCTACACTGGGTGTTCTGTAACAGGCTGTATTTTCCTAGTTGACAGCTGTTTGGTTGGCGACTTGAAGGCACTTGAATAAAAACGTTATAAGATCCTAATGTCATTTTGGGAACAAAAAAAATACCATGGTTTGATTGCAAAGTTCATGGCCAAAGTTCATATCGTCCCCTTTCTGGGTTAAGCACGTATCTACAAAACATCTATTCTTCAGGAATAATTAAACGCATGTATCAGTAAAATCTTTTTATTATTTATAATTTGACAATTTGACAAACCTGGAGGTCAATATGATGTCAGCCTGTCAAAAATTGACATGATTTTTGACATGTGTATTGTGTTCGATTAAGGGAAGCTATTCTTTTTTTTAATTTCTGAAGAATGAATGTTTTGTAGATACGTGCTTAACGCAGAAAGGGGACGATATGTGCCTTCCAATGGCCAGGGCCATACATGCCTTCCCATGGAAGTCGTGTTACACCGAAAATCCCTTCTCTTTTCTACCCACTTAAAATCGACCTCTCCCGTCCGACAAGACTTTCTTAGGAAAAGAAGAAATGTAGATAACACAGAAAATGTTCCGAAAATACACTTTCAGAAATAATTCTCGCATGGGTATGAAGATTCTTTTCCGCACTATTGAGCATTCGATACAAATGTTCATTTCATATTTGCGTTGATAGAGTGAGGACCTTAAAAACGGGCATCCGCTTCTCCATTACAATAGAATTTGTTCTCGATTTAACGATACACCTTTCTCTATCGAGCTGTTTCCCCCAGTGGGACAACCTTAGGCTACGTCCATAGTGAACCAGCTTCTCGCTTACCAGCTTTTACCGGAATGCATTTTTAATTCTTGTTGACGCCGGTAACCAGCTTTCTAGGGTGAGAAAGCCAGAAGCTGGTTTCACTATGGACGTAGCCTTACTTAAGATCGCCATTTGCGCCATAAGTAATAAATTTTTCAACGCGGGAAAACGTAAATTACGCTGCAATTTTTCGTTCTATCGCTTGGTTTTTATTGTACAAAATTTCGCGTAGGAGCACAGGATTTAGTAAACATATTTTTATAAATGAGGGAAAGTTAAATCTCTAAATACGATAGTTTAAGCTTTACTGTTTCGATTATGTCTCTAAGTGCAAAACGTGGCAAAATTAAAACTTAAATGCCTTTATATACTACTAGCTGTACCCGCCCAGCTTTGCCCGTGCACAGGAATTGTATTGCTTAGGAATGCGAAATGAGAATAAATCTATTTTCTGGAATTTTCTTTCTGCCTAAACCTGAAATATACAGCAATACGAAAAAAAACAAAAAAAGAATCATGAAAATCATATAAGATGTTTTTTGTATGGGAGGCGTCACCCCCGTTTGTCCAATTTTGGCGTGGCGATAGCGATAACGAATGTAATGTATTGGATATATAATGTCCACCCGCTCTTCATCGCCCTCCCTCTCCTTGATCATGCTACTTGTTTGTAATGCTGTATTTCCTTTCCTTTGTTTCCCTCTTCCTATAGAATCCGAACAACTACCTAATACTATACCCCATGCCATACTGCCGCATGCACCCCATCCCATACATACCTACATATACAACTGACCAGACCACTTCGAAAACAAACAGTGTTGTTTTGTTTGTCCCGTCGCATCGCACGATTGTAAAAGTACAAACATCCATTTGTAGGAAGGTATATGTGTATGTATATATTTTCACATCAAAAAATACATACGTCATATCAGAATGAAATTCCTACTGCTTTGCGTGGCGATATGCGATAATGGATGTAATGTATTGGATACATAATGTGCACCCTCTCTATCGCCTTCCCTCTCCTTGATCTTGCTACTTGTTTATAATACTGCATTTACTTTCCTTTCCTTTGTTTCCCTCTTCCTATGGAATCCAAACAACTACCTACCCCAACCCTACACTTATCGAATGAAATTCTGAAATGAAACCTGTTTTGTATTATACGTCTCTCGATCATAATATACATACCTACATAGCTATATAACTGACCATAGCACTCACTGCGAAAACAAATCAACCCTTTTCGAATGTATAGTATACCGTATACGTATTGTTTTTGTTTGACGATCGCAAAAGTATAAACGTCCATTTGTAGCAAGGTATATGAGTGTATGTATATATTTTCACTTCAGAATATAAATTTTGGCTAAAAACTCTTCCTAAGGACGTGACTATAAAGGACAGTCTTAAGGAACATTTTAAAAAAAGTTTCATGGAAATCTGTCCAGTAGTTTTTGAGTTTTTAGCTGACAAAGAAAAGTCCTACAGTTTTATTATATGTATAGATATAGATTTATATTATTTACTTTATTAAGCCCCATTTAGACGATCAGTTATCAGTTCAGTTGTCAGTTCAGTTAAAAATGGCAGTGCATTTAGACTTATTCAGTTGAGCTTTCAATTTACTCGTGAGGTTAAAAGATAATATCTACTAAAACTGACAAATGAACTGAAAACTGACGGGAATTCCATCAGTTTCAGTCTCAGTTTTAATTTCACTTAGACGCTTCAATTTTTGCATTTAGACATCAGTTTAACTGAAAGCTTAACTGATAGCTCAACTGAAACTGAAATGATCGTCTAAATGGGGCTTTACTGAGTGGGGAAGCGAGGAGTAATAACGATTCTCGCTTGTTTGGGATTGACCCTGACAATTTCTGTTGGGAAATTATGTCGAATTTCAGTCTATGAATTATTGTTTGAGAGAATTACATTCACCCCTATCGTGGAATCCGCCGGGGGGGAATTATTCGCGGAAAAGAATATTTTGGTATCGTCAAAATCGCAAAGTGAACAGTTCCCCGTGTGGGTAATGTAAATGAGTTTCAATGTATCGTTAAAAACGTTCAAATCGAATTTTTCCGAACGGGAACTGTTCACTTTGCGATTTTGACGATACCAAAATATTCTTTTTCGTGAATAATTCCCCCCGGCGGATTCCACGATAGGGGTGATTAACAACAACTCGTAGATACAGTCACTTTGGTAGGAAATGTATACTTATTTATTTCATTGAACATACCAAATAAATTGACCTTGTAATTCACTAATGAAGACACT
This sequence comes from Cheilosia scutellata, assembly GCA_955612985.1. NCBI lineage: Eukaryota > Metazoa > Arthropoda > Insecta > Diptera > Syrphidae > Cheilosia > Cheilosia scutellata. The sequence continues at coordinate 85,787,126 of OY015313.1, forward strand.
GTTCTGTCTAGCAGATGCTTGCATTTCTGTTTTCGTGAACTTGTAGAATTGAAACCATAAACTGAATGTGTATTTGAAAGCACTTTATATCTTGACTTCTTACTTATACCACTTTGTTTCAGAAAGAGCAAGCAATTGACCAATTCACGAACGTCAAAGTATTGATCGCACATTTTTAACAATAGCCACGTTCAATGCGTTAGGACGTACAGAGTCAATAGCCTCTGATTGATCTATTGGTACAACTTGCAGCTTTTTTTTTTGCAGCTTTTACTTTCACAGTAAAAAAGTTGTTCGTAATGGATTTCAGCTGAATGTAGTAGATGATGTTGGCTTTCCAAGTCTGGAATCATTGTTAGCTCTTCCGTAAATAGTCCGGCGACAGATCTTTAAGACCAGTATCCTACTCGTACGAGCCATATACTGCTTTGCAAAACTGCCTCGATAATTTTTTTCTTTGTTGAAAATTTTGTGTGGAACTCAAATTTAGCAAGAGCAGGATAATGGACTTAAAGATCGCAAGACCGTCGCGTAGGGTGAATTTTTAATTGCTCCGTCATCTCGTTGAGAGATAAGCGGCAATCAAGAACAGTTTTGGTAACAGATGAATTCATCGATTTAATCGCATCTTGACTAATAATGAAAATGGTGATAAGTCTTGCGGTTATTTTACTGTACCTCAGCCGCGTCAAAGCCTCCTTTATCGACACCCTTTTAGTGGTGGTGAGATTTTTTCTTGCAATTGTGATGAGAGTGTAATTGGTCTATCATTTCTCATGAAATGTGTGACAAATGCTAAAAAAAAATTATCGGAATGTACAATGCAATGGAAATGAAATGACTAATCCACAAAAAAGGCATTTTCTGCATAGTTTTGCATGTACCCGTAGATACGATACCACATTCGAACCATAATTCGAGATGTCCAAGAGTTAATCAAAAAACGGCTTTCCTCTAGAGAACTGTTTCGTTTGTAAGCATGCTTGGAGTATATTCAAATAATTTTTATAGACATCACATAGACGTGGAGGAAAAGGAGATAAAATCAAAAGTTAGGAGGATCTGCTATTCCTAACTTTTGATTTTATCCCAGAAAGAAAACTCCATCTGCAAGCTTATAACCAAAGTGAAGCCAATAATTTTAAAAATAATGACATTAAAAGTCTCTAGCGCTACTTTAGACGCTCAAACTGGTTCATCAAGTAAGCAGAAAAACTTTTCCTTTCCCTAATGTATGTGCTATCACAATATCCTAAGCGTGTGTGGCTTATTTCCTGGCAGTCATCTCAACATCCTAACATAAGAACTCTCCTGCTACTTTGACATCGTCGGCCCTAGCGCGGTATCCGTGGGAACGGAAAATTCTCCGATTTCATACGAATCAGAGGATTTTTTGCTTCGAGGTATACTTCGGAACAGCTTTTCGGAACTTTGTTCCGACAAATATGTAACGCACACTAGCGTTTTGCGTTTCAGTGCGATGAAGTGTGTTTTTACTCATATTTTTGACAGCTTCATACGAATTTTCTTTGGATATGCTCCGACAGCAATTGGTTGCGGAATTTGTTTACGATTTGCAGTGAAGTATTGCTAAATGAAAGCAATAAAGAAAAAAATTTGTGTTTCCAGGGCAATAGCAAACGAAAAACAAGCACTAAATAGGAAAAACTCAGATGTAGCACGAAGCAGCATGTCAAATCAATGCGTCGTCGCATTTTAATTATTCTTTCCGAAGACGGATAACTCGTATGTAATTTGAGTTTCCGACGGTGCGTTGCGGAGAATTATCCGTTCCGACGGATACCTCGCTAGGGCCGTGTGCTTTATGCGGAATGATAAGCTTGGCTGAGTTTGCGCCTTTCAGTAACTAACTAAACTGGTACTTTGGTAACGTCTGCACGTGCTTTGTTTATGAGGTTATGTATTCTTGAATTGTTATTTGCAGGCTAAATCTTTTTGAAAGTAGTCCTCTACTTGGACGCAATCGTGGTTGAATTAAATGTAGTCTTATTTAATTAATATTAGCTTGTATACTCCCAGATTGGGGAAACGCTGAATATGTTTTGATCTATTGGCGCAGCAGGTCAGCCACTACGCCCACAACTCAATAAAGCATTTAAAAACAAAAAACGTTTCCTTTAAATATGCAGAGTGAGAATATGTGGTGTTCAAAAAGGTTTGCATGCGCAAAAAGAAAATAATCGCAAAGCAGGCAGTCTATTCATGTGAAAATTTTAATGAATCAGTCAAAACAGAAGATAACAAACAAAAAATGTAAATAGTGTGACACTCGGGAATATTTCCGGCTAACGAGCTATGACGTTAGTTTTTTTTATATAACCAACACGACCATGCTTTTCTTAATCTAATTCTTCTACCGTCAATAACAGACTATCTTGCTCTACGATGCGAATGAGACAAATTATTTTGGCCTTGTTATTGAAGGAGCCCTGCTCCTACTCTCGATAACATTACAAAAACAAAAGTATTTACCAGTTGATTCAGTTGTATCGCACACAGAATCGATGCGGTCTCCTTACCCACCCACTTTATATTTTTCGTACGTCTGATGAGACCCACTGACAGTGCACGCAAATCAAATCAAATTAATTCAATGCTATAGTTAGATATATTTATATGTTATATAATATAGACTCACCCAAGATTATCCACATGAAGTTGGGAGTATCTCCAGGCAGACGGTTGTTTTATTTTTCGTTGGCAAAAGTTTAAGTAAATCAACATTCCATGGGTGTTCCTACATCGAGGATGAAATACAACAAACAGAGTTGCCTGTGTGTGCACTACAATCTCTCATCACTTGCCAGAAGAAATATTAGTTTATAATGTTTAATAAGACAACAAATTTCAATTTACCACCGTGTGTCGAGTGTTTGATTTAGCGCCGCGCGGTGCAATGGCGGGACACTAATAGGGAGTTGGACGAAGATTTCACCACACCACCATCCATATTGCAGTAGTCATCGCGTCGGTGGGGGTTTAACCCCATATATCACTTTTACTTGTACATACTCTTGGTCGTTGTTAAACGATGTTTTCGCTTTTTGCTCTAAAATCGATTTTAGGTACACAAATTTTATTTTGATTTTTTTTTTTTTTTTTTTTGAAAAAATACTCATCAACGAGTATTTAATTCGCTTTTAGAATGAATTTGAATGTTTTTTTTTTTAGGGAGATCGTGTGGCCATCGCGCGCATCGGTCATTGGACATGTACACACTTTCTGGCCTATTTGCAATGAAAAAACTCAAGTAAATTAAATATGTTTATGCTGAATGGATAAAATATATATTTTTTCGATAAATATAACATTTAATTTCATTGTTTTTTGTCTATTTTTGTGGCGTATTCATTTTTTTTATAGCCAAAAGCCAGGAACAAGAGGAGAAAAACAATTTCTTTGTGTTTGCTTCCGCGACCATGAAAAGCGATATTATTTTTTTTTTAGAGAAAAGTTTACTTTTATAAGAAAATGTGATATTTGTGGACTATTTTTATGCATGCATCAAAAATAGGGAGAATATTAACTTTATTACGCATCGCTTTTCATGGGTTTGCATGGAGCATAAATACCCACCTGAGAAAATGTGTATCGCCAGGGCTCCGCAGCTGGCCATCTTCGCTGCCTGAGTTGTCGTAGTGAGTCATTTGGATTTTCTGTGGAAGTTTTGCTATTTCTTGAGAATTTTCGTCTATTTGTGGCTGCACTTGCACTTTAATTTGTTTGACTTTGAAAAGAATATGATGAATTGTATTTTCGCGTAAAACTCAAGTGAAAATTGAAACGAAAAAGAAAAGAAAAAGTCACTCGAAAAACGCAGACAAGAAAAAATTTGGCCTACGATTAGGTAAACGTTTGACAATTGAATGAGATTTTCCAAAATGGTTGACAGCAGACAAAAGCGGAACGGCTGAGAAATGAGACATATTGACGGTAGTGCCAAGCTAAATAGCAAAATGAAAGCCATCTGTTGTTGCCATTAAGATGTTGTTATCGATGATAGGGATGAGTCTCTGTAAAAATAAATAGACCAATTACTGGAATCTTTCTTTTTCGATCTAAATAAAAAGATTATAGAAAGTTAATTCGTCTGTGAAAAAGTTTTTCCTATGATTTAAGTTATCAAAAGGGCCAAACCGGAGTCATTAGGCCATAGACAGAGTGCACGCGAGAAGCGAAGCGAAAGCTAAAGCTAAAGTTTGACAAGTAAAAGCTAATAAAACTGCGCCCATACATTTTAATAATTGTACTGGCAATATTAGATTCAATGCTAAGACACATGCTGAGCGAAACTTGGCGATAAAAGCGAATAAACTAGTCTGCTTAGTTTGTTACCAAGAAATTAAAGACACAACTAAGACACAGCTGTCAATAGATTTGAGTATATAATCCAATATGTACTTTTAATGACATTGACAAGTATTCAGCAATGTTTGTCGGGTTGTTTTCGGACGCCTTCGGAAACCTTTGTAAAGTTGATAAAATACGTGATTTTATTAAGTGATTTTTTAATATCTTGATCCCACTGTTTTTTTTTTCAAACAATGAATGACTGAAAGATAAATTTTTGAATGGAAAGTCCTCTTCTTCTGACAAATCCATTTGCATAATTCAACGATGCTGTTTATTTTGATGCACTTCCGAAGATTTAATGTTAGCGTTCATTATGGACAGCATTCGCTTTGGGTTTGGCTTAGAATCTTTAGTTTTAGCCTCGTTTCTCGCGTTCACTCTGTCCGAAGCCCAGTCGTTTTTCTTTTTTAGTTCAGAACTTTCAAAAAAGGTTAGTTTTTCTTTTTTAGCTCAGACACCAACTCAGAATTTGTGTTTCTTTTTTCGTTCAGAGAATATTCAGAGCGCGCTCTATGAGCTCAGAATAAATTGACTGAGCAGGCTGAGTAAAAAGCCGATTACGCACTTACAGTTCCATTTGACAGACAAAAATAAACAGGATAAACAAAATACATAGTTGAAATAGGGGAGAAGCCTTGTTGTTCTGGGACAGAAAGTACATTAATAAATAACCATATGACAGCTATGTGCTCAAGAAGTGTGTTTCGTAAACAAATCAGAACTATCTGAGCACGCTCTGAACTAAAAAAGAAAAACGCCTCTACAGAAAATGGCAGTTGGGCGACAGAACGTAAACAATTCTATATAAGCCCCGATAATCGTTTTTTTTTTTGTAAAGCTATTAGAATAGTCAAAAACACTTCGGCCCCTAAGATACGATTGCAGGGCTACAGCGATAAAATTCATCTGAAGCAAAAAAAGATGAGAAAATAAATAGGAATGATGAAAAGCTGGGCACAACAAAAAATATCGTCACCCTCACCTCCAAACGCACAGCGAATCGGATTAATATGATACAGTATAATCTCGATAATTCGTAAACCCCGCTTATTCGAAATAAACTGCTGGTCCCTTGAAAAAATCGCGGTAATTCGTAAGAAACCAGTGCATTTCGGTCCCCTCGGTAATTCGCAATAATTTCCGTATGACTTTACCATTAAACGTCTTATAATTCGTAAGTCTGTGTTGATAACCCCGTTAATTCGAAAAAAAACCTTCTCCTTCCCTTTTTTCAATACTCTGAATTACGTTTGATACATGTTTATGTTTAATTGGAAAGAAATAATTTGAATTTGGTTCTTGGAAAACAAGCGAGAGCGAGATGGAAAATTCTCACACTTGAGAACTTGAGAATGTGTTTTAAATGGGACCACTTCAACAATTAGGTGCCGTTTCTGTTGCAATGTTCGCCATTTTCACACATGCATTTACATACTGACTGTTTGAATGTTAAAATTTATTACCTACCCCGGTAAAACGAATTTTTATTTTTTAAGTATTCAATAATTCGTAACCTCGCTATTTCGAAAACCTCTATAATTCGTAATAAACTCTAGGTCCCTTGGTATTACGATTTATCGGGATTGCACTGTACAAATAAAAAGTAACATCCCCACCGAAGTTATCGATTTTCCTTAGACTTGGCAGTACTTCTTCTACCCCACAGAAAAAACTTTCATGATGACACTATGACAGACAGATGACAACAGAGATTTCATGAAAAATACAAATTTTTTTATATAACTTATTAAAAGAGTTGTACTTTTATAAAATGTCGAAAAATTTAAATGCCGAACGAGATAATCCTTGTTTAAAAGTAAATTTACGCAAGTGTCAAAATATACTAAATTTTGTTCTAATTTTTAACATCGTTTCTTCCCAATCACAATAGGAACAAGGTCTGACGTACAAATGTCTAAATAAATACAATTTCGACCGTGAAAAGTGTGAAGTTTATTTTGCAAATTACAACAATTGCAAGGAATTTTGGGTAAAGCATTGGACTTTAAAAGCAAAGGAATTGTTCCGATTGAAGTTTTCTTTCAGAATAAAGTCCGATCATACCGGAGAGCGAAAGGAATCGTTCCCTGGATGCCAGAACTTGAAGACCGGCCGGCAATCAAGGAAGAGTTTATGAAAACAAAATCGACGGAATAAAAATTTTGAAAATAGATTTGTATATTCTAAAATATTTTACATTAATCACTCTTTGTTTCTTGTGTATCCCCGTGAATATCCTTTGCCGCAAAGATCTTCAATTTCGGCATCGCCTCTTCTAGCAAGGCGCAGGAAAGTTCATACTCCAACGATGCTTTGGGATCGTCGACGATGAGTAAAGTCAACTTTGGAATCCTATACAGACATTGTAGACAGTTAGCTGTAATTTGTGTACCAGAGATGTCAAGAATTTCAAGCTTGGGAAACTCTGAGCCGGATACGCGGTCAACACACCAATCATCGAAGGTCTTTACATTTCGAAACGAAAGATATTTAAGTTTTTGCAGACAACGTATATTTTCCAGTCCCTCATAGTAAAGTATCATATTGTCACAACGAATAGCTTCCACAGTCCACGATGCGTCAAACTTCGTCGGTAGATTGTACTCCCCCTCGTCATCGACCTTTTTCCAATCCTTTTCATGATAGAATTTCACTTGACCACCACGAAAGATAATAAAATGAGCTGCTGCCAGTTCATTGCCGAGTTTTTCGTGACGCTCTGAGACGTACTGTTGCAGATGCCTTTCTACGGTTTCCTTTCGTTTCTTCCACCAGTTCTTGACGGACGAAGGGCTGATATCGATCGGTTGCTGCATCATTGTTATATAGTCTGAGGTTTGTTCCATGTTAGCGAAACTTTTCAGTTTGCTATTCCAGTCACCGGGACGATCTCCAATAGGTGTGCGCCATTTAAGAGTTTTCTTGGATTCCTCGATTTCCCGTTTGATGTGGTCGGGAAGGCGGGCTTCGTTCGGGTCAAATTCTCGTTGCGAACCGGAGCTCGATGCAACAGTAGACTGTCCAAATCTATTGATGCGACGAAAAAGTGGCGCTGTGTTCCGTAACATTATTTTAACGAGGATACAATTAGTTTTCCATAAGAAAATTACAAAAATTAAGTAACGAAGTGAAGGAACAAGGAAGACACAAATTTGTGTGGTTATTTATAAAACTTCAAAGTGACAGCTGATAAATTGCTTCTACAGGGTGCCTTGAAATTAATACTTGCAAATTGTGAATAGAAATAAACGAATTTTAATTGATTAAAAGCAGCTGCTAAAAATATAATAAAAAAATACAAATTAATAAAAGTAAATAGAGGCATTCATCGTCAGCTTTATTTTTAACCGACGTGAACCAACATTTTGGAAAGCGATAGGGTACGTCCATAGTGAACCAGTCTTTTCGCTTTCTCGCTTGCTTTCCGGCAAGATTCACGCCGTAGGGGGAGTAGGGGATGGTGTAAACTATTTTTAAAAAATTCCTTCCACTATATAATTGGTGCATTTACTGTCAAAATGTATCCAACACAATTTAACTTTGAACCATTGGCCATCAATTTGAATTAATTGTTTGGAGACATGTCAGAAACAATGTAGTAATTTTAGGCTTTTAAAAAAAAGGTAATATCGTTTATATGTGCCCCACTCATGGGGTAAGTGTAAACAAATTTATGATTCATGTGGGGTAGATATAAACACCATACAAAATTATTCAAATCGCTGTTGAAGACGTAGCACGTAGGTATCTAGAAGCAGAACGAGATGTCCCGGGTTGTATTGCTCGACTGGGAAGAATGTTATATCGCTTCGCGATACAATAGAAATAATATCCTCCATTAGTGGATAAAATAATAATAGTGGATAATAAAATAATTTATGGTCTTAGATGCAGACTTTCAAATGTTATGTCGAATTCTAATCGGCTATGTATTTGAATTGTTTTTCCAACGTAATAAATTGGCCGCCCCTTGTGGTCAGCATTGACCAAGACTAATTAATTTTCGTCGTTTACACCTGCCCCAGTCGGTCTTTAGGAGGTCTTGTCTCGTAAAAAAATTGGTTAATCAAACGAAAACTTACCATAATAATACAAAACTTCTATATTGCAGCTACAAAAATATACACTTACACTTTAAAATAGTTAAACAATTTTCTTGAAATTCAGAACTTAACATTTTTTCCAAATTTTACTTTGAGATAGCAAAAACCTTCTCATTTGAATAAAATGTCAGACTGATATCGCAGCTTCACGGTTATTACATAGTGTGTTCGTGTTCATATTTCGTAAGTGTTACCAAATAATATTTATTGCTACATAGTATTGGATAGAAGCAGTATGATTTGTTTACACTTGCCCCGCGTTTACACCATCCCCTACTCCCCCTACTCAGAGCCAACGTGATTCTTGTAGAAGACGGTCATAGTGAATATTGCGACGGTGACGCAGGTTTTTTTCTTCAGTCGAGTTCATGGATACAAATACAAACTTCAAAATTTTATCCAGTGAAAATATTTTTATATTGCCGTATGACAAAAAAAAAACAAAACAAAAAAAAAACCTAAACAACACGCTTAAAAGCTGGTTAACGGCGTCAACTAGAATTAAAAATGCATTCCGGTAAAAGCTGGTTGAAGCTTGTTAAAGCAAGAAGCCAGGTTCACTATGGACGAGCCCATCCATTGCCAGCTTTATTTTTAACCAGCGTGAACAAGCGGCTGGAATAATAATAATGAAGACGGTTTAGTGCACTGCCTAGTGGTCTATTGTGCCCCCTGATTATACCTTGAAAGGTTCATGCTGGAAAGCGCAAAGTGAGATGCGTAAAGCTGGTAAACTATGGAAGTAGACGTAGACATTTGCATCATCGAAGCTCTCGCTCGATGGAGAATAAGCTGCTGTTAGTGCAAGTGCCGCTTTGCAGACTCTGGGTTTGTCTTATGGTACATTATGCAGTATTTTGGGACTTAGGGGTACATCCTCAGCACTCTCGCCGCAAGAATCTGGAGATTTCGTGGTTTCAATTGGCTGCCGAGATTTTGCAATTTAACGCTGTTGGATTTTTTTTATTGTTTAGACGGATAATCCTAAAACTCTTGAGGAGTTGAAATCCAAAATTCGTGAAGTGATGGCCGGATACCAACCAAAATGTGCACAAACGTTATCGAAAATAAACCTCAAAAAGATTGAGCCGCATGCACGGGAAATATGGTGGATATGAAATAAAAACAAATTCTAATCGAAATCTTACATTTTTGTCTATTTTTTTATCTTTTATTTTCCAAAGCTGCGACTGAATAACCCTTTACAATAAAAGCAAATAAGCTCAGTATCTAATTCATTTTCATTAAAAATATAGAAATTCATTCAAACTAACGAATAGGAAATTAGGATGAAAGTCAATATTATTGAACGCGCTCACTGAAATCATCCACCTTCAACGGATAGCCAGACCAAAATAAATCACCACTGACACTAGTAAACGTCAACATTCTACTGAAATTTTGACAATTGATATTTTGATCAAAACATCAAAAATCAATTTGTAGGCTTTTCCCTTAAAATGAGTGCAATATCATTTGAAATCAAACTTAAGCGAGAAAATAAAATCTACTATGAAGGGGTAAGAACACTGTTCAAACCGAATCTGTCTATTACATGTTTTTTATTTGTAGGAAATGCTCACAGGGGTTGTACAATTCAACTGCCCCACAGAAGCCAAGCACGACGGAATCAATCTATCAATGGAAGGAATCGTGAATCTCCAACTGAGTACGAAGAATGTTGGCATTTTCGAAGCATTCCTTAATTCGGTTAAGCCCATTCAACTTTTGAATACCAGCTTAGAGTTAAGTGCTCCAGGAAAACTGGCGCAGGGACTTTCTGAATTCCATTTCGAATTACCACTGGTTTGTACTAAAGAACCACGCATCCTCTATGAAACATATCACGGTGTATTTGTAAACATTAATTATCTGCTAAAATGCGATGTAAAAAGGAGTTTTCTGGCTAAAAGTCTCCAAAAGACCCAGCAGTTTTGCATCCAATACAAACCGAACATTGTGGATGTCAAGAAGGCACCATCGACAGAAGTTGCATTCAGTATTAGTCCTGAATCTCTGCAGAAATCTGCCAAGGAGAGAATATCGATTCCGAGATTTTTGATTACCGGCAAGTTGGACGACACTGAATGTTGTGTGACCAAGCCAATAACTGGTCATGTAAGGATTGAGTTGTTTACATAAAAATACAGTCTAATAATTGAATGTTCTCTAGGTTATAGTTCAGCATACAGAAGTTGCCATCAAGTCCATCGAATTGCAACTGGTTCGTGTGGAGACATGTGGATGTGATGAGGGTTACTCCAAAGATGCAACGGAAATACAAACGATACAGATTGCCGATGGCAACGTTTGTCCACAGTTGGAGATTCCAATATTTATGATATTGCCGAGATTGTTTACGTGTCCAACATTGATAACGAAAAATTTCAAAATCGGTAATGATGTTAATTATGTGGTCTTGGTTCCTGTAATGTCATAGTTATTGTTTTTGGTTTCAGAGTTTGAAATTAATTTGGTGTTCATATTCAAAGATGACTATGCCGTCACGGAGAACTTTCATATAGTTTTGAAGAGAATAGCTCCGCCCGGAGAATCGAAATTTAGCCGAGATGGCTGAATGGTGCACTTGACGTCCTTGTGTTATGTCTTATATTTTATGATTATGTTAGTCGTATAGTAATTGTAACCATTTTTATTAGCTGTTAATTCTATGTATGTATATGCATATACAAGTGATAAAAACGATTCGGTCTGCTTATTTTTAAACAAAACATTTTAATGCTATTGATGATGAGCTAGAACCGAGATTGATGATGATTTGTTTTGCCATTTGGTGGAGGTCGTTTGAGAGGTGTGGTAAGAGTCGATATGGCGCCACGAAGCACTGAAAAGAGCAGTCCAATCGAATGCATCCTTAGCAAATACCACTTTGAACTTCAAATTCCAATTACAGCCTTCTGTATGCAGTTCGTGACACTGACATGTTGGATTGGTAAAGCTTCAGTTTTATCATCAGCTTATCACGTATACTTGTCATAGGTAGGCAAGACAAATAAACTCTCTGTTGACACTGTCGAATGCCTTCTAAAATCTAAAATCAATAAACAGCAGGTGACGAGCTGACCGGCATTTGACGCACTGTTCAACAATGATCCGCAATATGTTGATGTGGTAGAGACAGGAGGGTCCTTGTTTGCCTTCGAGTGAATTTGGGTCTAATACAACTTTAGCAAATGCAGGGAGCACGCAAATCCCCCTCCAGTTTTCATACTTCCCTTTTTAGGGAACTTGACAATCATTCTGTTCTTACATTCGTCAGGAAAACGTGCTGTGTTCCAAGCTAGCTATATAGTGGGTAGAGCAGCTCTGATGATGATGTTGCCGCCACATGTTTTTTTGTCGGGTTAGGAAACACTCTACTGGAGCACTCAGACACAACTGGTCCATTGTACTACCAGGAAGCAAATCCAGTATTACACACTGACACACTTCAGGGCCAAAGATCTGCAACCTGATAAGATCAAAGGCAACAAAGGAAATAATCCGAAGTATTGTCGCCCTGCTTAGCATCGGAAATCTCATTTCCCACAATTCCAGTGTGACCTGAGACCCAGACAAGAGTCAGCCTTGCGACCGAATTCAAAGAGTATCACAGTATCGCTACAGACGCAGATACTACTACCCCGCCTCTTAATCCTGACAATGTATTCGCCCACTAGGATAACATAGATCTCCGCTTGAAACACAGAGTCAAGTTTGGCTAACGAGTAGTAAAGTGTAGTGCTGTCGATTTCTAAGAAGACACCAGCACCGGACCTTTGACTAGTTTTGGAGCCATCCGTAAACATTCGATTACATCCCAAACCAGGCTTATGCTGTTCGTCCACTTAGTGCCCTACGCATCAACCAATTTTATTCAACGGTTTATTCAACTCCTTAGTTGAAGAAAAAAATGTTTAAGCTCGTACACTAGTGCACAAACTCACTTTGTTCATGTGGAACGTAATTCCAATTAAAATTGAAAATTTCGGTTTTGAACGCGTTGCGGGCCCCGTATACCTAGTTTATCAACTCACTCAACTGTTGAATGACCCCGTACACCTAGTTGACCAACTCATTCAATTGTTGAATGACCTCGCACACTTCTTAAGCAACGCGGTGAGCAGCGATGTCCGACCAGACCAAACGCGTTGGTTGGATAAAATTCAGGGCATCGTACATTAGAGTTGAATGTGTTGAATTCGAAATTGATGTGTTGTGCACTAAGTAGACGAGAAGCATTAGACTCTTACCGAGCCAGTCCTGAACGCAGGAAAAGTTGACTCTAAATTTGCGCGACAACCGAATTTTCGGTATCATTGCATCCATGGAACTAGGATCGTATAGTATAAGTGTCCCGTAAGGTCATCGAATCGAAACTCCAGTGTGGATGATATCAAAAGCCACCTCGCCTGAGACGGTAGATTGTTTTGATAGTAAAACCCATGATAAAGGTAACGAGGGGAGGTAAATTACGCAGAGCATCTAGCGCTGAGTCCAGCATACTCTGGAAAGCACCCATGAAGCCAATGAATTCTTTGGAGTTTTGTGCAGAAGGCAGTCACATATATTTACTCACCTTGTTCACCAAACAAACGACGCATAGTCTAAAAAAAGGTCTTTTCATAGCTATATATAATATATATCCATGGGACCTTTTTTAGGAGATAAGCCCCACGTCATACCAAAAGCACCCTTACACTGCCAGAAACTGAGAGCACTTTGGATATCTTCGACTTGACAAGTTTCCCCCTAAGAAGGTTCTTATCCAGGATCACTCCTAGATATTTCGCTTCATCGGAGATCTGGATAGTGACGCCTTTTAGCACTGGGATGAGTCAGACAGAAAAGTTTGCAGAAGTGATCCAAGCATCTGTTATCTCGGGAACTTAATATGGATTAGGGTGCATATCACTGAGAAATACACAGTTTAAAGCCGTAGCGAAATGTTTCTTCCACGTTTTGAGCTGGTCCTCATAAGAAACAAGTAGAGAATTGTCAAAGCCTATCAGGTTGTATTGTCCAGCTCTTTAGCCATTCGGCAAACGTTTTTGCTGTCACACCTGCTCGCTGCTTCTTCTGCTTCTGATGATACGCCAAGGCGTATATTATGTAATGATACTTGTCGCATCTTATGCTACGCTAACATTGTCTCATTTTCGAGAGATTCTAGTTCGAAGCTTAAGCTGTTTCTATTCGCCGTACGTCATCACATTCAAGTTGAAGCAATCTAGGCATCTAGCTACACTCCCTATATGTCGAAAAGTGTCATCAATTCCCAGAACAATCCTAACGACCTAGCTCGGGTACTATAGCCAAAAGTCGTCAACGTGTGATCATACTCTTCATTGATAATTTTTTATCCGCAGTCGTCATTTGGAACATTATCCATCCGTGATGTGAATTATGAATTGTGTGTGATGCACATACGGGTACAGACTTACATACAGTAACACAACTCACAAGCTTTTTTGATTCAACCTTTCAACTATCCCTTAATTTATCTGTCAACTTGTTGCTGCTAGTGTCACCGTCTGGTTATTTCAGGGCATACCTTGACATGCTGGCGGCATGGCTCAGCTAAACTCGCCGGATAATGGGGTGGTCCTTTGCCCTTCAAACCAAACACAACAACTGAAGATAACTTACTTCATGTCAAGGTTTTATCAACAAAATCTTATCAGTTCTCTATCTGAAAACTACCGATGTATCTAACGCTTATGAGATGTGCAACTTCGTTGATATGTTGCTTAGGTGCATTTATTCCCTCCCTATCTTGAGACACGCCATGACAACACTCGCACCTGTAGTTTAAAATGTTGTCCCTTATCCAAAAAGTTGAATGCACTATTCAAGACATCCTAAAAGAAAACCCGTCCGATCACATACAACCCCAACAAATTAACTCACTTCACTGCATTATAATATAAATTCATTTATTAAAACTAAGTAATTGTTCCGCAGATTTTTGCATAATTAACGAACAAAATTTGCTTAATTAACTTTCATACGATTATGTCTTGGGTTTGATAGTACGTATATGGTTTGATATTAATTATAGTTGTTTGTATTGGTAAATGGATGTTATATCTACGTTTAACGTTTTATGTCTTTTATAACTCCAATAGATTTCAATAAGTTTCAATTAATTACACAGTTTAGCTACTTTTATATCTTTCAAAAATTACTATCTTCAAGGAAAATATCACACTTCACTAACCAAATTGTTATTGGATTTGTTATTGATCAAGAAAAATATTCGGGGATCTCTACAGAATTGAAAAGAATAAATAACACTTACTTTTTTTGTCAGCATTCGCCGTCTTGTTTTTTTCTTTTCTTGTTTTCTTGTTTCTTCTATATCATTGTTGTTGAAGTTGTGATCACAAGCTCCTTACACGATCCAATTGCAATTGTTTCTCACTTTTAGGAAACAAATAAGACTTTAGTATAATGTAGATTGTAAATGCATGTATTAACTCAGTGCAATATTACCTGTGATATTTATTCTTTTTGTTTTGATCCAATTACCTTTGTTTTAGATATTTTAGTGTAGATTAAGTTAAGTATTTTAATGTGCAATATTTTCCCATAGGAATTAAATACCTTTATAACCTTAGTAGCTCTTATAACAAAAGAAAATTAAATTTATTATATAGTATTGAAATTTATAGCAAATTTAGAGAAAACAAAAAAAAACCTAATCAAACCAGCAGACCATGTGTGTGGGTACTGCACTTGCTGCACTCGCTGATGATGATGAATCACTGAGAGTGGGTACTTTGGCTATCTCTCAGGGTCTTGCACTTGACGATTATTGCGGATCTTCTCGACTACCTGCAATGCGGGTATGCTTATGGTGTCGAAAGATCGGTGATGATCCCAATGATATCGGTTGAAAGCAATTTTGTCGGGCTCTCTCGTCTGGATCAACGCTGATGATGGTGAAATCAGGTGGATTTTCTGCAGTGAAGGGGACAGGGCAGCGGTCTCAATAAGACTTTTGATAAGAGACTTCGCTGGACTCCCAAAAAAACCGCTTCGAGTTTTGACTGCTGATTGTGCAATCCACTGATATAAATGGTTGGGCGATGGAGTGAATGATTTTGGTTAGGACTTTGTAATTTTCGTGGTGTATTTGAGGAAAATGTTTTTTTCGGCACGTTGCAAGAAAATAATTTTCTGCTTAGCGTGTGTTCCTTTATGCAATTTTTAATTTTGATTCTTGATTTAAATACGAATATAAATTCGGCGTTTATTCTGTCCTTGATCAAAATCGATTTGCAAATATTTATTTGGAGTACTTTGAAATGCCACACTTGTTCACTCAACGACGGCCACCAGAGAAGAGACCGAAAAATTGCCGAAGTGAAATTCATACGCTCTCCCCATCAGTGCGCGTGGAGCGTGCGGGAGCGTGTTCACTCTCCTTCCTGTTGGAAGAAAAAAAATCGCGAGGAAATCGTACGGTGTGTAGTAGTGAACAGGGATGGTTTTGCGATGTTTTTATTGCAGTTTAAATTTTAACAAGCCCTTTCAGGAAGGCGATAAGGTATAATTGGCAAGTGTCGTATTAAATAGGCAACATCCGTAACAAACTCAATCTGTTTATCTGTTTTTATTTTTTTCAGAACTCATATTTCTTGGTTGTTAAAAGAGTTCTGTTTATAAATATTACGTATACGCCACCGAAAGGAAATAAAATAACTTTCAGAACCATTATGCTCGAAACATAAAATGACGACACAACATCTGTATGACGACTATAAAGCTTAAGGCGTTGCAAATCGCACACAAAAAAATTATAATTTTAAATCTCATTGCAATTATGTTCTTCACACAGCATACATCGGAAACTTTCTGTTTTATACTAAAATGTTATAAAAATTAAATTTAAATTAGTTTCAATATAGCTAAATGGGATCCGCAAAATGTTTCATAAATTCTTGTTCCTAAAACAAATGTTCCTCGGTCCCCATTAATCAGGAAATTTCTAATTAAATTCTACGAATATTCATTCGGAGCGTATAAAGTTTGCATACCCCCCAGAAGCTATATAATGTATGGAGTATACATACACGCGGTGTCCAATGTCCACCCGACTGCATCTACACCAATCTGGACACACAAGTTTTGCAATCTAATAATCAATTTTCAGCGCAAATTAGTTTTAATCCCATAGCAATGCAAAAGTGTAGTCATTCGGCGGTTGCAATAGGGGATAGCATAAGCAAGTATGTACGTACATACAAATAACCTCACGCTACTCGTAAGCGCGTATAAGCCCACGCGAGGAATGTCCTTTTCTCTAGCCAACTGGGTGTAGTTAAGTGCTCGAAAGGAATCTGGTTCTTTTTGGTTAAAGGCTACACATTTGTGTTCACCACACACTATATGGGATAAAAGGACCTTGGAGAACAGTCAAAACCGAGATTTGCCTATACACATGCCGGCAATATAATAGCAAAGTATACTTAGAATATACACAAACGAACCCATAGGTGCATAGTCAGGATGTGGTCTGTTTGCTTTGATATTTTCCGGCGAAAATCTCTTTCCATTTGAATCCATTACCTTCATAAACGCATTCCGTTAGTTTTGTTACATTTGAATCGGTTTGTAAATTCCGTGTGCCGTAGTTATGAGGATGATGACAGTTCACAGTCCCCAACTTAAGTGCAGGGGTTTGCCCTAAAGGGATCGATTTGTCTTTGTGAATTTTTTTTAGTAAAAGTTTATAAAAGAAGGGAAACAAATTTAGAATGTGGTTATGTGTGGCGTGGATACAAGATATATAAAATTCATTTAGATGTATTCTTATGTCGTTTTCGATTGGTAATCCAGAAGCGTTCGGAAGAACTCTCCGCGATTCTGAATTCAAATCCAGAAGCAAATTTCTCTTCTTTTCAGTACAAGAACTGTCAGTTGAGTGCCAATCGAACGCTTTCAGAAGCGTTCGGATTGCTTCCGGACGGTTCTGGATTACCAATCGAAAACGACATTAATTCTCCGCACTTATTTTCAAACCGTATACACTTAAATTACCTATACAAAATATAATTTCACAAGTCTACCCCATTAAGGCCCCATTTACACTTGATACTTATCATTGCAAATTCCAAAAACCATACGCACGTCTATCGCATTCATTTAAAGGACATTTATTACTTATTCGTTAAGGGTAATTCATATTTCTAGGCTTTTGCTTCCCCTCCCTCGGGTCTTCTAAACCAATTTATTGACATTTCGAAAATTCGAATAACATTTTATGACAACTGAATTCGTAATAATGCTTTACACCGACTGAGTCCTTTTGCATTGGTGTCAGGCAATAATCGTAAAGGTAGAAAACGATATAATATATTCGCAAAACATTTACACAACACATAAAAACAAACGACTCTGTTGCTCGCTTCGAGTTAACTCGTATAAACCGATTTCCATAGAGATGTACGCAATTTGCTACGTCTACAACGGGGTGTTGTGCACCACACTCAACTCATAGACACATAGACGCAGTGTAATGATTTTGGTTTAAGGCAGACTCAGCCTACGCGCATTCATCCCTTACCTACGAACTATACGACCAGGGATGGCATTGGCAAAATCTAATTTAACTCATTTGTATGTGCATACATATCTCTCAGGAAATGAAAAAGCCAAGGCAATTGAGATGACAATCCCTACACACATGATGCCATTTTGTTACCACATCGATTGTATCAATATTATTTTGAGACCATTTATTTGCTGCTTCTGTCAAATCGAAGGGGGTGAAAACGGGTGGTAGATAGATAAGTGGTTTTATTGCTGTAACCATTTGAATATACATAATAATGGTCGACAATTTGGGTGGGTATTTTTTTGTTTTGAAATTTGCATTAGGGAATATTCGAATGTATTTTTAATATTTGGAGTTGTGTCTTGTGTGTAGTATTTGACAAGTTGTGAGTTCGAATTTGAAAAGGAGCGATTGACACTTCAAATCGATAATTATAAATCGGTGTTATAAGCTGCTAAATGTTTGATATGAAAGTTTGAAAAATAGGAAATTGCTATAAAATATCTCTTATTTTATATTCCGCTAGACGGGTAGTATCGCCCTAAATTGAGGGGCGCTCCGATTAAGCAGTAGCGCTAGAAATAAACGACTGTTAGTAGCCAAGTTCACACTAGTATTTAAATAACAAAAATCAGCTATTTTAGGGACCAGCTTAAGTATTGTCTATAAGTAAGCCAGGTGCCGTGAAATAAAGTCGAAGGAAATAAGGTCGAATCGACTTTATTTCCATTTTAGATTGGAAATAATGTCGAATTCCAAAAATGTTTGTCTTCGAGGAAATATTTAAGGAAATAATGGCGATCGCACTTCAATAAGATAATTTCATCGCATCTACTCCAAATCTGACAGTAACCACAAGCAGGGGGTTGCAGGGGGGCAGCATACCTCCCCATACATGTCTCACTACTTATGGGATTTATTTTTTAATTTTCGACATAAATTCGCTTTATTCTATGGAAATAAAGTCGACCATAAAAAAAGGTGCAACAGCGGGTTGGGTGCTTCATTTTGGCTTCATTCTTTTAACTAAACTCACTGCTTGGGCAATAAAGGATTCACTTTTGAAAAAAGTCTGTGTAATACAAACGTTGTTCAAGCGTAAATCTGGACCAACCAACAGTCCTTAACAATTTGATAGATCATTATACTGACTTGTTGTTGTTGATGCTGTTGATGCTGTTGTTGTTGGGGAAGAAATCTGATTTCTGATTTCTTCCTAAGAAATCATACAATAAAATTGATGACGAAAATGCCACAGAAGTTCTAGTATGTTTCAAAATACAGCACTTAAATTGTTAAATCAAACATGCGTAGCTAATGCAATGAGACCTATTAACCCAGATTGAGAAAGTGAGGTTTCTCGAACATACCACATTCAGGACAGTTGGGTAGCACTCACAACAATTGGAAAATAATTATGGAGAGCTAAGGCATATTCCCAGAAATAGCACAAGATAGCGCGTAGGCTTAGTAGGCCTTAACATAAGGACAACTGCACAGAATTTAAACATAATGTGAATGCCGATCCGAAGGTCGAAGGTGTTCGTCAGTAAGACCACCATTATGCGAGGCTATTGGAGTAAAACAAAAACATTTGGAGTTTTCCTTGATTGAGTAGTTAGCTACGCGCTCAACCAAACCTGGATAGTCGGGCTATCTATCGCGGACACCTTGGATAGTTATCCCAAGACATGCATTCTTCTTCTACTTCTTCTTCCTCTTTTTCTTCATCTTCATCTATCATCTTCCTTATTATTCGGCGAGGCTATGGTCAGGATTATAGGGATCATAATCCTCGCATTCTACTGTATCTCTACTGGTCCGCCTGTGGGGTTCGACGCCCAAGAAATGTCTTATGGGAAGTTTTCTTAACCTCTCAAATGAACTGAAATGATGTTCGCATATATGGAGCTCGGCCCCAAAACATTCACTTAACTTACTTGACAGCATACAGAGAAGAGCAGTTCGACTTATTAGAGACTCTACACTCACATCACATCTACAACCGTTGGTGCACAGAAGACAAGTCGTTGACCTATGCTACTTCTATAGGTACTTCCATGGTAGATGTTCCGAGGAACTCAAAGACATATTATCCCTCGAAATGCAACTTTTGGGCGTCCCACAATACAGGCTGCTAATGCTCATGACCATACAGTACAATTGACAACCGCGAGGACATCGACTTTCCAAAACTCATTCTGTTACAGGACAAGCAGCTAACTTTGGAACTCGCTTCCTGGGGATATATTTCCAGAAGACTACAATTTGCAGCAATTTAACATACGCGCTGTTGAAGCGTTATAAAAAAGAACAAACAAAAAAAACTAACATTTACATGAGATGTGCAAATTTTATAAAATATTTTTTCAAACTGTTTCTGAACATTTTATTATTTCTACAAAGAAAATTCGTGGGCGCAGTAGCGCAGTGGTTAGTGTGCTGGACTGCTGTGCGAGGGATCCCAGGTTCGATCCCCGGAAAAACACAAATTACATCTTAGTGTTTTTTTCTACTGCGCCACCTCTCGCGAACGTCTGACAAACATCCGAGAGTATAACTGTCCTGAAAAAGCTTCTCAATTCAGCCGTTCGGAATCGGCATAAAATTGTAGGTCCCTTCCATTCATCCCAAAAATAAAAACTCACACAAACGAATGGTTGCGAGAAGCTAGGCCTAGGGTGTCTACCGCCTGTTGCGCCACCTATTTATTTTTTTTTTTTTACAAAGAAAATTCATTTGCTGTAGGTACTTAATATTAAGGGTAGGTATTCACTTAATGGAAACGCGTAAAAGCCTCATAAACTGCGTAAACTGCAGAAATTTACCACCTCGTAAATCAGATTTTGTATGGAGAATAGTTTACGCAGACCTCATAATTTTCCGAGATGATTTAGGCTCGGAAATCAACCGCGGAAAGTTACGTAAATCACAAATGTCAAACTTTGACAGACAGTCGTATGAAATGTTTGTTTGATTCGAGATTTACAGTCGATTTACGCGATTTAAGCAATGAAATTTCCGAGGGGTCTTCACTTAAAGCACCGCAGACATTTATTCATTTACGAGCTGCATACATTTATCAGATTAAGTAAATACCCTTATTATTTCTTGAATCCATAAAAGTATGCAATAGAATATGGAAAATGTGCAGATTGAAACTATTTCTCTCCCTTCATCGTAAAACTAATTTTTGACACGCTAACGTCAACATGACGTCGGATTCTGTCCTAAAGTTGTGTGTAGACAAAATCGGACGTCATATTGAAGTCAACATGTAATAGTAGCTTAAGAGTTCGCGCTTCGAAGTGGGTATCATAAACGTTTTACGGAACTATTAAGGATATCGTTAAACATTGCGGATAGCAGTTATTCTTTTCAAAAATACATCTCTTGCTTTATTTTTAAAAATCATGCTTCGCAATCAATTCTAACCTCAAAGCGTAGTTAGTACCATGACAACGAATCGTAATGAAAATCGATGCTCTTGGCAAATGTTTTCTGGCGTTCGGATTCGGACTGGGAGCAGTTACAAAATACCTACCATCCATTCCATTTCCGCTTAACCAGAATATTATATGAAATATTCATTTCTATATAGAGAACCATCACCGAAGGACTCGCTTCGCAAACACAATGCCTTGCGGATGTTGGCATAATTTTCATTTGAATGCCAGAGAGAGAAAGCCACGCACAATGCAATGGAATATGAGTTAAATTTTGCATGTTACCTTTTAGCGATTATTATGTTTATGGATAAATTTTCAAAATCTATTTTATTTGATTTTAATTGGAAACCTGACCTGTGTGGTCAGATTTGAGCCTGTACAGTGGCACGTTTTTCGGGTTAGACAAAACCGCATACCTAACCATAGTTTCATTCACAACGCTGTTAATCTGAAATCTATGTTGTTACTCAATCAGGCAAAAACCACAGAACCTTTTCATTAAAATGTTGTATGCGGGTATAGGTGTGATTACATGCAAACTATATTTCATAAGAAAAAAATGGATAACGATCCACAGTGTCAGATGTTTTCAAAATTCCTTACAGTCTTCCAAAGGACACTACAAAAAAAAAAGCAATTAAAAGTCGATGGTCCGCCTAGATACTGTCCAACCTTGCTATCTCTCATCCTCTTATCGATCCCTTCAAAGGCAAGCATCTTTTATGTTTGGTCGTTCACCTGGCTAGCTCCTGTATCCTGTGGTGCATCAACTCGAGCACTATTCAGCCAGAAGGAAAGCCAACATTTCAAGCTGTGAAACGATACCCCATTTGAATGGAAAATCATTTCCACTTCAAATGAGATGTTAACTAAGTGAAAGCGTGGAAGAAGAAGAACTTTTGAAGAGCTGTCCCACTCACATCCCTTTTTCAAGGCACAAAGGCTGAATTAACTTTTACTTGTACACCTTTTATATGCACTCTTTTCGTTATTTGAATATCGGAAGTCTGGTAAAAGGTGTGGGGTGCTGCTCTGTTTTCTAACTCCCACCCTACATCCCTCTCTATATCATTCTGACAGAAACGTGAAGTCAAGGTGGAGCAAAGTTTCATCCCGGGTGAGATATAAACTTGAATGAAAAGGCGGAAATCTTTGATGGAAATTTTGCTTTGTATTGTTGAACCTGCTCAGTTCTGCGTCTTCATCGTCGTTGTGTTGTTCAACTCGAAAAACTTGTGCAAATATGGGATAAGCGTGTGCGAACATTAAAGAGAAAGTTTTCCCAAAAGTAGTCACGAAATACGGAATATACAAAAACAGAGAATGAGAATTGAAATTGGTGTTAAGGTGTCTCATCTACAAAAATATCTAAGTTCCATGTGTGTGCGTTTGTATGGATAGGGGTGGGTGAGTCTCATGCGTCCTTGAACAGTTTCTTGGTTTAGGGATTTTGATAAATGCCTTCGAATTCCCGCATATACACAAGTTGACTTTGGGGATTGCAAATAAAGACATGTCGTTGGATTACAGTTGAAGGATGATGGGATATCAATTCAAGAGACTTAAAGTCATCTGTCATATTGACAACCAGGAATGGAAATTGAGATGTTGTTGGTGGAGATAATATTATAAAATTCACAGATTCAATGCGCTTAAGGAAGTTTATAATTTTTGAAATGAGTTAGGCAAGATGGTTTTATTTGATAGGTTAACTCTGTGGAATATCAAGGATCCCAAGGGGCACAAAGTTGACTTTGCGAAATTTACATTTTGTAAAACATGAGTGATAATTAATCATTGGCTTATGCAAAACGTGACTGTATTCTTTGGGGGTGGGTAGGTGAAAATTTAACAACCAAGGATTTGTCTAGATGTCTTATTAAATAGATGCAAATCCTTGGGCATAAAAGCTTTAAAAGATTGAAACATTATTAATCCATTTTCAAAATGGTAAAGTGTTTATCTTTTAAGACCGACAGAATTTGAAATTATTTAAAGATATGCAAACAAATTTAATTTCTTTTTATTTGAAGGATCGATAATTGTTTTATAAATCCTTGAGATTACGCAATCAGAGATTTTTACCATAATATTGCTATATCACCAATCCAAGTGCGACAATTTTAAAATTGTCTATGTTTATTAGCTATTTGAAATTATTATTCGAAACAGCGTTTCCAAAATTGCCAAGTCCAGTTACGGCATTAGCATTTGAGAATTATGTTGGTCATTATGGTCTCCAGTCTCCACAGTTGTATTCGACAAAGCGTACTCTGGGGGAGGTATTATTTTTGGTGACTTTTTTCGAGCATTACTGGTGCAGACCGTATATCACGAATAACACATTCAAAGTTGTGACATCTAAGACGTCAATTAATGCTTTGTTTATGAGAATGGCCTGACTGAGCATACCTCCACAGTAAATCGTTCATCGAAATGTGTCAAATAGCACTACCTCGAATGTCAGTTGAAAGTTTAATTTTAGGAAGGAGATTCTCGGCAAATTTGGGCCAATCTTGTTAAAACCACAGCCCGTCAGGATTGGTTGGTTCACTCATAAAAAATGTCTCCAGTGTGCTGTCACTTTGAGGGACAGGTGTTCGCCATCTTGTTCAGTCTCTGATCTTACCGATATTTGCATAGTGGTCGTCATTGTCATTTATTATACAGGGTGGGCCATCTATTGTGAGTGTCGATAGTTGATCGTTGATCGATGACTGTGATTGTCGATTGCGATTGATATATGTCAATTTGACAGTCGAAATTTCTGGTTAAAAATGGATGCTTTCTCTTGGAAGTGAAAAAATTGTGTGCGTACGAATAGCTAAAATCAATCGACAATATTGTCGTGACGATCGCTGATCGACAATCACAATAGGGCCATAGGTTATTTTGATACTGACAGCTGTTTCCCGCTCGAAATGTTGACAGAAAGTCAGTATCATATCTCCGGCGGAACGAAATGAGTGGCTTTACGCTTGATCAACATTGGGAAATATTGAAAACGTATTTTCAAAGTGAGTGCTGTGTCGGAAAAAAGAGTGCGTTTATTGAAAATAAGCTTTGGCCGAAATGAAGCACCCTGCTGTACACAAGTATTTGCAAAAAGTTCGTGAGACTGGTATGCTAGTGGACAACACTCATGGTCCCATGACAGACGAGAATGTGGCTGCGGATTGTGGAGTGGTGGCATCATTGGACCATTTTTCTTCGAAAATGAGGCTGAGAACAACGTTTCGGTCAACAGTGTGCGCTACAGACCCATGTTAACCGACTTTTTTTTTTACTGAAATTGAAGACATGGATTTGGATGACCTCTGGTTCATGCAAGATGGCGCGCCATGCCACAATCGATCTTTTGCTCACCAAATTCCCAAATCGTGTTATCAGCCGTCTTGGTGATGTCAATTGGCCGCCTCTTAGCTGCGATTTGACCCCTTTGGACTTTTGTTGTTGGGAACCGTGTAGGACCGATGTTATGCCAACAATCCGGAAGCGATTCAAGCATTTAAGGGCAATATCACGCAATCCGTGAGCTATAGCCCGAAACCATCAACAAGGTTTTGGAAAATTGGAGTGACAGAATGCGCTAATAAAGCCATAATACTTACTTACTTACTTACTTACTTAAGGTGGCGCTACAGTCCGGGGTGGACCTGGGGCTCAACCAACAAGCGTCTCCAGCCAGCACGATCTTTATCCAGCTGCCTCCAGTTTCGCACGCTAAGTTGGTTGAGGTCCCCTTCCACTTGCGTGCGCCACCTGAGTCGCGGTCTTCCTCTACTGCGCCGTCCCTCGGGTGTGGATTCGAAGATCTTCCGGGCCGGAGCATTCACGTCCATTCGCTCTACATGACCCAGCCACCGCAGTCGTTGGACCTTCACTCTTCTGGCTAGGTCGATGTCGCTGTACTGCCCGTACAGTTCGTCGTTGTATCTCCTCCTCCATTCACCGTCTATGCAGACGGGACCGAAAATTACTCGAAGAATTTTCCTCTCGAAGCAGCCAAGAGTAGCCTCATCCACTTTTGATAGAGTCCATGCCTCTGCACCATAAAGTAGGACAGGGATGATTAGGGTCTTATAAAGGGTCACTTTTGTTGTTCGAGAGAGGGCTTTGCTACTCAATTGCTTTCTTAGCCCAAAGAAACAGCGATTGGCAAGAGTTATTCTTCGTTTAATCTCAGCGCTGGTGTCATTGTCTGAGTTCATAGCGGAGCCTAGGTAGACAAAGTCCTTTACCACTTCAAAGTTATATCTGTCTATAGTGACGTTCTGTCCAAGACGTCGGTGTTGGGTGTCCTTTCTTGATGACAGCATATACTTTGTCTTGCCCTCATTGACCGCCAAACCCATTTTCGCCGCTTCCGTCTCAATGCCCACGAACGCGCCAGTGACATCACGCTGCGTTCTGCCGATTATGTCGATGTCGTCGGCGTAGGCGAGTAGGTGGACGGACTTTTGAAAGATAGTGCCTCTGGTGTTAGCGTTTGAGTTTTGCACTATTCTTTCAAGAACGATGTTGAAGAAGTCACATGACAGCGCATCGCCTTGTCTAAATCCTTTTTTGACATCGAAGGTCTCGGTGAGTTCTTTACCGACCTTGATGGAGCAGCGTGCATTCTCCATTGTCATCCTGCACAAACGGACGAGTTTGGCAGGGATGCCAAAACTAGACATTGCTCTGTATAGCTCGTCTCTATAAATGCTATCATAGGCGGCTTTAAAATCGATGAAAAGATGGTGGGTATCGATTTGGACTTCCTGGGTTTTTTCCAAGATCTGCCGCAGTGTGAATATTTGGTCGATGGTAGACTTTCCTGGCCTGAAGCCACACTGATAGGGACCAATCAGGTTGTTGACGAAAGGCTTCAGGCGTTCACACAACACGGCAGATAGGATCTTGTAGGCGATGTTAAGAAGACTAATCCCTCTGTAGTTGGCGCAGTTCAGAGGGTCTCCTTTCTTGAGGATCGGGTAAACAATGCTGAGGTTCCATTCATCGGGCATACTTTCCTCCGACCATATTTTACAGATGAGTTGGTGCATGCTCCTAACCAAGTCATCGCCTCGCCTGCGGCTTTGAATAGCTCGGCGGTTAGGCCATCTGCTCCAGCGGCTTTGTTGGACTTAAGCTTAGATATGGCTATCTTCACTTCGTCCAGGTCGGGTGGACGGAATTGTTGGTCTTCATCGTCCAGGTTGAATGGTTCATTCTGCCTGACAGCGGTATTTAGTTCGTCATCGCCGTTAAACAGTCTGCAGAAGTAGTTTTTCCATATCCTCAGCATCGACTTCGATTCTACTATGATGTTCCCTTGCTCCTCCTTGCAGGCTTCGGTTCGGGCTCTGTAGCCTTGGCAGCTTCTTTTTACCCTTTGGTAAAACTTCCGAACCTCATTCCTGCTGTAGCATCTCTCTATTTCCTCGATCGCGCGCTTCTCGTGCTCTTTCTTTTTTCTCCTGAGAAGCCGGTGTTCATCTCTTCTTTTCTGCGCGTAGAGCTCACGAGCAACTCTGGTCCTTCTTTGCAGCGCCGCTTTGTATGCCTCTTGTTTCGCTGCATGTGCTTGCCGGCACTCGTCGTCGAACCAGGGGTTTCGTTGTGGTGGTCGTGTGAAACCAAGCACATCAGAGGCGGCGTCTCTGATGGCTTTTTGGCAATGTTGCCACTGGTCTTCGATGATTGATGCTGGCTGCATAGAACCTCTTGAGAGATTGAGAGAGACTCGATCGGAGAAGGATCTGGTGACCTCTTGCGATTTTAGCCGTCCGACGTCAAACTTCCTCACAGTATTTACTTGTATTGGCGGTGTTCGGGATATCCGAAGGCGTACCTTGGCTACAACAAGGTAGTGCTCCGAGTCAATGTTGGCCCCTCGGAACGTTCGGACATCCATAATACTGGAGGAGTGCCTTGCGTCGATCGCAATGTGGTCAATCTGGTTGACGGTTGATTGATCGGGAGATCTCCATGTGCCTTTATGAATATCGAGATGCGGGAACCGCGTACTTGCTATGACACCATTTCGCCCCGCCGCGAAGTCGATCAGCCTAAATCCGTTATCGGAGGTGGTGTCGTGTAGGCTGTACCTTCCGACAGTACTACCAAAGATGCCCTCTCTTCCTATCTTTGCATTAAAATCACCTAGGACAATTTTAATGTCATAGTTAGGGCACTGCTCGTATGTCTTGTCCAAGAGCTCGTAGAACCTCTCTTTGGTGTCGTCGTCTTTCTCCTCCGTGGGGGCATGGGCGCATATTAGGCTAATGTTGGGGAATTTAGCCTTGATGCGAATTGTCGTGAGGCGCTCGTTCACGCAGCTGAAACTTAAGACTTCTTGCCTAAGTCTGCCTCCAACGACGAATCCACATCCAAATAAGCGCTGCTTTTGTTGCCGATAGCAGTCGCCATAGTAAATGTCGCAGTTTTTCATTTTCTTCTTGCCCGGTCCATCCCATCGCACTTCTTGGATGGCGGTTAAGTCTGCTTTATAGCAGTTCAGGGCCTCCGCTAGCTGTTCGGCTGCACGCGGTCTGTTAAGGGACCTAACATTCCACGTGCAGATCCGAAATTCGTTGTCCTTTATTCGTTTGCCAGGTTCGTCAACAGTAAAATCATCCGTATCCGAGGCTTGTTGTTGCTTCGTAACTAGGTAGGTTTTCCGTAGTCGGGCAGTTACCCCGGCGTACAATAAAGCCATAATACATGGAAAAAATTTGTTCATTTTATTGCATTTTTAAAAAGAAACTTGTATTTGGCCCACCCTTAACCTATATGGACTGCTAGTGAAATGTCAGTTCATACAAATTTTGCCCGGAAAATGACGCCAACATAAACTAGCGCTCGAAAAATAAGTGAAACAAAATGACAACCATCTTGGATTTCTCCATACAATGCTAGAGACACCTACTGGGCGTGAGTGAATTTACCAAGTAAAACGGTTGAAATTCAAATTATTGTATCGTTGTTAACAATAGATGTCACTTCAAAATAGTGCGAGTTGGTTATGTTGGATGGAACCTACTGGCATAATCCATAAATAAATTATGTCAATGGTGGTCGCAATTGTCAGGATCTCAAATTCCCATAACGCTGTCATCTACTGTCCTCAATTAGGACTATGTCAATGTCAAAGTCTTTATCGTTGAGTCTGAGTAGTAGGTTAGCGATGTTAACTTGGTTTGGTGAAAAGTAATAAGTTTTAGAATTGGCACTAACCACCATAGACGATGAATCATCATTAGGAGAGGATGCATTCAATATGGCGCGACTGGTTTCGTCTCAAATCTATTTGTTTGGAGCTTTAGTTCACTTTTAACTTTTTATGTTGCCCTATTGAGAGTGACCCGGAAAAACACAAATTGCATCTTAAGGATTTTTCCACTGCGGCACCTCTCGCAAACGTCTGACAAACATCCGAGTCCGAGAGTATAACTGTCCTGAAAAACTTCTCAGTTCAGCCGTTCGGACTCGGCATACAATTTTAGGTCCCTTCCATTCGTCCCAAAAATAAAAACTGACAAAACGAATGTATGTGAGAAGCTAGGCCTAGTGTGCCTATACGTAGGTACCTGTTGCGCCAAGTATTTATTTATTTATTTATTAAGAGTGACTATACATACAAAGTGAGGAAGATGAACATTAACCGATCAGTTCTCTCTCAGTTCAATTGGAATGACATATTTTTATATTGTTATTGTTACAAATTTGTGGGTGACGATTTTCTTTTATTAGCATTAAATTCAAGTCGAGGTACAATTTAGTAGACAGAAGATTAATGTTGGCGTAATTTTTCACGTTGTTCTTCACTTGCCAACTATCAGTCTCTCAAAATGACAAGTGCTGTCAAAAAGCATAGGGTAGATGGATGCTTATTTGGTTTTTGATGCTTTAATTCCTTACTTCGGGTTGAGGAGTGTATATACTTCGTACGTAAATATCACACGTTCGTATCCTTAAAGAATTCTCTTAATTTTTTTCATAACACGTTCTCCAATCTAAAGATACATCCTGTGTCATTTGCACATACATCTACCTTCATACAACTCAAGCCACATATACGATATACCTATACGTCATGTCGTCATATGTCAACTTTACCAGGCAAACATACACCACAATTTGTATTTGAATCCTTTTTGAATGAATAACAGGATTTCCCCATTTAGTTCGCATGTCTATGCATTGGTTTTCTATTCGTTTAACAACATCCTCCTGCGACTGAAGGACCTACTAACTCTCGTGCTCCTGTCAATTTTCAAAAAAGGCTCTTGTCGAACATATCTGTCTTCTTATTGACAGATACCGTTGTTGCTGGTTGATGTCACACACAGTGTGAAGAAGAAAAAAAATAGGAAAATTCCACAGGGTGCACTTGAGATGAACGAGAACAGCTGCATAGAACGTAGAAGCTGTCAGTAGAAATATCAGACTTGGTGTAGATGACATATTTTCCATTATTTCTCTCCTTCTGATCGTGATGTGTGCGACTAAGTGGGTGGGTTAACTTTTCTTTGATGCAAAGGATAGGCAAAATGTGGATATCTACCTGGGAGGATATTGGATTTTTATTTTTATTTTAAGAAGAAAAAGGATTTCTGATTGGAATTTGAAGCGAAGGGGTAACGAAAACAGAAAGTGATTGGAAAATTATCCTTGGTTTGCGATTATGTATATTGTGAGTTGCTTTAAGGAATTGAAACTGTGAGTGATATAACTTGTTAAATTGAATGACGAAAAACAATTTCATGAAGACGACACTTGATTGAGGGAAATCTGCAAATGGTCTAAATGTTACCAAACAGAACGGCTTTCTTATGAGAAATTGGCAGGGGCCTTCAAAAAACCCTTGAAATCAATCGATATCTTAGGAAAGGACTAAACCTATAGGTCGTTCACTCAAAGCTCTATCTGCATAATCACGATAGTCATTCTCATTCATTTGGGTTCATTCGCAATTAATAATCCCATAAAATTACATTTTATATCTTCAATCCCCAGGATGCAGTTCACCACTTAAACGGTAGCCTGAATTTCGAACAAAAAAAAAACAGGTTCAGTCTGTGGGCGAAAATTTTAATTTCAGCTCTTTTTCGGAAGGAAATTAGCGTTCATTTTGCATCCGTTGCTGCCGTTTCACATACGAACGAAACGAACGTGTGCTCAGCATGTGGAAAATCCGGAATATTCCACGTATTCCTTCCTTCTGGACGGTTGTGTTTCGTTTTTTTTTTTTAATATATTAAATCAGTACCGTTCAGTGGCTTATTGCGTTTTAATTTGCTTCGTTTGTGCATTTTAATGCGGGCACAAGAGTAGGTATCTATATATGCTTTTTTCTATATAGCACTTTTAATATCTTTTGCTTTTTAATATATTTTCCCGAGTGTGTAATGAGAGCGTTGAGAAACAAAAGGATATATGGTAAGAAATTATCCAGCTCCATAGACAGGGGAATTTAGAGCATTTATGGGATGTCTGGTTCTGGTGGTGAAATGTGTCTGCAGTTAAAATGCTCTCAAATTTATATTTAATGAAATTTCACCAATGTGTTTGAGGAGGTAATTCAGAAGTGGGCGCTTTTATGTTTTCACTTGTCTGAAGTCTGGAGAATGTGAAATGGGAATTATTATTTTTTTTTAGTTGAAAATCCTTCCAAGCTAATGATTTATTAGTGTGTAATAGTAGGAACACCACCCGTGACTTCATATTTTTTTTTTTCAAAGGCGGACATTTACAATTGCTGGGAAGAAGTGTTTTACATCACTTTAGGGTTGAAAGAACTGGAGTGTCTCTCTATGAGTGGATCCTCTTCAATATGAGTATCAACATAGATACTCTCCAGAATTATGGAAATCCAAAGAGAATAGAGCAAATTAAAAGTAGATGAAAGAAGGAATAACAATTTCGCTTGATAAGGCTATGGAATCAGCGTTCCCACTTTCACTACGATCGTTACGTCACTACGAAAAATTTGGAAACACTACGATTTTCCGTTTGACTTCGTATCCATTATATTTCTTATAAAATTCCTTCAGTAATAGTAATAATATTGATTTCTAAAATCTTTTCCCTTGGAAAAGTTGTCTTAACACTTTCACAACAGGGCGATTAATGGTGGTTTTAAGGGGTCGATTTCCGTTCTGTGACTGTGAAAGTGTGAAGTGATAAATAATTTAATTTAATTTGTAATTTTCGAGCTTTTCACGATAGAATACTTTTCATTGGCCAAATCGGGGCTATTCTCCAGATACTATTCGATTAAATATGTAGATATTTTGGGTTTCTGAATCCCTTTGTCCGCGCTTATTTTGCGTTTCAATTGTGAGTCATAGAGCCTTGTCTATGTTTTTCACATTTCTTCACAAATGAAACGGCTGTGATAAAAAAAAATTATAAAATGAAAAAAAAATCTGACATTTGTTTTCATTTTTTCATAGACCGAGAATCGAATTAAGCGCGAACTTGTGAGAACTCTTTTCACTTCACAGTATCATAGAACGAGAATCGACCCCCCAGTTAAGTCGTACTTGGCTTAAAACTAAAACATTATGGAGATGGCAATAATTTTTCATATTTCACTACGATTTAGCTC
This sequence comes from Cheilosia scutellata, assembly GCA_955612985.1. Taxonomy (NCBI): domain Eukaryota; kingdom Metazoa; phylum Arthropoda; class Insecta; order Diptera; family Syrphidae; genus Cheilosia; species Cheilosia scutellata. Next base: position 85,819,211 of record OY015313.1, read on the forward strand.
GAAACACTACGTTTTCTTCATCTCGGCACTACGCTTTCGTAAATTTGAAGTGGGAACGCTGCTATGGATATAGCTTTTAAGGTCCGTCCTAAAGAGATTGATTAGGGACATCTTCAATACCTGTTACAGGTACCATTTCTGACAATCGTACGAGGACTAGCTACAGTTTAACATGATCATCTAAATACTTACAAGCATGTTTAAAATACCGCCAATTTATGAATACTTTAAAGGAGTCTACTAGATTCAGCAAGATTCTATCCAAAGCATGCTCCAAGTTCATATGTAATGAAAATGGACGGAATCGACTGAGGAATCCTTAGATCTTGTAGGGACCATTGCGTAATTCCAGCAATATTGCAATGGACACTATCCCCATACCGAAAAAAAAACGAGGAAAAGATTTCCTTGACCTTTCACAGCTTTTGCCGTGTAAATTACAGAAATTTCCAGAAGGTTTATCCATGTGTTTGAAAAGTCGTTGAGAAGCGTTCGAATAATTTTCATAAAGAAAGTCGATAAGAGAGGACACGAATCCACGAAGGAAATAATGCCAGTTTATATTTCTTTGTACGTAAAATATTAGAATGCGTAACCTTCACCTTCATATAAGGATATGCCTATAAAGGTATTCCCTAGGCAAATCCCAACACATCGATCTTAATAAAAAGTCTAAAGTCTGCTAATCATGAAGCATCCCCCACAAGATGGACAAATTGAGGTATTGCCAGTACGGTGACTCCAACCCAATACGTTATTATTTGGATGGAATATTATTATGTATTGAAAGCAAAAGGAAGCGTGCTAAAAGCTCTGATCAGAGCCATTATCGGGATGACACCTCACTGATGTTATGTAAAGAGGGCGAATTCGATTGAGGCCGTTAGTCATTAGAGTTAGGCCAGCAAGAGTCGGGGACAATATGTAGTTGCCCAACGACGAAAAGCTGCGAACTGTCCAGGTATAAAGTTGGATGTCCTATAATGGCAAAACGTGGAATATAGCCCGTATCTACATATACACATATCCCGTGAGTACAAAACTTCGCGTTGGAGATTTCAACTATATATCACCAACGTCTAGAGATCCCAGTCCCAGCATCATGATTTTATCAAATACTAGCTGTACCCGCCCGGCTTTGCCCGTGCACAGAAATTGTATTGTTTGTATTGATCATAGATAATAATGTTCTTTCGTAAAATGCGAAAAATGAGAATAAATCGAATTTCTTTCTGCATAAACCTGAAATACAGCAATACGAACCAAACAAAAAAGAATCATGAAAATCGGCCCAGCGGTTATCGAGTTATAACGTCATCGAGTTTCACCCCATAGATGATGTTTTTTGTATGGGCGGTGCCACGCCTATTTGTCCAATTTTGACCAATCTTCACAGAAACACTCCTGGACCAATACCTAGGATTGTCTGTAAGTTTCAACTCAATCGATTCGGCGGTTTTCGAGATATAAGATTTTGAATGTTTTTTTGTATGGGCGGTGCCACGCCCCTTTGTCCATTTTTGACCAAACTTCACAGAAACCGTATATGGACCAATACCAAAGATGTGTGAAAGTTTGGCTAAAAACGGTAAATGCGTTAAGGCGTGAATCGACGACAAACATTTTAGGGCTCAATTTTTATATATATAGATGTAGATATAGCCGATGCTACTATAGGTTCCCAGCCATCCTAGAGAAAGAGCCCGTGGTATTATGATGAGCAAAAAGGGACAAATGCACAAGAATTCACCGAGTGAAGAGTATCGAACCAGTCTTCCAGCATAAGAAGATGGAGGTCTTGTCTTACACGATCGTCACAACATCTGGAGGTTTGTTTAGAAAGTTAAGAAACTATTTGATGGTTTCAAGACTGGAAGAAAAAGCAAATGAATCCAAGTCACTCGTCGAAGCGCATAGAAAATCAGACATGTTCAAGAAGCATTTCCATCTGCTGCTAAGCAAGAAACGAATCCTTCAAACAATTAGGTCATACTTGGGAGGGTGCATTGACAAGGATAGCGAATAGCGGCGAAGATCAAAGTGGGAACTCTATATTGGGTATACGAAGGGGTCAATGTAATCCAAAAAGCAGAATCACCCCACATTTAGATTCATTATCATTGACGGTAGAGGTATGATCCGAAATAAGTCTGTATACAATTAATTTGACAATGCTAATTTTTGTTAAGCAGGATATGCTGTGTGTCTTGCTGACACGTAACATAGACAAATGAGCAATTTTAACTTCAAAGTTGTGAAACCGGTTTCGCCTGAGAAGTTTGGCAATGCCCATCTTCCCTATTTGCATCCCTGTTTCATCATCATCATGATCCCTGTTTGACTATGTGATGTGATGATTTTTATCTAAGGCTGAGGTATATAAATCGTCGTATCCGATGTCTATCCAAAGAAGTATTAAACATATTTACCACTATGACGTTAAGTCTACTCTAACAATAGATGAATCGTCATACTCATACCTGTTCTAGGTTAGGCAGGGTCATAAGACCGATAATTCTATATGGCATCGTTGTGTGGTGGCCGGCCTTGAACAAAAGTTCTAATCTAAAGGTCTTAGAGAAGATTCAGTGCTTGGCATGCCTTTGCATCACGGGCGCACTGAGGACATCTCCAACCGCCGCTCTGAAAACCATGCTTAACTTACTTCCACTAGACATCGTCAATAAAGAACATGCTACCAACGTGACGATCAGATTAAGGAAGGGAAACATTGGAGAGGGCAACCAACTGGACAAGCCAGCATCCTTCTACAGACGATCCTCCTGCCCACTACTACCGACTATCTGCCTAAGAAAATCAATTTCGAAAGAGGCTTCACCCATGAAATACCGGACAGGAACCAATGGGATTTACAAAATGTCCTACACAAATCACTGTCAATATTCACAGACTGTTCTAAGGCACTAGAGGGAGTGGGCGCCGGAGTCTTTTCAGAGGAATTGAACCTAGGCCTCTCCTTCTGACTTCCGAAACACTGCAGTATTTTTCAGGCCGAAATTACGGCTATTCGTCAAGCTACAGCGAGGCGGTCGATTAATTCGGTATCACAAAGGAATATCGTCTTATATATACATTGATAGCCACGCTGCAATCAAATCCTTAATATTCAGCGAAATAAGATCCAAGGCGGTGGAAGATTGGAGATAGCTGGACAGTATAACCTCACCCTCTGCTGGGTTCCTGGTCACTGTGACATGCCAGGAAACTGCGCAGCAGATGAACTAGCAACGCGAGGCACCTCTGGCGTGGAAAGTATAAGCCTGCACCACTTTCCGACGCTAAACAAATAATTCATGCGGACGCAGTAATGAGTGCAGGCTTCAGATGGAAACATTTGGGATACTGCGATACTGCCAAGCTCACCTGGCCAGCTCTGGATGCAAGGAGCTTCTTCGACTTAATAGATCCAGCATCTCGAAAGTCGTTAATGTGATCTTCGGGCACTGCATAGTAGGCAGTCACGCGCAAAGGCTCGGTCTGCCATACAATGACTTCTGCAGAAGCTGCAGAGACGAAGAGGAGGACGAGTCTGTCACTCACTTTCTTTGCAGCTGCCCTGCAATGGCCAATCTAAGAAAGGCATACTTAGGAAACTATTTTCTCAATGATCTCAGTGATCTAGGTAACACCAGCGCCGCTAACATTCTTAGCTTTATAACCGGCAGCAAATGGTTTACATGAGTAGCCAGTAAAGAAACAGCTCCCCAAATCCCAGTGGTATGCACAATGGGCCGAATAATGGCCTAAGTGTTTCTCTCATCGGGAGCCACTTTAACTAAACTAAACTAAACTAGGCAGGAAGCGGCCATAATGACAAGCGAGGGGCGAATCATAGGCTTGCATCAGGGGAACAGAAAGCGGGTCCGAACGAAGTCGACAGGAAAGCCGCCCTATGAGCTATGACAAGACAAGCCTGAAGCGTGGAAGAGAATATTCCCAGAATTTTCTGCACAACGTTACTCTTTGCAGTTTTTAATTTATTCTTAGTACAAGTACATATAACGACTTTGTCAAATTTGTACAAACTCATACAATTTGTCAATCGACGTGGCGAAACTTTTATAGACCTAAAAATCGCCTCCATTTTATACAAAAACACTCCTGAAACGTATTACTTAAAACCTCATAACCACCCACTTTAAACCCTCTTAACCACAAATACCCAAGTTATACCTATATTACCTGAACAAATGATATCCATAGCCAACTAAAATTAAATTTGTCAAATGAAATTCACGCCCAGAAGAAAAAAATACATATAGAATCCTGGAACAAAGAAGGCAATCACTTAAGACAGTTTCACTTAATTACGTATCACATCGTTGAACAAACCTTCCACTTATCCCCACGCTATCCGTGTTTCTATCCCATTATACGAACAAATGCACACACCCCCACATCTATCCCTTGTCGTGACCCGCAAACAGTTAAACAGAATATGCTACACACAAAAGGCAGGGATCTCTATCCATTTGGAAAAACAAAAGCCAATCCCCCAAAGCAAAACCAAAGTACTGAATAAAATCAAAGTCCTTGTGCAGAGCGAAACAAAAGGAATCTCTTCAATCTCTCACACGAAATGAAAATGACCAACATCTATAAATAACAATCATCATTTCTTTTCATTTGCCCAGAAAGAGTGTAAGAAGCCAAGTAGAAAGCTATAGTGAGTCTAGCTCCTAGACTGACTGGTCATCATTACCGAAAAAGGGACACCTTCTTCGAGGTTAATATACTAAACTTATACTGAAAACCAGCTGTACACTCCAGTTACCCAGTGCGCTGTGCCATAAAAGTTCCTATCCCCTCTCTGATGGACTTGCGAGTCGTAAAAGACGATGTAGCTCGGTAGGTATATGTATATTGCGGTCAAAGGAGAAACAAATCGAATGTATATACTGACAGGATGTAAAGTGGAAATCTATGTTACCAACATAAGGCAAAGCCACCTTCTCCCACCATAAACAAAAAATCATCGTCATCCTCCAAGGACACCGATGATGGTTTGGCAGTTTGTTTTGATTAAGTGTGCGAGATTGCAAAGGAGAAACTATTGTCCTTTGACACATTACTTTGCCAAATTGGAAATGGTAAACAGTCAGAGTCGACTGTATCGTTAGCCCAACTCCCCATCAGAGCTCATCTTCATTTTCATCATCATTAGCAATGGACATCTCCTTTCTTATTGTCAATGGGTGGCTACTTAACATGATTGGATGTCCTTGTTTGGTTTTGCTTAAAATTTATTCGAGCTATACTCTTTCAGATGGACACCAAATAGATATCAGACTTACCTGAGCTATATCCTGAATTGATGTGACCGGTAAACAAACCGTGTGTAACCAATCGAATTAATATGTCGCCCACTCTCTGATGGAGAAGCATCCCAATCAAGATGTTATGGGTTTTGCTTTATGAGTTTAACACCAAAAAAGGATTTGCTGTATGTAAATCTTTTAAAATGAAATGGATTTTGTTTGAGGATGGCCACAGGATGTGAACAGATGCACACACATGTGTTTGGACAATTTGTCGAGAAAATGAGAAGCCATAAAAACGAAATAACTTACTGTGAGCGAGGAGAATTGGAATTACATCCCCTATGCGGGAGGACTTAAAGGGAGTATAATAACGTTGATGCAAACGCATGCCAATAAGGATAATCCAATGCTTTGTAAACATTCCTATTGAATTGGTGTGGCAAATTGTGTTGGGTAGTATAGATTTATGTGGGTCACCACATGGCTTAAGCAGACGCCCTTTTGTGAAGTTTGCTTAGGGTGACATGGACACGAGCTCCATAATTTAATGTCATCCAATTTAAAGTTTTCAAAATTCGAATTGGCGAGAGGGATGAAATGTTGTGGGACAGAATAGCTAGTACAAGTACTGGAGGGGGATTGAATGACCCACCCATTTGGGTCGTCGTTAGTGGGGGTGGATTGCGTATCAGCAGAACAAAGCTTGATGGTAGCTAACGCATCAACGACAGTTCGCGTTATTCCTCTGGCACTGGATTTCGTCAGCTTCAAAATTAGTTTCATGCGCTAACTTAATAAGCTCGATCTAAATCCATTCCAGACTGTGACAGACTAACGTATCAACAAGTTTGAGCCTGGATCCCAAGCTCAACTAGAAACTCAAACTCGAACAACGGGTGAAGAAAGCGTGCATAGCTTTCTATGCCAGCAGCAGAACATTTGAAAAAAGATAGGGTCTGCAACCGAAACTGATCCTTTTGGATGTACACATCAGACATAGTCCAAAGAACGACATGTATAGGTAAGACAGGCGCTCTGTCAACGCCGTCAGACGCCCTCACAGTCCTTCTGGATCTTTTACCTTTAGACGTTCACATCACAGCACATAGCGCAATTATGTAGACTCAGAGAGTCGGGGTGCTGGTGCTGGCGAGACCCTAGTACATAGGGTACTAGGACATAGTAACATTTTGCTATCTCTATCAAGAGAACCAGAACCCTCAACGGATTACATTACCCCCAAAATGTTTTTTACAAAGCACTTTGAGGTAGAATTCCCTTCAAGATTCGATTGGCAAGACGGACGTGTGAACAGGGACTCAATTTTAACAATCTACACGGACGGTTCAAAAATGGACTGTGGATAGTAGGTGCGGGTGTATTATCTGAGTCTCTGAACATCTAAAAATCCTTTAGGCTTCAGGATCCGCCTACGGCCCAATCAAACTACACACAAACATAGTTCCGAGGCAAAAGATGACATATTTATTTAAAGTCAAGCTGCGATCAAGGCTATAGCCTCAGTTAATATAACCTCAAAATTAGTATTAGAATGTTGAGAGGAGCTGGCCTCGCTTAACCAGTTCAGGATTATCCTGATCTGGGTTCCATGTCATGGCAACGTTTATGGAAACGAACAGACTGACGAACTAGCCAGGTAAGGTTCAATCCTTCACTGGTCACTTGCGGAATCGGTCCACATTCCAATATGAGCAGTCAAAGAAAAAAAGAATTCCTATCGCCTCAATAACGAATCCCTATCGCCACAATAACGGCGATCACTTCAGGCCACTGGCCTATAGGGCACCTCGCAGATTAGGCATCCAACATAATACAGACTGTCGCAGTTGTAAGACGCAACCGAAAAAGAAACCATCACTCACTACATATGCACTTGTCCGGCACTAGCTAGGACTAGACAGCGATCTCTGGAAAAACCCTTATTCAGATTCCTCGAGGAAGTGTCGAAAAGTAGTATGAAAGAACTGATAACCTTTTTGAATTCCACAGTCTGGATCTAAACCTCACTTCGATAAACTTAAACAATCAGGTCGAATGAGTTGTGGTAAAAAAACGGCACTTAGTGCTACTTAGGTTCTTCTGCCACACCTACCTACCTACCTTGCCACCGACTTTAGTAAAATAGAAGGTTTTCTCCATTTTCGTCTTTGGTGTGAAACTGAGCCTCTCAGATATTAAGCCTCTCAGAGAGTAAACTTGGCCTTAGGACAATAATGTATGGGGGGGGCTCTGAAATGTTCAATAGTCAATCTTGCTCTACTAGTAGATAATGGAATGAATTTAAGCAAGAGTAAACAAAATTTATTAAAATAACGCGGAGTCAAGGCACATTAGAAATCGTTGGGCGTGTGACCAAGATGTCTGTGAAGACCGCCTAGTACAGGATATATAAGTATAACTGGAGTAAGCAGAGAGGGTGGTTCTACGTAAGTGCAAGTTATCAAAAGTTAAAGAATGTAAAGAAACTGAAAAAAATCTCAAGGAACCAGAATCGTCTAAGCCCCCTCTAGACCGAGCCAAAAGGAAGAGGAAAAGCCCAGCATAGTATTCACTTGTGTAACTCGGTGGTATATATGGACGATGCCTTGAGAAAGAGAATATGCGCTGTTGGATCATGATGGTACTTTTGTTACCTCAATAAATACTTCGATACCAAAGAAGCAACACAAAATTACGGTTGAAGAGTTCGATACCTTAAATGAGCTTAGATAGAAAAATGCTGAACCCGTTGATCGGTCCATTGTGTGATCGTTGAAAAAAAAAAATATCCTAGGGAAATCTTCATGCCTAAGGATTATGCCTAGTGCTTTATGATTACCTCATAACCCTTTATATAACCCAATCTAATTTAAGACTTCTTGGGATAAGTTGGGGCACTTCCTGCTCCTAATTTTTGCAGTTTACTATAACGTCCTTTGGTACGTCTTTTATGTCGTAGGTCGCAGGGATTCCTTGGCTCTTTTTATATCAATACTTGGCCAACTGGTCAGGGTCCTAGCTGTGTCGGCATATCAGAAGATGGTTCCATCTATAGTTTGCTTTACGTATTGCATTAGCTTTAGTGCTTCGTTTAACGTGCTTACTTCGTTTGTCTCTACCTGAGACACTGCTACTCTCTCGCCTCGTCGATCCTGGCCAAATTCATTCCAGTTCTTTTTCTAAGATTAGGTTTGTGGGCTAGCAAGGAGTACTCCCTGCCACTCAGGACAATGCTGGCCCATTATCAAGCCCGTCGGTAGAAAGAAGGATATATACATAAGTCGGATCGCAAACTTTATCCATATATCAGTTGTAAAAGCTCAAACGCATAGCGAATGTGGCTCTGAAGTGCGACAGAAATCGACGGTTGGACTTAAATGGATAGTATAAGACTTACATGTTTCTGCGATAAGCATTATGCCGCACCTTAATTCTTCGACAGACTGCGAATGGCGATAACGAACTTCCTCCAAAAATGTACAAATTTGCATTTTAAATTTACACCACAACAACTCCACTTCAATTAAAATGTATCTCCACCCCCACTATAAGCTTGGTGTCTAATTTAAAAACGGCTTAAAGCAGATAAGACCGCCAATTGAGAGTGAGATCCCTAATAGCATTAACACTGCTCAAACAAATTACCAATGATATCGATTAGCTTATAGGAGGAACAAAATTGGAAAATCGCTTTGCATTGCCAATCCCGCGCTCGCAATCCTTAGGCATAGGCATCAATTTGTGCTACCATAGGCAGAAAACAACTGCCTTATAGCATCGTGCCCCATTTTAGATAAATTTCTTTTCGAAAATCCTTTAATCAGTTGTACGTGGCATGGAATGTAGAATGAATTTCTTCTTGTTACGTTTTTCTGGGGGAGGCAAAAGAATGTTGAACAGTATATACCTAGTGCTCGTCCTCCGGGCATATAATGAGATAACATGTTATCCTGTGCGCCTTCATGACAGTGGATTTCTATGAAAACTCAGAGTATCTTCCTACACCTATATGTATCGGAGCAGGATGGAGCCCCTCAGGGGACTTTGTTACCCTTTGTAATTCATTCGTAACCAGACCCTTCTCGCGGCAAAACGCTGCCAGAAATAAGGAACAGTTTTATGGCACCAATTGGGTTAACTCCAGACACAGCTTAACAGTGACGACTTATAGCCTATGTATACGTGCCTTTAAAGTGTTCCGTTTCTCTGGTGCCGTCATTTTTGGTAATCCCATGCCCTGGGGTGTATATGCGGCATTGCCTCCTCTCAAAGGGACGGCATAAAATAACACAAATTAAGAATCCACTTGGAAGCGTGTACACTTGTACAGTTATAAAGATATCCGCCTTTTTGCAGTGAATCCGTGTAAACTGTGTAACGATGTCATTTAGCTGTCAGTGCATACTTCTACCTCTTATCTCGAAATGGTGGCGCACAGAGAGGCAGTGTTGTGCGTCCCGCCGAGCGTTAAAATTGGTTTTTGTGCCAAAAGATTTCAAAGTCGATTGAGGGTAGTTTCCTATTTTTGGCCTTCAATCGATGGCAATGAGCACAGGGATAAGGGTAAACTGGAATTTAATAGTGTGTACATAACGTACATGTCCATGGGATGCTTGTGTGGTCGCCTAAAGGTGGTAAATAGAGCCAGGTGAGGAATTATGGTGGGATGTTGTGTAAATATATGGAATATGGATCGGCTGGGGTTGAACGAAATTCAGTGACACGCGTATAGGCTGTTGGTGGTTGTAAAGCGGGCAGCAAAATGGTTTTAAAGGTGAGATTAACTGACAGTAGCCAAAGTTTTGACTCGACTGGAAGTTAATATTTATCCAAGAAGTTGAATTAAAGTTCACCACAGACTGGAATGAGTTTAATGCTGACTGTGGCTGACTGACTGAAAAGTTAAGGGTAATACTGCTCACCAGTGGGGCCAGATTATGTAAGACGAAAACGATCGAATGATATCGTTTCGACAATAGCAGTCTATGTCTAATACCACAGATATGATAGAGACAGGTTTAGTGAAAACGAAAGCGGTTTTCGTTTCGTTTTTTACAGAATCCCACCCCAGGTAATTCCAAAGTCGGCGATATGTCGTGTCTTTAATTGATATCGGTACACAGTGATAATAAAGTAGGGACCGAGTTCCCTAAGGAAGCTGAGGCTTCTATTTTATACCAGTTATATGTCTCTGTTGTGTTCCAACAATTTATATGTCTCTGTTGTGTTCCAACAATTTGTTGGATTCTCTGCAATCCGTTTGTGCTCGCAACAAGATGCGAAGTTGTGGAGTATGTGTTATCTTACCAGAACACCTATTTTATTAGGGATACTCCAACGATGAGATAGGATTTTGCGTCTAATAAAAACAACTTACCTTATCGTAAAGATACCGCAAAAGTGGACATCCGGATAATTTTGGCTGTAATTTTTTATGAATGAAAAACGTTGGTTTCGCTTTTGGATTATGTTTATTATTTGGTGTCTTAATTTGGTGGACGTCGCCATAATTGAAGACCATTCAGGCCCGATTTATGTAATTTTTCATCACTCTTGCCAGAATTTCCGACGATAGGTCCTCGCATTCTTGACGGATACTTTTGTTGAGGTGCTGAAGAGTCTGAAGGCTGTTGACATAGACTGCGTGACTTCTAAAAACTCCACAAGAAAAGTCTGGAACGATTAAGTCAAGCGATCTTCTTGGCCTGTGGAAATAACCAATATGAGATATTAGGCGACCCGGAAATGCCGCCCTCAGAATTTCGGTTGTGGGTCGGGTCGTGCATTTTGTAAGGAAACATCTTATCTACAGTCTTTCACCAAAATTATCTGTAAAGACCGCCGATTTATGTCCAATCGCTTGACACGTCGTCTGGTCGATATTCCGGCTGCTCCGGGCCCCGGGGCCGACGAGACCTGGCTGACTTTCGCGTTGTTCCTCATTCTTTTAGACAAGCGATCAAAAGTGTCGTAGTGTTTGTTGAAACTGTCGGTGGCCAACATCACCGACCAATTATTCCGCAAAAAAGTCGAAACAATTTCATAAATGGCGAAGTAAAGGGTGATTTTTTAAGCGTTTGGTTTCTAAAATTGGAAAAAAAATAACGAAAATTTGCAAGATTGGGGTCGATAAATCAATTCTTGCCATTTACTTTTTGAATACCATTTCGTGTAAAGGTTTACTGCGACTACGCCTCAAGTAGTCCATCCGGAATGTCAAATTTTGGCACACTTTTTCCAACATATCGACTGGTATCTCACCAAACGATAGCGAGCACTGACCGTAATGTTTGCCATCATCATCATCTTTGAAGAATCAGATCTTTTCGTTAGCATCGTTAGCATTTTCGATGCCAAACATCGATGGCAGAAGTGAAATTTCAGCCTCGAATAATTCAACGCATCCTTAAAGAACTAGATTGCAATAAGGCAACTGGACGCGACGGAATCCTGGCTATACTATTCTGTGCACCAGAACTTGCACCTGTACTATGTAAGCTGTTAAGCATTTCGTACTCCCAGAAGACGTTTCCTTCTTGCTGAAAGACCACTCGCATTCAACCTATTCCAAAGAAAGGGAGGAAATGTCTGCCACAAAAATATCGTCCAACAGCGTTACTTTCAATGCTCTCAAAAGTAATGGAAAAGTCAATAAATGTCGAAATAATCAAATACCTAGGCCAGCGATTAATAAGCGACATGCAATACGGATTTCGGAGCCGTCGTTCCACTGGAGACCTGTTAAGCTACGTTACGCACTTATGGACGCAAAAATTGAACAACACGGTGAATCCGGAGCCGTAGCCTTGGACATATCAAAGGCATTTGACCGAGACTGGCATAGAGCACTATTAGGCAAGTTAGCGTCTTATCTCTGCGAATGGATGCAAAATTTTCTTCTGGGAAGATCGATCCAAGTTGTTGTAGTTGGTGCATCATCTAATTCGTTTGCTATAAATGCAGGAGTGTCCCAAGGATCTATTCTTTCTCCAACTCTCCACATTTATTCTCCACATCAACGATTTGCTTGGATCGACAAATAATAATATCTACAGCTTTGCAGACAGTGACAGTGGCCCTGTCAATGCGGCTTCATCACACAGTCGGAGATGTGAACAAATTAATTCTCTAAATTATGATCCTTAGAAAATCTTGAAGTAGAGAAAAGACAACTTGGTTATATTTAATGCAAACAAGACACAGCTCACAACATTTTCTGAGAAAAATGCATCAACAGTTAATCAGATCCAAATGGATGACCATCCAATCCATCCCAGAGACCCAATGCATCTTCTGGGAGTCACAGTCAGTTCAGGAATCACATAGCAGGACCAGATATCCTATATCGCAAGATCGGCGTCCGCTAAGTTGAGCTACCTATTTAGAGCAAAGAGGTACTTTAGTCCCAAGCAACTTTTCCTTCTCTACAAAGCACAGGTTAGACCAGGCCTGGAATATTGTTCCCATATATGGAGCTCGGCCCCAAAACATTCACTTAACCTACTTGACAGTATACAGAGACGAGTAGTTCGACTTATTGGAGACTCTACACTTACATCGAATCTACAACCATTGGTGCACAGAAGACACGTCGCTGACCTATGCTTGTTCTATAGGTACTTCCATGATAGATGTTCCGAGGAACTCAAAGACATTGTCCCTCGAAATGGAACTTTTGGGCGCCCCACAAGACAGGCAGCTAATGCTCATGACCATACAGTACACTTGACAACCGCGAGGACATCAATTTCCCAAAACTCCTTCTATTACAGGACAAGCAAACTTTGGAACTCGCTTCCTGGGGATATATTTCCAGAAGACTACAATTTGCAGCAATTTAAGTGCAGAACTAATATACATCTGCAAGCCCCTCGGGGCGCTGATGAAGCGTTATAGGTTCGCCTTTCCCGGAAGAAGTATTTTAAAAAAAAAGTGATGTGTATAATGAACGCTTCATGGCCTACGTTGCGATGAGGCCAGTCTGCATCTGCTAGGATACTTCATAAGCATCTTATGAGACGAACTTATTTCCAATGTGGTGCAGAAACATACAATCAGACTCCATCAGTATAGCGTATAGGTATGGTTAGTTACATCTGCGCTATAAATGTGTTCTTCCCAAATTGTTTCCATATATAATGACTAATTGCATATAAAAACATCTTTGGCACTTAAGTCCATCAACGATCGAAACTTTTAACATTTCCCGCTAGAGAACCATTTTCTAACTTTTTCAAGCCCAACTCACATCGGTTTCTGGATAAAACTTCAAATTCCATTAATATTACTGATTAACTATCTGTTACATTTATTCCCAGTTGAAAACTTTTCCACCAAATTATCCCTAACACAACTTGGGCTTCTTCATCTCTTCGTAGGAACGAAGAAAAATGCAAACATCCAAAATAAACTCAGCAAAACCTGCCAAAGCACCATTAGGAAGCAGAGAAATTAAAGAATAACCCAGAAGCTCATTCCTGGTTCGCCGTAACAGTTCCTTCTAGTATCCCATCGAAGGAAGAGTCAAAAGTTTTATTGCGAATAATATTTCTCTAACGTGTTCTACTTTATTTTTGCTGCCCTCTGCCCTCTCTCAAGTGCAGTCATTATGACTTATTTTTTTTTCCTGGAAAAATTTATTGCACAAGCAATAAGGTTAAAAGTTTCGTCCTTATTCTTTGGTATTTTTTTATTTTATTATTCCTTCGCACTCAGAGATCTCTGTTTCATTTCAATTGAGACATCATTCATGTGAAGATGAAGATGTCTTCTTTATCCGCATATAGTCCTTAGGTAGCAGGATATCCTTACAAACAGGATTATTAACTTTTTATTGCGGGAAATTAAATGATTTATAGTGCTAGAAAATGGAAAAATAAACACGGCAGTCGTTCTAGTTTTTACGAGGTAATTTCTGTATTTTTTTTTTGTTTATAAGGATATGCGAGTATCGTCCTATACATCTTGCATAATCCAAATTGCTTTTCATGCTATCACTTCCAATGAAAAGGCAATTTTTTGTATGTGTCGAGAAAGTACATCCTTTCGGTAGTAAATTTTATTATCTTAAAAGAATCGCATCCATTTCTCACCCCCAAATCAATTCAGAGTGTTATTATTTTCCAACAAGGATCCAATTGACTTGGTCGCGCATCCGTTCCGTATTCTGAGGAGGAGCTCCATTTCATCATGTAATTTCAACAACAAGGATACAAATTATCATTTTAATCAGCTGTAAATGCCGAGCAACGCTGGAGGAGATGCTTGGCTTTTTACGACCACCAGTGTAGATCCTTCCGTGGACCATCAGAACGAGCGAAATTCCAAATGTGCATTTTTATATCCAGTGCGAGGAGAGGAGGGTTTATCTCCATCAGAAAGGATGTTTTTGTATACGAACGGACAATCCATTGAAATCAAGTTGTATACAACCCTTTTTTTGGCGCGTCCATGAACAGGGCGCACGAAAGTGGTAGTATAAAGCGCGCGCAAATGATGAACACTTCATTACCTGTCCAATTGTATGGAAGAATATCGCTGGAAGCGGAATGGAAATTTGAAAGAACTTGTTAAGGAGAAACGCGCTCGTAAAATATATACTACGTTTTGCATTGAACTAATTTGCGATTAATTTGTGTATTATCCTTTTAATCTAACATTGTTAAGGATTTTATGTGAAAATAATTTGCGACTTTCACTTCGGGGTTGCCTTGAATTAATTGGGTTATTATTAGGTGTATGCAAAGTTTGAATGGTGGTTATTCGTTGGTTTTAGCTGGCTAAATACACTAGAACATTTTTTTTATTTTTATTAAAGCTGTCAGGTTTGCTTTAATAAAATAGTGTAATAGTGATGTGTATTTTATGAACTGCAAGGCGTCGGTTGAGGTGGGCGATTGGCATCAAGATGGTGATGCCTAGATACGTACCCAATGTCTTCTATTGCTAAGCTTATAAGCGCGTCTTCTATCTTCTATCTTCTATCTTCTATCTTCTATCTTCTATCTTCTATCTTCTATCTTCTATCTTCTATCTTCTATCTTCTATCTTCTATCTTCTATCTTCTATCTTCTATCTGTTGGTAGTAAACAAACTAACTACAGACTCGTGAGGACATGACTATTGGTACATAAACTACAAAAATACCAGGATAGAGCAGATAAATTTGCCACTGAGGTCGGTCGTGTCCATAATTCACATCAATTTCCCCACCGATTGATCGGTGAACTCCATGCAATAAATTCCATACAAATCCTGGTATAGGATTCGACACACAAACATCCTTTCCAACTAGAAATGTTTCTCTAAAAAAAATCTCCTCATAAATATTCCAACAAAAGGATTTAAAAATGTGAACACAAAAATCCTACCGCTCTAAGTTCAGCATATCCTTAATTACATCTATATCTTAATGAACGATTTTATCCCATAATTTAATGCCACACCTCTATCCCATACTGCGGTAAAAAAAAAATTGGCACAATGTAAATTGCCATTGTCATTCGGCAAACAATTTTCTGTCCCCGAAAGGCAGGTTCGACCGACCACATGTAGGTACTAGTATCCGCTTGGGTGAATGTGTCCCTTCTTCGTGGTAGTTTTGGGACTTAACCGCTCAACTGACCAACTCCAAACGTATGTTCCGCACAGTAACCCTCATTCGGGTCGAACTTGCACAAAAGGATTACAATGGTGATTTATAGAGTTTTAACCACCACCGACCGTATTAAAAATGTTGGCCGAAAAGGACATCCAAGGACAAGGGAAATGTAATTTTATTTTATCATCCAGCCTTTTCGAAGCCCTTCTCTGTCTCTGAGTCTGAATTCTCCACGGAAGCCGGCGTCGCATAGAGCAAAGATGAGAGTTGACATTAATTAAAATTTTAACCTTTCCATCATGCCGAGGACGACGACAGAGACGGATATCCTATTTTTTTCTCTCTCTCTCTTTAATTACCACCACATAGGGTGAATATTTTTTTCCTGCAATCAAATAATATTTTTTTTTCCTGTTCAAGAAGAAAAACAAAAACAGGATCTAGGGTTGCTTGAGCGAAAAAAAACTAAAAAGAGTTCCATATATGTAACTCAGGCTTGGGGCACACGGAAGTTGGCAATTAAATGCAACGGGTAATCCGTTTAAGTGCCCTTTATCACACCGTTTCCCTAGAGAGCATGATAAATGCTCAGTCATGAGGAGCTGTAATGCAAAGGCAAACCCCTCGACCGACGTGCAACTGCAAATGAAAGGATGTACCGTTTAAAAGAGCACCAGGATTCCTGAGAAACTTCAACGCACCAAGGTTAACATTCGAGAGCTGAGGGAGAGATAATGACTATCCTTTCCTTTGATCAGTTGCGAGAAATTATACCCACGCTCTTAAAACAATCCTTGTTAATAAATTCCAGCGAAGGGAACCAAGCGCCTGAACTGTAACTGAAGCGTTTCAACCGTTTAAGTGTTGGAGTTGGAGTAAATAAAACCGTAAAACGAATTGCAAAAGCATTTTTCAGACACACACTAAAAGGAAACAACAAAATTCCAACATGCAATGGTATTGTGTGTGCAAGACGAAACAGGTGGAATATGTAGTTTTAAGTGAAAGGATAACAAGTGGATAACAGCTAAGATGGGTAGTGTAAACAGACGTGTATCCATATGAACATGCTTCCGCCTTTGTCATGTGTGTGGTTTAAATTACGTCGCGTGACGGGTATCATTTCAATTGAATGTTTTGTTGTTTTTCGGAAGGTTTATCGTGTTGAAATGACAGCATGTGTGTGAGAGTGTGTGTGTGGGATATGGGAATAATGTTGACACGCCATTAAATTAAGTGGGACTTTGATTGATGGATTAGATGGTTGAGTTTCAAGATACCTATCTTAGGTGGAAACGAAAGAAGGATGCATACAAATGAAATTAAAACGGTATATCAATTTTAGTAATATACGCAGCTCCATGAACTTCGCCTATAAGATCCTGTCTGTCTTATGTGTGAACGCCTGAGACCACTACCAAGGAATTGATTGTACCCTACCATTGAGGTTTAAGGCGCGGTTAGTTTGTGGCGTGCGCTAAGTGTCTTTTCTCAATTCGCCTTATGAATGAAAGTGGCCCATGCACTGGCCACGTAAAGAGAATTGGAAAATGATGTTTAAGATCAGTAATTTAGGCCGTGTGTCAATTGAGCTAAATAATTATCCTCGGATAATTTCCTGACACTTATGAAAGTGTTGAAGAAGAAGTTCACCAAACTCCAATCTTAAAAAAGAGATTTATCGAATTTTACGCTATTCTGAAATTCAGTGTTATATAGGTGTGGGATTGAGCCAGACAAGACAATAATACCCTACAAATAACGAACAATAGACAAGTACATAACACAAACACAAATACACATTACATAAGAACAGAACAACAGTACAATCATGCGACACGCAGCAAAACAGTAACAGCAACGAACGAACCGGTTAGGGAAAGACAGACAAACGAACGAACGAACAAAGAATCATTAACTGAGTACAGTGTGTATCAAACCGTCGCAGTGTCCGCACGTAGAGCCATCAAGCTAAATTGTAGTAGAAAGTCGCCAAACTTGCGTAGATTTAAGTGAATTTAAGTTAATAAATATTATAACGTGGTTAAATTGGTGTTTTATTTAACGAGCCGAAGAAGAAGAAGAGGATAGTAGGATCCTAGTAAGAGAAAAAAACCCTACAAAGTGTGGACTCGTCCGGGATTTACCCGAAAACCTAAAACAAAGAAAATTGAACAGACAAAGTGAAGTGCGCAGAACATTCAACATTGTGCGAAAAAAAAAACTCGTGGTCGCAGTCGCCAAATTGTCGGCACGAGTGGAAAGTGAAAATTAAAAGAAAAAAAAAACATTTAAAGTGGCAGCAACAAAAGGCGATTGTGCGTGAGAATAGAAAAAAAAAACTCGTGATCGCAGTCGTCAAATTGTCGACACGAAAAAAAATTTCATTTTCAACCCTTTCGCTGTTGTATGTCCCAACGAGTGTGTGTGTCGTGTCCAGACAAGGCAGCAGTGTATCGTGTCCAGATACGAAGCAGCGGTGCAAAACCTTTCAACGGTTGGCAGCGAAGGCAGAGAAGAAGAACCCAAGCCGAAGCGGAGAAATATTCGTAGAAGTAGATGTACCTATATACCTAATTATATTTGGCGCAAGTAACATTTTTCTATATTATTCTTTTGATTTTTATATTTGTATTCCTACATTATATTTCGTTTAATATTTATTGCATTGGGGTTGAATAAATTTGAACTAAATTTTAAAAATGGAATTAGATGCGATACTGGCACTGACGGTAGAGGGGTTAAAAGACCAATTAGGGCTATTAAACTTACCGACGACAGGACTGAAAACTATACTACAGGACAGGCTCATTGCACATTACGGGTTGAGGCGCAAGAATCGGATGATGGGTCGAATTATGAAGACGTGGCTGAGGGCGCGGTAGGCGGAAGAGGCATGTTTACGCTCCGTGATGTGGAGGATTCAATGTTGTCGTTCGATGGAGTCGGATATCCAAGCGTAGAGCAGTGGGTGGAGGAGTTCGAGGCAAATGCTGGCACTATCCAGTGGAACAGTTTGCAAAAGTTCGTATACGGCAAACAACTGCTAAGAGGAGCAGCCAAGTTATTCATCCGGAGTCAAACGGGTGTGCGAAATTGGAAGGCATTAAAGGATGCACTTGTAGAGGAATTTGGCAGTCAAGCCTCATCCGTCGAAGTCCATCGAAGATTGCAGAGTCGGCGCAAGAAGCCCACGGAAACGCTAACCGAGTACCTTTACAGCCTGATGGAAATGGGAAAGCCGATTGCGTTGGATGACGAGAGCCTGATAACGTATTTTGCGGATGGGATACCGGACTTCAAACTGAACAAGTTAGTGCTGTACCAGTCAAGAACAGTGAGCGAGCTGAAAGCACAGCTGAAAGTATATGAGAGGGTTAAAGGTTCGAACCTGCAGTCGTCAAACTCAGGGGGTAGCCAGCGCCCAACAGGTAGTACGGCAGCAGTCAAGTCGGAGGGTAAGGAGAGGAAATGTTTTGGGTGTGGAAGCACATCGCATTTAAAAAAAGATTGCCCAGTCAAGAGAATCTTCAAGTGCTTCAGCTGTGGGCAAGAGGGACACAGGTCGTTCGAATGTGGAGGTCGAGCTCAAAGCCAACAGCAGCGTGGAAGACCTAGTAGCAGCAATGTCAACACCGCGTCAACGGATGGTGAAGTTAGCCCAACGCCGGAGGCTCGAGTAGCCTTAGCAGTCGGATCCAACCGCATCTTCAAGAACATCTGTGTGAAGGGGTGCACACTCTCAGCATTACTCGACACCGGGAGCGATCTGAGTCTTTTACGTTACGACTATTTGATGATGATGAGCGATGTGGAGCTCAAGCAGACGAAGCGGAGTCTTTGTGGTATTGGGCAGGGCAGAGTATTGACATTAGGTAGTTTTGAGGCAGATATTGAGGTGGATAGTTTACAGGTAAAGGTAACTTTCCATGTAGTCAGGGAACGGGACATTCAATATGCTGCGGTAATTGGGAACGATGTTCTCGAAACGGTCGATATGGTAATAACGGAAGGGGGTGCTAACTTTAGGCACAAGCAGAGTAGCCCTGGACAAAGTGGTACTGGTGAAGGATCAACGTTGATCGGAGCAGGAGGCAGCGACCTCGGTAGATCGAAAGCGATCGGTGCAGGAGGCAGTGACCTCGGTAGATCAATAGTGATCGGAGAAGCGACCGGAGCAGGAGGCAGCGACCTCGGTAGATCGAAAGCGATCGGTGCAGGAGGCAGTGACCTCGGTAGATCAATAGTGATCGGAGAAGCGACCGGAGCAGGAGGCAGCGACCTCGGTAGATCGAAAGCGATCGGTGCAGGAGGCAGTGACCTCGGTAGATCAATAGTGATCGGAGAAGCGACCGGAGCAGGAGGCAGCGGCCTCGGTAGATCAGAAGTGATCGGTGCAGGAGGCAACGACCTCGGAAGACCAGAAGCGAGGCAGTGACCTCGGTAGATCAGAAGTGATCGGTGCAGGAGGCAGTGACCTCGGAAGGCCGAACGCAATCCGTCAAGAAAGCGTTAAGGCTGAAGATGATAAGGTGTTATGGCAGTTGGCAGATGACTTAAACACAATCTGTTTGTCGGCAGAAAAAGGAGAGTTCCAGAGGGAAGGGGTGGACGTCAATCACCTGGAAAGGGAACATCGAGAGAAGGTGCTGGATATGATAAAAGGTTATACTCCGTTAAGAGTAAAGGATTCGCCTGTGGAGATGAAGATCATACTGACGGACAACATACCAGTATTTCAGAGACCCAGGCGCATGTCGTATGAGGATCAAAGAGTAGTGAGAGATCTGACACAGCAGTGGCTAGCGGAAAAGGTGATACAGCCAAGTACGTCTGAGTATGCGTCGCCAATAGTCCTCGTCGCTAAGAAGGATGGAACCAAGATGAAACATGTGGACGCCCTAAGCCGAATCTCGTGTCTGCTAGTAGAGGAGTCCTTGAATCATAGGATCAGAGAGGCACAGATGAAAGATGATTGGATTAGAGCGGTGGTCAAAATCCTGGAAAAGGACGAATATGAAGACTTCTACATGAGAGCCGGAGTATTACACAAGGATCCCGTCAAGGAACTAGTGGTGGTACCGGTGGAAATGGAGCGAGAGATAATAGGTGTGGCGCATCAACAGGGACATTTTTCAGCCAAGAAAACCCAAGACCTACTAGAAAGAACATTCTACATACCAAATGTGGCGACAAAGGTGGTAACCGCAGTGAAGAGCTGTCTGAAATGCATAGTAGCAGAGGCGAAGGTGGGGAAAAGGGAAGGATACCTCAACCCGATCGACAAAGAAAATAGACCGTTAAGTACTTTTCACATCGATCACGTCGGGCCTATGGAGGCTACACATAAACAATACAACCACATACTTGTTGTAGTAGATGCGTTCTCCAAGTTTGTTTGGTTGTACCCAACCAAAAGCACAGGAACAGCAGAGGTCGTCGAGAGACTGAGGAAGCAGTCGGCAACGTTCGGTAGCCCAAAGAGAGTGATAACCGATAGGGGAACGGCGTTCACGTCAACCGCGTTCAACAACTATTGCGAAGAAGAGGGAATACAGCATCTTGTCATAACAACAGGGGTTCCACGCGGAAATGGACAGGTGGAGAGAATCCACAAGATCATCGTACCCATGCTCGCTAAAGCATGTGTTGGCAGTCAGCAAAATTGGTACAAGCATGTGGATCGCGTCCAGCAAGTCATTAACAACACACCGCCGAGGAGCACGAAGTTCAGCCCGTTTCGCGTGCTAACTGGCCTTGAGATGCGAATTCCAGAGTACCCAGATATCCGAGAGCTGTTGACAGAGGAAGCGATGCATGAACTAGATGCCGAGCGCGATTCCATGCGGGAAGAAGTTCGCGATAATATACAGCGGATACAGCAGGAGAATAGGAGAGACTTCGATAGAAAGCGGTTACCAGAGAAGGAGTACCAGGTAAATGATTTAGTCGCCATTAAGCGCACTCAGTTTGGTACCGGCATGAAGTTGAGGCCAAAATACTTGGGGCCATATAAGATCGTCCGCGTCAACAAACACGGCCGATACGAAGTGCAGAAAGTTGGAGAGCAGGAGGGGCCCAGAGCAACTACTACCGTGGCCGAATACATGAAGAGATGGAATTAATCGTATCATCATTCGGGTCGAATGATCGTCAGGACAGCCGAGTTGTGGGATTGAGCCAGACAAGACAATAATACCCTACAAATAACGAACAATAGACAAGTACATAACACAAACACAAATACACATTACATAAGAACAGAACAACAGTACAATCATGCGACACGCAGCAAAACAGTAACAGCAACGAACGAACCGGTTAGGGAAAGACAGACAAACGAACGAACGAACAAAGAATCATTAACTGAGTACAGTGTGTATCAAACCGTCGCAGTGTCCGCACGTAGAGCCATCAAGCTAAATTGTAGTAGAAAGTCGCCAAACTTGCGTAGATTTAAGTGAATTTAAGTTAATAAATATTATAACGTGGTTAAATTGGTGTTTTATTTAACGAGCCGAAGAAGAAGAAGAGGATAGTAGGATCCTAGTAAGAGAAAAAAACCCTACATAGGTTTAAATGAATGAATAAACATTATAAAGGGTTTTTTAAGCGTTTGGTTTTTAAAATTGAAAAAAAAAAAACAACGAAAATTTGCAAAATTAAGTGAAATTTTTATTAGGATCGATAAATCAATTCTTGTCATTTACTTTTTGAATATTATTTCGTGTAAATGTTGACCGCTACTACGCCTTAAGAGGTCCATCCGGAATGTCCAATTTTGACATACTTTTTCCAACATATCGACTGGTATTTGACCAATAATGCTAGGTTTCCACTTGTCGATTTGAAATTGACAATTGACGTAGAAAATTGGCAAGTAGAAAAAATAATTTGAATGACAAATGTGAGTGGAAATAGCTGAATTGACAAACAAAATGTCACTTTGTCTATAATTGACAGTGAAAATTAATTGGCATCAAGTTCATAAGTTTCTCAATAAAAAGACACATTTTGATGTACAAGGAAGGCCAATCTTCTTACTGGGCCCACACCTTTTCGCATAAATGTTTCTTTTTTTTGATGATTTGCAAAATACTAAAATTCGTAGTCAGTTATATTCATTTCATACCCATTTGGTGTATTTTGTAAATTTTCGGCTTTTTTCGTCTTCTGCCTACAGATTCAACTCAGATTCGACACAAAAAGCGAGAGCGATTCATTTCTTTTTCAAAATTGTTCATTTGATTTTAAATTTAAAAAAATAAAATGTTATTTTTTTATATATACAATATGAACCTATAGATGTATTTGCTCACGCGACGCCCCAGTTCACAATTGACAAAGAGATGACAATTCCAAATTGACAGCGCAAGTGGAAATAGCTTTCAGTGAATTGACAAACATACTTGTCAAAATTTCATTGTCAATGAACTGACAAACGATTTTTTGCCAATAATTGACATAAGTGGAAATGAACTGATGGTGGTGTCGTTCAATGACATAGACGAGAGCTGTCAAACTTTGCCAAAACACCGACATGTGGAAACCCACCCTAACACGAGTTATTATTGTCTTCCAAGGCGGCAATAGTTGCTGGCTTATCCGTATAGGCGGTCCGAAATCATCGAACGATAGCTATGTCGTCGAGTGGTGTGTCGTGACGCTGACTGTGCACACTTGCCTATAGTGTGGCGTTTTGCAGTTTGCAAACTTTCATCATCAGTACTGTTTTAAAAGTGTGCACATTACGTAGCACCAATTCTATTAAATATTCGAACATTTATAAAAAAAAAAAATAGTAAGACAATTATCTTCGACTATACCGAAGCTCAAATACCCGGTACTATAATTGTAAAAATAAAAAAATATTTAAGTATTCAAAAATGATATATTTGTATGGGAGGTATGGGTAGTTTTTATTCGACCAAGCTCATTTTTTGTCAAAAATTTTTAAATATTATTAAAACAATATGTGCAACTTTTAAATTTTCTATCTTTACTGTAGCTATTTAAATTTAATTTTTAACATCAAATAGCTATATATTTTGTATGGGAGGTAGTAGTAGTTTTCATCCGATCTTGCTCATCTTCGAACTTAGCCTCAGTTTGGTGGATAAAAGCTTACGTACAAAATTTCAAGTCGATAGCTCTTAAATTACGGCCGTAATCGTGCGGACGGACAGACGGACAGACAGATGGACAGATAGACGGACATCGCTAGATCGACTAAGAAAGTGATTCTGATCAATAATATATATATTTTGTCATACCTACAACGCCTCCTTATGTGCGTTACAAATGGAATGTCAAAGTGAATATACCCTCACCACAGTGTGGTACCGGGTATAAATATTACGAAACTTAAAATTTTAAAATTAATTCAGTTATTTTCTGGTTTGCTTTTTGAATATTGACAGCAAATTGAGATAATATTTGTTTCGTTTCATTGCGCCATAGAGCGGCGGCGTGGCGCAATCGGAATACGACACAACACAACACACTGCGACGCGACACACTGGACAAGTAGGTATGTTTCTACTCATATAAAATACATAGCGACACAACACTCTACGACACAACATGTAAGTGTGATTCCGGCATTGTCGATCAAAGGATAAACTCAGGATTACCACAAATTTGGTTTCCACAGTCCAGGTTTAACGATAAACTTCACTTAAATAGTGCCTTAAGTTAAGCCACCAACTTCCGTGAGTAATGATGCTCGTGGCCGATTTAAGATTTAAATGAAACACTTCAACACTTATTAATATTTATAAAACATGTCGTTATTAAATGACTGTTGAATTATGACTAAAGCTTAACTTCTAATTTGTTCCCATATATACTTAAATATCTAGTTTCTGACAAAATTGAAATATCAAAAGCGTGTACATAACATTTGAGCACATATTTTTTTCGTCAACAATCTAAAGAAATCACTATTAGCATTACAACAAAAATAATATTCGTCATTTCCACACAGTAATATAATTAATTTGTATTGAAAAAACCTCATAGGCTACTAAAACGAGTACGTACCTATATACCTAAGTGAATCCATGCAACTCCAACAATGAACGGCATATATGCTCTAACACTTTAAATATTATCAAATCGAACAAACCAAACCGAAAGGAAATGGCGCGACTGGTATTTACAATCATGCACACAAGCATTTGCTTACGGAGGATTGCATTTTCATTCCTTCTTCAGTCAGAGTCTATGCTCAGATTGTACAGAATCCATTAGCAGTTACATGGAATCGTACAAAACCAAAATGGTTTTCTTTTGGTGGTCTATAAATATATATCAAGAAGGAGAGATTCTCCTCAGATGTGCTCCCTACTGGGCACATCCCGTCTTTGAACAACTTTCCAAGGAAAGGAATCTACAAATTACCGTTTAAATTTTGATCCCTTGGATAGATCACTGGATGTAAGCTGCTTATTACATCTTAAAACCGTTTGTGGCGTCGACGTGTTATCAGAACAAACAAACCTTGGCCGATGTACCTAACCTAACTCTATAATTAATTCCAATCGATAACATCGCCTATCCACAATCGTTCGCAGCTCGATCATGCAATTGCTTCCGATAACATATCGCGACCATCTTTTATATCGCGGCCATCTTTTATTTTGCGGCCATCTTTATATCGCGGGTTATAAGTCTGTGGCCACAAGCAGAAACAACTAAAGTCGAGTTTAGACGAAATTGAATTTGAAGGTACAATGTCCCGAAAACAAAACAACTAAAGTCAGATTTTTACAACGCCGTTAGGGCAAAACAACTTAACTACACAAAAACAAGTCTTAAGTCGACTTAAGAGGAACTTATTTTTGTTTTATCTCAAGTAATAACAGCTAAAGTTGAGTTTGGTTGTTTTTCCGCGTGATATTTCTTCCCTTTCTTTGATTTTATAGTTAAAAAAAATGTCTAAAGTCGAGTTTGGTTGTCGGAATATCAAGGAATATCAGCTAAAGTCAGCTAAACTCGACTTAAGATTTGTTTGCCTTAAAGTGGTGTTAGGCCATAACAGCTTAAGTGTTTATTTTGCTTACCACGCTCGAAATAAGAATGATCAATAGATTATGAAACGTTAGACCGAAAGAGACTTAAATTCCCTTTATTTACATATAACTTTCAGGAAAATCAGACTTTCCGCGGATTAACCGGAGCCATTTGTAATTTAAATTTTTTCGTCGAATCTTAAAAGTGCTCTCCTGAAAAATTATCAAAATCGACTTTAGCGGTTTTTCCTTGTGGCCACAGATACTTAGTATCGCGTACAGATTGCATTCGTTCTTCTTGTTCTTTGACGCGCGCTGGTGGTTGCTGGTCTAGCCATTATAAATAATTGTATTAAGTTAAAATTAAATGTAACTACCTACTTAATCTTGTGAATTCAATAAATTGAATTTTATAATTGGATTTACAATTACATAGTTTTAATCTAAATCCAAACGTTAAACCTACAGCCAGAGCAGGAATTTATACTAAATGCGAATCATGACGAGTACTCCTTTTGGTTTGATGTTGAATGAGGGCAAAACAAAATATATGCTGTCAACAAGAAGGGACACACAACATCGAAGAATCGGACAGAACGTCACGATAGACAGCTATAACTTTGAGGTAGTTCGGGACTTTGTCTACCTCGGCTCCGCTATTAACTCTGAATCAGAAATCAAGCGAAGAATTACACTTGCCAACCACTGTTACTTTGGCCTAAGAAGGCAATTGATTAGTAAGGCCTTGTCGAGAAACAGCAAGGATACTCTATATAAGACCCTCATCATCCCAGTCCTGCTTTATGGCGCAGAATCATGGACGTTATCAAAGGCGGATGAAGATCTCCTTGGTCGCTTCGAACGCAAAATTCTTCGAGTGATTTTTGGTCCCGTTTGTGTTGACGGGCTTTGGAGGAGGAGATTTAACAGCGAACTCTACGAGCTGTACAGAGACATCGACCTGGTCAGAAAAGTACGTATCAGTCGACTAATATGGCTAGGACATGTAGAGCGAATAGACCCCAACGCTCCGGCCCGAAGAGTCTTCGATTCCAACCCGGAGGGACAACGCAGTAGAGTAAGACCTCGTCAAATTTTGGAGTTGAAGACGAAGACCCATTCAAAAAATTTAACTTAATTAGAAATTGCGATTTGGTGCAAATTAAGAATTCTTTTTATTAATTTCATTTATAAATAACTATTTTGCTTTATAATAAAATTAATTCAATTAAATAAAATTAAATAAAATTAATTAAATTATTTATTTATTGCATTAAGTTATTTTTTATGTTGTATCTTATCGTTTTAGCAATATTTAAGTAGTTCTGGCCGCTTGGTCCTGGGCCGTCATGGTAAGAAGCAAAATTGTTTATATTGAATTCGTCCTCCCTTTCTTGAGAGGAAAGTTCAGGAGGATCTTCAACATTGTACATTAGGCAAATGTTATGAAGAGGACAACAAACATTTAAAATTGCAGTTACTTTCTCTGGGGCATAATGAAGTTCCCTCGCTGCAAGTAGGCAGCGAAATCTTGCCGGCTAATCATCCGATGATCACATATCTTCAAGAAACAAAACTCCATAAATTAAATAAATGAAATCAAGAACTAGATTTTAAACTTACCATCATTGCATTTATGCTGTGCTTCAGTTTCCGATTGAAAAATAAATGTTCATTGTTCCTCGGTCTAACCAGATTTCAAATGGAAGTATTTTTTTGATTCCATCTTTTCTTCATTCGTCATATTAAAATTTATGTGTTTTGGACACAGCTGTTTTTCGATAGCTTGACAGACCTCAGAAATAACAGTTGAAACCGTCTGCTGCGCCAGCCCAGTGAATCCATCTTGACTTATTTGGTGCTGGTATCGACCTTGTGCAAGAAATTTAAGCGTTGCACCTAGTTTTATGATTGCTGGTATTGAACACGATATTTTTCTTTCTCTCAGATCATCACTTATGCTGTTCAAAACATGCATAAATGCATCTTTTGAAAGACGATATAATTTTTTACAAAACTGGAAAAAATATTTAGTATAAATAAATTAGTTCGTCATTAAATTTTGTGTTGTATCACATTAGGTACCTACCTTTTATTTGATAAACCCATTATGTTAGAATTGTCTCTTATTATCCGTCTTTCAATTCTTTCTTCAGCACAAATTTCTTCATCAAGCCACAATGCAACTGAATCTATATCCATAGTGAAATTCAATTATTAACGAATAAATTTAAATAATCAAAAACGAATTATTTGACTTTTTGTTGAATTTAAAATGTCATTTTTGACTAAAAACAGCTCGAGTCTCGGAACATTTATTCGAAAGATGCAAAGTTTTCTTTGCAACATTTCCTTTCGATTCGAAAGTTATACAGAGTAACATTTGAAATTAGAATCGGAAACAACTTTCGAACAGATTTTACTTTCGAATCGTATTACAGAGTTAGGCCCCAGAAAAAAAAAATACAATCAAAGGAAAAGAAATTCAAAAACAAAACTAAAACTAATTCTATCTTAAGGATACAAAAAAGGAATAATAAATAAAAAGGTCTGCATTTAATACTAGAAAATTATTAGCTATATTATAATTCAAGATAAACAAAATTAAAAAAAATTACTCACGTTTTCACGTCCCCCGTGTTATTGGCGCCAGCACAAGACGTTTCGTTGTTGCAACTAATATTAGTTGCAGAACTTACCCTAACCTTACGTTAAAACTTATTCAATACCCAATCAAAAAAAAAAATCGACTGTTAAAATTCAAACAAACTCTAAAGAATTACAAAAACTTAGCACTCATGGCACTTGAAACACAATTCACTTGGTTTTAATTATGGTATTTTTAGTTTTTTTGTTGTTGTCTTGTTTGTCCCTTGGAGCACCTCGGTCCAATTAATGTTGATGTCAGCTAATGACTTTTTGTATGTTCTGTCCTTTTCCGTTGAGACGTTGATATTGTAGTTGTTGGGTTTGTTGGGTTGGTGAGGGGCGATTTAATAGGCTCCCGGAATGCCAGACCGGTCGAACGCTGCATTTAGGAAGCGAGTTCACTCACACCTTTATTGGGAAGTGTCTTGCGGAGGACCACTTGATTTCCGATTTTGTGGAGAAGCAACGCTTTGAGTAAGGCAGTGAAATTTCACGTCGACCGGGCTAAACGGACGCCAGGAGCAGTGTTCATTGACACTTGAGGTGCAGGGACCAGAGAACCGTGCGATTAAAACGGCCGAATCAGCATTTATTCTGTATAAGTGGGGTAGAATTGTTAGAAATTGATTCACCAGCAGAACCATGTTTAAAAATACCTACCTCTGCAGTACACCTTTGTTCTCTTGGATTTTTTTTATAAGAGCCCTTTCTTTGTTCCAACTTGTAATTTGTAATAATTCCTGACACCAAAGTGATTGTGAAAGACACTAGTAGGGTTGACTGGAGCTTGAGTTTTAGACCGCTGCCTGGGGAAATTGAATTTAATTTTAAGATTCTGCAGTAGTTTAAGCGGACTGGTATAAATCAAATATAACTGTTTACATGAATCTTGTAACTATTGTCCGTATGGCGCAAAACTTAACTTAATGAGAAAGTTTTTCTCACTCTATTGGGGTTGTGGTTACTAATTAGCCAAGCCATGATCAGCGGAGCTGATGTGCGATTTATTCAGCGAAAGTGGGTAAAGCTCTCGATTTTTTTGTATTTAAATTTAGCTAGTAGGTATTTAATACATTTTCAAATTAAAATGTTCTTTTATTATTTAAATATCATTTTAAAATTTTGAAATAAGGCAACATATTTGAGGAGTCTCCTGTTGATCGTTCGTATGAAATTTTTGAATAAAATTCCAAACCAAACTGCATGCTTTTGGATACTCCACTGCTCTGTGATTCATGTATTGAGTATTTTTTGTATATCCGCTTCCTATTTTCGATCTTAACAAGTTTGACCGGTGGGATCAGTAGATTGTGTATTAAGAAGAAAATTCCACAGCAGCGACCATCTTCAAAAGAAATAAATTAAAAAGCGAATAAGTATATACAGGGAGGATTTTAGGTACTTTCAGTTATATTCTCCATGTCTTTCATTTGCTGTAGGATATACCTTCTGCTTTGGTCCTTAAGTTTTTCCTCAAGAATTGGAATTACTTTTTTTGAAAATTCTTCGAAATTTTGTGTAAGACTTTCTGCTTCTGGATAAAGATGTTTAAAGTCCATATCGATCTGAACGAGTTACATGGAAGATAAGTCTAGTTTAAGATTGTCAGTAAAAAATATCTGTCCCTACCAACTTGTAGCCCAAGGGATTTTTGTATTGCGACCACCTTTCGAGTATATTAGCAGAAGATCTGCAATTAGTTACATCGGAAAGAAGTTAATTTTTCGTTGCAGCCCAATGGGTTTCTAATTCTTCCCAGGAACAGTTATCCTCTAGTATAGCCTTGATGCTATCTTCAATATCCGTTTCTGGTGGATCTACAAAAAAAAAAATAACAATATTTTAAAAGGGTCTGCTTTACGGGAGCACCTTATTCGTTTACTTACCAAAGTTAAAAATTCGTTGTCGACTAGAATGTGGTCTTTTCTGAAAAATTTCATTTTTCTTTAGTTGCCGAGTCGCATTGTAATATTTGTCGCAAATTTTGCCTTGTGGTGTTTTTCCAGGCTGTTTCGAGTAATAATATCCCTATAAAGAAGAAGTTTTTACTGTTTTGTTAACTGCAGTTTGAAATAAATTTACGATTGATTCGCCAATTTCCTTAGCCAAAACTACACTCATGCGCACATCATTTTGAACCATGTAATTTATTACCAGATCAATAATAATAATTCGGGATTTTTCATTCAGACTTAAATTTTGCTTATCTCGAATTTCCATATTTTTCGCACAGTCAGCTGTACGTTGCTATTCGCATGTTGGCAAGCCTTCTTCATTGTTTGTTTTTGCGCCGGAAAACAAATCGAAATTCAACCGAGAACTTCGGTTGAATTAACCTTAATTAAAAAATTAAAAAATTACGAACAATAGAGGGAGCCCAGAGTTGGCCTTTTGGAAGACTTCTAAAGCAGAACCTAGATATTGTTGCATTTTAGCATGGACTTCTGCAAATATATTTAAGGAATAGTTAGGATATTATACTTAGAAAATGAACCACTAAATTCAGTGATAAAAAAGAAGAAGAAACTCCCCAATCATCACGGATAAGTTGTATTCCGCAGAAGCGCACGCACGACGCACCTCGAAAAGAAAGCCGATAAAAACCTCTTGGGAAGTTTTGAAAGAAAGATTCTCCTAGTTATATTCGGTCCAACTTGTATTGTAGTGGGAAGAAGAAGAAGATTTAGAGAAAAAATTTACGTAATATAAAACTAGCGGTATCAGACTTCCGATAAGAAAATTCCCATGCCGAATATTAAAATTTCCCATTCTTAACACTAGGCAAGTTCTAATTTTCTTTTTAAATTTATGCGAAGGGTGTTTAAAAACGGTCTTAAATGTGTACGTCGATTCGATTTTTGCTAAATGTTGGAAAATTCTGAAATTTCACAGGATAAAATCGAATAACATTTAAAAACCATCAAAATAAATTTGAGTACATACACTTAAAATTTAGGTAGATTTGTGTAGGTTGTCTTAAACTAGGAAACTTAAGAAAAGTTTTTCGAATATTCTAAAATTTTATTTTTAAGTATAGAGTTTCTAAAATAAAAAAAGTCAGTTTTACCCAGCAGAAGAAGATCCCGCCACAGACTAGAGAGTGACCTCAACCAACTTAGTGTACTTAGAGTCCATGTTGTAAGGGCCAAATAAAACTATAGCAAAGCCTAGTGTTTGTTCGATTTGTCGAAAAATGGCAAAAAAATACTTTGTCTATGGCTTTGTTTTTAGGGCGGATTTTGCAAAACCAATTATTTCATATTTCAATTAGAATGCCTGTCGCTTCCCTCTCATTGCTATAATGACCAACATCAAATATTTCTGCCAAAACGCGAATTTCATTGAAAATACCACGCGCCGCACATCAAAAGCAAATTGAAACATTGCAAAATAATTCAACAGCTTTCTCAAGGATTTTTATTTAATTAACAATCGCACAAAGTTTCCAACCACCAGAAATTGTG
Source organism: Cheilosia scutellata (assembly GCA_955612985.1). Taxonomy (NCBI): domain Eukaryota; kingdom Metazoa; phylum Arthropoda; class Insecta; order Diptera; family Syrphidae; genus Cheilosia; species Cheilosia scutellata. Next base: position 85,851,219 of record OY015313.1, read on the forward strand.
CGGACGCCTGTCATCTAATTCTTGGGCGAAACTTTTCCTTTTTTTTTTGAAAATATTTTTTTTCCAACTGGGGTCCTTTGGCTTTCATCATCATGCCCCTGCTCACAATTTACTATGTGAGGGTGGAAAACGAAACAAGATATGGCTTATCAAATGCCTGCTGTCCTTTGGCTAATTAATTGAATTTTGTAAATTGAGGAAAGCCGATGAGTACCACAAAATTATTTGTAACAAAAAAGAAGGAATTTCTCGGAAGAAGAACTATGTGAATCGGCCATTCTTTTTAGTCATCTGATTGATTACTCTTCCCGTTGGCACCAATGAATTGTTCGATTTTTCCGCAGAAAATCAAATACATATTGCTATTCCAAAGTACCACGTTGAAAATTCCAGATCAGGAGTTTTATGCCTCTTGTTTCTGTTTTCTTTTTTTCATTTCCTCTTCTGCCACTACCGGATGCCGAAGAAACGGACGTGTGTCTAGAGAGAACAGCAAGTGAATATCCTCTATCGGATTTCCGTCAGACTTCCAGTGCCACGGTAGTGCATAGACAAGACAACATAGCAGCTTCCATGTTGAAGAGGAATTTTTAGTAGACTTACCTCTGATACGTACACAACACATTGATGGTTGTGATTGCATTCCTGTTGCAACAACGACGCGACGGAATGACGGCGTTTGTAAATGTATCAGGGATCAAATCGATGGATAAGCACGTAGTGATACAATTTGTATGTCCTATCGAGTGGATGTATCTCTACCTACACATTTTTTTTTCGTCAGCTTCAGTTTCTAATAGAGAATTTATATCGAATGAGGATGATTTATTGTGTGTCTATGTTGAAGGATATTTTGATGCAATCCTTGCCAATTGGAAGGATTGTTAGCAACAAAAAAAGGGACCTTTTTGAATAGTGCAGTAACTAAGAGATGATTGTTTGTGAATTGACGTTACTTTTCTGAAGAGTCGTATAATATTTTCGAGCTGAAGTAGAGCTCAATATAATGAGGGTTGTGTTACCTAGAAGATGAAATCCACTTCAACCTAAATATCTATCGTGCCATAGATGCCTTCTCTAGTAGACAATTTTCGAATTTCATCCGAAACTATACTCGCAGGTGTCCCTTGAAGAAGATCCTACATCAATTTCATAAGGAAATGGACATTCACGTTTGTTTAGCTGATTCATCTTTTTGAAGAAGCAATGGGTCCCTACCTTAGATTATGCCCTAATTTTTGGTCCCTGAAAGACCAAATTCAAAATTTGTGATCGTACCTTCTTGAATTCAGAGATTTCTTGGCATCGTTTCTGAAGAGCTGAATGGTTAGTTCGGCTAGCTTATAGCAGGCATCTAAGGCCTTAGAGGTCTCCCTTCGGACAGTCAAGCAGCTCTTAAAGCTCTAAGATAGTAGTAAATGGATTTCAATTTCATTCGAAGATTTGGCTAAAGACAAAATAAAAAAAGTTGCCTGAATTCCATGTCATGAGGGCTGTTAGGGTATTTTACACGCTGACAGTCTGGAGGGAGAAACGAATAACGCCTATGCTTATCAATTCTGAACATTATTTGGGGGTACCCTGGGGTCACATACACTCAAAAATCTGGAAATGAAAAGATGATAACTTTATACTGAATACTGGACCAAATCCAATTGACAGATGCAGACTATGAGACTCATAGGGGTAGCTCAACAAAGTATATATAAAGGTCTTAAGTGATCCTGTATATTAAGGTTCCATACCCACTAAGATACAATCTTTAGAAAATAGGACTATCCAGCGACAACTCCTACCAACCCTATGGAGAGGAGAACTTGACGACGGAACACATACCCTATCATGTGGCAAAAGGCAGTTGGTCTGATGCAATGACACCAGAAATCCAGAGCTTGCCAGGCTGGGTTCAGAAGAAGCTCTTTCAAGACCTGAACCTGCGTTGGGTCTGCCTGCCTGGTCTGAGACTGCTTGTCGACGCCCCTTTCGGGCCACCAAGCTTTTGCCAAACACTTAAATGTATTGGGCTTGAGCGACACCACCATCTGTCCTGCTTGTGGAGAGGACGACGATACAGCGGAAAACTTCCTCTGTAGTTGTCCTGCCATTGCTCGCGTCAGGTGGCGGATCTTTGGGGCTGACGTGGTGAGTGCCGAACATCTAAGCTCTTCATCACTGAAGCTCCTTCTCATCTTTCTTCGAAATCCGGGAAAACTAAGTACAGCTATGTAAGGTGTCTGTTTGGCAGTACAATGGACCAGTAGTTGTGTCTGAGTAACAACCTCCGAAAAAAAAAGAAAAAAAAAATATATCTCCCGCCGGCCGCTTTAAACAGCTCGGCCAGTTGACCATCTGCTCTAGCAGCCCTGTTGGACTTAAGTTTGGATATCGTTATTCTTACCTCATTTTGGTCGGGTGGACGGACATTTTAGCTATCATCGTCCGGAATGAATGGATCGTTCTGCCTAACAGCGGAATTTTTGTCATCTTCGCCGTTTAACAGCCTGCAGAAATGGTCTTTCCAAATCCTCAGCACTGACTGTGGATCCACCAACGTATTCCCATGCTCATCTCTGCAGGCTTCTGTTCGGGCCTTGTATCCTTGGGCAGATCTTTTTACCTTCTGGTAAATCATTCGAACATTGTTCGACCGCTTGCTTCTTGTGCTCATTCTTTCTCCTCTGGTTTTGTTTTGCAGCATATACTGATCTTGGCTGGTGCATGGTGCCATCCGGAACTCCTAATCGAACCAGGGGTTTTGTATTAAAATATTGGCGGACCTTAAAACATGAGAAGAATCCTACTATCCACAGTGGTTAGATTAGTCCTTCTGTTAGCGGTTCTAATCTGGCATTTTTAACCGTTGTTCCTGTCGTCATCTAGCTTGGTATACAGCTTGTTATGAATTGAATTATTTCTGGCTATAAGACAATTCTGGCGGTAAGACAGGCTCTAATGACAGCACTGCGGGATGTATACAGCGGCGGCGCTATTATTGTTTCGGAACCCGGCTTTCCCGGGTTGTCCCCATTGTGGCGCACTTTGTCACATGCTTTTAGAGCCGATACGACAACGCATACGTTCAGGTATCTGACTTGTCAGCACTTTTGACTTTTAGGCTGTCAATGACAATTGCCTTGATCAGGATTTCCATCCGGGACGCAGTAACAACGGATAGATGAGGTAAGTTATGAGATGAGTGAGTACAAGTCATTAAAATGCCATTTAACTTATATCCTCGCTATTTATGTGAGAAAATAATCAAAAAGTATCGTAGTCTTATAAATAAGCCAACAACTCTTTTTGAAAAACTGTTCACTCCTCACCCAAGACTCACGTTACTCAAAGTGAAGTCAAATTAGTTTGCCTTACTAGCTCAAGTGTCGCAACTTTTCACCGAATGTCCTTTTCAAAGTACACATGCAAATATTTACCCACCCCACCCGCCTCCATTATTGGCATTATTATAACCACTTCAAGGATCGAGGTTAATCCACTCCTCTAATCCCATTCCTAAAATTAATTCAATTTTCTTCGAATATTTGCAAAACTAAATTCCATTAGACTAAAGTGCCTCGATGTGTTCGTGATTAAAGTTTCCTATAAAGGAAGTCCTTCTGGGTGGAAAAACCCTTCCCTATATCAAATACTATCGATTCCCCATAGGATACAAGGAGGTGATAAATCTTGGCAGCATCATCGGGTAGTTCTTAATACATTTTCCCCCATCTCTCGTTAACCAAACTCACCAAAGTGCTGGTTACTTTGGCAAATATTACATTTTTGGTTTTCCTTCTCTCTTTGGCAGAGCTTCTTGAATCCTGTGAGTGTGGGACTGTGTGTGTGTTTATTTGCAAGCGGAGCAGGAAAGTCTAATCCATAGCAGTTAATTGAAATTTCAACACTTACACCAGGGGGAAGAAGAGGTGTTTGTGCCTTGTAGGAGGTGTAGTTCTTGTGTGTGTTACAGCCACTCGCCTTCCGGTCTTCCGCTCATTAATCTTTTCAACACGTCTAATTACCTAATCCCTGCCGCAGAGCTTACTCACGTATATTCCGTCCTGGTAAAGTGTTAATTCTCAAATTCATACTGGCAATAGGTAGTTGTGTTGGTATCCCAATTGTGTGCACGTATGGGACACGGCCAGTCAGTCATTGTGCTCCATTCAGCAATTCAGCTATTGTATACTAAATGAATGCGAATCGCTTTGCAAAGGAGTAACAATGACCGCTACGTGATTATACCTACCGGTCGGTGGGGCTTGGGATGAAAGACAAAAGAAGTCTTTGCGTATCCTTGAAGGTGTACACGTACTATCGTAAAGAACACTTTGCGGTGGGTGAATTGGGCAACGTGTGTGCGCCAGCTGCAGACATACCAGCTAAAGAGAACTTGCTTATAGTTTATGCGTTCGAACATTGCACAAAAATGGTCCGCCTTTGGTGGGTAATGTGCCCGGGGATAGTAGGTATACAGAGATAGTGAATTTTCGTAACAGTTTTCTTATTTAACTTTAATGACAGTACGTGAACTGGTTTTGAAAGGGGAAAACTTTAGCAAAAACAAGTCCAATGTCGGACGGTCTTAATCGAGTGCCGTAAATAAACATATCAAAGCTGTATTCGCAGTAATATGTGGTTATACATATGTATGTACATATTTATTTTGCCTAGTCCTTAAATGCAGTATAGCACTAACACACTTACTTGGTAGATCAGCGCAAGCTCAGCTATGGGTGGACTTTGAAACATATACAACTTACATTACAATAGGTCTGTTTTTTTCCGCATCGATCTCAGTGAAGTAAAGTAAAGTAGAATTTTTAGCACGCAATTACAACAACTGCACTAAATTTGACACCACTGAGATTCACACAAGCTACCTATTCATTTCCAGCAAGGGCAACTTTGGAGCATTCTTCAATTCTGAACACTAGGGGAACAAATTTTTGTGAAATTTGGATCTGTTCACAGAGTGTCTCTTTTTATGATACATATCATTTTGTCGGCTGTGGTGGGTGTAAATGTATAAGGAATTGCATATTTTAAACAAATTCAAAAATAACAACTGAATATTACGGAAAGTAATAAAATACTAAATATTTTCTGTTTTTATTTACAAAATACCTATATATTATACACCTAGACTTATAATAATTTAAAATTAGTGTGTTATCTTTGATATGTTGTTGCAAAATTATTATTATTATTACGCGATCAAACTACTTTTATTTACTCTAATTGGCGAAACAAAACGATTAAAAAAATTTCAGTCGCCACTGCCCGAAGAAAAAAATTCACAATGACGAACTGTCACTGACCACAGACTATTAAACGAAGATCGCGAGCAATTGCAACAACAGCCACTGGAAAGTGTGCTGCGTTCAGCTTCGCTCAGCGGGAAGGGTGGGTTCGGCGTTATGTGGGTGAACGATTTATCGCTCACCTGAATCAAACTAAATCAATCAAAATGTAGATTACCTTTTTTTGTGTGCCTCTTTGCACTTAGTGGGCGCCCCGTAATTTTGAGGGAAATTACGAAACCTTCTGAAACCACGAAGTATTTTGCAAAAAAATTACCACCGATGATCTGAAAATATCACCAATCAAAATAAAAGAAGATTTTTAACCACGTTATAAATGCTCCGTTGGAGCACGGTCTTTATTGCGTTGGGTGATGAAAACCCGAAGTAGAGAATTCTGCCAAATTTTGGCGACACGAAATTGTTTTTCGAAGATGGCGTTCGGACTGTTGAAATGGCCCGCTATCGCACTGTCTCGAGTGTGTAATTAAAATATTGAATTAATGGGTCGCGTGTCCCGCTTTCACCGGGATTTTTCGGAACGAGAGCCTACCGAGATTTAACTTTAACAAAAACCCTACACAAACGAATTTTATAAAACAAATCACTCTACTTATCTTTTTGTATTTGAACCAACACCTGTTGGATTCCTTGTTCTATGTTTTTTTTGTGTGTGTCCTTTTCTGACACCTCTTTCTTCACGTTCGATCTGTCCACTCTATCCTCCTATCCTTTCTTCTTTTCCACTTTTATTTTTCACCACTTCTACTCTACTAAACTCTACTTTACTCAAAATAATCTCCACGAACTACTTTCGTACCAAAATCAGAATTAATCAATATTGCTTTTTCGCAATGCCAAAAAAAACTTCTCACAAATTTTGCAACTTATCAAAAAGCTGGTCAGCCAAGAAGTGACTTCCAAGATTTTCCTTTTGTTCGAAGTCGCTTGACTTCCTCACACACACACTCTCATACATTCGCTGGTATTAGGCCCCAACGGTGGGATTCAGCTTGGCATTCAGCGATGTCTCCCACGACCATTAACCACCACATTCATACACTCTAGCGGGCTAAACGGTCGTTATATGCGACACCAATGCGCTGCCGTAACCCGCTAGGCCTCTCAAAATTTCCATTCACTCTTCCCTATATACTGGAATTCGCCTTGTAGGGGATCCTTCCAGTATATTTGGGATTAGCCAGCCGACTGCGAACAAATGGTCTATGTGCCTAGTGGACTCTCTTTTCGAGTCTCGCCTCTCTTTTTATATATTGTCTTTGACATTTGGCCAAAGACAAAAAAATGTAAATAGCTCGTGGAGGAAATTGCTACCGGCATTTTTCCCCACGCATAAACAAATTAAAAATCAAAAAAAAAAAAAAAAAAAAACAACTAAAATTATTAAATAAAAAGAAAAAAGGATGAAGGTGAACGTTATTCCCCACCCGGATCTAACCCTCCCCGTGGGAAATTACCCACAACCCCCATATAAAGGACAAGGAATCCCAGGTGATGGTTTGTTTACTTTTTTTTTGTTTTCGCGAATTAATTAACTACCTCGGTGGATTCTCGCGCAGATTTGGGGGATTAAACTTGCTGATAGCAGGCCATTCCTTACAAATTTGATTCGTTTAGGTTGGGCTCTCGGCCATGTAAAATGATCGCAGCATTTTTAGCGATTTCGGTGCAATTGTGATTCGTGGTTTTGTGTCTTGTGTCGCCCTTTTCATTCGTGTTGTTGCGGTATTGTGTTGTTTGGGTCTTGCGCCCTTAGTTTTGCACCCTTTTTGCTGCTGCTGCGATCGTCGATATAGTTTTGTTGTTTCGTATTTTAATGTTTGTTGTGCTCATCGTGTGTTCCATGTTTATTCTCACGCACTCTTGGTGCAGGTGGTTTGTGTGGATTATCACGCACTCTTCCGTGCGGGTGATTTTGTGAGGGTGTGTTTTTACTTGGCCGTCCACCACACTACCCTGTTGCTCCTTCGTTGCTCCATCGTCGGGGCCTGGACTTAGGGATCGTCTTTCCTATGCCCACCGAACCAAACTCCCTACCGTGATAGTGGTAGTTCTACGTAGTGTCACTTGAATAAGTGTGTGTGACGTTCGTTGGGGTGCTTTGTGTTGGCTGTCCGCCACACCCTTTGTATAGACACGGTTCTGATGTGTCTGATAATCCCATGTTGGGGTGTCGCCTAAGGGGATCGTCCTCCCCCCACTCTTTCTCTCTACCGACCGCTTGTCGGTGTTGACAGTGTCGGTGGGAGTCTCCTGACGGCCCGTCAGGCTCACCATCCGACGTTCGCTCGCTGTTTATCGACGGTTACGAGTCTCCCTTCCGTCCGAAGGGCTACGTAACCGGATTCTGCTTATAGTGCCACTCAGACCGTCCGTCTGGTGGCTTGTGACCGACCTGTCACACTCGATGACCTGTGTGGTAGCAACCTTAAGGCTCCAAGGAGGTGGTTCGGAGGCTGATGGGAGCCTCGGATGCCCGTCCACTTCCCAGGACCTTGGATGCTCAACCCAAGTAAAAAGAGGGACTATGGGTAGGAAAGAGAATGGATATAGAGCAGACCTTGTTGCGCCAAATTTTAACGCAACAATGTCATTATTGGATACATTTTTTGTAATAGCACATCCTCCCATTTGGGCGCAGGTTCGATCCCCGGAAAAACACAAATTACATCTTAAGGTTTTTTCTACTGCGCCACCTCTCGCGAACGTCTGACAAACATCCGAGAGTATGACTGTCCTGAAAAAGCTTCTCATTTCAGCCGTTCGGACTCGGCAAAAAATTGTAGGTCCCTTCCATTCGTCCCAAAAAAATAGAAATTCACACAAGCTAATGGTTGCGAGAAGCTAGGCCTTGGGTGTCTACCGTCTGTTGCGCCACCTATTTATTTATTTTTTACATCCTCCCATTTTGTATTCCCTGTTGATTTTTTAACTGAAGTATGTAATAAAGGTTAAGTATTATTTATTATTTATTATTTAAGTGAAAGTCATTCGATTTCAGCCAATTGACATTCCAACTTTTGATTTCGATGGAGATTCGTTGTTCATTTCTCCGCACATTCTCATTTTCGATTGCATTGAGTTAAATGTTATGAGTTTTTTCGACTGAAAATTTGTGGTCTAAATCTTTATTTAAAAAATGTTTATAGTAAAATTTACATAAAACATATCAAATTGGAAGCAACATTTGTTCGTCTTATGGAGAAAGAATTTCAAATCAGTGATGTTACATGATTTTTTATAAAATCCCTACAGCAGCATTGAGAATTCCCTATTTTTCCCTACAGTTGTCTTAAATTTCCCCTACGATGGTTTTTCTTCCTAAAGTAAGCTACGCGAAGTTTAACTGAAAATTTTTTAATAAAAAATATTTGATTTTTTTGCATTTATAAATTTTGTATTATACGATGTTTATAACAGATTTTTCACATAAGTTAAGGCTTATAGCCAGCTCCTTATGATGATCATACACTTCTTTACATGTAATTTTTTAAAAGTGATTTTCTATACATTCTGATGCATATAAATCTGATTCTGAATCTATTTTCATCCTATCGAGCAAATTCTTAATGGCGTCTACCTGCAACCTGCTGCATTGTATTGCATTTTCAATTTACATGTACAGTGAGCGTCAAAAGTGAGTGAACACCGATGCTCCTTTGAGTATTCTTTGGGGTATGGAAACAGGTCTAAAAAAGCAATAATCTGTAAATAGTTTGATAACGAAATAACAATAACAAAACGTAATTAATCTTTACAGCATCCAATTTTTTATAGGCAGATATTTAAACAAAACGTATGAAAACAGCATTGATGTTCACTTACTTTTGACGCTCACTGTATATTAAAAAAAATAGCACCAAAAGGACGAAACTGAAATGAAGCGAAGAAATTGGATTTAGAATTTTCTCTCAAATCCATTCACTCTTTCTCTCAGTATTCGCACATGAAATTACTGCGAAATTGAGAATATTCCATAAATTCCATAAGCCATTTGTATTGTCAAACATTCTGTTTAGTTCCGAATAAAAAGTTTTGCGTGTTGGGACTAAGGAGGGAGTTTGTAAACTTATTTAATTGAATCCGAAATTAATTTTTATAAAATATATGCAACATTAGAAAAAAACAGATTTTTATCAAAAAATCCCTACATTTGGACAGATATGAAAAATCTGTCCTTTTTTCCCTACGGGCTTATTTTTGTTACGAAAATCCCTACATTTAGGGAATTTTCCCTAAATGTAACATCACTGTTTCAAATGTAAATAATCGCTTGTCACAATCAAAATGAACAAACCAAAAAGAATTTGAAATGCTCATTTATTTAATTTTTATTGCATTTTTTCTGTTCATTTGATCGTTTCTTCCTCCAAGAATGTATATAAACCCATCCTTTCAGCTGGGTTCGAAATAAAAATGCATACAATGAAATCATTTGGTAATGAACCTCTTTCCCTCAAAACTTAGATTGTGAGAAGTTCATTCGAGTGAAAGTTTTAAATTCGATGAATACTCGATTCGATCGAATACTCTTCAGGACTTACCTAATAAACACACCCGCACATGATTTTGTTTTTTTTTTTCTTTGGCAATTAATTTGTGATTTTATTTTGACCATACAAGATGCCAAGAAGAGAAAAAAAGTAAGCAGAAGAAATAAATATTTGGTATTGAAATTGATAACCATTATTTTTTTGCGTTCAAAGGTTAATCACTCCTTTTTCCAGAAGGATTTTGAAATTGAATTTTTCATTGATGACCATTTTGATAGCAATGCCTGTTAACTTTTCAGGGGTAAAAACGACTGTTCAGAAAAGTGGTTGGGGACCAGTTGGGGACTGTTTTTTTGCACATTTTCTTACTTTACTTTACTTCACTGAGATAGGTGTGGAAAAAAACAGACCTAATGTTTCAATGCTAAAGCTGCCTGTCAAAGCGGACTTGTCAAGGAGATGACAAAAAAATGGGTGAGTGACAACTTTAACAAGTGTACATAAATGCATTAGAGACGAGCATGAGTGTGGGTGGAACGAAGACCTCTCCAATCTGAGACAGATGATCAGAGCCATTTTCAACATCTTCCACAAACACAATTTCAGGCAGACTTATAAGGACTGTTTAAGCCTTTATAAGAAAGCCATAAAGACTGATTAGTGAAATTATGGGCTCGGCGTCAACCCGAGCAAAACTGAACTGATGCTGTTCACTATCAAAACCAAAATACCCGATTTTACCCTACCCCGTCAACCACTCACACTGTCGTCCAGCGCTAAGTATCCTGGTATCATGCTCGATCAAGTCAGTGGGGACTTCAACCAAAGATGATCTTGTGGATGTAGGTACACAGCCGTAGTGCATCCAATTCTCACGTATGGATCACTAGTATGGTGGCCTGCGTTGAGCAACATCTACAACCTCACGAAACTTAAAAGACTGCAAAGAGCAGCCGGTATAGGCAATGAGATCGGCCCCAACCGATGCCCTCACTGTGCTCTTGCATTTTCTACCTCTTGACCTACACACAAAATATACTACATTAAGCAGTGCTATAAAACTCAAGGAGTCGGGATGATGGACTGCAAGGCCGTACGGCCATAGCAGCATCCTAGATTCGCTACCAAACGGCATGGTCACCAAATTAAGCTTCACGAAAGGCTTCCACGTTGGTTTCCCAACAAAGGATCAGTGGAAGAGGGACGAAGTAGTGAAGGGCTTCGAGACGATCATATACACCGACGGATCTAAGATGAGCTGTATTGTAGGGGGCGGTGTCTACTCGGATTCACCTCAAATATCAATTTCAGTACGCTTACCGGATTTTGCCAGCGTTTTCCAGGCGGAATTACTGGCCATCCGAGAAGCTTGCACGCAACTAGGGCGTGACACAAGGCATAAACAAAGTATTGCTATCCTTATAGATAGCCAAGCCGCCATCAAAGCCATCGACTCGGCTACCATATCCTCCAAACTGGTGCAGGAGTGCCGGAACTGGCCTGTATCCTGAGCGAGCGCTTCAGGGTCACACTTCTCTGGATTCCAGAGCACAGGCGTGTAGTGCTCAGGCATGAGCTGGCCAGGAATGCCTGAGCACTACACGCCTCGCTCTCAACTAGGGCCCACATTCCGCTAGAAGCGGTTAAATACATTCGCATTTTCTGCTGAAAGCCAATCTCCGATGGTCGGGGTTGACATAGTGCGTCATATCAAGGAAGATATGGCCTGCATATACCATCAAAATAGAACAAATAACCTACTAAACAGAACCCTCCCAGATATCGCCAGAATCACGGCAATAATCACGGGGCATTGGCCAATTGGAAACCATGCGGCCAAACTAGGTATCCCATACAACACTCATTGCCGCAGTTGCGGTAATACAAATGAAAAAGAAACTCTCTCTCACTTCCTCTGCAAATGTCCAGCTCTAGCAAGAGCCAGTCTGCGCGCACTGAACCAACCATTCTTTGATGACCTTAGCGATTTCTCGGGCAAAGGGATACAGAATCTTATCCATTTTCTCAATTCTACAGGTTGGTTATAATCACCGACCGGACCATATCATTAATTACACCACAAAATAGGTCACACGAGTCGTGGTAACAAAACGGCACATCCACTGCCTTTCTGACTATTGGAAAACGGAAAATCTTCCTTTTGGAAGTCCTGAATACCAACAAGACCACCTTGAAAATGTATTTTCCACGAGAAAATACTTTAACAGAGTTCAACGACACAATATACTTCTATCAAAGCTTTTGCAGAACACGTTTCCCTCAACCTCACAAGGATGGGATAATTTATTTTCAAAACTACTTTAAAATAGCTTCATCCCAACTATTACATATTTAAGCTACAATTCCCCATTCTTCTATTAAATTCCTTGAAATCCTTTTAACCTTGTCGGTCCTGCTAACCACAAACAACAAAAGAAATGTCAAGCATATGCTAAATGATATTTTGACCCTTTTTGTGTTCTGAATACATTGCTGTCTCAAAAGAGAAGTCCCTGGCCACACGTGGGAAACAGGAAGAAAAAAAAAAACACCCAAAACAAACCTATGCAAATGAGGTCGTATTTCAAAAAACAAAATGGAAATCATTCTTCTTTACGGTAGGTGGGTATGTAATTTATTTTTTGTTTCTATTTTCGCCAAATTTCCATCTTGTTATCCTTGCCCCACAGACAACGCAGCAAAAGTCAATGACTGTCATTCTTATTTTTTGTTTTTCTCTCTCGAACTAATGCCGTGGAAGGAAATCGCTAAATCATTTTATATTTTAAAATGTAATTCTTTACAAAAAATGGAAAGTGTACTAGAGAAGTACCAAAGTTGGGTACTTTAAGAAAAAGGACATTCACTGTAATCTTGTGTCGATTAATGCTTTTTTTTACTCTAAACGCGACTGAGATTGGACACATTTTTCCTTTCCTTCCTTGTTGTGTCTTCTGGGGAAAATTTTATTTAATGCGCATTCGACATGCTAATCCGATTTAGAGGGGCACTTTCCCACGATCAAATGGACAAACGACCCCATCAAGACGAAACAGTGAAGACGATTTTAGGTGCATATCTTAATTCACTAAGGATTATCTATACTTTTGTCTGTGTTTAGTTTATGCGATGCGGCTTAAATTATTTCTCGCCATTTAATTTCCTAAACGGAGCATGAAGAGGAAATGAAGGAAACTGCGATTTATTGCGGTATTTAGCTGCGCAATGGTTATTAAAGTGTATTTCGAATGGTTGAGAAGATAAGGACTTTAAGGATGCATTAAAATTGCCAATTTTAAGGTCGCTTCCATAAATCAATGGAAAACAAAATTATGACTCTCGGATGAATCCTTGTTTTTGTTGTAAAATTTGATAACAAAATGAATTGAAGGTAGGAGTAATTTGAGAATGGGACACACTCGTGTGGTAAATCCGAGCTTTTATTTTCATTGTCATTCATTCATTTTCATTAAGTGGGTAGCGGGTGTAGGTTGCTCAAGTGGACCCTCCATAGCTCTCGATTCTCCGCCATCGACTCTAAATCATCAAGGGCAATCCCCATATAGGGTGGGCGCAGTAGCGCAGTAGTTAGTGTGCTGGACTACTGTGCGAGGGATCCCAGGTTCGATCCCCGGAAAAACACAAATTACATCTTAAGGTTTTTTCTACTGCGCCACCTCTCGCGAACGTCTGACAAACATCCGAGAGTATGACTGTCCTGAAAAAGCTTCTCAATTCAGCCGTTCGGACTCGTCATAAAATTGTAGGTCCTTTCCATTCGTCCCAAAAATAGAAACTCACACAAGCGAATGGTTGCGAGAAGCTAGGCCTTGGGTGTCTACCGCCTGTCGCGCCGCCTGTTTATTTATTTTTTTTAATCCCCATATAGAGGAAAGATTATGGGACTCAATCTAACCATCTCATCCTGGGTCTACCTAGAGGACGCCTGCCTGATGGTACGGATTCCATAGCACGTGATGGGATCCTGCTTGGGGACGTGCATTTAACATGACCAAACTACTCAACATTGATCCAGCCTGACCAATCCTACAGTAAAACTCAGCATTGCTTCTTCAATCACTCGTGAATAAGACATCGAAATCTCCACCTGTTCCAATTGGACTAACCTAAAATGCAGAGTGTATTAGACAGGCGTAATGAAAACCACCATCACTTCAGATTTGTTAACGTTTACTTACATCTCAGCTTCAACACAAACGGCTACAAACTGATCGAGTGTGGGTTGAAGTTCAGTCTGAGAGTACCTAAGGATGATCAAGTCATCAGCGTAGATCAAATGAATTATCCTCAGATACCCCATTTTGAAACGTTCTTCGCCAAGACTGCGCTGTAACTTCCAGTTCATAAGTAATGAAAAGGAGAGAAGACAAAAAGTTACCCTGTCGAAGTCCAACGTCCTCGGTGAAAGGTATTGACTTAACGCCGTTTACCCAAACACAGCTTGTACAGTTTGTGTAAAGAGATTATTGAATGGAACTCGATCGTATGCAGTTTTCCAAATCTATGAAGCATGTGCAAATAGGTGTAGCATACTCCAAAGCCTTCTCAAGTAAGACTCTGAAAGTGAATAACTGGTCGGTTGTGCTTGTGGCCTGGCGAAAACCGCACTGTTCATCCTCTAATCGTGACTCGACCACAACTCTGCATCGCCTTTCCAGCACGTTGTCAAAAACTTTCCGGGGAGACTGACATACCTACCCCTGTAATTGGACCAATCCCTTTTATCCCCAATCACTGCAATCTGCCAATCGCTGGGTGTTTCGCCGCATTACAGGCCACTTTAATGACACGAGAGAGCCGTTTAACTCCCTCTTCACCTAAGGCCTTGAGCATTTCTGGCCGGATTTCATCTACTGTGGCAGATTTCCCAGCTTTCAGAGATTTAATCGAAAAAGTGACTTCCTCTAACGTGGGCATATTTTTCACTCTCCTTAAGGCGATGGATCTGTCATCCTCATCCTCCTGGATTGACATTGGATTGTATTTTTATTAAACAAAAAATGTTGTTAAGTACTAGAACCTTCTGTAGTATGCTGCATAACAAAAGCTATTACAACTGCGTTCGAAACTGGCTGCACAATAGGCAAAAATGCAGAATAGAATAAGGTTCCATGATGGAGCAACAATCTGACTAGCCTTCGACCCAAGATGGGTACTGGAGATTGGTGAAGTTGCATCAAAGAAATAACAGAAGCGAAACAAGAAGGTTTTATGGAAGTTCTTTGAGACAAGATGAAGAAAATAAAGCACGACCTTTATTAGAAACTTATTTTTCTGTCAACTTCCTTCTTCTTGTCGTAGACGTTCTTCTTTTCTGTCGCTAGGAGGGCTATTGGAGTCACGTCTTATTACGGCATCCCATTACGTAACCACCCCAATTGTGATCTTAGATCCTCCATCGGACGAACCTCACGATGGGATCTGATCAAGGGGTGGGAACAGCTCAGAAAACAAAACAACAAACAGCACGAAAAAAGATCACTTTGCGACACTCCCGGGGGTTATTATTGCGATCAATAAACCCGCTTATAATATAAAAACAAAAATTAAAACACAAAATTAAACGTAACAAATCACAACATAACAAATATTTTTATAAATAAGAAACAAAAAAAATCCACAATACAAAAAAACCCGACCGACATGATGCAAAATTTCATTTGTTTTGACATTTTGTTTTGGTCGTCTCTTCGTTTTCTGTCGTTGTTTTCCCCTCCCGTGCAATTCGTCGTCATTTTTGGGTTAACTCCAAGCCGTGCTCCACATTTGCGCAAGCAGTTGGAGTCACTGCATTGTGTTTGTTGTCAATTATTAATTAGCCAATTAATTAGCTAATTAATAATTAATAATTGCAGGTCGATTGAGTTATGTTTATAGGTATACTTAGTTTATTTATTAATTTATTTATTGTATGTATTATGTATGTCAGGTTATTATGTTTTGATGCTAAGTATGTTTATAAGATTAAGTAAAGCATAAGTATTTTGAATAATTTGATGGACGACTGGATGGACTCGACTTGACGAAAAACATAACGAAACGACAGAAGAAGGAGAAGGACGAAACAGAAAAGATAAACAGAGCTTAAACGAAACGAACGAAAGAAAGGAGAACATAAAATGAGACAACAACAAGGGGAAAGAGAATAAATTTCAAGTTCAAGACAGTGTTGTTAGGTCTCTCTCTTCATTTTTCCCATCAAACGTGGTCATTTTTCCCTTTTTTCCCTTTTTACCGAACTCAAATTCCCACGAAATTCCCACGATGCATTCAAATGAAAAAAAAAAAAAAAAAACAATTATAATATGTAATACATTTTAACTCATTTTTATTATATTGAAAGAAAATCACAATGGCCGCGTTCCATTGACCGCTAGATGACTAGCGGTATGCCAAACTCCATATAAAAAAAATGACATTTCAGCTGTAACACATATTGTGAAATATCCTTTTTTGGGAAATGTTTCAATCTTGCGCAAAATTAACTAAATAAATAAATAAATACATGCAACAAGTCCTTATAGACACACTTTAGGTCTAGCTTCTCTAGTGTGTGTGAGTTTTTATTTTTGGGGCTAATGGAAGGGACCTAACATTTTATGCCGACTCCGAAAGGCTGAATTGAGAAGCTTTTTCAGTACAGTTATACTCTCGTATGTTTGTCAGACGTTCGCGAGAGGTGGTGCTTTTCCAGGGATCGAACCTGGGACCTCTCGCACATTAACCGCAGAGCCACTGCGCCCACAAAATTAACTAGTAAATTGAAAGAAAAATAACGAACTGCCAAAACAAATCTATCAAGTCTAAATTAATTTAGTAAAGAACAAGGAAAAGTGGAAGTGTAGAAGTTACACAAAATACATTTTTGATGCTCATGAAGATAAAGTAATAAATATACAAACTGGTTCCATTCAAATGTCACTTTGCCGCTGGCGCTAGAGGTCTAGTTACATACGCTGTCGCTGCGCCGGCCGTCAGATTGTTTTTGTACTAGAACTTTTTTGTTAAGAGGCTATTTACATGAGCTCTTTTTATTTCTGCTGATAATTGTTGTGAATTTTTGAATTAGTTTTGATGAAATTTCACAAAAACTTGGTTTTACAATTTTTTTGTCAGATTCCTGAAATTCCCACGATTGTGGTGCTTTTTCCCTTTATCCCACGGAAGGCTTTTCGGACATCGAAATTCCCACAAAAAGGGATAAATCCCACGATATAACAACACTGGTTCAAGATCAACTATGTAAATATTATGTAAATATTATGTAAGGACATAAGCTGAAAGAACGATCACAGTGGCGAGCGCATATTAATTTTTCATAGTTGCGAGAACGTTGTTAACAGTGGCGCGCTAGGATTTAATTTTGTGAGAACAAAAGGAATAAAGATTTGTGTTAGCCTGAGTAAGTGTTTAGATTCATAATTCTGTGTAGTTTTCTTTTCTTAAATATGTATAGTGTTTTGTGTAGGGTAGTGCAAAACGCTGGCCAAACTTTAATTCCGAAATTTTTTTGAGAATCACTTATTCCGATTGCACCTATAATAGGAAATTAAAAAAGAGGCAAAATCAAAGCCTCAAAGGTATGTGCATACATTTTTTTTGTGAACAATGTGTGACCATTTTTACCCTTGATCTATAGGCATTTTGAGCTGTTTCTGCTCCACAGTGGGGACAAATTGTCCAGGGATTCGTTTTGGAAAATCGGTGGTCTTAACCATTGGAGTCACTAGCGGTGAATATATAACGTATCACGATCATAACATTTGAAGTGACCACCGGACTCCAACAGCCATCGATCTCCACGGTTCTGACAAAGAACAAAGGAGGAATCAAACGATCCCTGGACAACAGGATTTAGTCCCCACTCAATTTTGAGGGCAAATCCCTACGACTCAAAACGACACAACGACCACAACAAAACACAAAGGCAGCGCATAAGCAACCCAGCTGCAATAGTGCGGTGCTCTGCCCCCAAGCGTGGTGGTGTAACTACCCATCAACAATACCAACAAAAAAACAACCTGCAGCACCGCCCAAGAGGCACCGTAAAACAGGGTGCTCCATATTATCATCGGCAATACCAGTGAAAATTTTTGTTTTGTGAATTTAGTTTTTTTTTAGTTCTTTGATTAGTGTTAAGGTTAGCTTTGATTTTTTTTTTGAATTTTTGAATTTGTGAAATTAACGTAAAGTAAGGTTAGGATAATTAGAATAGTAGTTTAGCTTTTAGTATTTAATTTTTTTGTTCGCGATTAAGGTGTATTGCCAAATATTCATCGTCCTTCCTCGTGCTGGCGCCAGGACAACGGGGGATAATTTTTTTTAACAGTAAGTAATAGTAATAAGATATTTGATTTGAATTTTAATTTAAAATAGTTTATTTATGGTATTAAGGGCAGATTTGGTAGTTTTTAGTTTTCTTTTAGGTTCATTTTATTTCAATAAAATATGATTGTTTCCCCTTTTAAATTTCAGAAATAACGCCCAAAAAAATGCATAGCGCCCAAAAATAAACAACAAGATGGAAATAAAGCCCAAAAATAATTTGCAGTTTAATACGTATGGGGGGGGGGCATGCTGCCCCCTGCAACCCCTACTTGGGGTTACTGTCAGATTTGGAGTATGTGCAAAATTGGATACATTGAAGGTTCTGTACAATACGAACTCCCACCTACTCCAAAATCCAGCAGAAAACCCCAGCAGGGGGGTTGCAGAGTGGTAGCAATCGGTTGTGTTTATGACACACAGGGTGGGCAGGCAAACCTTTGCCATTTCCATCCGGCATGTCTCGGGTTCTTGACGAACCATTGCGTTTGAGAGACTATGGAAAGGAAAGTTGCGGTTAGGGAAGAAGTAGTTATAGTTAGTTTTAAGTTAGAATAGTCATAGACTAGGGCTTATTTTAAAATTAGAATAGAGTAGATGTAATTTAGGCTAGTTAGAGTAAGCTTCGCGGTAACCTTCCCGTTCTCTCTCATCGGCATTGGCACAAGTGTTTGGGCTTTTCTTTTTCAATCTTTTCACTGTCCTATCTTTTTTGTCCGTCCGCAGTCTGATTAACGTAGCTTTCTCTCCTTTCTTTTGATTTTTATAAATGGCACGATACAAAAAGTGTGTTGAGCAGGTGGTGTAAGGCGAGGGGGCAAGAACAACCCCCGTCCGACGAGCTGAGCCGAGCAACCGCGAGCGTGCCGCGCCCTCCTCACCTGCATCAAAGATGCCCTCGTGGCTGCTCGTGGCCTACCTAGACTCACAACAGTCTGCGACAACAAGATCGGTTGGTTCCGACACCGTTTGGTAGGCGTTTGCCACGCGAAGAGCTCCGCGACTCTGAACAGTTACCTTCTGCCTTCTGCACTTTTCCTGATGAAGCGCATCTGCCCAAATCTCATATCCATAGAGGAGGATGGCATACGTTATCGACATCAGTATAATTCGCTTGCTGGCCGTTTGGCCGCCTATGTCTTTGGACGCTCGTCGCCAGGGATATATGATTGTAATTGTAACAATCATATTCAAAAAGGGGAAAAGTAAATTACTTATAAATCTGGTAAGGATATTAAAGAGTAGTTTGGCGCTGTGCTATTAACCACATCAATGGAGACTGAGGATGGGAGGGTTCATTCCAAAAATTAGAGAGAAGGACACAAGTCTATCATAATACCTACCATCAATACTTCTCAAAACGATGTGGAAAAACTATATTGAAAAATTATTTAAGAGAGCATTCGTCATCGTCAGTCAACATGCACCCTGTACCTGCTAACAGAATAATCTTCAAAAAGTTCTTGGACATCGAAAGAGTAACAGCGCATGATGCAGCTAGTTCTAGATAGAAAAGAAGTACATAAATAGAACAGTATACCAAAGTGGATGTCTAAACTACTGAGCACAAGATCAGTAGAGACTCAATCTTTAGAAGGTATCATCAGTGTATAGCCCCAGAAAAAGGTTGCCCACAAGGACAACTTCTATATCTACCTTTTTTTGTATCTTCCTTAATGTCGAGTCGTGTAGTTGATGAGCTACTTGAAAAATTGACAATTTATGACATCAATTGTATATACATATATGCTGATGATATAGCCATTATTGCCAAAGGTAAATTTAAAGAAGCCCTATATGATATTACACAAAACGGGCTCAAAATAACTGAGGATTTGTGATTGCCATCTGGACTAAGCCTAAATCCGACAATAGTACTCATCACTGAGAAAATAAAACATGACACAGATAAGGCTAAAAATTATGTCACTATTGTTAAAAGTACAACTTGACTTTGATGGACACAATGTTAGGCACAATAAATTCTGTTTATCATGGATATAAACCAGGAACAGTAACCCTACACTTTCTTCCATCGCATTCGGGTGACCTGTATTCTGACAGCATTCCTCACGTGTCGTTGCACTATCGTATTTCCTTACGGTTTATCTCTTCATTGACTCCATACGTATCCCTCAATTTGGGACAAGTGCATCGTTAAATGTACTGCCAGGCAACTTTACAAAACAATACGTACACAACACACCTGAGACCTGACCCTCGTAAACTGTCAAGTTTAAGTTCCACTTAATCATAAAAGACACAACAGTCAGGGCAAAACGAATTTGCAACGCTATAGCATCTGTCACGTCACTCCAGCTGCAGCTACACTGTAGATACAGTCGGTCTTCTGGTGTCGTTTACGACAACGTAACAAGTGTTTCTCTCACACCTTCTGATAATAATTTCACACACGTACAAGCATCATGCACACTCATCTCCCCACACCCCCCGCCAACAGACATATGTGCATGCTTAACACTTTCGATGGTTGGTCGGTGCGGTTCCAGCACCTCGCTTGCTGACCTACTTCCGTGAATCGCATATTACACTACTTACATCAGCATCACGGTAGTTGGCCAGTAAAGGAATATAATTTCTGTCGCCTTAAAAGCCCTCAACAGTCATTTAATTAAATGTCCTTGGGACGTGCGCCACCACCGCACGCAACGGTGCGGTAGAGCGAGACAATTTCATTTAATTTTCTCAAAATTTAATTCGGCGTAACAATGCCAAGCTAATGTGGCCGAGCAATAAATGTTCCCGCCGAGCACCAGCAGCAGCAGTTCATTCGTTCATTTACATCCTTGAAAATTATGTATAGAAGTAGAAAGACTTAATTGCACAGAGACTCCTGAATATAGTTCTCCTTGGCGCGGCGGGCGGCGACGACGGCGTCATCGTTGTCATTGTCATCCATTCTTCAAATTCCGATGAAGGAGTCTGCAGTAGCATCAGCTTCCGAATCACTGGGGAAATTTATGACCAAAAAACTTTACGTTCAGAAATTTGGAAAATGCTAATGAAACTATCTTCTCGTTAGGATCTAGCGGAGGCGAGCGAATGACGATGGCTAACAATAAGAACTCCTGAGTCCTGAATGCTGCAATGCAGTCTGTCTGGAGAGATTCAAGATTCAACTAAAATGCCACTTGCTCTGAGGGAAAAGATGTTTAACTGAAGAATTAAATTTGTTCATATATTTATGAGCTCAAAATTATGATTTTCCTCAGTGATAAAATATTATCCGAAGGAGACGACGAAATTGGTTATTTAAAATAAAGTTTGGGCTTTGTTTTAATTTCATTGCAATTTACCAGATAAAAAAAAACACATAAAATCCTGAATTTGACGTTATATTGTCTGTGATATGGAAATATGTATTATTCAATACGAATTTTAAGACAAGGCACGCACCGAAGATTTTACTTAGTGGCGTGGTGACCAAATGGCAGGTGAATGGTAGGCAGGACTGAAGTGGCAAACAACGTATTGTGCCACTGATGCATCAGTTCTTAAAATGTCGTCCCATGTTGAATATCATCCGCTTGCCACTCGAAAACTAAACTTTCGAGAAAAGTGCCACCAGATTGGAGCCACGTCGCTTCAAATCGGCTTTGATGAGCGTCTAAATTTGTATAAGCTTTGGCGATGCCACTTACAACTTGGGCACCACGCCACCGCCACTTCCACGCCACGGTCACACCACTTCAATGGTGTAAATAGCAAAGTCCAGTAGTTGGGACGTATTTTTTTTTTGTCAAATCTGTAGGGTCCTTAAATAGATCCCTATTTAAAGTGTTTGTATATCCACCAAAAGCTCTTGGCTGGTGATATATTTTCAGTTTTACTTCACTCCAGTTTGCAGTTTCATGTCTTTATTTACCATTTCCCTAACGATAGGTCACCAGAGAATTGAGTGCTCAATATCATGCCGTTTAATTTTTAATCACGAAATCGCTTCTGTTACCGTAAATTCTCAGGGCCTTTGTCCAATAATAACCAATTTATTATGTCCCTCATATGAAGCTGCATCAGTAAAAAGTAAAAAGTGTTGATAATACGAGTTGTACTACAGTAGTAAAGGAAGTCAATTTTTTTTTCGAATTTCCGCAAAGTGTGAGCCCTGTCTAAGGATTTAACGAAAACTGCCCATAGAGATTTAGCTTGTCTAGGAGACTATAATAGGAGTCTATAATATGAGGGTATAATGCTGCGACGCGGTCTTTTTGATACGCTTATCACGCATGAAGGCCAACATTTCGGTATATCTATCTATTTCGGTATATCCATTCATATGCATCCATCCATACTACTTATAAAATGCAACGTCCGTCTGTTCGTCCCTCCATAACTCGAGAACCATTCGTCCGATTTTCATTATTTATTTTCTGATTTATAGATGTGTGGCCAAATTAGGCCGTAGGGTGGGTAAGAATTGCTCAGGAGTAAAGGGGTCGCGGGGAATAAGGGGTGGTCTCAAGAACCGTTAGCCGTATGAACTTGAAAGTTTATATGTTGATAGATATCTAAGTCAAAACTATTACATACCTCAATCATCGTTTTTCAAAATTCGTACTATAAGGCCTAAAGGCCCATAATATACGTAGCTACATACACAACTGACCACTGCGAAAACAAATCAACCTATGCTAGTGTTGTTTTGTTTGTTCTGTCGCATCGCACGATCGTAAAAGTACAAACATCCATTTGTAGCAAGGTATAATATTGTATGTACATATATATTTCCACTTCAAAAAATACATACGTCATATCAGAATGAAATTCCTACTGCGTGGCGATATGCGATAATGTATGCAACCTCTGCATCGCCCTCCATCTCCATGATCATGCTACTTGTTTATAATACTGCATTTCCTTTCCTTTCCTTTGTTTCCCTCTTCCCATGGAATCCAAACAACTACCTACCCCAACCCTACACTGTTACCATACCACATATCGAATGAAATTCTGAAATGAAACCTGTTTCGTATTACACGTCTCTTCTCTTATGAAGATTATTAATATACCCCATGCCATACTGCAGCACGCACGACGCACGCACCCCATCCCCATCCTGCATGCATCGGACATACGATCATAACATACATACCTACATATACAACTGACCATAGCACTCACTGCGAAAACAAATCAACCCTTTTCGAATGTGAAGTATACGTATTGTTTTTGTTTGACGATCGCAAAAGTATAATCATCCATTTGTAGCAAGGTATATGTGTTTGTATATATTTTCACTTCAGAAAATACATTTTAGCTAAAAACTGTTCCTAAGGTCGTGGCTATAAACGACATAGCCTATAGCAGTCTCACAGTCTTAAGGAACATTTAAAAAAAGTTTCATCGAAATCTGTCCAGTAGTTTTCGAGTTTTTAGCTGACAAAGAAAATGCCAACAGTTTTTGTCATGTTTTTCATGTTTTTTTTATGTTTTTTTTATGTTGCATATTCGCGTGTAAGCTGCAGTGGTAATTTGTTTATACAAACAACACTAAAAAAATAACGTGTTGTATAGTTTACAAAAACGCATTACGTTAAGTAAGCTTTAATAAGAGGAAAAAATATAAACACACGTACAAATAGTTTGTTTTATTTAAAAGAAAAGAAACAGGCGTGCGGAGCCGCGGGCATTGCTAGTAAGTACATATCATTGAAATGCCGACTTATTTCAGGAACTTACCAACTGTGAATGAAGATCGGCCCAGCGGTTATCGAGTTATCTAAGGCTAATTGCACACACACCGATTTTGGACGGCCAGTATAAAATCGGCCTACATTTTACCGGTAGCAGGGTGCTAGCACACTCACCGGATTTTTATCGGTCTAACAATCAGTTGCTTTGTTGTCGTGATCGTGACACACTGAATGAAGCGAGAGCAGTCGAATGGAAAAAATCGGTGCGTGTGCAAGCGTGTATTTAATCACGTACGCCACTACTTCCCGATACTGCCGGCGATACAGTGGCAGTGGACGGCTGCTCACCGGCATTTTGCCGGCACCGATCAGCGGTCGGCGTGTATATTATCAGTATAAACAGAGTACATTTAGGTTAGGATAATATGAATAAAATGTTCAGTGAGAATACATTAATTCTGTTTTTGGCATACCAATTCAACATGAAGTTTTAAGTTCAATCTGCGGCGAGATTCAGTTCGTGAAACATGCATACAGGTAAATAATACAGAGTTCCCTATTGTGTGTGAATAATAAAGGGAATATCCCATGAATGTGTTAAGGGACGCGGATAGGATAGTCAAGGAGAAATGGTGGAATCTCCATTATTGCAAGAAGGCGGGAACCCTTCGCGGTGGCGTAACAGCTGGCCATCGAAATCAGACACTGGATATGTACATAATACGAGAGAGGACGGCCATCTTCCATTTTTCGTCTCCAAGAATCCTACGCATACTCAGACGTTCTTTTTTTTATCCCCAAGAAATGGCGTTACAGTTTTTATTATGATGATCGTATATGATCAAGGTATATTCATATATCTACCTCGGTATATGGTCACCACCCAAAGGTAAAACCGATGCTGTCATCCCCTTTCAGGAGACACAATTGTTGAGGAATGAAGCAGCAAGAGCCCACCTAAAACCGTTGAGCCTATCTGAGATAATTTCGTGTCTCGACGAGCTTTATGAGCTATACAGCGACGTTTACCTGGTCAAAAAGCTGAAAATACAACGGCTGAGATGACTGTGACGCTGAGCGTATGGTCAGCAACGCACCAGCCCGACGAGTCTTTGAGTCCACCCCTTAGGGACCCAGCTGGCTCGAGGGGCTTGGTGGTTCAGGCCGTGGTCCTTACGGTTGTCAGGTGGTGCATGAAATTTAGACCGCGTGAATTTTGACCTCGATCGAAAAACGAAACTAAACGACGCGACCTAAATTCATCAGACAATATAAACTTCAGCCGCGATCAAAAATTATTTAGTGGGAATGTCTCGCTTGGCTTGCGGCAAGGGCTTTAGACTAGAATATCACTTTCGGACAGTATGCTATACGTTTAAGAAAAATCTGCTTCAATTTAGTTACTCTACCGTGCGGTTAGTCCGCGATCGAAAGATGAGATTCTACAGCGCGCCATTTCATTTCACTATCCCATTCAAATATCGTTCTTCAAAGAATACCTGAAAATTTAAATTTTCATAGTACATATCCCATACCGCCTTGTCGACAGATGCTCTTCAAAGTTTAAGCTAGCACAGATTTTTGCAGTCAAAAACTAGTCAAAAGTCAACCAAATCTCATCAGCCAAAAAGTATAACTACTACAAAGGCGAAAACTTTTCATCAAAAACCACAAGAATGCACACTCAAAAGATACACAATCTAATACAATATAACCGAATAAAGGAAAAGCAAGCGAAAAAAAAAATGTACTCCTTTAGCAAATCGTTTGACATCCCCTCCAGTGTCATTCAAACTTTGTTTTGATAAGAGCCACGTTATACACAGCAGCAACTCTCTTCTATGCAAAGTTTTATCATCATTCTCATCTTTGTCCGGTTATTCAAAAGGACATCTACTGCCGCTGACGCATGAATATACGTGTATACCATCCAGATCAGAGCGATGAGAGTGCAATGTGGTTAGCTGGACAGAATTTCAATGGCAGAATACGGGACCCTCTGCCCTGCCTGTTCAGCATCTCCTGCATATCTGTCACTGAAGTTGACTCAAATAACGACAGTGATGGCTGTTGTGAGATATCCCTCTCATGGTCAGAGGAAATTTACGAAAACTTCTCTGATGTCCTCTGATGTCCTCTTCGGGTATTTCTTGATTCTATTCCTGTCTGTGGCCAGGAAACGATTTCTGTTCTCTGTGGTGTGACTATGAAGCAGTGGGAAGAAGTCGTTCAAACTTTAGCCTTTGTGGCCCCCCTTGTCATGAAAGTGCTTGTTGATTTCATTCTGGACGTATTTTATAGATTCATATACATCTGTGGTTGATTCATTGAAGGATGCGTTTAAAAAGATGTCATCTCTCTCTCAATATCTTTTCGATATGGACTATTTAGATTGTGTAGAGGAGCAGGATGCAGGAGCTGCCTGAAAGTGATGTTAGTTTTCAAAAGAACTCAATCAACGTAGGTGGTTGAGAGTCTGACACCTCATACTGCGTATGTCCTTATAAATTGTAGGTTATGTCAAGGGGTGTGTGCACTTCATTAAGCACAGTGGGCATATTCAAAGTGTGAAAGGAAACCTCAGTGTATGTCGCCTATGAAAGAGATACACAAGTCCTTCTGATAATTAATGAGATTCACGCAGATGTGACCTAGAAACGATTATGAATGGGGGAGGCTACTAGGGCGCAAAGTCAACGATAGAACGGGATGAGGTACTGAACCCGTCAACCGTATTTTCGAACAAGCTTAATGGAAAATTGCATATTGAAACCCTGCCTTTGACGCAAATGAAAGAAACGTAACATCTCATGCATTGTTGGTTTTTGAACGTGTTATATCCTTTATGCGGCAAAGCGGGAGCGACTTTTGTAGCAAAAAAGAGTAACCGGGGAAGCACCTTGTTGCATATGTTATTCTATATTTCATATATGCATTAAGGCTATGTTGGCCACAGCTATATCGTGAAGGCGATCGGATCGTTATGGGAAATGTTGTTTCCCTTCGAGCATTAGTGAATTCAGGTTCAGGATTTTCTGTTATAACTGACTCTGCCTTCAACTTTTATACTCGAGCCACAAATCTAGGTCGAGGTTAGGTTTAGTCAGCAGTGGCACATGTATAAGAAGGTCATTGTCATCATGATTGTTTCCATCTCAGCTCTCGAACTCTCCAACGAAGCTTTAATTAAGTTGCCAATTGGAGGCACCTTTCTGGCTTGCGGTTAGTCTATAGTCTATTCACCCAAACTTTTTTAGACCAGTCAAAGAAGACTTTTGGTTTGTTGGGCGACGAAGTGTTTCCTGACATAGTTTTGCCAGAATTGGTCTGACCCAATAATGCCAACTTTCCCTTAATGCACTGGACCAAACTAGAAAGGATTGTTTTTGGACGTGGCGTCGTGCACGTCTAAAACAGTGAAGAGCTTTTACCAAACCTACACGCTTAATGTACTTACTTACTTATCCTCTACGATCGCTGTTTCCAGTAGTCCAGACCAAGCACCCTGGCATCCACGAAGGATTTGTCTTTGAAAAGGAGGTTCGGTCTTCCTTGTTTTCTCGAACCTGGCGACTGGGATTTTAAGACAATCTTAGTGGCCCAGCCAATTTAGTCGACGTGTTTTGGCTTTTTGGGCTACAACCACATCTGGCTACAGCTCATAAGAGTTCGCGGTTGTATCTTCTCCTTCATTCGACCTCTTCGCAAACAGGACCAAAAATCCGCCCAAGTATATATTTCTTTTGAAGGAGCCCAGTTTCAGCTCTCCCTTCTGGCTTATCGTCCAGCACTCGGCGCCATAAAGCAGAACTGGCAGGATAAGGGTTTTGTAGAGCACACATTTCGTCCATCGAGTTAGGAGTTTTGAACCCAGTTGTTTTGCCAAAACCGAAGTTTAGCAACGGTTTGCTAGGGTAATTCTTCTCCGGATCTCCACTAGGGTGTCATTCGTTGAGTCCATGTTTACTCCTAGGTAGGTGAACTCCTTAACTACCTCAAAATTGTTGCTATCAATAGTGAAGTTTTGTCCTAGGCGGTGGGCAGATGCCAGTTTGTTTGTTGATAGCATGTACTTAGTCTTGTCCTCATTTACTCCAATGCCAACGGATTTCGCCAGTTCTTCAATCGCCGTGAATGCTTTATCATACCCCAGCAGCTGAACGGACCTGTTGATCCAGTACAAGTTTGAAGAAATCTCATTATAGCGCATCTCCTTGCCGGAATCTGGTGCATGTTTAAAATAGCTCGGAGGCACTACTTCCAAACTGCACATTGCAGCGCGTGTTCTCCAGCGCCACGCGGCAAAGCTGAATTTGTTTTGCCGGGATTGTGAATTCGGCCATCGCCATTATAGAGCTCCTGACGATGTATGCTATTATACGCTGCTTTGAAGTCAAAGAATAGGTGGTGAGTTTCGACTTGGTCTTTTCCAGGATTTGCTTCGGTGTCCTCTAAATTCAAATCGCGCTAAGATCTCACTTGGCTTATACACTTATACAGATCGCCCTAAGTTTCCATACTCTCTAGGTTGAATCTGATTTGCTGGGGCTTGCAATTGTAAAGCCACATGAAAGTAATCAGCTTGACTATGCATAAGTGGATATGTTTGCAAAAATATTTATGCAAAACTTGTGCAAGGGATTATTTTCAACTGACTATATCTGAGCATCTGTGGCAGAGTGAAAGTCAACTCGAAAAATATACACAAAACGGACGCGCGCCCTCAGCCCAAAAACAAGCTTATTTGAACAAGATTCTTGGCAAGAGTGCACTAAAAATCTTGCAATTTATGAGTAAAACTATCCCTGCAAGGACACACCACACCCAAGCGCAATCCCTGACTTGTGCAATATAAAGTCAAATAAAATGTTCAAACAATATTTGCAAAAAGTTTACCCTACAAAACTTTACGAGTGGAACTGGAACATCCCTTTTCAGTGTCCTTCCTTGCCATACAACTTGCTCTAAAGTGCATGTTGTTGTGTTGACCCTTTTTCTGTGTCAAGATGTAAATTACACAAAACAGTGCACCAGCACATATGTGTACTTTATATCCACCATCGAAAATGTATTCCTAAATGCATGCCCATTATGGCAGGCTGCATCTGGAATATCCTTCCAAATTTGTCCAATGGCAAAGTTAGTAACGTCACATCACTCATGGTCATGATATACATACAAACCTACATTGACACTATTTGGTATTGGAAACTTACATTTTAAATGTTTACCAAGGACTAGTGTATGAACAAGCTATTGAAAAAGTCATTAGTGCAACATACATTCGCACTCAGTTTGAACGGGACAAGAAAAACCAACCTTGAACTAAGACAGGACTTGCCCAGCACAAAGAGTAATCAAAACGTATGGAATTCCCCTCGTGTTTGTTCTTACTTTCTTGTGCAAAGAAAAACCGAAAAAGTAATCTTAGAAGTTTGTTACAGGAAATATGAACGCGCAGCAAGGATCCTGGTAAGCAATAAGCAAACAAAGGCTTTCTCTTTTTAATATCTTTTAAATGAACAATAACTGATGACCTTTTTTTTTATTTTTGGTTGCCGGTTTTGTTTGGTTTTAGCGTAGAGCACTAACCAACCAACCATCTTCCTGGTGGAAGTTCAGTAGTTGGTTTAGGTTTTCTTTTTCACATTTTTTTCGGCTTTATCCTGTCTGTGTGCTCTGTACAGTACATTGCTGATAAGCTTGCCTGTGAAAGGATAAGTTTTTGTTTTGCTTTTATATTTTTTTTCTTTGCTTTACTTTATTAACTGGAGTCTTTTTCTAGAACGAAGAAAATGCCGAGGTATCCTTATCTGGTTAGGAACTGGTGGTGTACATTTTTGAAGGTTTACTTGAACGGATTCTTCTTTCGGAAAGAAAAGTTTTTGGTTTCTTTAATTTTTTTTTGTTGTTGTTCCTTGAAACAGGAATGTTGGTTGGTTGATGAAGCTGGAAAGTTTCTGATGGTTTTTTTTTTTTATGGAATTTTGGTCCCCTAATTGCTGTCTGAGTAATTAAGATTTTTTGTACGTGCTTCAGATGCAGTTGATCGTGGAAATTTAACAAAAAAAAAATAGTATTTCTGACCCAGTTTTTGATTGTATATTTCAAAGGATGCGACACTACCTCTGCTAGGAAACTGTCTGAAAGTCTACGAAACTGGTGTGTTTGACAAGAATTCTGGTTTCCTACAAACACTATACTAATGACATTTTAATGACACTTCGAAATATCAGCTGAGTAATTAAACTTAGGCCATAGTAGTTATCTCAATAAATAAGTTGTTGACGGAACAGGTCCGTGTAATCACCGCATAGGCCATTTCATCACCATATTCGTGAATTTTTATTTTTTGGGAATATTGGAAGGGAAAGTTTATCAAAAAAGGATTTAGACAAGGTGATGCGCTGCCAAGTGACTTTTTCAACATCATTCTTGAGAAAATTATGCGAAACTCGCAAGCCAACAACAGGGACACATTTTTCCAAAAGTCTGTGCAACTACTTGCATACGCTGACGACATCGACATCATTGGCAGAACACAGCGAGCTGTCACTGGTGTGTTTGCAAGTATTAGCACAGAAGCGACAAAAATGGGTTTAGTGGTGAATGAGGGCAAAACAAAATATATGCTGTCAACAAGAAGGGACACACAACATCGACGAATCGGACAGAACGTCACGATAGACAGCTATAACTTTGAGGTAGTTCGGGACTTTGTCTACCTCGGCTCCGCTATTAACTCTGAATCAGAAATCAAGCGAAGAATTACACTTTCCAACCACTGTTACTTTGGCCTAAGAAGGCAATTGATTATTAAAGCCTTGTCGAGAAACACCAAGGATACTCTAAGACCCTCATCATCCCAGTCCTGCTTTATGGCGCAGAATCATGGACGTTATCAAAGGCGGATGAAGATCTCCTTGGTCGCTTCGAACACAAAATTCTTCGAGTGATTTTCGGTCCCGTTTGCGTTGGCGCGCTTTGGAGGAGGAGATTCAATTATGACGTATACTAGTTAAGAAATCAGACGTATCAGACGTCTAAGAAACTTGACACTTGCAAAGCGAATGTACACTAGCCCTCCGACTAGTGTTTTCGAACACCTTTCGACTGCCGCAGTAAAGCAAGACTTCCTAATCCAATAAGTCTCTAATTACAGTAATTTCTGTCTTGCAGGCTTGTTATAAGTATTTTTGGATAAGCTTTGAGCTCCCTTTTACTAAGTCTGACAGCATTTTTCACTCTTCCTGGTGGCCTAGATTAATCAGCTAGTTTTACAGTTGATATTATTATGAAAGGGTACCGAACAAATCTATGTATGGGCGCAGTAGCTTAGTGGTTAGTGGTTAGTGTTGTAAAGGGTCTCAGGTTCCATCCCCGGAAAACCCCAAATTAAATCTTAAGGCTTTTTCCACTGCGCCATCTCTCGCGAAAGTCTGTCCAACATCCGAGAGTGGAAAAGCTTGTCAATCCAGCCCAAATTGTAGGTACCTTCTTTACTTACTTACTTAGATGGCGCTACAGTCCGGGGTGGACCTGGGCCTCAACCAACACGCCTCTTCAGTTAGCACGATCTTTGGCAAACCGCCTCCTCCAGTTGCGCACTCCAAATTGGTTAAGGTCCCCTTCCACTTTTGCGCGCCACCTAAGGTGAGGTCTTCCTCTACTGCGTTGTCCCTCCGGGTTGGAATCGAAGACTCATCGAGCTGGAGCGTTGGTGTCCATTCGCTCTACATGTCCTAGCCATCTTAGTCGACTGATATGATAGGTAGTTTTCTGACCATCGAACATCGAACATTTTCTGGGATCGAACATTTTTCAAATAATCTTTCTTTCGAATTATGCTGAGGATAGAGGTACAGCGCCATACACTATACGATTAAGGTCTTGAACTGAATCTTCTTAGTTGTTCGAGATAAGATAGGGCTTTAATGCTCAATGGCTTTCTCAGCCCAATGAAAGGGCGCTTGTCATGTACGGATTTAAAATCAATTAGCAGATAGTAGGCATCGATCTGGATTCTTAAATTTTCTACAGTATCTGCCATAATGTGAATATTTTTTTGGTCGCTTGTGAGCTTATACTGGGTCTAACTCCGTCCTGGTAGGGGTCGGTCAGTTCGTTGACGAATGGCATACCTTAAAGGGTTTCCTTTCTTGTCAACCGGAAAAATGACGCTTGGGTCTTGTCATCAGTCCTAATTCCAACCCAACCAAATCTAGGAGAAGAGTTGGTGTATGCTCTCCGCACCAAAGACGACTTTCGCTGCTTTAAATAGTCCTACCGGCAGGACATCTGGTACAATAGACTTGTTCGACTTGATTTTAAATATTGCTATCCTCACTTCATTTTGGTCAGGTAGAGGGATTTATTAGCTTTCAGAACAATAACTTGTCTGCCTTCATCTTGTGCATCAGGCTAACGCAACCTTCCCTTCAGCAGATTCATTTAAAATGTTCTATACCAGATAGATAATTTGAATGCGTCAGGAGTTGCCGCCTTAATAAATCACTTTAAGGAACGCCATTATAATAATTACCCGCATATCGCGTCGCGTTTTCAAGACACAAAGGAACCGTCTCTCTTCCCTCTTCCCCTATATGTTTTTTTTTTTTTTTTTTAACAAACTGAAGATATCAGGATAGTTGAGAGCACATTTTATGAAAATTAACATCTCAGTTCATAAGTGTAATCAGTGGAAAATCTAGACTGAAAAGAAACAATAAAAAATCAGACTAAAAGAAAAAGGAGCCAACCACAATACGAAGAAAATTAATTGAAATTTCCCACAGCTTTTGCATTTATTTTATTTTTCATTATTCGTACCTGTCTGACTTCTGAGAATCTCAAGATGGGGACAGAACAAAGTTCATTTTCTTAGAACAAAACTGGAGAAACATCCTTACACCAAAGGATTTGTGTTGACTTCGTCGTAACCACTTTTTTTTTTTTGCTATATGGTTGTGGTATGGTTTGAGCGTTATAATTCCTTTGTGGGTCTTCGAGAAAGCAATTTTAAGCGCTTTGTGGGTTATATATAAGTGACCTTAGAGGAGGTCTATAATGCTGGGTGGCACGTGGTTATTTAAGTATTAGGAAATGTTTTCCTTAGTGACATGTGAATCAGAAAAATCTAAGTGTTTTGGGGCACAGGTTGTATTATAGATGTTGTGATCTTGGATCAAAGCATTAAGCACTCAAGTTATTTTTGTATGTAAGAGTGGACCTCCAACCCTCGTTAGTATTCATGAACCATTTTATATCCAAAATTTGACTGCAAGTCTAATAAAATATAGAAAAGCTTGTCTGAGGTTGCAACATTTTTAGGAAAAGTAAGGACTGATGACCTACAACCGTTCTACTATTGCGATGTACAACACCTTACCTAAAGGCCACTCATTTCGTCTCCATAAACCTAACACCTTTCTACCACAGAAGTTGCGTCAGTAAAACACGTTTGAGGAAGCGTAAGCTTCCCTGGTGGAATGACAAACTTGTTCAAGTCTGGGAGAAGGCTAGAAAAGTCTTTAATCGAGCTTAACTAACTAAAATGTGAGACGAATATATAGACTCGCTCTCACAGAATATACCAAAAAGTATCTATGAATGTGTCTATAGGCAAAAATGTATGCCATTGTGGTCTGATCCGATTTAAACTCCAAAAATTGAATTAAAGGCGCCAAAATACAAATTTTCTCGAAATACAAACCAAGCGGCCTTACAGGTCCTATCGTTCAATACTTAGTTACTTACTTAGATGGCGCTACAGTCCGCGTTGGACCTGGGCCTCATTCAACACGTCTCTCCAGTTAGCTCGATCTTTGGCTAACCGCCTCCAGTTTCGCACTCAAAGTTGGTTGAGGTCCCCTTCCACTTGTGCGTGCCATCTAAGGCGAGGTTTTCGTCTTTCGCGATATTCCTCTGGCTTAGCCATCTTAATCGACTGATATCTACGTACTTTTCTGACCAGGTCGATGTCGCTGTAGAGTTCGCTGTTAAATTTCCTCCTCCAAATCCCGTCAATGCAAAAGGGACAGAAAATCACTCGCGAAGAATTTTGCGTTCCAAACGACCAGGTTGATCTTCATCCGCCTTTATTAATGTCCATGCTTCTGTGCAATAGAGCAGGACTGGGATGATGAGGGTCTTATATAGAGTCTCCTTAGTGTTTCTTGACGTGCGTCGTCCAATACAATGGACTAAAAAATAGTAAAGTGCTGCTATGATGCCCAAATACCTGGGCATCAAGGTATTGCAGCAGGCAACGCATCGGCGGACCAACTACCTAGGGCTGGATTAGAATCGCCGCACTTTGTAAAGAAGTATTCAAGCCTTGCTTTGTTTTGCAGGACACCTCATTCATTGGTGTTGGTGTTGGTGATTATTATGAAAAGCAGGTTAGATCGTAAAAAGATTATCTACCTACTCAAAGTTTCCTACGAGTAACCGGACGAGAACCGGAGTAACATTCGCCCCACTGAGCTATTTTTATTTGTAAAAATATCGCCTTAATTGTAACCGATCGGTTTCCAACATTCACATCTGCCAACACTGTAACCTTGAACGATGTTGTTCGCAAAACGATTTCTTTTTCACGATCATAAGTGAGTACACAATCTGTCTGCCCCCTTCATCATAATAATTTCCTTCGCCGAGGCGAGACTGATCGTCGGCGTAGTCCTCTTAAAAAAAAAAAACGATCATCGCACATCCCAATCATCATAAGAACCGATCTCCCATAGGAGTCACTTCATTAACATGTTAAAGACTTTTAGCAATCGATCACCGACCAGGATGCGATCATCTCCAGCAGCGCCTCCGGATTCCGCAGACAACACTGTATGGAGCTGCTGTACGGTGTATTTATTCGGAAGTAGCCAATGCGTCGCTTTTGATTCTTCGAAAAGGAAGATAATGTCGGCTGTGGCAGAAGAAGCAAGTAAAAATTATTAATTTGGTTCCAAGTAAACATTCCAACGATCAGGCAGGGTTGGCAGGCGATCACCGATCTCCACGTGATCGTTAATCGCGGTCGGAATATTCCAGCAGTTGGCGCCATAAAAACGTTGAAGGGGATAGGTAATTCCGCGATCCGTGAATAAAAGGTTTGAGGGTCAAGCTGTATTGTGGAATCGCTTTCCCCTCGATCACTTTGCATATAAATCTGCTTGTCGACCTGACACGATCATTGGTGGCGCGCAGGTGTGCGCACTGTGAATATTCAAAGAATACGCGCACGCCACAAACAATTCCCAGGGTCCGCCGCTGCTTTTGTTAAATCCAGCAAAACTGTTTCCGATGTTGTACAACACCAGCCGGCCCAAGTCTGTTTGTCTACACAACACTGCCAGGCCAGAGCATGCAGCCCAGCACAGGCTGGACTGCTGGAGCGGCATAGCATGGCGGCTATCTGTGTATCTACCGCGTGAATTATTGAATTGCAGCCCCAGCCACCTTGGCAGGTGATACTTAATGGAAATTGCCAGGCGGAGAGTGTGGAACTGATCCATGGTTAGCTTGTCTGCACTTTGCCATGGGCAGTAATCAATTACGTTACGTACTGTGTGTGCAAGTGGAAAAGGAAGAGCTAGGCCACCACTTGTGCTGTGCACGAGGAGAAGTGTTTTCTTTTCGCCAGTTGCACCAGCCTGGATTTCAGATTTCGTGCTCAGACTATACGCGGCAATGCCAAGATGAAGGTCAAGTTCAAGAGGTGATTGCCATTGCGTTATCCATTCGAAGTGCATTCGTGAGTCGCGGATGTTTAACTGTGTTCATATACAAGGGCAAGGTTCAACTACGGCTTTGATTCCGCTTCTGAGGCATGGTTGGACTGAGAATAGGCAACTTACCTTGGGTAGCTAATGTTCTGTTGTTTATTCGTGAGCCTATCAAGCACCATCTAGCAGCTTGCCTCTGCTGCTGTGAATTAATTAAGAAGCAAATGTTTACAGTGGTGGCTTATAAAACGAAACAGCACGGAGATAGAAAGAGAATATCTGGAATCCTTGTGAGTGGTCATCGACATCAATCACACAATGTCAACAGCAATACTATACAATCTGACCTAGTAAAAAATGGATTGTCCTTTTGAATCCGAATCCCTGCGGACTAAACTAGAGGAAGGAGTAATCTAAATACGATTTTGTGTGCCTTAAATGCGTCGTTTAAATGCCTATTTTCGGTTTTTCTTTTTATTTGTTTTCCATTTGCTCTCTGTGCTGGATTTATGTATGTGTCCAGAGTATTTCTATATAGGTTAGAACACATAAAAAGGATTTGTCAGAATGAATGATGTCGGATATTTGCATAACAATGGAGAATGAATGTCCTTCTGGGGCCAAGCAAATACTTACAACAGTTTCAAAAAAGTTTTCTGTTTGTTTTTGTGCGAATGAAAATTGGAAAATGAGATTTCCTTTTGTTGGTCATTCGAAAAAGGAAAATTGGTCAGTAAAAGGATTTCTTGGTGATTTATTTCAAAATAATTTTTGGAATGGGATTTCGAATATAGATTGAATGCAAACATGATAGGTATGTAGATTGTAGATGGAGTGCAGATTACTTGAGGACTAGCCAACATACATAATCTGGTCTATTGATCTTCTGATTGGCGATGGGTTCGTCTATTAGGTTGATTGACGATTAAACGGATTGCCTATTTAATTTCTTTAGTACGTAATCGAGTGCATTTTACGAAGGTTGAAAGTTGATGACTTATCCTTGGCAGGTTCTTTTTTTAAAGAGAGCTTCATCTTTATTTTAAGATATTTTCAAAAGTTGCTAATTCAAAGCCATTAGGTCTAAAATATATTTATGTTCTGTGTCAGTTGTTCCGGTTTCACTGTAAACAATTCACAATTAAAAAATCTTGTACATCCATCGCATTTACACTCAAGTAAGGGATTTGAGCACAGGGGATTTTGGAAAGGGGATTTTGGAAAAGGAGATTTCATCACCAACCCATTACATTCAACTCAAGATGTGTGTAGATGTGTCTAGGCTCAAAGACTGAAATAGACCATAACACACTCAGACTTCTGAGATTGTGGGAATGTCACAGCGCTTTTTAGTCGCATGGTAGCCTTCTTCGAACTAATCTACCCATTGTCTGAAAGAGGAAGGGGGCTCAAGGTGCTATACAACCCGTGACGATGATCAATTTGGCTGAAGGCCTTAATAGCTCAGTTTTTACAGAACTATCCACATATCGACCTCTGGATTAACTAGCCTCACAATGTGGATATTTGTGCAGGTGAATCACCAAAGCTCCGCTTACTTACTTACTTAGGTGGGGCTACATTTTGGACACTTGGACCTGGGCCTTAGTCATTAAGCTTGTTCCGTCCATAACTTCCCATCGATTGAATCAGGCCGATGTAAGTCAACACAAACGAAATAACCTTATTGAACACAATCGATAACATCGTTCATCCACAATTTCTCGCAACTCGCTCAGGAGGAGGATGTCGAGCTAAGACGTTTCTATTCAAATGAAGACTTTTGTTATTTCTGGCTCCAACAGCTTTCTGCATTGCGATGTGTCTACAGAAAATGTGCGACCATTCATTCCGCTGGCAGTTTCGCAGGTGTATTTTCGAAAAAGAACACAATCTGGGTCGTATGCAAAAAGCAATAGCTCAGTCTCATGAGATTGATCTGTGAGACAGAGCGAAAGGTATTGAGACTAAGCGTTTGCCATGAGCAAAAGCTCGAACTGGTATGCAAAACCTTTGTCTCAGTTCGTTGTCTCAGTCTCTGCCAAGATAACTCCAGCAAATCTTAAAAAAAAACAACGGGTTGGGGTCAGTTTCAAAGGAAATAATGGAAAATAGGGACATCCTATATAAAACCGGGACTACTCTATTTTACATAAGGAAAAAATTCAAAATCATTCTCTTTTTTTCTTTTTTAATGTGGAAATCTATAGTTGCAAATATCTGCGTAGTTATTTTGATAATGATATCGATATTCAAAAAATTGGTACTTGGTTTGAAAATACTACTTAAACTTATATTCATGGTCAGAAAACGCTGTCAAAAACAAAATATTCGCCCGAATTTTGATCTATAAAAATTGATAGATGATTTATGGAAAGTGCTTCTATTTTTGAAATCAGAAGTGGAAAGGGTTCAAAATGGGGAAAAATTGGGGAAGAAGCGAAAAACAATCATCAGAAACAAACAAAACAATCGAATAATAAAAAAAAGAATGTATTTAAGTCACACTGGTTATCTCAAAAGAATGTCAAAGAACTTAATTTTGTATTAATTAATAAATACGTTTTGGTTTTCCGGTTTGGGTTTCGCTTATATTTCTGTTATTTTTGATGAATATACCAACATAGAATAGATTTAAATAAATTCCTAATTCAGTTAACATAAAAAATCTTTTTTTTTTTATATTTTCCTAATTACAGAAGTTGCAATGAATTAAATACAGAATTTTGCATTTCCAGAATTTTGAGAAACAGAAAAAAAAACCAATTTTAATCATATCGACAGACTTTTTGAGAGATTTACAGAATTTTTGAATAGAATTATAGAATACAGAATTACTTATTTTCCCTCCATGGATTTCCTCTCTGTTTGACAAAAAGTGGGCAGTTATTCAATTCATTTGTACCGGATTAAATCTATAAATACTTTTCAAGCCCCGATTGTGTGCAGTGGCACCGAGAACGTCCAAATACGCACCCATTTGACCTAATGAGACAACGAATTTCTAGTCTCGACTTCTTATGAGCTTTACCTCATTGTTGTGAGACACTGCCATGTTTTTTGCATACGAGAAATCAAAACATGAGATCTGTCTCATTCGTTTAGCAAACGCTCAGTCTCTGAGATCTGTCTCATTTTCTTTTTGCATACGAACCCGAGCTAGAGCTATAGAAAGTGAGATTTGAGACTGAGCGAAAGCATTTTGCATACCACCCTATGTGTCACCCTGGTACTCGAGCTACTGTCGAAGCGATGCGTAGCAAATTTATCTGGCCTACTCTCAATAAGGATGTTCGAGCTTGGGAAAAAAGTTGCATACGTTGCCAACGTTCAAAGGTCAGCAGACATGCACGTACTCAGTTCGGTTGGTCAGTTTTGGTTGGTTATCCACACTTAGATATCGTCGGAGCGCTACCCACTTCCGAAAACTGGACTTACTGCCTGACGTTAATTGATAGATAGATACTTCCGCTGACCAGGGGCTATTCCTCTCGCCGACATATATGCGGAGACCGTTGTCGATGTGAATTCCCGGGAGTGGATTCTGAGCTTCGGAGTGCCTTCTACGATCATCACAGATCAGGGCCGACAGTTCGAGTCGAGGTTGTTCGGGGAGATAGGCAAGTTGTTAGGGTTCAAGAGGAACCGCACTACCACTTATCACCCACAGGCCAACGGAATGGTGGAATTTTGGCACAGGTCGCTAAAGGCGGCCATAATATGTTAACAAAGTCACCAATGGCCGAAAAGCTTTAACTGAATTCTTCTATAGGCCTTCGAACAGCACTTCGGGAAGAGTTACAAACCTCGTTCGCGGAGTTGATCTATGGCAAGTGTATGAGGCTGGCCCATGTATTCTTGCAATCCAGCACGGTCGTACTGCAAACTGACTTCGTCCCGCTTTCAACAATGCGACGCAAAAGCCTTTCATGTTCAAAGATTTTAGCCTCTTCCGAGTACGTTTTCGTACGCAACGACAAGGT
The DNA here is from genome assembly GCA_955612985.1 of Cheilosia scutellata. NCBI lineage: Eukaryota > Metazoa > Arthropoda > Insecta > Diptera > Syrphidae > Cheilosia > Cheilosia scutellata. Next base: position 85,890,739 of record OY015313.1, read on the forward strand.
TCGTGCATCTCTGCAGCAGCCATACGAATACGACGGAGCCTTCAAGGCTCAATTGCTCAATTGCCTTCTCAGAAAAAAAGCAATTGGCAAGCGTTTGGACTTTGATAGAGATGCCAAAATAAGATATGATTCTATATAACTCGTCTTTATGAATGCTGTCAGTGGCCTTAAAATTGATAAGCGCCAGAACAAATCTCAGGACCCTCACAGACTGAAAATAGCGACGACACGAACAAACGAAAACCCTTGGAGAATTGATCACAGTGTCTGATAAGTGATAACCTATAACGATCTTACCATAATTAAAGCAAGCTTCTGGGCAGTAAACACCCTCTGACAGTTTAATGTGTTTCCCCAACAAGTCTTAAAATAAAAAAACTCTCCAACCTGTGTGCTTCTTTAATTTTTAAACTGTTTTAGTTGTTTCCAACTGATGCTCATTAAAACGACTACTATACAAGTTTTTAATTACCTTTCTAAAAATAAATTAATTTTCTACCTCCGTCATTCACGTTTAAGTACACTAAACTTCAGAACTTTAGTAGTGTTTATATTCCACTCTCTCTGATGTAGAACTACTTCCACAAAGTTGAAAAAAATTAATCCAAATCCAAACGAAACCGTAAACAGTTCGCCATGACGTAACTCCCATTTAAAATAAAGTCACGATAAATACAGGACAAAAAAAAATACCCTTTTGCAGAATAAAATAAAAAAAAGGGCAACAACTAATGGTTCCATAAAATCATAAGCCGGCTAAAGTTTAGAACGCAACCGACTAATGAAGAAAATCCCTTAAGGATAAAGGCGGACACAAATGTGCACACTACAACTTAAGACGATAAAAATATTAACAACGGATTCCAAACTCTTTTCGTCCTCAGGGCAGCGAAACTACAACAGGACTCTTATTATTAGAGAAGAATGGAAATGGCAAAAATAAAAAAAAATAAAAAAATACCCATGATAGGAGGACGTGGGAAAGAGGAAATGAGTCTTGGACATATGCCACGCAGTGCAGTAACTGACGTGCATCTCGTCAAAATGACCTAACCTAACCACTAAAACCCTTGGTTGGCTATGAAGCTCTTGCGGCGAGAAGGATACCGTTCATATCTAGAGGTTACTGGCCATATACATAAATGCCATTGTTTTGGGATGAGTTTTCCTATATTATTTGCTTATACGGGTGTACTTGGTGTGGCTTGGCGGTCTTGCATGCATTTTGATGATGATGGCGACGACGACGATGTTGTGTATAGTTAAGTGGATTTTGTGGCAATAAGGAGGGTTTTGTGGTCATTATGTGTAAGAAGGGAATCTAATAACATTGGTGTTGCTTATTAACTGGGAAATATTTAAATGGGCGTTGCTGCTAGAACTTCGGGGGTTAAATTATGAGAATAATTAAAGGTTAGATACATAGGTACATATTCTGTTTTGGATTTTTCTCTATAATGAAGACGGAGAGGGACTTTTTATTTGAAGAATGGCCACCCTTGGTCATTCGTCGCAGTTAGGGAGAAACATTTTTTTTTGTCTGAACGAAAGACGAATCCTTTAGTTGGATTGAAATATTTAGTAAATGCCGGGTTCTACTATGTCGCCAATATAACTGCTGTGCTAATTATTACAGTGATCGCTATAAAGACTGTTGAAAGGGAAGGAAGATAACCAATTCAGAAGAAAGGCGAAGAAATAGGTAGATACCGTATAGAAAGAAGAGTCTCACCGTTCAAGGAGATCGAATTATCTTGTTATCGAAACAGTATCTATATTGAGGTTGTAAAAGAAAGCCGTGCAGCATTAAAACTGGAACGTAGGCTCTTCAAAATAGCTAAGGAAACTTAGTCGTCAAGACGAAGCGAATAGCAGATTCATTAAGACAGGTGCCATTAAGCAACTGCTAAATGGTCGCATTATGTATAGAGATAGAGAGAAAGTATAATTGGGCTAGAAAACCACTCAATGAGGAACGAGGTCCACCACTTAAATTATAAGAGTTTGGCTGGACTGCAAAAAGAGCTTAGAAAAAACTCTTCCGCTCTGATGGGTTTTCTGCGAAGCTCCTCAAAAATAAAATATGTTGGTACGGACAAGTGTGGATGCACAAATGCATGCCCGAATATTGGACTATCAGCGATCATCTCAGATATAAAACAGTTTTCTGATCCTGACTGATTGGTAATTTGTGATCAACTGTAAGAGGAAGCTGTTATTTTGAAACAAATTTTCTTTTATGGTTAAAGTGAGCACTTTAGGGATTTGGTGAAACTCGAACTCAAAAAGGGACAAAAGGATGGCCAACCTTTGAATGGGAAAAATCTTACTTTTCATCCGATCGTTTTCAAACTTGGTTTTTGTACTCTATATGTATATAAGAAATAAAGAAAATCCATTTCCCCGATTTTAGGAATATTGCTTGGAGCCCGAGTTATTTGCGACGGGAAAGGGAAAATTCAGTTTGTATGGGGATATTTTTTTTTCATCCTATCGAGCGCGTAGCAAAGCACATAGAAACTTCTGTCGGTAACGAGAAGGTAGCTTCAAATTAATGCTAGTTACTTACTTAATTAAGGTGGCCTCAATCAACAAGCGTCTCCAGCCTGCACGATCTTTGGCCAGCTGTCTCCACTTTCTCACGATAAGTTGTTTAAGGTCCCCCACTTCGCGGTCTTATTCTACTTTGCCAACCTTCGGGTGTGAATTCGAAGATCTTTCGGACCGGAGCATTCGCGTCTATTCGCTCTACATGATCCAGCTACCTCAGTCGTATGGACCTTCACTCTTCTGGCTAGGTCGATGTCGCTGTATAGCCCGTTCAACGCTACTCAATAGCTTTCTTAGCCCAAAGAAACAGCGATTAGCAAGAGTTATTGTTCGTTTAATCTCAGCGCTAGTATCATTGCCTGAGTTCATAGCGGAGTCTTGGTAGACAAAATCCTTAACCATCTCCAGGTTATATCCGTCTATAGTGACATTCTGTCCGAGACTTCGGTATTGGGCGTTCTTTCTTGATGACAGCATATACTTTGTCTTGCCCTCATTGACCGCCAAATCCATCTTCGCCGCCTCCGTCTCAATACTCACGAACGCGCCAGTGACATCCAGCTACGTTCTGCCGATTATGTCGATGTCGACGGCGGAGGCGAGTAGACCTTCTTATATATTTTAACCTATCAACCAGCTTTCTGCTTCATACAGAGCTACTGAGCTATACAGACCAAAATCTTGGTGGTGGGTGCACATCTAAAGCATGTTCCCATGAACAGACACAGTGTAGTTTTCTCTGAGTAACGAAAGAGAAGCATGCGATGTGCTGTGCATATTATGTCAGTGTAATCAACGGCTGCCATGTTTGTCTAAAGAAGTTCGCAGATGGCTGAACCTTGTCTGATATTATGATCAGTTTAATTTCAATGATTATTAGTATAGGTAAGTAAACTAATCAGACCCTAAATGTCATGCCGGGAATGAAGTTGCAGGCACAGCTAGTATTACTATATATAAAAACTATTGAAATATATCCTACTGTAAGAATATGTCTTAAATATATATAGACCAAATTTTCACATTGCCTAAGGAAAAGATTATGGAATTTTAAGACGAAACTTAAAGACCCTTATGATAGCACTAGAGACGGTATACCTACTATTTTTGGAGCAGATATTGCGGAGGGCAGGTGTCAACACGGAAGACACTTTCTTCAACAACTATTCGTCCTTTGGCTGAGGTAGGTTTTGGGGAATATGTCGATAACATCCTATGCTCCAAGTTTGACCAATATAAACTAGATTGCTGAGAAATGTCTAAACTTTAAAACCACTTTCGTTTTAATGACCAAATGACCAAATGACCAATAAAATAAGTCGCAAACATTACGTAGCCTTGGTCTGACAAGTAGAAATAATGCGTCCGTCATTAACTCTGTAAAGGACTCATGTAGATCTAACATTAAAGAAAATTGCATTTGCCAGAACCAAATCTCTGTCATGCCTACAAAATTCCACATAACAGTACATTCCATACGAAATTGCAATTTGCACGTCGCAGCCCTCATTTAAATATAAATTTCATCATCAAAACATTCTGTTCCTGATCCATCAATAATAATCGAAAGATATTATCGAAGGAGCAATGCAACATACACCACACTCTGACATCTGTCAATCATGCCGCCTTCGCCGCCAGCGAACATACAATCCATGTAGATTGCGTATGATATGCTGTCGCCTCCTGCAATTACAGTATGCATCGTACATGAGCCCCAATTCGATGCACACCATGCTGTGACGATACGATACGAACCACCCTAAGGACGAAACGTGATCTGGAAAAGGAAGCGCAATGACTGCGGCTATATACATCACTGATGCGTCCCACTGACAAGTCATTCACTGATGGACACATTCTTTCATCCGAATATACATTAAGCCTCACCACTCACCATTTCATTTGTTTTCCTTTATTTTTGAAGCACACATTTGAGTGCATAAATCAAAGAATTTGACAACTCGTTTGGCACTTTCTGTTCGCGCTCTTTCACTGACAGTACATATGGCGGCCGCCCGTAATGCAGCAGACTGTCCATCTAAATGACCAGTCCAGTCCGTTCTGCATAATAATTCTCGTTTGTATGCATCGCGCGTGTACCACTTTAAACAATAAATTAGTTTAAGGCCATAAATTGACTTTCGAGAGCGATTCCCCATTTCTTGCCACAGGATAATCCGATGACGGAATACTATTGAGGACGGTTTTCGGAGATTCAATGCTGATTCAGTCAACGATTAGTCAGTCGGGGTAGTGCGTGGTGTGTTGTGATGTAATCCATGCGCAAAAATTGACCAATTTGCATAATAATGCCGTTCCAGGATAATATGGCGGCCGTAATTTTTAATTTAAAATTTATTTCCCCATCCCTCCCGTGTATCCTTAATGTCATCATTAAAATCCGATTTAGCCATTTACGGTCAATGCGGGAATTATATGATTTCAGTAAAATTAGTTATTTGATTTCAGTGAAGTTCTAGTCACGAATAAATTTTATTTTTCTAATTCCTTAGTTTTTTAAAATAATATTTAACAAGTAATATATTATATATAATATTTAACAAGTATTTAATTTGGTAGATAGTCCATGTATGTATTTATATGTTAGGTTATGATAACAGCAACTTAGCGGATAACAATAGCCTGGCTGCCCAATTGCTTGCAGGTCGAATTTGGGTGCATGATATTCGACATGTAACTCTTCCCCCCTAAGAGCGAACTTAAGAAGTTGGTGTGGTTCAAGTTCATAGTTCGTGACTGATGGTTAGCGTGGGGCAATGAAGGCGATTTTGTGGTTCTGCACCTTTAAGTCGTCGATATGTGTTATAAGCTTGCTCAAAGTCTCACCATGTATCTATCCATCGGTTTAAGGTAGCGGTTTTTTTTTTGGGATGTGGATTATGGATTATGTTCAAAAGCTCAAGAAACAAAGTAAACTTTTTTTTAATATATTAACTTAACATTTCATTTAATCAAACAATTTTTTTCAATCAATTATTCAGCATCCATTTCAAAATTAGCTTTGTAAAATGGTAAGTATAATGTATTAATTAATATATTTCAATTAAAATCCACTTTTTGATTATGGATCCAATTAGACTGAAGCGAGGCAAAACAATCCCACAATTCACTATATTTTACTATCTAATCGTGGGTTTTTTCCTTATTTTTTGTTTATGGACTTTCCTTTTTTTAGTGTCCACTGTTATTTTATAATTCTTAACTACCTTATGTTCATTAAATCTAGGGGCCAGCTTGTTTCTTCTGTCGTCCGATTCATAAATAATGTCATTTTGTGTGTAGTCAGGTGGATCAATACGTCTCTCGTTACGTTTGTCAATAATATTTTGTTTATGACTTAAGCTGCGCTTATGAACTAATTTTGATAATGCGGTATAGTCTTTAATGTGTTGAAGTAAATAGTCTTGCTCGGTTTTCGGGGTCTCTTTTATAGATAATGGGCTAGGTTTGTTTATATGTCCGTTTAACAATTCGAAGGGCGATAGTTTAGTTGTAGAGTGAATACTATTGTTATAGGTGATGACAGCTTCATCAACAATTTCACTAATTGGTTTACTATTGTTTTGTGCTTTTATTATTCGAATCAGTTCAGTTAGTGTTGAGTGGAATCTCTCCACTGGAGAATTTCCATTGGAACTTTTCGCACATATTGTATGTAATCGAATGTCATAGATATCTAAAAATTCTTTGAAAATAGATGAAAGAAATTCACTACCATTGTCTGATATTATCAATTTAGGTACCCCATGTTGGGAGAAAAAGTGCTTTAGTGACCTGATTAAATTTATGCTGTTCCTAGCGGATATCAAATAAACACTTGCAAACTTGGTGAATTTATCAATAATAGTGAAAAAGTTTTGTTTATGTATAGAATATATGTCTACATGGATTATTTCCAAGGGTCGAGAAGGTGTTTCGCTAATTTCAAATTTAAATTTTTCTCTCTTTCTATCATATTTATATCTTTGACAAATGTCACAATTATTAATGATACGGATTATGGTGTTCTTCATGTTAGGGAAGTAGGAAGATCTTTTTAAATGTTCTAAAGTTTCGTTGATGCCTCTGTGATTTGAGGTCTTATGATATTCTCGCACAAGTTTTTCTTGTTCGTCAATCCCGACTATATCATTTAATAAAACATTACACCTGACTAATTTTGTATGGTTAGAATTGCTGAAATATTTCGAGTACACAAATTGCACAGTTTTAAATGTAGTATCATCCGTAAGTATAGCAGATGTTCTTTTTGTGTTTAAATAGTTTTTAAAAATACTGATCATAACTGATTCATTGTTTAGATTATCATTTTCGATTATAATTCTTTTCTTTCTTTTAAATAAAATGGTTAATGTTGGATTAAGTGTGTGTTTGTTTGTATTTGTCTTCAGAATAATCTGATTAGAGAATTCGTTCAGGGGCCGTTCAGATATCGGTATGCCGTCATCCATATTTTCTAATCCAGAATGTATAGTAGACAAAATGTCTTGTTCATCAAGGTTATTTTGGATAGAAATTCTGTCTAAATCTTCTATAGCTATTATATCGTTACTATTCAATTCTATCCTGGACAATGCATCAGCGTTTAAGTTTTGTTTCCCCTTTTTGTAAGTAACATAAAAGTTAAATTCCTCCAACTTAAGTTTCCAACGAATTAACTTAGAGTTAGGTTCTTTTAGGGAAAATAGCCAAAGAAGTGGCTTATGGTCCGTAATTATTTGAAATCTACGGCCGAAGAGATAAGGGCGAAAGTATTTGGTGGCCCAAACAATTGCCAACAATTCTTTCTCTATCGTGCTATAGTTTTCTTCACTTTTGGATAATGTGCGGCTTGCATATGAAATTGGCTTATCTGAACCTATAGGACCTTGCGACAATACTGCACCTAATGCAACGTTACTGGCGTCTGTTGTAAGGTTGAAAGGTTTGTCGAAGTCTGGGTACTGAAGTATAGGATCATTACATAGAAGTGCTTTGCAGGTCTCAAAGCACTTTATATATCTTGCATCCAGAGTAATAGCGTTATTTTTTCGCAGACATTCGGTCATTGGTTTGGTTAGATTTGCAAAATCCTGGATGAATTTACGGTAGTAACCGAGAAGTCCAAGAAACGATTTTATTTGCTTATTGGTCCTAGGTATTGGAAAATTTTTGACTGCGCTTATTTTTTCTGGGTTGGGTTTCACACCTTCTGGTGTTACTAAGTGACCTAAAAATGACACTTGTTTCTGAAGAAAGACGCATTTCTGTAGTTGAACTTTCAGATTAGCAACCTTCAATCTGTTAAATACTGCATCTAAGCTTTGGATGTGCTCTTGTAGTGAAGTGGAGTAAATGATTATATCATCCATGTATACAAGGCATACTTTGCCTTGAAGGTCACGGAGCACATTATCCATCACTCTCTGAAAAGTTGATGGGGCATTTTTCAGACCAAAGGGCATTCGTACGAATTCATAATGCCCGTTGTCGACCGAAAATGCAGTTTTTGGAATGTCCTCGTCTTTTATCTGAATTTGATGGAACCCAGACGCGAGATCCAATGTTGTAAAATAAATGCATCTACCTAGTTTATCCAAAATATCGTTTATGTTGGGAAGTGGATATCTATCGTCCACTGTTTTTTCGTTTAGTTTGCGGTAGTCAATCACTAACCGCCATTTTTGCACTCCATTAATATCTTTTTTCTTGGGAACTATCCATATTGGAAAGGACCAAGGAGAAAAACTAGGTCGAATAATGCCTTGATCGAGCATTTCGGTAATCTGCCTTTGAATTTCCTCCTTGTGTATGAATGGATAGCGATATGACTTTGAATGGATAGGTATATTGTCTTTAGTTTTAATTGCATGTTTAATCTGATTTGAGAACGTTAAGTCCTGTCCTTCTTTAAAGAAGATATCCTCATATTTGTTACACAATTTATAAATAGCTCCTTTTTCTTCGCAATTTAGATGGCTGGTTGTTATTAAGTCGGAGATCCTAGCATTTTTCATAGTTTCGTTATTATTAATAGAGAGACTATTAATTTCTATATAATCGTCTGGTGAAAAAGGTTGCACTCTAATCGGTTGCTCTATAAAAAAAGTCTGAGGATAATCAGAAGTATTTATAACTTCAACGGATGAGTACCAGTTACTTGCTTTGTATATACCTTCAGGTATACTTAAGTTTTTTTTTATTGTTTTTGGCAGTATGTAGATGCTACCAGATTCCACATCAACAGGAAGATAGCTCACTATTTTACTTAGCCCTGGTACTGTATAAATCTTAGATCTGAAATTTGGTTTAAATCTTAACGGGATTTGCACATTTTCCGTTTCTAATAATGAATTTGGTATATCTATTTTCATTGCAAGTAATTTCATGATGTCAGTTCCAATTAATCCGTCGAAATAATTATGAAATTTAAATACTATAAATGGTAACGTTTTTTTAGTTTTAAATTCTGATAGACCTTTCAAGTTTAACTGTTTATCAACTATTTGCGTATCAAAAATAGTTTTTATTTCTAAGGGCTCTATAGAAACAGTTTGTACCTTTTTTACAATACCTGGGTTAATGAACGATTTATTACTGCCCGTGTCTATAAGAAATTTAAGATCTGTATTGTTTATACTTCGGACATTAATATATGGTAGGGGAAACGAATCATGGTTGTTTATTTCTATGTACCCGATTGGTTGTCCGAGGCTTGAATGGGAAAATTTCTATCATCCACATTGCCTAAATATGCTTGGCGTGATGTACTTGGTACACATTCGTTTTGGTAACAGTTTTCAGACCTGTTGACCTCAACATTATATAGTTGCTCCTGCCTATTGAATGAAGAAGATCTATTTGTATTTCCACTATATGTGTCCATTGGTTCTGGAGTTGTATGTCTATATTCGGGATATCGGTTTTGACCGGAGTTATTATTTTGTCTAAAATTGTTATTTTGCCTTATATTATTGTTATTATCTTGTCTCGGATTGTTATTTTGCCTTATATTGTTGTTCTGCTTGTAGTTCCTAGTTTGGTTAGAATTTCCATCTTGTATAAAATCGGTATTTTGTCTGTAATTATTTTGTCTATAATAATTGTTGCTTTGCCTAGGGTTATTATTGAAACCAGAATTGTAAAATTGTCTAGTATATTGTTGTTGATGTTGTGGAATATGGTTTGGATTAATATCATTTTGATATTGATATGACCGTCTATTATTGTTACTTCTGTTTTGGGGATTTTGTTGTCTGTTTTGAGAGTTTTGTAAATAGTTGTAATTTTGTTCCTGCTGGCAAAAATTAAATGCGTCCGTTAGTTTGGTCGGTCGCATTGCCCTAATTGTAGATCCTAACGGTTCTCTTAGGCCGGACAAAAAGGTACTTAGACACATTTCTTGATACAAAGATCGCTTTGCTTCAACAACAGTTGAATTTCCTTCATGCACTTTCACGTGGTTGATCATTGCAGAAAGAAGTTCAATTATTTTGGAATAAAAAGTTTCTACCGACGATTGATTTTGCTTGAGCTGGTGCAAATCTCTAATGAGACTTGTCTCATTCCTCTTATCCGCGTAGTGAACTATAAGATTGCCCTTAATCTCGTCCCAGTCTATGGGAGTTCCATACATATTAAGAGCCTCGTTGGCTTGCCCTACGACCTTATTTCGAATTGCTCTTATTATGACTTTTTTGTAATTTGAGTTTTGATTAATTTGAGGTATGAGGCTTAAAATTTCCTCAACATTATTGATAAAATCAAAAAGTGATCTTGGATTGCCATCAAACGTTGGAACATCTTTAATTGCATCCGGGATTCGGAGAGAATTAAAGATGTCCATAGCAACTGCTGCGTTTGGAAACATAATTTCAGGCAAGGATTGAGTTATATAAGCCGCAATAGATTCAGAATAATTGATTGGGTGATCTACTTCCTTTTTTCGATTAATTTTTTCCTTTATCCAACTTGGAGTCAAAATGCAAACTTTTAATTTATTTTTTCGAGCTTTTGATTTAAGGATAGGAGACATAGGAGACCGATGGAAGATACATAAATGAAATTTGAACTTACTTTGCCACAATGACTAGCTTTCTGGTTGTTTTGATCTTGATTTTAGTTTTGATCTTGATTTTAAGAAAATCCTTCAATGACTAGCTTTCAGGTTGTTTTGATCTTGAAAATCCTTCGCCCCGGTCGGAGTGTGCAGGTTCTTATATCCAGGTTTTCGTTGTAGCTACTAATGATTCACTAATTGATGACTGGTATAAATTTGTTCCGTCGACTGCGCCAATTATATGATTTCAGTAAAATTAGTTATTTGATTTCAGTGAAGTTCTAGTCACGAATAAATTTTATTTTTCTAATTCCTTAGTTTTTTAAAATAATATTTAACAAGTAATATATTATATATAATATTTAACAAGTATTTAATTTGGTAGATAGTCCATGTATGTATTTATATGTTAGGTTATGATAACAGCAACTTAGCGGATAACAATAGCCTGGCTGCCCAATTGCTTGCAGGTCGAATTTGGGTGCATGATATTCGACATGTAACTCGGGCATTAGTCATTTTTATTATGTTTGGCTAAGAGCCCTTTTGTTCCAATGAGCGTTGTTGGGCTGGCCGGCCGTTTTGCTGGGGGTGGAGATTAATGTGTATGGTATGGTGGTGGTCGGGTGCGCTATCGTGCGGTCCTGCACAGAATTTTCTGTTCGGCAAAGTTCCGCCGAATTGGAGTAAACAAATTTATCGCTTCGGATTTGGACCGGCATGACGGTTCTTAAGAACTTGTAATCTAATTTGTGCGTTTATGGAAATATCCCGATTTGGTGGGCGAGAGATTAATTGGATTGTTGTGGGCACTTTTTAAATACTTTTGGACAGTTGAAAAGGATTTACATTCCCGATGGGCTTATACCAAGACCATAATTTGGAACTTTTTCGACAGACTAAGCAAATAATTTACACTTAAGTATTTATACTTGTTATAGGAACAATTTGTGGGGCGTTGCGGCTGATATATAAATTGAGATAAGTTCATATAGTGGGGGTTTTTGCTGGTCCAAATTAATGTCCTGGCCCTGAGATTGTGTTGATTTTTTTAATTTTTACTTGTTATACGTAAAATTTAGAGTTCCCAAACTTTTTCATATACTGCGACTCCTTATACACTTATACAGGTTATAATATTTTACTGTCGCCCTTCTAAATGCACAATATTACTGAAGATTCAATAAAGGGTCTTATGAGGACGGGTCGATGTTGAAATGGCTTAGGGCAATTTTACTTGTTAACATAGCCAATTATCCAAAAATGTGCCTCGTCGCTAAAGATGATTTTTTGGCCAAAAGTGGCGTCCACAGGATAAGGTTTCCGTTAAGGTTCCCCAGGGCGATGGGCCCCATATGGTGCCTAGTCCAATGTGATGAACTCACACCCTACTCAACCTAACCTAACCTAACCTAGCGAACAAAGCCCAGTTAGCGAACAAATATGGCATTGAATATGTTCATTAATTTTCCTCCTGGATCAGTTGATTCTTATACGAGAGTAGCCCCAAGTGCTACAAGTTCTGAAAGTTGCAAAGGTAGACTTCTTGTGAATGACGAGGAATTAATTGCCTCGGGTTCTGCTGTAAACTTTCACGGAACGCAAGTCAAGTCTGGATGGATAATTAGCCTCGACCTCGATCTTGGCATTCGTTTAAAGAGAAATGTAATGCTACCTACCTATACGTATGTTGACTGTTGAACGTTTTCTTTGTTCGGAAAATGAGAGAAATATAATTTCAAAGCGAGCTCAGCGCGTCGTCGCGACGAACAGTTAAGCTGCTAGTACACGGCATGTAGCAAGCCACATTATACGTAGTTATGTAGCACTGACGTCATTTTTACGTCAGCGCATGGTCCCAATGGATACATGCCATTGCCATGTACAAGCTCTCTTTGTGCACTCTCTGTGGATGTGGACGTCAGAGCTACTTACGTCTATGTGTACTAGCACCTTAAGGGATCCCCCGGCGTAGAAGTTATATGTGTCGATATGGAGTGTATAGGCTATGGTCCCTTTCGACGGGTCGACGCCTTGTCGGGGCGGAAGGGCTTGTAGTAAGTCTACGAGACATATGGGAGGCGCAAACAACAGAGGGATGGTCGAAAGGTCACCCCCTCTGAGTGAGTTGTAGCAAATCAGTTGTCTCTAGACCGAAACTAAGATCACCCCACCTTTAGTTAAGGTGTCCGGGGAGTAAACCCCAGGAAAAATCCCACTTAAGCCAAGGTGTTGAGGCACCCGTGCCGATGGCTGCATGATCAGCAGGTGGTTAAAAATGCAGATCGCTAACGGTCCCCTCCGATGCCCAGGCAAGGTCGGTTGTATTCAGTGCCTTGTCCCGGTATGTCGGCTCTGCCGGGATCGACAGTTCTTCCGGACATACTCGTGGGAACAAAATAGATCCAAAAGAAAAAAACAAAAAGGATGAAGGGAGAGAGGGTGCGATAAGTACCGAGAGTGAGACTGTGGCCGACACAATACTCGTGGAGCCATACGACCTCACAAAAATACAAGAGGCTCTGGAAGCCGGAACATCCGATGAGGAGATCTCAAAAGAGGAAGAGGAGAAGCTTTTGGCTGAACCCTCGGACGAGAGACCCCGAAAAGAGAAAGCGAAGGAGAAGAAGGTATCCCCAGGTCTGCTGAGGAAACGGGAGTACCTTAAGGCCAAACACATCTATGGCATCCTCGTCGCTAAAGAGAAAAGCTCCCTTACTGAGAAGGAGCGAGCCTCCCTGGAATGGGCCAGGGACACCATAGCTAAAGACGCTCTTACGAGGCCTGAGCCGATAAGACCGTCAGCAGCCAAGGTGAACAAGAGAGTTGGCTCAAAAGACAAAGCCGACGGCGCAAAACGGCCGAGGGACGATGCCGCTAAGACAGACCCCAAAGCCCATTGCAGCCATCCAGTGAAGGGGGACACTAAGACGAAACAGCGGGTGACTGACGATAAGCCGGGCCCGGGTGGACTCCGAAGGAAACCCGCCACTGAGGGGCACAAGAACGAGCTAGCCGCGAAGAGGTTGAGGTCGCCAGAGGACGCCCCAACGCTCCGAAGAAGGCCAAGCGGAACGAAGCGAGCACGGGAAGCCCCAAAAGGACACCCGCGCGGGGAACCGGCCCAAGCGGGAAGTACAGCGAGGTGACTAAGAATCCGCTGCAGCTAGCTGTGGTGGACTCTAAGAAACCAAGCGGTCAGTACTCTGTAGAATGTGGCAAGATAATTGAGAACACGCTAGGTGTGGCGATTATCTCCCACATTCGAGAAAAGACAGGTGCAAAGATTCCCGCATATGGAAAAATGAGATGGTCCAAAGGCATCACTTACATCGATTGCAAGGACCAGGTGTCGAACGATTTTGCTAGGACGGTACTAAACGGTGCACAACTGTGGGAGGGAGCACTGCTTACAGCTGTACCCACAGAGGAAGTGCCCAAAAAGTCCAAGGGCAGAATTTCCATCCCCGAAATAGGGGTCAAGAAAGAGGAGATCCTGAGCATTCTGCAGGCACAGAATCCCCAGATCCCGATGAGGGATTGGGAAATCGTGACCGAGGAGGAACCAAAGAATGGTGCGAGAGGGTACATCATACTTTTCGATGAACCACCTGCAACATTGAAAAAGGAGATGCAGATGCCGCTATCATTTGCAGCGAGCGAGGTGACCCTCAAGCTCCTAAAGCGGACTGCAGATAACCCAAAGGCGACTGAGACGATGGAGGTGACGGCTACGACCAGTAATGCGAGTAGTGCAAATAAACCTACACCACAGTAAGGCCGCCTCAGGCAACTTGAAGCTTCTCCTCGAGAAGGAGCAGCTGGACCTGGCCCTAATCCAAGAACCATGGATTAATAACAATCAGGTGATGGGATTAGGGTCGAAACACTATGATACATTATATGTAGGAAATAAAGGAAAGGTAAGATCGTGTATCATGGCAAAGAAAGAACTTCACGCACTAATACTAATTCATTTCAGCACAGGCGATCTGACGGTGGTGGAGTTAGAGGGCAAGGGCGAGAGCTGCAGAGTGGCGTCGGCGTACATGCCAGACGATGGCGACACACCAGTACCCCCCGAACCGGTAAAGGCGCTTGTAACGGCGTCAGAACAAGGTAAGAAAAACTTAGTCTTAGGCTGTGATGCTAATGCCCATCATACTATTTGGGGTAGCTCTGATATTAACGCTAGAGGTGAGGCTTTGTTTGATTTTCTTCTAAGCACCAATCTGCTCATCTGTAATCGGGGAAATGATCCCACCTTCGTTACGGCGAGCAGAAAGGAAGTCTTGGATGTAACATTTGTATCCCAAAATAATTCTGTCCAAATTGCTAATTGGAGAGTATCCAGCAGAGCGTCGTTATCAGACCACTGCTGGATTCTCTATGAATTACAAATGGCTTGTCAAGGTAGGGAACAGTTCAAGAATCCCAAAAGAGCGAACTGGGAAAAATTTAGCGAGGAAGTGCAGAAACACAGCAACCTCTGTCCGGAAAGAGATCTCACCTCAGTGGAAGAGATCGACGATGCAGTCGAAGCTTTAACAGGGGTGCTCTCTAGATCTTTTGACAAATCATGTCCAAAAAGTAGAACACGAGGGAAGAAGCGCCCCCCCTGGTGGAGCCCCAAGATCGCGGAGCTTCTGCGTAACTCAAGGTCTAGGTGGAACCTCGCCAAAGAGGGACATATTGAATGGTCAGGGAGAGCGTTAAAATCCTGAAAAAAGAGATCAGATTCGCAAAGAAAAACTCATGGAGAACCTTTTGCGAGTCAATTGAATCTACAACAGAAGCGTCTAGGTTAAGAAAAGTCCTCTCAAAGGCCCCGACACCGATGTC
Organism: Cheilosia scutellata; assembly: GCA_955612985.1. NCBI lineage: Eukaryota > Metazoa > Arthropoda > Insecta > Diptera > Syrphidae > Cheilosia > Cheilosia scutellata. Next base: position 85,906,193 of record OY015313.1, read on the forward strand.
TTCGCTAAGAAGAGCAGACGGCAGCTGGACTGAATCACACAAAGAGACGCTGGAAATACTAACGGAAACCCACTTCCCGGGATGCACCGAGGTGTCGGACGGCTACGGCGTAACAACGCCAGGCACAAGGGAGGGAATGGAGTTAGTAACAATCCAAGAGATAATAAATGACAAAAAAATAGCCTGGGCAATAAACACATTTGCCCCGCTGAAAGCACCCGGAATAGATAATATTCGACCCATAATGCTGCAGAAGTCAGAGGAAGCTATAATTCCATGGCTAAGTCGCATCTACACGTGCTGTCTGAGGCTATGTTATGTTCCAAAGGCATGGCGAGAGGTGAGAGTGATATTCATCCCAAAAGCAGGGAAGGCTAGTCACACCACATCCAAGGACTATAGACCAATAAGTCTGTCATCCTTCATGTTGAAAACACTGGAACGACTAATCGATCTATATGTAAGGCAAGTGATCGGCGATAGCTATCTATCAAAATCACAACATGCGTACATGAAGAGCAGATCTGTAGACACGGCGATACACAAGGTAGTATCAGTAGTGGAAGAATCCTTACAACATAAGGATTATACGCTGAGCGCGTTCCTAGACATCGAGGGGGCATTCAATAACATAGAAGCTGACGCAATCCTGCGTAGCTTGAGGAAAGCCCACCTAAATAGCAGCCTATGTAACTGGATTGGACTCATGCTAGGCACACGACGGATAAAGTCACAGCTAGGGGACGTGAGCATTGAACGTAAGGTGAGTAGGGGAACACCACAAGGTGGGGTTCTCTCACCGCTCATCTGGCTCCTCGTAGTAGACGAACTGCTGAAAATACTGGAAAAGGAAGGCTTCATTGTGAGCGCATACGCAGACGATGTAGTAATTCTAGTCCCAGGTAAGTTCACTCCAGTTCTCAGTGAGCGCCTCAGTTACGCACTCTTATTAGTTAGCAACTGGGTAGCGGGACGCGGACTAGGGGTGAACCCATCAAAGACAGAGATCCTGTTGTTTACAAGGAGGAGAGTAATTCCCCCATTTAATCCACCAAGGATGGGTGGGGTGAACCTAACTATATCGAAAACAGCAAGATACCTGGGCATAATCCTGGATTCCAAGCTAAGCTGGAAGGAAAACATAGAGGATCGCATCAAAAAAGCATACGTGGCACTATATGCCTGTAGAAGAGCATTCGGCAACACATGGGGTTTCAGGCCGCACGTGGTACACTGGCTGTATACCGCAATAGTGCGGCCCATCCTAACATATGGTACAATCGTGTGGTGGAAGGCCACAGAGAAAAAATACCATCTCGCAAGCCTCACTAAAGTCCAAAGGGCGGCATGCATTGGGATAACGGGTTCACTACGAACAACACCCACCGCAGCAATGGAGGTGATGCTAAACCTCACCCCTCTGGATATTTACTGTAGCAGTAGAGCGGTCAAAACCGCAATCAGACTAAGAGAGTCTGGAATATGGGTATCCAAATCCTATGGGCACGCGTCCATCGAAGCACAATGGAGCGCGGCGAAGGAGAAGATAACTACAGACTATCTACCACCCACACTCGCTTTTGAAAGGAGATTCACAACCAGAATTCCGGACAGAAGTGAATGGGAGCATAATGCAGTTACAGAAGAAGGGGAGATAGCCCTCTATACCGATGGTTCTAAGATGGATGTTGGTACGGGCGCGGGCATCTTCAGCGAACCACTAAACCTGCGAGAATCATTCCGAATCAGCGATGACTGTAGTGTGTTTCAAGCGGAAATTGCTGCTATAACCTTAGCGGCAAAGGACCTAATGAGAAGACACATCGCCGACAAACAAGTCACTATATACTCTGACAGCCAAGCGGCCATAAAAGCCATGGAGTCAGTCGTGGTGAAGTCGAGGGCAGTAAGTCATTGCAAGAAATACCTGGACGAACTGTCGCAAGCCAACACGGTGACCCTATGCTGGGTACCGGGGCATATGGACATTCCGGGAAATGAAGAGGCGGACGAAACTGCAAGGAACGGGTCGAGGATGCATGCATCAATGGCCCTAAAATCTGTAAAAACTCCGCTAAGCACGCTTGCTAGGAAGATTGACATTGAATCCTTGAGTAGAACAAATCTACGCTGGACCAATCTCAATACCTGCAGGCATGCAAAAGAATTATGGCCAGAAGTGAGCAAAAAGAGATCCAAATTCATGATCGGACTTAGCCGCAAAGATATCCGCATACTCACGGGGGTCATTACTGGACACTGTGCGATAGGGGTACACGCGGAAAGGCTGGGCATACTGCATAATGACTTTTGCAGAAGCTGCAGAGACGTTGAAGAAATAGAATCTGTTCGTCATCTGCTTTGCGAATGCCCAGCCCTTAAAAACAGTAGACAGAGGATTCTCAACAGCTTGTTCTTCGATGAACTAGAGGACCTGGTGGATGTCGATCTAAAGGAACTCCTGAGATTCATACTCAAATCGGGGTGGTTCCAGTAGTTCGACAAACTCCACATAACTTCGGTGCTCCTAGGACAAGCTGGAAATCTGGATACAAGAGCTTGTGAATACCTGTGATTGATACCAAATCTAGGTGACTCAATAAAAGCGGTATATTCTTTGTCTCCAACAGGTATGTAATGGAAGGTTCCCGTGACTGGACACAATGGACCCAACTGATGGTCTACGTGAAGCTGTGGCAGCCGCCACTAGAGCACCCAACTACCTACCTACCTACCTATAGGCTATGGTACTTATTTACCACATGAAAGAAAGCGGTTGGAACAGTTTTCAAATGATAGCCTCAAAGTCGTGAATCAAAATTATGTCACCAGCCCTTAAAACTACTGAAAACAGTTTGAAATTTTAGATTTAAATACATAGTTTCAGCCGGAAGTTTTAGTAGCGGCATTCTGCTATAAACAGTAAATTGACATCCAAGATAAAGGATGGATTGGACCGGACACAAGGATTATGGGAGGCATCTATTAAAGAGAATAACAGAGACAGCGTCGCGTCGTCTGTATTGGATCATCCCATAACCCATAAGTTACAAATAACAGTGTTGCCACTGAAAAAAAGTGAATCCGGTCAAATCTGACCGAATGACCGGATTTTTATTTTCTAAATCCGGTCAAAAAATCCTGTCAACAGTTAAAATGAGAATTTTTGACCTGAAACCCGGTCAAAAATAGAAAATACCTATACCTACCCATACAATTTACGAATTTTTAGGTTCACCTGCGTTTTTTGATTTTTATAAAACGTTTTTATTATATGTGAATCTTGAGTTTGTGAACTTGTTATACCCGGTACCACACTGTGGTGAGGGTATATTCACTTTGTCATTCCATTTGTAACGCCCATAAGGAGGCGTTGTAGGTATGACAAGCTATATATATTATTGATCAGCATCACTTTCTTAGTCGATCTAGCGATGTCCGTCTGTCTGTCCGTCTGTCTGTCCGTCTGTCCGTCTGTCAGTCTGTCCGCACGATTACGGCCGTAATTTAAGAGCTATCAACTTGAAATTTGGTACGTAAGCTTTTATCCACCAAACTGAGGCTAAGTTCGAAGATGAGCAAGATCGGATGAAAACTACTACTAGCTCCCATACCAAAGTATCAGATTTATATAGCTTTTTATGTTAAAAATTAAATTTAAATAGCTACAGTAAAGATAGCAAGTTTAAACTTTGCACATATTGTTTTAATAATATTTAAAAAATTTTGACAAAAAATGAGCTTGGTCGAATAAAAAGTACCCATACCTCCCATACAAAATAATATATAATTTTTGAATACTAAAATATTTTTTTTATTTTACAATAATATAGTACCGGGTATTTGAGCTTCGGCATAGTCGAAGATAATTGTCTTACTGGTTTTTTATTTCGTTTGTTTAAAATTTACTGAAACTAATTTTTCATTATACCTTATATGCCATGTTTTAAGTTCTGAAATACACTTTTAGTGCATGGCCTGGCCATACACGCCTTCCAATGAACGTCGTGTCCAGCGAAACAGGTAGATTTTGAGAGGGTAAAGGAGAAAGGTAGATAGCATAGAAAATGCATAGAAAATCCACTTTCAGAAATAATTCTGGCACGTTCTTTTTCACACCATTGTGCTTTCGATACAAATCTTCATATTTGCGTTGATAGAGTGAGGACGTCAAAAACGGGCGTCCACTTCGGCTTAACTATAGAATTTGTTTGTGGTATCAATTTCACTATTCTTTTACCTGCCAAATTTTATTTCATTGCAATGACGTCTGGTTTTTGTGTGTAGCCAAATCGTTAATGGAAATGAAAGTCATGGGAAGACGTGTATTGCCAGGCCATGTACTAAGGCCGTGTGTCAATTGGGCTAAATAATTATTCTCTGATAATTTTCTGACACTTGAAAAGAGTAGTTCACCAAACTCCAATCTGAGATTTATCGAATTTCACACTTTAATTAATTGAAATTCGTTGTTTAATTTCCTCTTCAAAATTCTAGCAAAAGAAAACGTCAAAAAATTAGTCTATAAGATAATTTATTATCCTGCTCCCGGAGCAGAATTCCATGCGTGATGTTGTAGTCCCATTATTCGCATTAAATTGGCTTATGTTTGAACTTGGGAGCATGTTCGTAATGTATGGCAAAGTTATATTCAAATTATAGAAATCTATCTATATTTATAGTCAGTAGGGCAATTTAATTTTTCCAGTCAAAAAAGGGTTTTCCGGTTAAAAACATTTTTCGTTCCGGTCAAAAAACCGTTATGCCGGATTTCAAAATTTTCTCCGGTCAGAGTAAACAGATTCCGGTCAGATATGACCGGAATCCGGTCAGAATGGCATCACTGCAAATAAGCTGTTCATTCGACGAAAAAAGAGAGAAAACGAGAAAGGCGCAGTTGGGTGGATACATATATAGAAATGTGACTCCAGAAGTGTGGTTCGAAACTTTCACGAAATAGTATGAATAAGGCTTCAAAATCCGAACCCGTAGCTCTAGCATTGTAATAGATTCACACTTCACAGTCGGTGCTGAGAGCTAAGTAGCTAGTAACACTTCATGAATATTAATGATGATCAAGTTCTCATTATAATATAGGGGAGAGTGGGGCACATTTGCAAAATTTTTACTTTATTGGCCTGTAAAGTATTCTCACTTTGAGAAATGCAAATAAACTTTGATTTGGACAAATAACTACGTAAATTTAGCAAAGGCGTATAATCTTATAATTTTTATTTAAAAACGAAGTAAGTCCTTATGTTCAAAGGTACCCCCCATGTGGGGCAGTTTTGATCTAGGCTGGGACACATTTGAATGGCAGTATTTGTAAATTGTAATTGCTTTTGGCAGCTAATAAGCTACTACATGTTTTCTATTTTTTTTTAATAAAATAAATTAACTTTATTTTTTTTTCAATAAAAAAAAAAAAACAAAAACAAATACGACTTACAAAAACAAACTGAAATTCTGAAATTACTGAAATATTTGACAAATGACTGAAGAAACTTTATAAAAACAAAAATGAGTTATTTTATTAACCCAACAGAAATTTTTAAAAATTTGAGAAAAAAATCATCCTCGTTGTTCCCGGAGCTTTGATTGGTGGTGGGGTGGTGGTAGATCAGCTTTTATTTCAATGCCACTTACAAACCACTTGTTCAAAAGTGCCCCGACTATTTTGTTCAAACCTGCTCCAATAGGTCCAGCGACAGAAAAATGTGCGTAAATAATTATATTTTTTATATTTATCGAAAAACGTACCTTTATACGGTTTCAAATGAAGTTGTGACTTTAAAATATGTTTTAAACACAAAGAAAAGCTCACCATAAAATTTGTACACACAAATAGAAAAATTAAAATATGCAATTTAAGCATAAAAATCTCCTTACGCGGCTACTTTCAAGCGCCCGACGACTGAAAGGATACCTATCCGTAAGTCGTTGACGACTAAAGAACAGGGTATTACCAAGTTAAAATTTTGGTTTATGCTTTGAAATATTTTTTAATTGTTGTCTTAGGAAATTAGGAATGCTCAAATGGATCTCTCGTTCAAAGGTGCCCCAGTCCCCCTATAGTTAAAGTCATTCAACATAAATTATAGACAGGAGTTGCGTAAACACTAGCAAAGCGATGTAATGGTTGCCATGTCGTGAAGAAAGGAGATCCACTTTGATTTGCCTCATAGCTACCTGTAGAGGCAAAATTTTAATAATAAATAAGGGGGTTAATGCATTGCGATGTACCTTGAAGAGGTTTATTCCCTATAAACCTTCCCATTCTTATTAATTCTTATTCACTCTAAGAAACTCCATTCAAGACTGGGGTTTGTGAGCATTCTCACTGAACAGACTTTGAAGGGGCAACTTCCGATATGAAAAGTTTCCACACATTTGCAAGGTCCACAGGAAAGTTACACTCTCGGATATTGGTCACACGTTTGCGAAAGGTAGTGCAGTAGAAAACACTTTAAAAGGGAGTCAAAACTGAGACCTGCCGATCAGTAGTCAAATCACTAACCACTGAGCAAATGCTGTGGTTGTGCCCCAGCCAAGTTCTCTAGTAAAGGCACTTCCCCTTTTTACAGGAACAAACTCAGGCTGTTTTTCGACCCCCCTCTAACTTCGGAACCGATTGAGCCAAAACTCAGGACTTCAAAAATCGTAAAAACCGTAACTGACTCACTCACTCACTCACTTAGATGATCATCAAAATTATGAAGCACTTCCGGCCATCCTAGAATCGTGAAATTTGGCAGAATGCTACATCCTGTGGTGCAAACACTGGGAAACGTCTAAAACTTGAGATTTTCCATTCAGGAGGCGTGGTATACGCCCACTTTTGAAAATCGGTTATTATTTATTTGGGCCACTTACGATTGCCGTAGAATGTTGAAATTTAGGACAGCGGTATGACTTGCAGTGTAAAAAATGACAAAAATCGAAAATTGCATATTCTCCCTTCAGGAGGCGTGGCATCCGCCCACTTTTTAAAATCGTTTATTATTTATTTGGGCCACTTACAATTGCCGTAGAATGTTGAAATTTGGTACAGCTGTAGGACTTGCAGTGTACAGAAAGATACAAATCGAAAATTTTATATTCTCCCTTCAGGAGGCGTGGTATCCGCCCACGTTTGAAAATCGGTTATTATTTATTTGGGCCACTTCATTCAGTTGCCGTAGAATGTTGAAATTCGGTACAGCTGTAGGACCTGGCTTTGTACGAAAGGAGAAATTTCAAAAATTAAAAATTGTCCATTTAAGAGGAGTGTCCATTTAGAGGCGTGAACTCTAAAAGTAGTGAAATTACACCAAAAACATAAATGTAAAAATAGAGCCATGTTCTCTTATAAAGAACAGCAAAACTTAGGTGCGTAACTAGTCAGCCACGAAAATTAATGAGATCTAAATGTATGCAAAGTTCTTAGTTTAAGAAGGTTAAATGTTAAAAAAAAATTGGTAGGTTTACTTGGCTCTTTCCTACTGCCAATTTGAAATCGATCTCAACGACTTTACCCGGTGTTGTGAAGTATACTAAATGCGATTTCTGAAAGTCAGTTATATCTGCGGTGCTTATCATTCTTGCAGAGCGGGGCACTGACACCTCTTCAATATCCCCGCAGCTTCTCCATAAATCTTTTTAACGCTATTCCTTCCAGATGATGGACTCCCATGAGATGATTCCTATGACCCAGTGCAGTGGATTTAGTACCTTAAGGCTCTTTGTTTTATTTTTGTCTAATTTCGACAATAGCCATCGAGTGGTGGCACATAGTTCTCCCTAGATAATTGGGTCAAGTTGGTCCCTTTCTCTATCATACCGTCGCTTATGTTGTAGAATTTTCCAATCAATGGAAGTGTGAACGTATCCGTTTTGCTATGATGTCAATTTTCAACCTCATTCTTGCCAAAACCTCCGCCTTTTCGATACCATAAATATTTTCTATATTCGCGAACCCCCACCAGAGTTTAACAGGTGAATAAATACTTTCAGTCTGAGAGCTACTCTTGTGGAAGGACCTTTAAGTCCAGGGGAATAAAGATGATCACAAGCAGATGATAACAACTTCCTTTGCACTTTAAGGAGGTATTTCGTGTAGCTCCTTGTACCAGTTGCTGGTCCACCAGACTAAGAGGATCCATAGGTGATGACAGGTCTTATAATTGCTTTGACATTCAGTGAATATGGTGCGTGGTTGCAATCTGCCCTCTTTCATGCAACAAACTTTATAAAAAATGTTTAACAAAAATTGAAAGTCCTCACTGATGCGCCCACAACATCATCCACATTCCCAAGCCAATCCGCATTAATTTAAATCCTTCACACCCAATTAAGATCTTTTGATGACACTTATGGCCCAACATGACGTCTGTCAGAAAGTCATACTTACCAATGTCAACCATGACCGGCACGAATTTGAATTTTAATGCTCTATGGCCATCCCACATTCGTTGCGCTTCCAATTCTTCGCCAAATATCCTCGCTCGCTGACAACTAACATGAAACATACACATTTGACAGAAGATTAAAACCGTCCGGCAAAAGGAGATAAACCGCTGCCTTATGTAATTTTTTTCTTATTAGACATCTGCCAGAATTGAAATCGATTTCAGTTTTAGGGTCGACGCAGTCGTCTTTTTTTTTTTTTCAAATTCAACATTCCTTTCATTGGATTCGCGTATCCTTTTTTCTCTTAACTAATCTGTATAGATCTGATTTACTTTTTCTCCTTGCTGGTGTGATGTTCCAAATTTTTGATTTATGTATGACTGGATGGCTCAACATCTATTGAAAAGGGTCCAATGCATCCCTTTGGTGCTTCCTTTGGTTTAACGACATCGTAAAGCGTAATACATATATCGGGACGAACAAATTTCAGTGTCCTCTCCTCCCCCGCTGCCGACCATAAACTGCAAAGTCGTTAAAAATATTTCCAATATTGAAAAATGTTATTACACGCGCTTACCAAATGACGGACTCGATGGGATTCTTTTTTATTGACGTCATGCATGACGCTGCCCTTATGCTTACCGGGAATTTTAGGCTTTTAAAGTTCATTTTTACGATGGGTGTTGGCATGATGCGTAGGTATATGCTGTATGCACAAGACAGCCGATTGAAGTTTGGCATTCACATTTTTTTTTTTTTCACTTAAGGTGGAACCTGAGCGATTTCCCGATTGAATGAGTATACACAAAGGGAATTGCATACCATTCGTGATATATGATCTCGCCCCCCCCCGGAATAAGACTTCAAAAGGAAGGCAATTTAGTCAACTGAAGCATGCTTGCAGATTGGTACAGTAAATAAATAATAAGCATGCACACGAGCAGCTTTCTCAATGGCTATTTGTAAATACTTCATGAGTGAGCCTGTGAGTCATGTGAATTCAATTTCGAACTTCCTGAATATCCGTGATGCGTTGTCGTCGTCGTTGTCGCCCGTCTAGGCATGTCCTTGAATGCATATGTAAATTTATCTTCTTTAGTCTCAAGTTATTGCTTATATGACCTACTCAACAACAATATGAAGTGCTACACAGAGAACAGAAGGAGCATCAACCGCCTGGAGGATGGCTCTTCTCTTTGACAAGCATCAGAGACGTCATCGATTTATATGTAGATTGGTGTTGAAAAGCAATGGCATGCAGCCTAGCGGAGGCAAACTGTATCTGCACCAATGCTGCAGGATGCCAGGATATATGAATAAAATTGTATTCATCGATTTTTCGTCGCTCCTATAGGGCTTTTATTGGAATGAGAGGCTACAGGAAATCACATATGAAGGATATATTAGATTTTACATGGCGGAGTGGTAGTGCATTGTGCTTGACATATGTTGCTTAGCTGTGTTGACAGAGTGGATAGGTATTCGATGTATTTTGTAAATCGAATTATAACAAAAGCATGCGAGACGATATATGGTAATTTAGTAGAGAAAGGTGCGGTTGCTCTTGGAAAGGATCAACACTATTATAGAAGACAAGCGAAGAATGTAAATGAATTCCTGTAGCTGGTCTAATCAAGGTATACCTACGATTTGCAACTTACTTACTGTAGATGGTGTTTACAGTTCGGAGTGGAACTACGGAATTAAGCAAAAAGCTTCCCCAGATAGCATGGCTCCTATAGCTAGATGCCACCAGAATAACATGGTTGTATCAAGTTCGATAAACCTCAAGAGCTGTAAAGGGTCCACTAGAACATTCTACACCTAAATAGCTTTGTAATCACTAAATAGGATATTGGAAATTATATGCTAATCACCTACGTTATTTTTTGTGGTACATATTTAACATACTTAATGTTAACTAATTCTATTCTTTTTCTTACCAAATTGAAGCTCATTATTCATAGATGTGTCGAAACAAATAATAATTTCAAAAAATTATTTGCAAAATAGGTAGGTACCTATTTATAAAATTTTTTTTTTACTCATTATTTTATATTATCTAACATTGTCATTAGAATAACATTTGTACTCCATAAAGTAAACATTTCAAATCACGATTTAGACATGTCCGTCTGTCTGTTGAAAATACAATATAGCGTTCAAACGAATCGACCTAGGGCAAGTGTGCAAAAGGGGAACTCAACTTTTTTAAATTATTGAACACCAGAGTCAAAAAAATGTGAAATAAAAATACGTTTCAATAGATACATTGATGCATTTTCTTGTTCAAAATATGTATGTATTAAAATAAAGTAGAGTTTTTGAAAATTTGCAATTGAATATTTTCTTTTATTGAATTTTGACTTAATAAATGCGATAAGCAAGATTTTGTTATGAAAAATGGGGACTGCCCCCCTTAAAGGTGGACATCTGGTAACCCTATACCACGGGGTTCCGGATCCAGGAGTTGGCCACAGAAACACCAAACTTTGGTTAAGGGGCCCAACGCCAAGCGTGGCTCCGTTCTACAGGAAGCGGCCCACCGACCAGCGTGGCTCCGATATGCGGCCCAGCGACAAACGTGGCTCTGATCAGCGTTGCCAACCACTTTTGAGGAAAAAATGCCGAACTTTAAAGAAAAAGATGCCTTTTTCAATAAAATAATGTCTAAAATAATTTTTTTTATGTAAAGTGGAACAATAAATTAAAAATTAAACACAAATATAAAAAAAAACTTAAACTTATCAGAAAAAATCGTAATAGGAACAAAATTCATGACATTTTAGTTTCATAAATAAGTAGGTTCAAAAGTATTGAACACAAAACAAACATAGTTTTAGTCCTCATATCGCCTTGGTCCTTGATATTTTATATTGATTTTTGAAACAAGGATATGTGTGTTTATTTGAATTGCAGATCATAGCAATTTTTGTCTTTGTCGACTTTGTGTACAGAATTCAACTTAAAGTTCTTTAAGAATGGTTAAAAAAAAAATCAGTATGTTGAATCAAAAAAAAAAAAATTAAAAAAATATTTGGAATAAAAAAAGATGTTTTTTTGAAGAAAAACAAGCCTTAAAAGCTTTAGCTACTGAAATAGTGCCTAAAAGGCATGAAAAAGCCTTAGTTGGCATCGCTGCCTCCGATATTAAGCAGGACAGCTAAAAGTGCTGACACTGCTGATTCAAGGCCAGCTCCCCAAAGAAAACTTAGCCACCAAAAATGTATAACACTGACCGAAGTCAATTTCTATGCGGGAGCCTTATCGTTATCTGGTACACTAGACAGGTACTTTCAACACGTCTCCCCGAATGGCAATTTCATTCGGGTACTCATGCAATTCCGTTCAATTAGTCAGTGTGACTTATAAGTGACGAATGAAAATCTCTTATGTCACATAAAAGTGTGACGAACGGGGGGACGTTTCGTTACAATTGCGATACTGTGAAGTCTGTTTGTTGGTGTCTGTGGTCGGTGAATGCCAAATGAAGAGTTTCTCAATCAGGAGCTCTATACGTAGACTCTAAATACTTCAGATGTGCTAAGGCGCCTAGCATCGAAATTTTCCTTTAAGGCTGTTGGCAGCTTATTTATGGCTCTGAATTCAGCCTCAACAAGATAATGGTTAGAAATGGTTTGCCCTTTTTAATAAGTGCACAACACATTAACGATTTGGATTCATTTAGTACCTCGCAACGAGTTTGGCTGACTTGGTTGGCTCTGCGACCATTTGTTAAGTGACAGGTCCTTAACAATGGAAATCTGGTACTACTTATGGGTAGACGATCACCTATCAGCAAGAGAAAGTCAACACAAACCGAATACAATGGCTGATTGATATCCCAGGATACACAAAGGGTAACATGACATAACTGTGTATACATAACATACCTACATAGGTGCACAACTCCGTTAAAACACTTGAGTCATGAAAACACAGAGCAAAATTTAATTCTTGTTAAATTAAAATTCAATTCAGGTGCTTTTTCAATTGAATACGAGTACAACAGAAACATAGGCAACAATGCATGGCACAGCCGAAAAGCAATTGACACTCCTTCCTCTTTCTTCTAAGGATGATTAATAAACACCAAGCACTGTGCATTCGAAAATCTACCCCATTAACGGTGTTATGCGATTTTAAGCGATGTTCAATTAATAATTTTTTTGTTTGATTTTTTTGATTCTTTTGCAGTTATTATTAATTTTTAAAACGATTTTGTTGTTGCAAACATTTTGCGTATTAATAAATTTTTGCAAATAAAAAAAAATAAATTAATTATCTTACGGTTGATTGAGAATTCATATACAAGTTGATCATTCGAAATTTTTGTTTTGCTCTCTTTAGGGGCTTGTGCAGAGCTGTACTTAATGAGGCGTGCTCCTTTTGCGAATCGGTGCTAAGTATTCAATTTTTTAATCATTCTTGGAGTCAATGAGTCGTGCAGTCGCCAAATGAATTTTATTTATTGTGGACATTCAACATGGGTACATGGGAGTTTTGGGCTAGTTTGGAGCTGTTTTAAACATTCCTAGCGAAGTATTAACCTCATTTAGAGGAGTTGAATGAACCTGGCATAGTTGGTTATGGTAGTCACCCGGAAGAAGAAAGCTCACATTACTGGGAATAATGAGATCTATATCATTGGACTTATAATGTCTAACGTTCTTGTCATCATGCCTTGAATCGGCAGATAATAATGTTCCACGTGTAGGTACCATCCTATAGCTCTTACCTGCCAGTGATAAGTATTTCATTGCATTTTCGACAGAAGATGTTTCTTGCCAAATCCAATTACTTGCACATGTAAGCCTCTTCTAAGTGGTAGAAGTCCCTTGGACATTTTTCGAATATTTTTTGAACTGAAACGCGCTTAAAAGTTTGATTTCTGCCGATAGACGGTATATCAGCGCTACAATAAGTGTCAGAACTAGTCTTCTTATATAGGAAAGCACGTAACATGGGTTTTTATAGAAGCTGAATGGATGAGCATTAGGATTAGGAAACCTTTCTCTAACTTCCTTTATATACTTGGACGGAACTCTTCAATAAAAAGAACTCCGTCTGGGAGCTCTACATTTCTATTATAACGATCTAAATGCGATTTAACTAACGTAGGCCAACGAGGTATAATAAAGACACCAGTCAAAGAAGTTAAATATCTGGGACTAAATCTGGACACCAAACTCACCTGATGGAAGGGACACACAGAAGAGATAACTATGAAAGTAACTTGGGCTCTCATGATTTACCGGAGCCTGAATCCTGGGAATGTAACCCGACTATCTCCAAATGGGAAATTAATTAATTGTTTACGCGAATTGGTTTAGGTTTTGACCGTGAAGGTTCGCCAGGGATGCCGATGGGCCCAACATGGCGCCTATAGTCTATTGTGATAAACTCATACCTTACGCAACCTATATCCTAACCTATCCTCAGACGGTTTTATATTGCTAGTATGACATTAATGATCATCTATGTAGCAGTTGCATGGGCAAATAAAAACAAATCTGGCAACCACGAAGAAGAAACTCAATGATGTCCAAAGACTGGCATAAGTCTAGTTTATGCATTACTGTAAGCGCCATTTGATAGATTTGCCAATTTCCGTTTCGCTTTGCACTGTTGAACAACTTTCAGGTTACAGATTTAAGTTTTGACATATTTTTCCTAGACAATTTCCTTTCCTAAATGAAGAGCATTTGTAATGATATTTGGTTTACTCTCAAGAACGTGTCTAGAGAGTATGCTGTATATACAGTGGTGGAAAACTAATTAGAAACAAATAATTTTTTCTGAGGATTTGATTACCGCTGGTTTATTTATCAACAATTTCGATACGACCTTAGTAAAAATAAATAATAGCGTATTAATAGTAATAAAATTGGGAATCAAATAAAGAAATAAAGAAGAAATAGAAACAAATTAAAAAAAAAAAAAAAAAACCAGTAAGACAATTATCTTCGACTATGCCGAAGCTCAAATACCCGGTACTATATTATTGTAAAATAAAAAAAATATTTTAGTATTAAAAAATTATATATTTGTATGGGAGGTGTGGGTACTTTTTATTCGACCAAGCTCATTTTTTGTCAAAAATTTTAAAATATTATTAAAACAATATGTGCAAAGTTTAAACTTGCTATCTTTACTGTAGCTATTTAAATTTAATTTTTAACATAAAAAGCTATATAAATCTGATACTTTTGTATGGGAGCTAGTAGTAGTTTTCATCTGATCTTGCTCATCTTCGAACTTAGCCTCAGTTTGGTGGATAAAAGCTTACGTACCAAATTTCAAGTTGATAGCTCTTAAATTACGGCCGTAATCGTGCGGACAGACGGACAGACGGACAGACAGACGGACATCGCTAGATCGACTAAGAAAGTGATGCTGATCAATAATATATATAGTTTGTCATACCTACAACGCCTCCTTATGGGCGTTACAAATGGAATGACAAAGTGAATATACCCTCACCACGCAGTGTGGTACCGGGTATAAAAAGAGCAGAAGGTATGTTTTTGTGTGGAATTATAATTAGAACCAAAAAATGTAATTATAATTTAAATTCAAAAATAAATATAAAAAATTAAGTTTTTGATTCCAACTCTTAATAGTTATAAAATTTGATTAATATTTTGTGGGATATCCACTATTTGCAATGCCAGCAGCGCACCGGTTTGGTAAGATGGCTACCAACTTTTGACATCTCTTAACGGAGATATTTCTCCAAGCTTGTTCAATGTTTCTGAACAATTCGCGGACGTTTTTCGATGTTTTCGTTCCCAAACTTCTTTCCAGATCAGCCCACAAATTCTCAATTGGATTGAAGTCGGGACTTTGCGCGTGCCATCTCAAAACATCTATTTTTTCTTCCGCGGAAACCAACTCTTCACAAGCCGTGAAGTGAGTTTAGGATCATTGTTTTGTTGGAAAATTTAAGACACTTGCAAATGGTCAAAAGCATATGGCTCCATAACATTTGCTAGTATATCCTTATACACATGCTGAGCTGATCCATTTGTCCAGCAACACGCACAATAGGACCAACACCGCGCCAGGAAAAGGCTCCCCAAACCATCACATTTTCACCACCATGCTTGAACATTTTTATGGTGTACTTGGGGTTGAGTTCCTGATTTTTTGGCACCTTACACATTTCTTTCTATTGGATCCAAACATATTAAATTTGGATTCATCGCACTCCAAAGCACTTTTTTCAGAAAGAGAAGGGTTTAAGTGCATAGCTATTCCTTCGAAAATTCCAACCGACATTTTACATTTTGTTTTGAAACGTGTGGCTTTTTATGTGTGATGCACTCCCGCAGACCTGCTTCTAATAGTCGGTTCCTGACGGTTTTGCATGTGATTTCCGGACTTAGTTGTCCCGATACATTTGACAGAATTTCTTTACTGGTAAGAAAAGGAAAATGAGTCTGTCTTCTTTAGCGGTTGTTTTTCTTGCCCTTTTTTTTCTTTTGGGGTTTTCTATACTATCTGTATCATTGAAAACTTTTATTGCGCCATAGATCATCTTTTTGGAGCACTCCACGTCCTGGCGATGGAATCCATAGATGATCCTGCCGTACAATATTTTCGGATGATCAATTTTCTTAGTTCCGGTGTGCAGCTCTTGTTTTTTCCCATTATTTTAATACTAAAGCTAGTATTAGACGATATGTTGAATCAGCATACGTATGCTGAAAATTCTATTCCAATCACAACATATCGTGTAAAAAATAAATTTCTGTCATCAAGTTTGCACGATATGTTGTGATTGGAACACAATTTTCAGCATACGTATGCTGATTCAACATATCGTCTAATACTGGCTTAAGACGTATTAACAGGAAAAATATGCAGAGTCAAACTTTTACCGTAATAAAAACAAAGTATTCAAAATTTGTATGCGATGTTTATAATTAAATTTCCACAGAATTTCTTATATCGATCTTAACACTTAGTAAACTTCGTCCACCAAATACTTCGCGAGAAATTTTAACGGATCTACTTAATGTACAAAAAATACGCAAGGCTGCTGCAAAACAACGGCACTTAACAAGTCCATATATCTCTATACTTATATATAAAACAAACTTGAAAAACTGTATGTTTCCCTCTGTCGCCCGTAATTTTCAGCCAATTTGGTTGATTTTTTTTTTTAAATGTCGGTAATTACGGTGGTCGGTCAATAGGCTCGGACAAAGGGGCGTGGCACCGCCCATAAAAAAAAAAAATTAAAAACCGTATATCTCGAAAACTACCGAATCAATTGACCTCAAACTTACAGATAATCTTAGGTATTGGTCGTAGAGTGCTCCTGTGAAGATTGGTCAAAATTGGGCAAATGGGCGTGGCACCTCCCTTACAATAAAACATTAAAAATCGTATATCTCGAGCACCACCGAATCGATTGAGCTCAAACTTACAGATAATCATAGGTATTGGCCCTGAAGTGGTCCTATAAAGATTGGTAAAAATTGGACTAAGGGGCGTGGCACCTCCCATAAAAAAAAGATTCAGAATCGTATATTTCGGAAACCACCTAATCGATTGAGCTCAAAGCTCAAAGATAATCTTGGGTATTGGCCGTACAATGCTCTTGTGAAGATTGGTCAAAGTTGGACA
This sequence comes from Cheilosia scutellata, assembly GCA_955612985.1. NCBI lineage: Eukaryota > Metazoa > Arthropoda > Insecta > Diptera > Syrphidae > Cheilosia > Cheilosia scutellata. The sequence goes on from OY015313.1 coordinate 85,923,215, forward strand.
AAAGGGCGTGGCACCTCCCAAACAAGAAAACATTCAAAATCTTATACATCTTCTATGGGGTGAAACTCGATGACGTTATATCTCGATAACCGCTTGGCCGATTTTCATGAGTCTGTTTTGTTTAGTTCGTATTGCTGTATTTCGGTTTAGGCAAAAAGAAAGTTGCAGCAAATCGATTTATTCTCATTTCTCGCATTTTACGAAAGAACATCTGTGCACGGGAAAAACCGGACGGGTACAGCTATCTCTATATACATATATATAAAACAAAGTGGAAAAAAATGTATTTTTCCCTCAGTCGCACGTAATTTTCAACCAATTTAGTTGATTTTTATTTTAAATGTCGGTAGTTACGGTGATTGATAGGCCATACAAATTTAAAAAAAAATTAAAATTTAAAAAAGCAAAAAAAGGCCTGGCGAAGCCGGTGGGGGTTCAGCTAGTATTGTATGAAACTTGTGTAAAAAAAGACACAATGACAACTCCATATCTATTTTTTCATTGTTTCTAATTAGGCTTCCACCACTGTAGCTTTTCTTATTTTCTAGAGCCAATTTTTCTTGGATATTTTTACCAGATTTTGCATGGGGCTTATTCTTGAATATTGTGATGTGTTGTAGTGAAACGTAAGGAAACCACTTAGCCATCTGATATTACTCCTTTAAAAGTTAAAATATTTTTGTATTTACTGTGAAACAGCTTTATAGGTATCTTGGCTTTGACGAATAACCTGAAAATTTATTCAAACGGAGGAACTTTGTTCTCCAAACTTTTAATACATTCTTGTCTTTGCTGCAGAGTTTGGGATGCAGTAAAAATGTCCTGTATTCTAATACTTTGCGACTCAGCTATAAGTGCAATCTACCAGGTTTATTATCGGCACCCATATCAATCTAGCTTTCTGTTCCTCCTTTAACCGGGCTTCAGGTTACTTGTTACTTTTTTACCTACTTAGGTCCGTTGAGTTTATTTAGTACTAATAGAAGACCTGTAACTCACGGATACCATTCAATAGCTGCAAACAGCCTTCGCCGCATAAATGGCAAAATAAACTTCATGTGCCCAATAACCTTGACGTCTAAAAATATGCCGCATTCTCGATTCCAATGGAAATATAATTTCGTCTATCATCATTCGACATTATCTACCTGTACGGCTTTGGTTATTTTTATGCGTCCTTGCAGTCACATCACGTTGGAGCTCGACATCTTCTCCATTATCCGCATATATACTATATCTATCTGTCGATTGATTCTCCATCCAAGAATAACATACACAACACATTCGATGACATAACTCATTGGCAGCAGAAGCAGAAGCATCAATATCAACATCAACACAATAATATAATTTCGCTGATTGAATTCCATGGGATGAAATCGAATTCAACTAAATGCTAGCGCAGCCCTCCCTTTCTCTCTATCTCTCTCTCCAACATCTCTGAATCAAAATTTGAATTTAATTTATGTTTTTTTTTTTTTGCAACAATAATCAAGAAAGCGAATAAACAAATAAATAAACAAACGAAACCCAACGCGCGCAATAGTCGAGGAATATCATAAATTAAACTTTCATTAGATTGTTTATTTGTGTTTGTCTTTGGTATCTTTTTTTTATGCTTTGTATCTTGTGCAGCGCCACACTAAACTATTAAGCACAAATTATATTCGGTCTTTAACTACCCCTCTGACGTTAAAAAAAAAAATTTGCAACTGAATGAGTCTGACTTAATGTTATACAAAAAAAAAACAGGTCATTCATCAACTGGTTGCTATTTTTGGGAGCCCCCCAGCACGAGGACATTAATCAAAAAGTGAATCTGAGCTCATCTAATCGGATGTCATATTAGAATTCATTAAGTTGCACTTGGCCAACACATAGATACGAGTAGCTCTAGCTATAGAGAGGATGCTCGATCCCGGATAAAGGTAAAAGTAATCCAGTTCTACCTGGCAACATTAAATTTGTATAAATCAATGATAGAGATGTGGGCAATCCCTCAGTTTATGGTGAAATCGAGACCCAATTCAGGTCAGCGAAGCATGTTTGACAGCGATGTCGGTCTGATGCGGTGTTTGTTTTAGTATCCTTGTGATTTTTTAATTGGATCAGAAGGAATGGATGAACTTTTAAGTGGGATCTCATTTTTATAATTAACACGTCATTTGGGGAATTATTGCTATAAAATTGACAGTTCCACATTTGTCATTATATACCTCGTGTCATGGTGGCCAAAAATATTTGGTGAATTTTAAATGTGAATAGCTAGCTTTTTATTTCTTTAATGAACTGCAAAAGGACCAATTAATGCTGAAGCTTAATCTTATCAAGTGATTCAGTTGAAGACTTAAGGGCTTTCGAGATTTGTTTGATTATATTATTATTTGAGAAAATGGTCTTGTATGTACCTACCCGCTAGCCCCTACCTTGGATTGAGATTAAGATTTCTTTTGGAATCATTTTTGAAGGTCCTATACTCTGTACCACAACCTTGATATAAGGAGTCCGTCCGGAAGCCCTCTTAGTAATCAAGTTTCTTTTAAGAATCTAACGATGAGAGCTGGGCTTTATAGACGACATTTCCTGATGTCCTGATAATAATTGGTACATTCTTAAATATTTCAGTAATTCTTAAATGAGGCCCATTGTACTGATCGCAGAATTCGCAGAGACCATTTTCAGAAGCACTTAGCTTACTGAGGTGTTCCTTAAGTCGGCATTGCAGACGGTTATGAACCCTATTAAAATACGCAGATTATTCTTCTTCCATGGTGAACCATTCTTCTATCCCGCAGAATGGTTCAGGACATATGAAAGTAGGTTAGGTTAGGTTAGTTGGCTGTCCTAAAGGGACATTTTGGTTTGTCTTTGGAGAATGCAAAGACGAAGGGTGACTGAACCAGTCTAACCCCTCATCTATTGCCTCTGACGCGATGTTTGAAGTGGCAGTATGTCTTCAGAAAAAGGCGGAGGTCTAACTCCCGCTTGTAACTTTTGACAGTCCGCTTGTAAGAAATATGACTGGTACAGAACTACCCTACTACTTGACGTCGAACAGTTTGTCATTGGGAAAGATCGAAATCGAAACAGTCTACCAAATATTGCCTCTAACAGTTAGTCTGTGGAGAGATAGATTGGTGTCGAGCCTACTGATTAACACCAAAGAAGGTGACGATTGACGATTAGTATCTATTCAATAGGTAATTCCGTGTTGATGTTTCAGTGAAGCCAGTTGGACTTTGTGACGACATTGCTGATGCACCAAATGTCGGTTCGAGAAAGGTCGCTCATGTCTTCAAAGAAATAAGCCCCTCAGGTAACCCTACACAAAGCGTCAAGAGCTGGGCAGGATCATAGGAGGTGAACTGTGGTTTCCTCTTCCATCTATTGTTAGTGATTTTTAAAGACTCTTTTAAAGAGAGCTGCCTTGTCTGGCTAGTTCATCCGACTTGCAGTTGCCCGGAATGTCAATTGCCTATGAAAGTAGCTTATGCTTCTTGGTGGGTAGTCGGCTTTTTCATTAGCGTCTATTCCTGCATAGCCATAGTTCATTAAATGTCTATTACGCCCACGCAAGTTTGGACTCTTGCTGATGGAAGAATAAGGCGCCATAGTAGCTTGGCTATCTGAAATTATTCTTTTAGGGCACAAATGTCTATGACTTATATTTCAGCTTAAAAGATGCTGTATCTCCTCTCTCCTGCTTCAGTTTCTTCGTCATTATTGATCCAACTCTACTTGTTGCACTGTTCCTGAGTTTGGTAACAAAGTTCTTTTGAAAATTAAATCTTTTGATCATCTCTAGGAAACGGCCAACTGTGTTCGTTTTTTGACTACATAGAATCTTTGTTGTGATGCACTTTTTCTAGTTCATACCTCGGTTCACCCTGAAATGTGGAGTCGCCTAAGTAAGTAAAGGAAATATGTACATAGTTTCAGGAAAATTTGTGAGACAATCGCACTCCCACGAGAGCAAGACAATACAAGGCAAAGGCACTTGTAAAGATGGGAATGGGAGTATCAACGTATTTGAAGGAACTATAGCGGACTCTAATGCTCCTAAAGTTTCTAGAGTTTTCCACAAAGCTCGTCTAGTACACCGATTGTAGGAACATGGCCATTTCAAATAACTGGAAAACAGCATCAGTCATCTGCTAGAGAGGAAGACTTTAATGGGCCATAAGTTGGTTTCAATATTTCTAGGCACCATGGAAGGCATCATACGGTGCACCAGACCGATACCAATTAAATGCTATCCATATCGGAAAGCTCAACTTCGCTGTACCGCTGCCATTCGATTTTTAAACATATCTTCGTAGAGCCCCTATCTCACAACCGTATAGATGAATATAATACTTCTAACCAACGTCTTTTTAACCATTTTGGACATAGACTTGATCTGCTGCCAGTGTATGAGCTTTGAATCCATAGTCACTCGCAAGTATATGTGCTTCACTGTATCTTTAGTGGCTATTACCTCTTGGCCTGCATGGAGCTCTAAAATAGGGGCTCATAAGGTTCACTCGACTTCGGTATAGGTGGTGTAATCACTGCCGCGGTGTCCTCTGCGTAATCAATCGGGTCTGTATTTTCGAGCATCTCCGGATATCTTAAAAACATTCCATAAGCCGGGTTCTAGAATTGAGCATTAAGCGGCATCCCCACCTGATGGAGGTTAAAGCCTTCCTTATGCTTATTGACCTGCCAGCATGCATAACGATTTTCCTTAGATAGAGGCTACTGATATAAGCGTCGTGGGAAGGCCAAGTCATCTACTGCTGCTAATGTTGAGTGACCTTTTCTAAACCCACCTTGTTAAGCAAAATAGCTCACCTGCTCTCAGAACTTCCGCCGAAATTCGTCACCTAGTCATCCATCGAGCTACTTCGATCTATGGCTTGCTGCATCCAGTTACACATGTTTTAGACGATTTTGGGTCCCTTCGGTGAAAGCTTAGCTAAGCCCCTTTGAAACTACTTAAAATACCCTATCTGATGTCATATCCTGAGATACAAGCTTTTAAAAGGTTGTGAATTCGGTTCACTACCGTTTTTGCGTAGTACTACGTTAAAATTTATAAAACCTCTAAATCGGGTCAAGGGTTCCAAATCTCACGTCTGTCTGTAAGCTTTCACTTCGCAAAAAAAGAAGACCCTCACGGCTATGCTGTCTTTTATTTTCGAAAGCCACTCAAGTGCTTTTGTTGAGCAGAATGACTCTCTAATTAATTGTAAGCTCGCAACCGCGCACGCCAAATTGCACAACAAAACAAAATCCAATACTACAGCCACCGCCCCTCTGCCCCAGAAGATCCTCTTAAGCTTGTTACAGTTTATATAATTGCAATTTGCTATACGATACAAAAATAGATTTGAGTTGTTTATTTTTTTTTTTGCATCTCCATCTCCATTCTGACAATCGGACAATCAAACGCGATCGATGGGGAGCTCCAAAACGCGTCCAAAGTCCAACACCAGCTCTGAATAGAAAGCGAACAATGATATTATAGCAAAAACCGACGATAGACGTGATCTTAATAAGGTCACCAATTCAGACACCTAATCGATATAATTGCCAGTCGGCTACGTACGGCTTACGTCCGTTGACAGTGCGTGACATAAAACAGCGCATATCCATCACAGAGAAGGCGTTCAATACGGATACGCGGTCGATAATTCGTCAGACACTATCGACGAACTGAATCATCATCATCTGTCACATTGAATCATCTGCCGTCTTGACGCAACGCCCTTGTCTCTGCAGCGTCAGATGAAATGAAAAAAAAAAACGCAGAACGAAAAGGAATCAAAAAGAGGCAGCAGCATTTGTAAATTATGTAACCGACGCGACGTTCCCGTTCCCGTATGCAGATTTTGCGTCTTCTGTAATCGACGGACGGAGCACGGAGCAGGGACGCCATGAATGGTCATTGTTTGGCATGGCGAGCACACACACCTGACGGTAGGTAATGTGTTGTCTGCGGGCTTACAAATGAGCTTCGAGGTAAATTTCGGAACAGACCCAAAGTGTACGAGCCCGCACTTGTTGTCCACCTTTTCCCTTTTCATAGAGGCGATTGGTGTGCGGTGGTGCGGTGACAGTTTCACCAGGGCGTGCTGATTTATAGGCCCTTGTGTTGCATTGAATAATGCCCGAGTTGCAAATTTAAAGTGTGTTATATCATGTCAGCCGAATTGGGTGGACGACAGCAGTGCGAGGTGTCCCTTTTTTTTTTTTTTGGGTATTTTAGAGTTTTAATGGAGGCTTTTGTTTGATACATGTATACTTTTTGGAAACTTGGGAGACCATCGTTTGAGGGTAGGATTGTGTGCATGAATTATTCATACTTGTGGGGCTTTTATATTTAAAGTTTTGAAATTCATTGGAATCCAATTGAATGCAGGCGTAAGCGAACTGAATATTAACAGCGATTTTGAGAACGTTTTCGAAATTACGCAAAGCACTGGGAAGATACTTTGAATTTTTTAGTTGATGTGACTCATGGCCATGGCGTTAGGAGCAGGCGGGAATTGGGTTACTCAGAAGATCCGGGAGAATGCAAGTTTTTGCATCAGCATTTGTGGACGTTTAGTCTACAATTTATGAAACATGAAACCTGGCTATAGGTATGCTTTTCTGACTATTCTTATAACCACTTTAAAGCTATAGTTGTCGATTGTGACGTTCCCTCAGATTCGTGGATGTTCTGTGCATTTGCTTGTTGACAACATACTTTGGACTTGCCCTAATTCAAGCAGAAGGACTTGAGTTTAGAACTTGTATCTTGGATCTCATCCTGGGTCTACCTAGATGGTACGGATTCCATAGCATGTCGTGGAATCCTGGTCGGGGATCCTGCGTTTAACATGACCAAACCACCGAAGCAATGACCGCTCCGTCCGAAGAAGTAGCTGCTTTCGAGCACCGAAGTAAATAAAAATAGATTATAATTAAAAATGCTCTCAAAAAGTAGGCGTGGCAATGAACGACATAGCCTAAAGCCTTCTCCAAGTCCTAAGCAACATATCACACAAGGTTTCGTCGAAATCTGTCCAGTAGTTTTCACATCAACCGGTAACAAACATACACTTGTATTTTACGTAGTTTTGATACGTACAGAGAGTCAACATAGAAAATTAAGACCTTGCCTTAGGTGGCGCGCACAGGTGGAAAGGGACCTCCTTAACCAACTGGAGGCGGTTTGCCAAAGATCTTAAAGTTGTGGCCACAGTGGCTGGTGTGCTGGACTGCTGAGCAAGGGGTCTCAGGTTCGATCTCCAGAAAAATACACAAATCACATCTTAAGGTGTTTTTTTTTTCACTGCGTTTGAACTTTAGCGAAGTTTAGGTTAGGTTAAATAAGGGTATAAGAGAGAGAGAGAGGTCTCATACGGCACTAGGCACCATTAGGACCGATCGCGATCCATACAGGGAACGAATTGTAGTAATCTACAGTGGAAAAATACCTAAAAACTTGCCAAAGGAAACATAACCGTTGCAGGTCGTTACAGAAGCTGCAAGTGTTCGAGTCTGCCGGTCTGAGCCTCTTTGCATCCTTTTTAAGAAGTCAGTGCCCTGACAATGTACCGACCAATGTCCTGAGTTGTTTCCTGCCTAGTTTGGGAATTTCCCTAGATATTTTACGATCGAACTAAGTCCAAAGTGCCTTGACCAGTAAGACCCGACCACCTCCGGTCGTTTTTCTTCGATATTTTCCTCCCAATAGAGGCCTAAATGATGCATTAAGCTGTTTTAATATCCACCTCCTCTCATTCCGCGCCTCTTCTCGCAAGCTCGTCAGCTTTGGTCATTTTCAATTCTACCGCAGTGTCCTGGTACTCAGCCTCACTCGGCTTTGACTGCATTCATAATGCCTTGAGCATTATACAACAGTCCTGACTTTTTCAGAATTGATATTCGTAGATTCCAGTGCCTTGAGTGCGGCCTGGCTATCGATGTAGATGGCTATACCCTAGATCTCATCCCCATTAGCTGTGCCGCCTTAGGAACAGCTAGAACTTCTACTTGAAAGACGCTACTTGTACCCGGTAGTCGTATAGACACTTTCAGATTTGGATCTAGATGCCGGATTTAGTACCTACCTTACGTTGATTTTAAGCCGTCTGTTAGACTACAATTTCGGATTGCTTAATTACTCTAACCCTCTGTCATTCATACCTTTCCCGAAGTCATACCTCGAACGGAGTGTCGAAATCGACCAAATGGTGGATTTTATCAGTTTGCACCTGGTACGCCTGGCAGTAGCTCCGCTATACTATCGTACAATGTTCAAAACTGTCCCCAAAGTTTCACAACCGTAGTTTCAAGCCGTAGCGCTCTGTTTCCCGCAAGTTACTTTATATGTATGCAAATCTAACAGCGTGAGGTCCAGGAATTTCCACCTGTTATGGCTACGCTTGATATTCTCTGCACCGATGGTAGTTTGCAGACTACAGTATATTTGTTATGCACCATGTGAGTATGTTCAAACCACCATCACCACCGTCCCGCCTAGAGGGGTTGATGTTAAGTCCATGTAAATTTGAACAGATCTTGACTTTTCTAACCCATATTCTCAGTGTTCAAAAACTTTCCCTGTGCAATAATAACCAGATCGTCAGCATATCCTTTGGCACTTGGTCTGTACTCCATTTTCAGCACCGTGGAAAAAGCAATAGCCGTCAAGGAATTTACAAAGGTATAGCCTTCCTAGTATGGACCCGAAGGGGCTTTAAACAATATAGAGCCAAAAGCGATAGTTAATGCACTTGAAAACCTGCAGATTGACGCTAGTCTAAGTTACTGGATCCAACCAAATGCTGTTAACCAGGGTTATCAATTCAGAACTTGGCTACTGCGCGGCACTCCGCAGGGTGGAGTACTTTCATTACTGGGAAATACTTTATTTACTGGGAAATACTTAATGGAATCGGCCCTCCCAACGCTGGTCAAATGGGATAACAAATGCGGTCTGGATATAAACCCAGGTAAAACAGAGCTAGTGCTGTTAACGAAGAAGCACCGAATTCCTCAAATCGATCCACCTAAAGGAAATCCGCCTCAGCTTCTCTGACAGCGCCAATTACTTAGGTCAGGTTCTGGATAGGAAACTGAGCTGTAAACTAAACCTGCCGCTACTGCACTTTACTCCTACAAAAGCATCTTGGGCCTCAAATGGGGCATCAGCCCGAAAATAATGCACTGGTTGTATACAGCAGTAGTCAGACCGATACTAATGTGCGGAATAATCGTCTGTTGGCCAGCACTAGACAAAATAAGCTACTCCTCTCTACTTAATAGAATCCAAAGAGTGGCGTGTGCCTATGTGATTAGAGCCCTGCGGACAACTCCAACCGTAGGACTGGAAACCATGCTTCACATTCTGCCCTTGGATATATACGGAAGAGAGATGGCGGCAAAATCGGCACTGCGTCTGAGAGAATCATTGCAATGGAGGAGTAATGATACAGGGCATACCGCATACGGCATGCCAATATTCTAAATACTAATATGTAATGTTAAAACAGAAGCTACAGACGGTCCTGGACTTCAATATTAAATATAAGACCAGTATCCCCGACCGACAGCAATGGGAAGAGAATACGGTAATAGACGAAAACACGCTAGAAGTATACACAGAAGGGTCTAAGACGGAGGACGGAGTAGGAGCCGGGATTTTCTCAGTTCCATTCTCCCTAAACCAGTCTTTTAGACTCCCAAATAACTGTAGTGTCGGATAAGTTGGCGCAGGACAAAGATCCTGTTAAACGTCAGTAAAACACATATCGGAACTCTTGTCGGAGTACTAATAGGCCACTGTGTACTAGGTAGACATGCCGCAAGGCTTGGAGTTACCGCTAATGACTTCTATCGCAGTTGCATGGATGAGGAGGAGGAGGAAACTCCGGTCCATCTACTATGTAACTGCCCGGGCTATCCTCGATTAGAAAGCAAACTCTAGGGGAGTACTTTTTCGGGGAGCTTGCTGATATTGCCGAAACGGATATCAGCAAAATACGAAAATTTTTCCAAAATTCAAAAAAAAAAAACTAGCGGAAATAACCCACTCTGCTTGTGGTATCATAATGGACCTTATCTGGTCTAAGTTAATTACTCCGTATGTAATTTATAATTGCTACCTAACCCATCCATTTATGTTCAAAAATATTGAAATTCTTGAACTACAGGCTGTTTCTTACCAGTCTTTGTATGTATTGATACTATTTCTGGTTTCTTCTGAAAACTTATAATTTATCTGCGCTGCACTTATAAAAAAAAACAGAAAACAAAAAACACCTCTTCAATAACTTTTGTATAACATAATATTTATTTAATCTTAAATTTTTAATCAACTTAGAAAAATAATTACATTTTCTTACAACCTATTTTCGTAAACAAAATTTTACTTTTTGCTTTTGTTTATTATAATACTATTTAAAAGTTGTTGTTTTTTTGTCCTCATCATCGTTTTTATAAAGCATCCAGTATCTGTTGATAGTGCGGCTCTTCACTCTTGTCATTGTAACAATTTTATTTTTTTTTATTTAATATTAATAATACAAAAATACAGTTCATATAATTTTTTTTTGTATTATTATTTCACAATAATAATAATCAATATTCTTACAATCAAATATCACATAACTTTTTTTTTTCTTCTTTAATTCATTTCATGTTTTCTTTTTTAGTAAAATAGAGAAATTTATTTTTTTTTTCTTATATAAAATAAAAATAAAAACAATAAATATAAAAATAACTTAAAAACAATATTTTAATGAAACAAATTTTTTTTTATGGAACAGTAAAAATGGATTTTTTTTCTTAAGGGTGGGATGGAAATAATAATAATAAAGAAAAAAAAGCAATGGTTTCGATAAAACTTAAATTTTGTAATTAAACTTAAGAATTTTTTTTTGTTGTTTGTTTTTGTTATGAGATCTTCAAACTCAAAATATGAAAAAAATTTTTAATTTAGTTACGAAAAAAAAAAAAAAAAAAACAATACTTGTATTATATTGCTGTTGGTAAGAAACGCATTTTTGTTTTAGTAAACATTAATTTTTTTTATTTATTAATGAACAATAGAGGGCGCCAATCGGTTAGATGAGTTCACCCATTTTCTCAATTTTCAGAGAGGTTTTCTGGCAATTATTAAAATTATCATCAAAGTGTGACACGGTATTGTAGGAGTGCTTTCTGGCCCGCATGTGATAGATGATGCAGCTCAAAACGACCAGTAGGAACGTCTCTATGCCGATGATCGCATAGAGAACGTTATGGTCATTGACGGGATGTACCACTTCGACAACCTCCGGGTAGACGGCATAGGTGGCCGAAGGGTCTTCGCCGAATACACATGGTGGTGGCGATGATGGTGGTGTTGGGGCTTGCGTGGTGCTAGTTGTGCTGGTGGTTGTAGTTGTTGAAGGGACAGTAGTTGTTGTCGTTGAAGATGTCGCCGTACTGGTACTGGTTGTTGTTGGCTTTGTTACAATAATTGGCGGAGCTAGAGGTGCTTCTGAGAAGGGTTCCACTTCATGGTGATGAATTACAGTGTCCTCACCCTCATAGTAGTCATTATCGTCGTGGCGCGTCTCAAAGTCAGTGTCGGGCCAACAGACGGGACAACAGTCACCCTCTAGCTTGACTGGCTTTGGACAGTTGACACTCCTACAGAATGGCACCACACACTTTTCCTCGCCATTCTGGCACTCACACTCGAGGCAACCGTCCTTCCAGGTCTCACCATGCGAGAAGAATCGATTGAGGTTCTTCGATTTGCAGTAAGCCGCAGTGGGGTTTGGCATCATTTCGTCACAGGACTTGTGACAGATTCGCTGGCCATAGGCACACTTGCAACGTTGGCAGTTTATTAGCCAATAGCTTTCGGTGTCATGGACTTCAGTGCAATTGGGCTCCAGACTGCACTCATATTCGCCGCAACATTGACCGGGAATTTGTGTTTCGGGGATGATTTCATACACCACCTGTGAGTTGTTGTGACACGATGGAATGTTGCACAGTTTGCAGGCACACTTGCGAGCTACACAACACTCGTGTAAGAGTTCTTCGACTAACTCTGATGTGTCGTTTGTGATTTCTGCCGATGAGACATCGATGTACTCACGAAGTTGACTGTCCTCAGGACACGAGATATCCGACATCGGGGGACACTTGATGCCTTCGCACTTCAGAGGATCAGCTGCAAAGAGAAAGAAGAAAAGTTGAGGTTAGCTATGGTGTTATAAAAAAGTAATGAAATTCATTATTAAATTAAGAAAAAAAAAACAGTCCCTTTTATTTAAATTTAAATTGAATTAAGTTCCTCGCATCTCCATTCATCCATTTAGTATTAATTAGCGCAACGACCCCAAGATCTACAACGCCCTCTGTTGCATTTTTTTTCTCATTTGCATACTAAATGGCGGATGACAGATTGAATGGAAAACTAGAACAAAGTTTCCTGTTTCGTTGTCTTCCTTGCGCGAAGCAACGGCATCGGTGGAAGGATTAAATATTTAAAGCGATTTCAGTGTGTCTGTCTAGTTCCACTTCTATACGTTGTATCCTTTCGTTTCTACTTCTGTTTGACTGTAGGCTGTCTAAGGATGAAGGTACCTGTGAGTACGAGATTGAGTAAGGGTGTTCAGCGCACTTTTTTGTTTGCCTCATTGCTCAGTCTGTGTTATAGAGACAGTAGAGTCACTTGAGAATTTAATGACAAACGAAAAATCCACTAAATGTACCGTTCAACCTTTTTGACAGATATGAAGCCGAGTAGTTTTTGGCTTCATTAGGAAAAGAAATTAATGCAAATGGGTTTAGGCGGGTGAAGGACTGCAGGAAGTATTATGAAATTTTTTTTTTCTCAGAGTAGTTCATTAGATGAGATTGTATTTGGTACATGCGAGCAGGTTATCCGTTTAAAAGGACATAATGACACGCGTTTCTTCTGACGGGAAGGAAAAGTATAAATCATAGGCAGGTACTAACCGATTTTGGTTCGTTTTACATTATTTCGTTAATTAAATGTCGACCATGTTTAAAGGGGCAACTAAACCCACTATATGGATCGAGATGGCTTAGGGGGGAATGTTGCTTTAGGCCAAGGGAATCCTCGAATCACAATGTGGTAATCTGGCTCTCTCTATACATATAAAGGAGTTTGTTTTAACTGATTGAATGAGTGACTCATCAACGCACAGTCCTAATCGCTACCCATAGAGTCGTGCCATTTTGAAGTTGTATTCCACAAGCTGTGTAGACAAAGACACACTAAGAAGGCATTTTGTGGGATATGACCCCCTGCCCCCTTTTAGGGGGCTTAATTATTCTTTGAAACACGATAACTCAGGATAACTTTTCAATTTGATAAAAAAGGAAAAACTATTAGACATTTCGCCATTTCTATAAGTGACCCCTTTGCCCCCTTTTTAAAATAAAAAAAAATATTAAAATATTAAAATTATGTACATTTCTTAAAGACAATAACGTGATTTATTTTAACTATAACGATGTGCAATTTGGGATGGTTAGATACAATCAAAAGTAACGGATCATGTATTATATATCAGGATGTTCAGATTTTGTCCAATATCCGGGTTTAGGGGGTCAAGCATTATTTAATTTGACAATAAATTACCAGGTTGACACTATTGGTCCATGTAGTACACAGTAGGCCTAGTAAATACCACCTTACTGACTTGAAACCACTTAAAACAATGCGATGCGTCCCCTTGAAAACGTTATCACATCAACAACATCACCAATCAATCATCTCATATCCCATGTGCTAACCCCTCTGTGTTAAATTTTGCAAGATAGCCAATTATTTTGACAAATTCTTCAGCGATGTATCTAAAGATACACAAATACCCTGTTGAAAGGTCAATCACGAAAAACAAAAAAAAACTCTCGTCCGTCATCAACAAGTTGCTTGACGACATGACTACATTTTTATCCAATATAACATTAGAATGCGGTAATTCTTGTCCCGTTTTAATCAGCAATCTTTCTGCTACCGATGATTAATTATTAAAAAAAAAATTACCAGAAATTCATATAGACAATCTATGAATAAAATATTCACCAGCGGCTCTAATTCAAATGTCTTTCACATTAGCATTTAGCAAAGTATCTATAAAGCGCACATTAATTTAACACCATCCATAGACGAGATTTATCTTAATTGCATATCTTTCAATTTGTTTTTTCGGTATAGAGCTTTGCCAATTAAGACACACATATACATCGATAATTAACGAAACGAAAACAGGTAAAAAAAAAATAGCAAATAAAAATATAAACAAAAAAGTGCCCAACAAAAACATAAACTGTCAACAAACAAACAAAGTAAAAGAAGATGGAAACAAAATAAAAGTAAAAAAACAAAAACCCCCGAATATAAACAAATAATCTCATCAACAAAGTGTCATCGAAATAAACTAGCAGATACGTTTTGTAGAGAAAGACCATATCTCAGATACACATTACACAAACCGATAGTGTTATAGATATTCATTGCGGATGTACAGATATCATTGGGGTGCCCCCCTGTAATCAAATATCCGTGTGTAGTCATTGTGAATGGATTTTATCTTCTCATAAGTATTTTTTACGACCGCAGATACATTGTTAGACACCTATCTGATTAAAATGTCTCTTTCGGTTTCTGTATCGCATTTCTCTACAGCGAGCTGTGAGAGGGGCCAGTAGTCAGTAGGTGAGTTTGAGTTGAATTTCATTTGGGGCTAGGCTAGAATTGCGAATTATTTTGGAACTGCCTCGTAATGCGAATTTAAGTGGGATATAGCTATATGTTTATTTTATAGCCGCGTTGAAATCCAATTTATTCTCTTCTGGTTGTTTGTGGACTGGTGTACTGTAAGGTAATTGCCTTCTGAGTAAATCTAAGGCAAACGGTGAGATCAGACTACGGACGATGTAATGAGTTTTTTTTTAACCAGAATCAAATGGCTGAGAACACGACACACGAGATACTTATGAATTTTGATGGAAATTCAGTCGGATTCTGGGGAAATACTTGAGATAAGCTCACGCGAACGCTACGTGAGTTTGTATTTGTAGTAAGAATTATTTTTAGTGATCACCATAAAGGTAATTGCATAATTTTTTTTATGTAAGTTAAGCTATATAGGAAGAAGGACTTACGATAAATGAATTTCACTAAATTTAACCAATGGTGTCATCAACGAGATGACAGGATACCTTACATGAGCTACCTACTTCTGAGATAATTGGAGCTGAGTTTTCGGATAATGTTTTATTTTCTGTTGAGGACCTCACAAAATGGAAAGAGAACAGCGACATTTGGATCTGCACGTGGAATTTTCAGGCTATGCAGTCGAACAATTTGTGAAAGCTCTAGACTTATACAAATTAGATATCACTGCTATCTAGGAAGTCCGACCAAAATAAATATGGAAAACGACATCACGTGTGGAAACAGACTTATTCTTAAAAGCCAGAATGTGGTTGGTCTTCTCACCTCAATAATTGTAATGGAATACAACTGTCATCCAAATCAGAAAACCGTCAATCAAATTGATCCTGATGCGATCAACGTTAGCCACTCCATCAGTATTCTAGATAAGCGAACGTTCCGATTCCGAGCTGCCAATATGGACTGGACACGGACCATTACTTTGTTGTGACCAAAGTACGAATGCGGATATCGAGAAAGGAGTAAATGAGTGACTGCATCCAGTTGGATTTTGCAAGTTGGCTAGGTCATTATTTTGTCCATGTGCACGATACGTAATTCTAGGTCCTCCTCTACTCCGATGTCGTAGAATCCTAATGCGCATATAGTTCTTCGCTGGTAGGCATTTAGTCAGCATAATTTAACAAGAAATGTGCAACCCACCATATATTGAAAACTTTTACGGGTGTTAGCATAACTAGAACATACCATACTGTCGTGCTATCTGCCATCCACCTTCACCATTACCGGTATTACTTTTGTCCATAGCATATCCAAAATAACAACAACTACAAGAACTGTGGCATAATGAAAGACTAGATTCCGACTGGCTCTTAGATCTTTATTGTGTAAAAGTGGAGATGACAGAAGATGACTCTCTTCTGTATGTATAGGTTTGCTTATGTACTAGGTACAATAACAACAACAACAAAAACAAAAAGAAAAACAACCACAACAACAACAAAAACAACAACAACAATACACATGCTCCAGACAGACAAACATACCGTGAAATTGATGCTGCATAAGCTCGCTACAGCCAGACCAACCAATATGCGCTGTTGTTGTTGTCCACAGCATATTAAAAACATCAACAACAACAACAACAAAACGTATGATTCAGAAAACACAACCTGCCCTTAAATTTATGCCCCATAACTCTGCTACAGCTAAGCAAGCAATACCCGTTTTTAATTAACGTTTTAGAATGGTGCAACAATGAAGGGCTCTCTGAACCACAGTGTTGCCAGCCGCTTTAAGTGAAATTCCCCATCACAAGCTTTAAAATTTCCCATTTTCCCCATTCTTCGTGCCGGCATTCCCCATGGATTCCCCACAATGCTATTTCAAAAGACACTACATATATGAAATTGTACCAGAATTTCAGGAATGGGGTGTAAAATTTTTCTTAACTTAATATTTTATATTAAGTAGTGTGTGTTAATTGATAAAAGAAGTTTCATCAAAATCAAACCGCAGATATAAGGTAATTAGAATTACAAAATGTTAAGTTTTGGAGGTTTCATTAAACAAACAACTTAATATAAAAAAAATAATTTTGAAAAAAATTGATAATTGAAATCGTTGAAATGTTGGCACCATTTTATATGACATTTTCGGAAATTTGGGGCGTTAATTTATTCATTTCTAATGACCCGCTTATCCATTAAGTGGATAGCAGGTGTGGGTTGCTCAAGTAAACATTCCATAACTCTGGATTCCTCGCCATTGACCATAAATCATCAAAGGCAATGCCCAGCCCATACGGATAGAGGAGAGATTATGGATTTGATCTAACCATCTCATCCTGGGTCTACACAGAGGACGCCTATCTGGATGATTCCATAGCACATGCGTTTAATATGACCAAACCACCGAAACATGGACCTCTCCGTCCGCAGAAGTAGCTGCTCGACATCGTATTCTGGTGTTTCTAATACGATCTCTACGGGTCAAACCACCAATACAACGGAAGAATATTGCGATCTTATTTATTACCCAAATCTCCTGACCATAGGTAAGAGTTGGAACAAACATCGAATTAAATACTAATAATTTAGCTTTGACAACAAGTTCAGTCCTCCTAATAACAGAATGACCAAGCTGTCTCAAAATTGATCCAGCCTGAACAATCCTAGAGGAAAAATCCGCATTGCTCTTTCAATCACTCGTGAATAAGATCCCGAGATACTTAAACTTCTACACTTGGTTCAATGGGACCCCGCTAACATGCAGAGTGCATTGAACAGGCGTTCTGGAGACGACTATCACTTCAGATCTGTTCACGTTTACTTTCATCTCAGCTTCAACACAAACGGCTATAACCCGATCGAGTGCGCCTTGAAGTTCAGTCTGAGAGGACCCAAGGATGACCACGTCATCTTAACGATTATTCATCATAAATATGAACATGTGATTTCACATTTCACACCCTTTATTTTTTAATCCTATTCGAGGTTATCAGTGGGAATGCACACATGCGCGATTAAGTAGTGTTCCGTTTGAAACGAAATATTAGAGTAAAGTATTGACCTATTGACATTTTATTATATTTTTATTTTCCCCACATTTCGTTCTAGAAAAAAAAAGATTCCCCTTTTCCCCTTTCAGCAAATTTTTGACTGAAATTCCCCACGAAAAGGGGAATTCCCCACGATCTGGCAACACTGCTCTGAACGCGTAGACTATTGACATGCACTTCCACATGCCGTATTGTTTCAGGTATAAAAATTGTAAAATACTACTTCAACATTTTGAAGAATATGAACTTAAGTGTCGTTGAAATGAAGTCACATCGGATAGCCTCTTTCTACCCTTAGATGGGTGCTTCATTTGGTCACAAAACTATGTGTGGCTACGCTTCCTGTAAATCGAAAATCTCTGAAATTTCGAGAACTAGGCGGTCCAACTGACAAGAAGAAGCTACACCAATTTGTCGATACGCGAAAATTCAAAAATTATTTCAAAAACCTCGACTCCTAGCTTAGCAACTAATCATGGCATCTATAAAAATTCCTCCTGTGTAAGCTTAGACGACATGCTTCCAAGAGAGGACTGGGAAAAACACAAACCCACTCCATCGCGGTTTGACCTAATCTGGTATATAGACGGTTCCACGATGGATACAGGACAGGGACTGGATCTGGCATCTATGGCGAATCGCCTCAAGAGAAATTTTCAGTCAGCCTAGGCAAATACTACGAACGAACTCACAAAGAAAAACCTAGTCATACTACACTGGATTCCAGCCCATAGTGGCTTTGATGGAAACGAAACAGCCGACTCACTAGCCAAAATCGGTGCGACAATGCCACTTGTTGCACCTGAACCCTTCTGCGGCGTCAGCAAGAAATGCTTCAGGAAGCACATCAAGAACGTAGCTCTAATCGAATCTAATGAAGTCTGGCCTAAAGCACTTGGGCAGAACTGTACCAAACAATTCTTCCCCAAATACTCCTCCAGGAAATCCTATTTCCTCACCAATCTAGGAAAAAACAACCTAACAGGTTTAATCACCGGCCTTGGCCTTATGAAAAAACATCTTCACCGAATTGGAGTCTCACCGGGGCCCATATGTAGACCTAGACTATGTCTGGAGAGCGGTGAAACCTCTCTTCACATTCTCACGGAATGTCCGGCTCTCTTTCGCCTCAGAAAGAACGTCCTTGGGCGAAGAAATAGTTACCGTCCTGAATTACCCCCAGAGAAGATACTTGTCTTCCTGACTGTCTCCGGAGGACCCTACCAGGGAAGACACAATAGGTCCCTTTAAAGAGGCCGCAGTGCCAGGGCCGGTGAATGCTCTCCCGACCAATAATCTATCTATCTATCTAAGCTTACTACCTATATCAAATGCAAACCTTGTCCAGATTGTTGTATTCTTTTTTTTTTTGCCAAATTATTTAATTTCCAATAATATAGGGTACCAAACTTGTGCACGAACCAACGAACTAAATTTGCCATTGCTCACCACTTTTACGTTTCAACATTTTGGCATAGACCCTCCCACTCAAATTGCCTTAATTTCAAACTTTTAAATCCCCAATTTTCTCAATTTGAATGGAAAACTATTTTATAACAAAATTTAAAAACTTTTCTTTCAATTTATACAAATGAGGCCTAACCACGCATGCAGTACTCGATTGGCAAAAAAAAAAAAAAAAACATCTACGATTTAAGGAACTTTTTTAATCCACTCTTGCTGTGGGAAAATAGGAAACCGTTGCTGGGAACAGCTGATTTAAAGGTGAAATCTAAAATTAAAAAGAAAAAAAAAAAAAAAAAAACTCAAGAAAAACTTTTAATTGGACAGATTTGCTATACTTCTAGAAGGCCTTAAGTATATTATTTTCCAATACACTTCAAAGCGAGTCCTTGAAGTGGAAAAGTTTTCCACTCGTTAGTTTTCTATACTTTATTCTTAGAGATAAAAGATACAACGCTGTCTATAGAGTGTTAGTAATTGCAACTAATTGTCGATTGTATAAATAGTTTGCACTCTTAAGTATAGTTGGAAGTGTAGCTAGGATAAAAGCTTATTTTTAAGTCTTCTTGAATATTGTGTACCTACAAGAAATGGAAGGACATGTGTTTTATTTAAATCGATTTGGGGGTAAATACTGTGTAAATATTTAAGAACGGGTGGTCATTTCAAATTTATAAGCCTGATTATTAGCCAAAAAAGAGGAATTCAATACTGGATTAACTTGGAACTACAAAGTTGTCGAAAATATCGGGAAAGCGAAAAGGGTGCTAGATCAGTACAAACGTGGACAAATGTAGGGACCCTGGGGCGATGTCAGCATACTGGGTGCATACGATGATAGCTGGACCTATTAACAAAATGGTTGAATGGAGACTGAAAGAATAAAAGAAAACTTTAAGGAAGGGTCCTGAATAGGGTTACTTTTGCAATAGTATCTCCCCAGAAGAGCTGGAATAATGCCGGAAATACACTTCCATATACCAAGATGAGATGTTTGAATTAAAAGTTTCTGTGACCGGAATCACTGTATAGAGGAATGGTATAGGACAACTGATCTACCACCTAATGGATACCTGAGAACGAGAAGGTGGTCAACCGTCTTCATGAATGTCGATAAATAACGATTGCAGTTTTTTAGGATGAAAAATGTCAGGTCCCTTGGTTTAACCTCACCCCATATTTTGTTAAATACTTTTAATAGGCAATAAACGTCTATTTCCCAAATTTCAAGGCCAAAGATGCAATAAATGTCAAGATATACCTAATTTTGAGATTTGGGTACTTACTTCGCGCCATCTATAGGAACACTTAAGTTACGCGGACTTCTCGCTTCATAGCAAATATATTGCGTAATTACGATTTTTATATATGATTTTTCAAGATCCAATTTTCCAAGACCTTGTTGATGGTTTTTGAGTAAGTAAAGCCCTATCCCGAACAACTTAGACCTTAATCATTCCAGTCCTGCTTTATGGCGCTGAAGCTTGGACTCCATCTAAAGCGGATGAAGATATCCTCGGTCGTTTCGAGAGAAAGATTCTTCGTAAAATGTTCGGTCCCGTTTGCGTTGACGGGCTTTGGAGAAGGAGATTCAACGACGAACTATACCAGCAGTACAGCGACATCGACCTGGTCAAAAAAATGCTAGTAAGTCGTATAAGATGGCTAGAACATGTAGAGTTTTTGGAAACAAATGCTCTGACCCGTAGAGTCTTCGAGTCTAACCCGGAGGGACAACGCAGTAGAGGAAGACCTCGACTTACGAAGGCGACCTCAACCGACTAGTAGTGCGCAAATGGAGGCAGTTAGCTTAGGAGAGGCTTGTTAGCGAAGGCCTCGGTTTACGCCGAACTATAGAGTCCCCTAAGTATAAGTAAGTGTTGATGGTTTCGGGCTGTAGCTCACGGATTGCTTGAATGATATTGGCCATTAGTGTCCAAAGGGGTAAATTGCTGCTCCGAGGCGGCCAATGAACATCGCCAAGATGGCTGATAACACGATTTGGGAATTTGGTGCGCAAAAGATGGGTGGATTATGGCATGGCGCGCCATCCTGCATGAACCAGAAATCGTCCAAATCCATGTTTCAGTAAAAAAAAGTCGGTTAAGTCGGAAACGTTGTTATCAGCTTCATTTTTGAAGAAAAATAGACCAATGATGACAACAGTGCCCACCACTCGCATCGTACGATGACCATGAGTTTTGTCCACTAGCATACCAGTCTCACGAACTTTTTGCACAAACTTAGGTACAGCAGGCGCGGTGGGTGCTTCATTTTGGCCAAAACTTCTTTTCAAAAAACGCACTGTTTGGGCTAGACAGCACTCACTTTGGAAATGAGTTTTCAATATTTCCCAACGTTGTTTTTGCGTAAAGCGACTCATTTCGTTCCGCAGAGGTATGATACTGACTTTCTGTCAAGATTTCGAGCGGGAAACATCTGACGTGTCAAAATAACCTATGATTTAAAAAGAAACCAAGAGATGGCCCACCCTTTATTAGTTAAAGAATTTTTCAAATCAGTTGAGTGGTTTTAAAGCTTACCCCATGAAAAAAAATATTATCTCTTTATATAGTAAAGGGTTTTCGAATATAGGGATTTCCGAACTTTAACAGGTGATTGCGGCCATAATGGTTGAAGCTACATCTGTCAAATTGACTGTCATTTTTTAAGTCTGTCTTGCCAAATCAATATAGCGTTCAACAACATGTGCAAATAATAAAATTTTTTTTATGAAAGTTTGTCTTCTATACGAGCAACATTTCGCGCGATTCGTCCATTTTATGTTCGCCATAATCGTCCTTCCGAGAGGACTATTCGCAACGTGGTGGATAAATTCCAGTCGACTGGTTCAGTGAACAATCTGCAAACACCTCTGTACGTGTACATGTAAATAAATAAATAAAATAAATAAATAAATAAATAAATGTAAATAAATAAATAAATAAATAGGCGGCGCAACAGGCGGTAGACACCCAAGGCCTAGCTTCTCGCAACCATTCGTTTTGTGTGAGTTTCTATTTTTGGAACGAATGGAAGGGACCTACAATTTTATGCCGAGTCCGAACGGCTGAATTGAGAAGCTTTTTCAGGACAGTCATACTCTCGGATGTTTGTCAGACGTTCGCGAGAGGTGGCGCAGTAGAAAAAACCTTATGATGTAAATTGTGTTTTTCCGGGGATCGAACCTGGGATCCCTCGCACAGTAGTCCAGCACACTAACCACTGCGCTACTGCGCAAGATCTGCCGAAAATATCGCCGCTGTCCGTGAGAGTGTTCAGGAGAATCCGAGGACTGGCGGCATCATCGGTCCATACATCTTTGAGAACGACGTTGGCCAGGCTATCACCGTCAACGGCAAGCGCTATCAGTGGATGTGATAACCAATTTCATTTGGCCCCAATTGGATGAAATGAACATTGGACACCGACGACACGTGGTTTCAACAGGATAGCGCTATGTGCCAGAAAGGACAGCCCATGCCACAATTGACATTTTGCACGAGCGATTTTTTTCAAACTCCCAACAGAATTTTTTTTTATTTTTTTTTTATAATTCCATCCACCGTCAGTTTCATTACCCAGTATAATTACAAGCCCATCAAAACTTATTTCAAAATCAATTAAGGAAACCATAAAAAGAAATCTTTTATTTTGCAGCTCAGTTTCTTTGCAGCGAGGCAATGCCTAATGTTATGGTCTCCGAAATGGCCGGCTTCTAGATTGTAAACAATTAATCGCCTTACACCGATATGAGAGTGCAGAAAAATTGCCTCAAATTTATATTACTACGCTAAATAATTATCACAGTCATCATGAGTCGACAATGAGGACGACGCGAGGATGATGGTATGAAATACTAAATGGCAAGACGGTCGGCTTGGCCGGCTTTCGATTGAATATTCTGCTGTCGGACGTTTAATGAATCGAAATGATTGACATTACGATGACGGCAACGGGTGGTTGTATGAGTATGTATGTGTATGTATGGTCGAAACGTTAAAAAAGTTATGTCGTTGTTATTGCTACGGTTAAAGTTCGATTGGATACAATTTCCGACTAATTATCACGGACGGGCATGTCGAATGTTTATGTCGTCTAATGGGATTGAATTTTATACTCTCCACCGACACACACAATTTTATACTGATAGATGCTGCTGGCCAACAAGCCCATTGCCGGTGTCATGTAAAGAGCGGGAATTTATTTTTAATTGAACGTTTATTTAATTAGAGATTGGAATTTGTATATAAAATGTAACAAGTTTTTGATTTTTGCCTTGCAGATCAATGAAAGTCGGGTCGTAGAAATCGAATTTGATAGGTACTCCGGTTCAGGTGGAAAAGGGAGTAGATATAGGTCTGGCGAGAGAGTTATCACGGAACTGTGTAGTTTTATGTGAAAACAAGACGCCACTGGTAGTGAGTATGTAAAATTTAAGCTGAGCATTAAAAATTATCACTTTACTTTAATTATTTTTATGGGGTTAGAAACCACTTAGGACGCAATGAACTGATGGTTTATATGAAGCTGTGGCAACTGCCACAAAAGCACCCGTTTACCTACCTACCTATAAACTACCTACTCCAGTGAAGCACTCAGTGCGAATACTTCCCTACTTACTAAAGGTGGCGCTACAGTCCGGAGTGGACATGGGCCTCAACCAATAAGTATGCCACTTTAGCCAGATATCTCCAGTTTATAGCATGGTAATTTGGTTAAGGCGCCACCTGAGTCGCGGTCTTCGTCTACTGCTCCGTCCCTCGGGTGTGGATTGAAAGATCTTCCGAGCGGGTGCATTCGCGACCACTGCTTTACATGACCCAGGCACCTCAGTCATTGGACCTTCCCTCTTACAATATTTTCTGCAAGAATACAGCTGATTTGCCTGCATATTGGAAAGCCGTGCCAACACACAGTTGTTGTTCATAAGAAAGATAATAATTGTCAATGTAGGCCCTGATCGAGGACCTATGAAAACCCAATGCAAGTTTATGCCTCTGAGCCTTTATTACCAATCTAATTACTGACATCTTATTTCCCAGTTTGAGCTGGGACCCAGACAAGAGTCGAAGAATTTAGCGTTGAGACCGAATTTGAAGGTTTCCTGCGTTTTCGTATTATTATGAATCCTGTTGAAAGGTTGCGTAAGGCCTGACTGGTCGCTACAGAGGTAAATAATCCGATATTGTCAAAACAATCAATATGATAGCACAGATCTTGAGAAAACAATACGTGGCATGCCTGTCTAAAGAGTAGTGAAGGCTGTAAATTTGACTAGTTTTGGAGTAATTCGTAATGAATATTTGCCTACAACCCACTCCAGGATCAGACTCTGTTCGAAACCAGTCTTAAATGCAAAGAAAGTCGATTATAAATTTGCACAGCTATAGAAGTTTTGTTGTCATTGCATCAAATGGTGTATTCATGAAACTATCAGGGTCGTAAGATATAAGTGTTGCAAGACGATAGATTGCTTTGATAAAAAAATTCCATGACATCAATGTGAGCCAAGGCTCTTGAAAAGACTCCCGTGAAGCTGAGATATACCATAAATGTGAATGCAAGTCAACCACCGACGCACAAGCTAGCAAAGGGACCTATTTTTGTGATAAAATTCATATCTTTCCAAAATCACCCTTATAAGAATACCTTGAATGTCTTCGACTTGCCCAATAAAAATTCTCATCAAGGACCACTTCGTTCCAGATATTTTGCTGCATCGGAGATCTTCATAATAGCGCCTTTAGCGATGGCTGATAAAGCCGGTAACAGCCTCTGTATTAAGGGGATTGACCACCAATTTCCAGTGAACCAGTCATCGATACTGTCTATGGGCTTTCTGCGGGTTAGCTCAGGGGCTCTATACAACTAAAAAAAAATCCGCTTTGAGATTTCTAAAAACACGATGTTTTAATTGGGTAGCAAAATGTCATTGGAATTCAGCTCAAGTTGCCAATCACTATCATCATTGAACTTGTTGTTGACGCCCTTGTCGGCTCCACAATTCCCTAGAATGTCCCAAGAACTAAATACCCCCAGGATAGGAGTTTATTTATAATCTCTGTGAGAAATAAGCAGATACGGCCTTTGAGGTATTTTTTCTCTGCTTCTAAGGTCTTCATGGCGGCCAGCCTGGCTATCAGTAAAAATCATGAGTAACCCTACGCCATTTAGAGAGTTCCTGTAGCTGTAAAGGTCATCCCTTCCACGTGATAAGGAAAAAGCTATTACAGCAGTCCTGTTTAATTATTCAGATTGAGGTTGTTTAGATAGAAACTATATTTAAAAATTCATACAAATGTTTTCATCCTAAATGTACATAATTTTCATTCTGTAAGTACTTGTACTATAACTATATAAGTTATCTCTCTTTTTTGCAAGTTTCCAGCCTCATCAATTTTCAACTCGATCTCGGCCATTCCGCCAAAGATCGTAGAGCAGCATACCGGTGTTAAAATAAAATAAACTTTAAAACCTAAAAAGCTAGGTTTTAAGCTAGGTTTTATTTCACGGTTATACAAAGGTTATAGATAAACTTGATGTAAACTAAAAAGTGAATAGGCCTTAGTACTGAGCCTTGTGGTATACCAATTTCAGTCTTTATAGTCTGGCTTCCCAATCTATAATCTTAACAGCTTGTTTTCGGTTATAGAGATAAGAAAAAAAACAGATTATCATATTGTGTATACTATGGAACGGGCTACAAGGTTGCGTAAGGCCTGACTATCGCTACAGTCTTGAGTGGCGGCATGCAAGCCTGCGTGCATCTTTTGAGTCCTATAGCTCTTTTGAGCTCCGACTGGATGCGACGGAAAATTTTTTAACTTTGTGAATGTTAGATATCAATCGTGGAAAACAGTTTTCCACATCTCGGTGAATCACGGCAATACAGCTGTTCATACTCTCGCCAGATAATTTAACAATTTGAATCTAATTAAATTGAGACGATGAAAAAAATATATACATATTTCAAAACATTTCAAATGAGAATAATTTTTATCTCGTTTCCGGAACAGCGCATTGCGAATGTTAATTCAACTCTGCAGCAATCTGTCCGCAGGATAAAGTTTGTTTCAATGCTGTATAATTAATCAGTCAGGCTTGGTGTTTGAGGGTGGGATTTGTATATGGCTTCGGGTATAAAAAGTAAGCACTGATTGACTAAAGTTTTCTCCTATTTAATTAATTCAAAATAATAGGTAAATTTACATCAATTTTAATGCAAATTACGCGCCAGTTAATTGCGTCAAAAAATTTACTTGTTAAACTAAAATGGAATCATTACATTTTTTGAACACACTGTTAGGGGGTGAAAATGTTTCATCAGGGTATTTAAAAAAAAAACCTAATATCCGAAAGCACTACCTAAATAATGGATTATGTCATCTGTTGGTATAGGCATTTGGGAAATCGGATCGGAGTTCGGTCGACTAGAGCTGGTAGTTTTGATGATTTTCCAATTGGAGTGTGGATACACTTTGTTTGTATGTTTACCTACACAGAATACATCCTGAAGCTTTTATCCACGATTTATGAGTTTTTGTTTAGTGGTTTAGTGCAAACGGTTTTCATGGGGATCTAGAGGTGATAATTCTTCGTTCGGTTGAAGTTATTTTTTATTTTTTCTCTTAGTTTGTATTGTATACAGGTGCTTTTAGGAGATTGGAACTGTTTTCAGTTGCATCAAATATCGATTGTATTGGATGCTTTCGGAAGAATTTCCTGGTTAAGAATCCATGACCACTGACAATACAGAGTCAAAATGAGTCAGGATTAGTCAGAGCAGCGTCGCTTTAAACAAAATCTAAAGAGGGGTAGTAACAAGAAACAAGCTAGGGAGTTCGCCAAAACAGCTGATAATGTAGCTACAAAGGTCAAGAGGAAAAGCGTATGCGATCTCGGCCGCAATCGAAAACGGAGCGAGTTCATGCTGGTTAATTCAACCGTCGTCCGTCGACCAGAGCATCGTAAAACAGTATAACGAGCTATGTCAGACTGGGTGTCGATCTGGAAGATCGCAATCGTATAGTCCAAGATTATGGACATGCCAGCTGAATTCCATGAAAAGAATGGTCACAAAATAGCAAATCAAAGCTGCAATTTGGCACCTGAGGTGACACTCAAGGACATACCTACTATAATATTGTTTGTCAAAAAAAATACACATCATATCTACTACCAGCAAATTTGTTATATATACACTAGCGGGTCCGGTAACCGTTGTTTTGCCTGCTCGTACATTCTCATTGTCTGTCTTTTTTTTTTTTGTTGAGTGTATATTATTTGAAATTTTATTTATGAGCTTATTATTGCTTTTTACAAATTTTTTTATTGTTGAGTGTTTATTATTTGAAATTTTGTGGCATCTGATTGCAGCGCCACCTACCGGGACCAATTGTGAATATAAACCATCCCAAGACCCATTCAAACACACAAACAAAATTTCATTAAAATCGGTCCAGCCGTTTAGGAGGAGTACGGTAACAAATACGGACAGAAGAATTATCTATATATATAAAAATGAGTTCTAAAATGTGTTCGGATACGTATAAATGTAACTTGAAAACCACCGACTCTATTGCGCTCATATTTACAGATAATCTTAGGTATTAGCCCAGGAGTGCACTGAAGGAGATAGGTCAAAATTGGACAAAGGGGCGTGGCACCTCCCATACAAAAATAAAACACTCAAAATCGTATATCTCGAAAACTGCCTGATTAAGCTCAAATTTACAGATAATCTTAGGTATTGGACCAGGAGTGCTCCTCTGTAGATTGGTCAAAATTGGACAAAGGGCGTGGCACCGCCCATACAAAAAAAAAAAAACATTTATGTGGAACATTTATGTGCGATTTATACAAAGTGATGATAATTTACAGTTCGATATTTGTTACGATGCCAAGAAGAGACAATGGTAACAGTAGCCAGCGTTCTCAGAATGGCCGCTGAACCAGTGAAGCTATCCGCCTTCATTGTTTATTAAAAAAAAAATAATTGAACAAAAAATATTAAACTAGATTTTGAAATAATTAAAATAACTATTTTAGGCAGAACAACGTTTGCCGGGTCAGCTATAGTATAGATATATTATAAAGATATTTATTTTTATAATTTTGGCCTGTTTATTAATATTTTACGGATTTCTAGGAGATGCTTTAAAACAATATAATATAGAATTACCAGTGGACAATACGATAGGACCTTGCCTGACATTGTCACTGAATTCACTGAATGTTGACAAAAGGTTTCCTTGTTTGCAACAGACTTAATTATCTTGACAGTGGAAGAAATAAAACAAAATTAAATTGAATGAGCTGCTTTCATCGCAAAACCCTTTTTAAAACAATGCCGGCATAAAATTAATTTAAAAGTTCTCAGAATTATCCTTCACAATGTTGTAGATACCTTCAACTAAATTAAAAAAAAAAAAAAAAGTTCATTGTCTCCTTTTAAATGATGTCAGAGGCTATGTGTATCACAATCTCCCTTTCAGATTATGTAGAATTCGCAGCAACTTCCAAATCATAAAGCTTATGCAAAATCCAGATCATAAATCTATGTTCTCCGTCACGATTCAAGGCCTGACAAGGAGAAAGGGGACAGAGCCATTTTATTCGTGTTCTCCACGAACCGCTATAATAATAATTGCGTATTGCTCCAAGACTGATTTATACCGAAACGTGTGCCATTTCAATTATGAAAGCATTAATTGAAATTCATCTATAATTCTTTATAATAGATACGTGCG
The DNA here is from genome assembly GCA_955612985.1 of Cheilosia scutellata. Classification (NCBI taxonomy): domain Eukaryota; kingdom Metazoa; phylum Arthropoda; class Insecta; order Diptera; family Syrphidae; genus Cheilosia; species Cheilosia scutellata. The sequence goes on from OY015313.1 coordinate 85,952,175, forward strand.
TGCGTTAGCGTTGTTGCGGTGCCAGCAAAAGTAACCGCGACTCGCAGCTGATTTGTGCGTATATCTAAGGCGACCTTCAATATTCAACAACACACATACACACATATTCGCCATTATAATTAGAGAGGGTATCTATATCTTTTCGAATGTTTATCTCGAATGGACGAGAAGGGGATACCGTATTTTTGTCATGTTAACAGTGATTTACTTACCAACCTACGCAACAAAAACGGAAAAAAAAGATGCCAGGACGCCAATGGAATCTGAAATCGATGACAATTTGCGCCAAGTAAATACCTACACCCGAATCCAATTGCCAAATTCAAAGTCATCGAGTGGCTGTATGTTCAGATACGCGCTTTAACGGGCTTGCTGTGGAAACGTAACAAAAATAAACTTCGATTCCAATCATTGTGACTGTCACATGATTTTTTATATTTTTTTTTATTCTGTTTGCGGTGAATTCCTGTTCTCAAGAAATCCAACTTTGAATTTGGATCAATGAATTTTTATTGAAGGGGGTGTCTTTCCTTACCTCTATGCTTTATCGGTATGGAAATTTATACGGGTGTCAATAAAAATCGGGTAACGATGACTTCTGCATAACAATGTTGACGTTCGGATGGTGTTGTTGACTACCGCATGCCGGTGATGGTGTGAAGATAGTTTTTTTTGGCATTGGGAAAGGTTAATGGGTATGACACTTGAAAGAGACGAAAAAAAAGTAATCAGGTTTACCAGAGAGACGGGCAATTGTCGTTTGGTATAATTCGTCGATTTGTGGCTGCGGTATGGATATCTGTTGGATAATAAAACGAACATGGCTTACTGATATCATTATAGACAAAGAATTTATTCTATGAATCCGATTGAGAACAATAATAAGAAGCAACATTAAAAAAAATGGCCGCGTTCAATACGATTTTGCCTAGCTAGTCAACAGCCTCTGATTGGTCGATTTGACTGCAAATCTAGTCAAGTTTCGTGTGTTAGGCAAGATTTTTTGCCTAATTCTATGACCTAAATATTTAGGCGCCTAAGCACATTGAATATAATATCTTATACATAGTATTTTTTTAAGATACATTAGCCATACTCCAGTCAATATTCACTGTCCACTTGCCAATGATCAAAATAACGAAAAATGTTCCATAAAAAAATAGGGCTTATCAGCAGACAATAAAATATATGGTTCATTGCAATCCGGTTGGTAATGAACGAAAAATTGATTCAAAAATGATGACGACAGAGAAGCATAAAAACGGTTCACTCTACGATATCATATGGCAAAATGTAGCCATAAGACGACAGTCTTTGTAAGGGAGATACTTAAGCTCTTCGTACTTTGTAGCCGAAATTCATTAAGCCAAAATTTAACTGTATAGGAAACTCATGGAATCGGCTCTAAAGGAATTATCCTCGTGGGCAGGACCAAACGGCCTCGGAGTAAATCCAAGCAAAACCGAAACTGTCCTATTTACTAGGAGAAGAAAAATCGAGAAATTCGATCTGCCGAAGTTGAACGGAATTCGACTGAAACTTTCCTCAGAAGCCAAGTATCTGGGCATCATCCTGGACTCTTCTTCTATCTTCTAAAATATTAGCTTTTCGACATAACAGTCTTCAGCACATATATAGCTACGAAGATGATCTACAAGAAAGGATTACATGTATTTTTTGTAAATCTAAAAATAAACAGTTTTTTGAGCGAGTGAACATATTTTTTCCACGAAATTAAGAATAACTGCAAAACCAGCCGATGTATTGTTAATATTGGTATTTGTCGATTAACTAGAGGTTATACCTGATACTGTGTGCAAATTCCAGCCTTCTACGTCAATTAGTTCTTGAGATAGACCTAGGTACAACATTTTTATACCCGGTACCACACTGTGGTGAGGGTATATTCACTTTGTCATTCCATTTGTAACGCCCATAAGGAGGCGTTGTAGGTATGACAAACTATATATATTATTGATCAGCATCACTTTCTTAGTCGATCTAACGATGTCCGTCTGTCTGTCCGTCTGTCTGTCCGCACGATTACGGCCGTAATTTAAGAGCTATCTACTTGAAATTTGGTATGTAAGCTTTTATCCACCAAACTAAGGCTAAGTTCGAAGATGAGCAAGATCGGATGAAAACTACTACTACCTCCCATACAAAAATATCAGATTTATATAGCTTTTTATGTTAAAAATTAAATTTAAATAGCTACAGTAAAGATAGCCAGTTTAAACTTTGCACATATTGTTTTAATAATATTTAAAAATTTTTGACAAAAAATGAGCTTGGTCGAATAAAAAGTACCCACACCTCCCATACAAATACATATATAATTTTTTAATACTAAAATATTTTTTTTTATTTTACAATAATATAGTACCGGGTATTTGAGCTTCGGCATAGTCGAAGATAATTGTCTTACTGGTTTATTTTGTTCGGACAGACATCGTAGCGAAAGCAATAAGGTTCCTCCATATGGAAACGTAACCTTAAAAATTGCAAACACTGACTAAAAAACGAAGTGAAATGCGATTCGTTTATGACAAGCGGCAACGGGAATAGGGCCCATTGTCACTTTAATTGAGTACCAGCAACGTGGGTGAACCACATGGGAACGTGTCAGTTTCATTGCCATTCATCTATAAGTGACAATAATGACACGGAACGGAACAACTACTATTATCTAAAAACATGATACCGCTTGTGGTGTAGGTAGTGGTGTGAGTGTTACTCAAAGTGCACTATAGCAATCGAACAAACCATACACAACACTGATAATCAACATTTACAACTCCAACAAATTGACTTGCGTCCCATATACTTCACAAATTATTATCCAAAGAACCATCAATTAAGTAATTAAATACGTCAATCTCATTCTGCGTGGCATAATGCTATATATACTCGTACCAAATCAAATCTCCACTTATTGCCTCGAATTATGCCGCCCATTATGGTGATTTGTAATGAATTATCACACCCTTTGCTCTCATCTCAAAAATTTGACGCAAGCTGTCAGTCTGGGAGTCGTCGCGTCGGTTTCTGTACACTCTGTCGATAAAAAAACGTTGTTAGCGCCAAGCCAAAGGCTTGAAGTTCTCATCATCATCGTTAGCTGATGGGGTCTGGCGTGATGATGACTTGTTATGGGAAAAATTATTATTAATGAAAAACAAATACCTAATTAACAAGCATTTTCTCCCGCTTCCCTAATTTCCAGTTCACTTTGAAGTGTGACCCGAAATTCAGAGAGGAGGCGCTCTCGCACTCAGTAGACTATGTAATTTGATTGTTAAGTGATTTCTATATTCTATCCTCCTCGTGGTCTATCGGTCTATGTATCTATGTGTGTGCGTGTACCCCTATCTCGTGCAATATGTTTACGTTTGAGGAGTGCTAAGATTGTTTTGGCTGTCAATACGATGATTGACAGCGAATTGCCTTAGAAGGGCTCGGCGGTAGGAGGGAGCTCTGTGTTGGCATCAGTGCTACATACCTATCTTCTTGATAAGTTTTTGATTTTATTTTGAACTCAGCCACATAGAATTCATTAGCTTGTCTCGTTAAATATTTTGGAAAAAAAAAAAGGTTTAAATAATGGAGAATGAAACCAGCCATTAATTATTAACCAATTAAGATTTGTGGCAGATAATTGAGTTCGAAAATTGAAGTGTATATTGATGAAGGTCTGAGGTAGAAATTTGTTAATTATGCAAGTGTTTTGTTTTTAGACATGAAAAATTGAGTAAATTGTGCCAGATGCAGAAGAGGGATGCTAATTGGGAATGGTTATTTTTTTTTTGCGTCAGATATAGCTAGCTAATTTGTTAACTATATGTAATAGTTTGAATTCATGTAATTAGGCAGAGATTGAGGGTCATTTATCATTGGAAGTTGGGTGATGTAATGACTATACTTAGAGGAATCATTTTTGATTGCTGTTTTTGGAATGACTAAGGGAAGCTATACGAAAACGATTTCCAAACAGTGTCATTGAATACTTACAACGTGTTTTAAGAGTTGCAGCGAGTTTTAGGACTACAATGTCCTTAAAGTTGCTACACGAATAATGATGCCGACTTCAGGTGACAGTCGAAATTCAAAGTGAGGCACTTTTTCATCTTCATAAAGTATAAAGACTCTGACAACTATGCCTGGATGTAGCCATGGTAGAAGAATGCAGACATCTTAGACGTTGCAATAGCGGAGAAGTCAATTCCACAGTAAGCTGGGTGCTGAAAATGACATTCTAAAGACGAAAATTGAAATCCTTGATTAGAAACTGCATTGACATAACTATAGAGGCAATAATAAAACAGCGTAGGGCAGGGGTTCCCTAACTGTGCGTCGCGACGTCCTGGGGCGTCGTGGGACTATCGTAGGTATGCACAGGTCCCCTGCACACGACGCGTCGTTCCATCAGCTTTGAGCTTTGGGGTTGCCTGAGGTCGCAGCTCATTCGAATAAACGACAATTGATCGATGTCCTCATACCCAACCAATGCCATCGCTCAAATTCAGCCGGATCTATGCGGCAGATTGGACCTCTCGAATCTGTGACAACATGTGAAGCTGCGGCCGACATATTCCATACAAATAAAAAAAGGCCTTTTCAATAAAAAAATAAAAAAAAGGATTTCATTTCAACGTCGATCCTTATTGAAACTCCCTTTAGTGAATCTTCAGTAAGCTCAGCTTCCATTCACATATCTATACTTCGTTTCGTTGGGTTTAGAAGGGCGTCGCAAAAATATTGTAACCTGTATAGGGAGTCGCAGTATGGAACATTTTAGGAACCCCTGGCGTAAGGCATAGCACATCGCACATTCAATAACGCTCTGTCTGCTTAGGTTGATAACGACAATATTGGTAAGTGGTAGACTGGTAGCAGAAGAAGGTCGAGCAATAGATTTATGAAGGCATAAAAGATATTCCTGCAGTTTATTGTGAACGCATGAAGCCATCTGTCAATGAACTGATTGACCCCTACTAGTATGATTTTAAGCTCGGTAAGTCCACAGGTGATCAAATACTTCCACTACAGCAAATTCCGAGGAAGTCCAATATCGGGAACCCACCATCACTGATTATCGATTTTATGCTTAATATGACAGCTTTTATAGAGAAGAGTTATATAGAGCCACCCTTTTCGACGGGTTGACACCTTGTCGGGGCGAAAGGGCTTGTAGTAAGTCTACGAGACATGTGGGAGGCGCAAACAATAGGGGGACGGTCGAAAGGTCACCCCTCTGAATGAGTTGTAGCAAATCAGTTGTCTCTAGACCGAAACTAAGATCACCCCACCTTTAGTTATGGTGTCCGGGGAGTAAACCCCAGCAAAAATCCCACTTAAGATAAGGTGTTGAGGCACCCGTGCCGATGGCTGCATGGTCAGCAGGTGGTTAAAAATGCAGATGGCTAACGGTCCCGGTACGTCGGCTCTGCCGGGATCGACAGTTCTTCCGGACATACTCGTGGGAACAAAATTGATACCAAAAACAAAAACACAAAGGATGAAGGGGGAAAGGGTGCGAAAAGCACCGAAAGTGAGACGGTGGCCGACACAATACTCGTGGAGCCATACGACCTCACGAAAATACAGGAGGCTCTAGAAGCCGGAACCACCGACGAGGAGATCTCGAAAGAGGAGGAGGATAAGCTTCTGGCTGAACCCTCGGACGAGAGACCCCGCAAAGAAAGGGCGAAGGAAAGGAAGGTGTCCCCAGGTCTACTAAGGAAGCGGGAATACCTAAAGGCCAAACCTATATATGGCATCCTCGTCGCCAAAGAGAAGAGCTCCCTCACGGAGAAGGAGCGACCCTCACTGGAATGGGCCAGAGACACCATTGCGAAAGACGCTCTCATGAGGCCTGAGCCGGCGAGACTGTCATCCGCTAAAGTGGTGATCAAAAGGGGAGGCCCCAAAGATAAAGCCGACGGCGCAAAACGGCCGAGGGACGATGTCGCTAAGACTGACCCCAAGGCCCAACGCAGCCATCCAGCGAAGGGGGAGACACGGAGAAAGCAGAGGGTGGCCGACGATAAGCCGGGCCCGAGTGGACTCCAACGGAAACCCGTCACTGAAGGGCGCAAAATTGAGCTGGCCGCGAAGAGATTGAGGTCGCCAGAGGACGCCCCAATGCTCCGAAGAAGGCTAAGCGAAATGAGCCGAACACGGGAAGCCCCAAAAGAACACCCGCGTGGGGAATCAGACCAACCGGGAAGTACAGCGAGGCAACCAAGAACCCGCTGCAGCTAGCTGTGGTGGACTCGAGGAAACCTAGTGGACAATATTCTGTGGAATGTGGCAAGATCATCGAGAACACGCTGGGTGTTGCGATTATCTCCCACATTCGAGCGAAGACAGATGCAAAGGTCCCCGCTTATGGAAAAATGAGATGGTCTAAAGGCATCACATACATTGACTGCAAAGACCAGGTATCCAGGTAGATATAGCCCTCTATACCGATGGTTCCAAGATGGATGTCGGTACAGGCGCGGGCATCTTCAGCGAAACACTAAACCTGCGAGAATCATTCCGTATCAACGATGACTGTAGTGCGTTTCAAGCGGAAATTGCTGCTATAACCCTAGCGGCAAATGACCTAAAGAGACGACACATTGGCGACAAACAAATCACTATATACTCTGACAGCCAAGCGGCCATAAAAGCCATGGAGTCAGTCGTGGTGAAGTCGAAAGCAGTAAGTCATTGCAAGAAATACCTGGACGAACTATCACAAGCCAACACGGTGACCCTATGTTGGGTACCGGGGCATATGGATATTCCGGGCAATGAACAGGCGGATGAGATTGCAGGAAAAGGGTCGAAGATGCACACATCAATGGCCCTAACATCTGTAAGAACTCCGCTAAGCACGCTTGCTAGGAAGATTGACATAGAATCCTTGAGTAGAACAAATCTACGCTGGAACAATCTCAACACCTGTAGGCATGCAAAATAATTATGGCCAGAAGTGAGCAAAAAGAGATCAAAATTCATGATCGGACTTAGCCGCAAGGATATCCGCATACTCACGGGGGTCATTACTGGACACTGTGCGATAGGGGTACATGCCTAAAGGCTGGGCTGGGCATACTGCATAATGACTTTTGCAGAAGCTGCAGAGACGTTGAAGAAATAGAATCTGTTCGTCATCTGCTTTGCGAATGCCCAGCCCTTAAAAATAGTAGACAAAAGATTCTCCACAGCTTCATCTTCGATGAGCTAGGAGATCTGGAGAATGTTGATCTTAAAGAACTCCTGAGATTCATTTTTAGGGTTCGCATTTCAAAATCGCGTCTACATTAAATTTTTAACAATATATTAAATTTAAAGACAACGTTTTACTTGAAGTCGAACTGATATTCGATTTTGCACTAGTAATGTGAATAGCTTAATAATTAACAATTCAGGTTAAACCCTTTGGGATAATTAAATGCAATTAGCTCAAATATCATACCATCCATCATATCCTTATTGTCATCGTTTATACATATTTTTAGAAGACATTGTAGAAACCAACATTTAATGGAATATCTTCCAAACTATTTGATGAGAATGCTAGATGAATCTGCATGCCTTTCCTTCCCCCCATTTCATCTGGTGATTCAATTTAACCACAGCAACGAGATTCTCGAAAGTAATCCCATTAAATTGTCTTATTGTTTTGGATATGATTTTGGTATCCTCTCTCTCTCTCTCTCTCTCTCTCTCTCGCTCTACTGGCGTGGTACGAAATTCAATGCTAGTACTTTAGTTTGGCTTTGCATCATAAGTCATAACATTGTATGGTATGGAATCGATTTTATTTTACGAAAGATATATTATAAACTCCAGATGGTCAGGTGCAAGGATTATTATGGTTGTGGTTCACTATAGCAGACAAACTTCTGCCATTCGAACTACAGGAAAACTTTGTTTTGAATGGCTTTGCCATTACCACTCACACATATCTGTATATCCAGACAGAGCACTGTACAATGTGTAATAAAACAATGCATCCTTTTCGCATAAGGATTACTGCAGCTCTGTTATGGGTACGTATGTGTATCTATGTATTAAAGTATTAAGTTTACACCTTCGGCTTGGGCTTGGTCGTAAAGATCTGAATAACTTTTAAATTGAGTTTTGTATTATGTCTTTGTGAACAATTTATTATGCATTATTTGTAATGAACGATGGTACTGACTGACTATATATTGTGTGCTTGTGAAAACGGAGAGAATTTGTTATAAATACTGTCACACTATCTCTGTCAATCGCATTAAGATATTCGTTCTTGAAGGGAAAACATGCGCGAAAAGTCCTTAGCGATTTGAAATGTATGTACTATAAAACCTTTCTCAAAATTGGGAAGTGGAGTCCATTCGCCAGATATCCCTGATCAGAATAGAAACGGCCGGCGTACTACCTTTTGAATAATAATTACAAACTACTTTACCGACGGGAGGGTGAGACAGACTGACGATGACGTTCAATACTTCAATGTTATCGCTGGAGTACCACATGGCTCTATTCTTGGGCCTCTACTGTGGAAGATCATGAATAACGAAGTTCTGCGACTATGGCTGACAAAAGGAGTTGAGTTTATTGGCTTAGCTGACGATATCGCCGTGGTTATTGTGTTAAAAAAACAACCTCGAGATAAAAACTAGCTAAAACTAAAACTAGCTGACCACAAGACCGAGGATGTCTTGATAACGACCTGAAAGTCTGTGGAAAATGCAAATTTTCGTGTTGGTTATGCAAAGGAGTCATAAATGTACCCAGAAGTAATGCTCGAGAGGAGCATTAACCTTTAAAACGCAAGTCTAGTACGCCAGCAAGAATATAACACAGATGGAAGTCGTCAAAGAACCGTGTTCCCTTCCCATTACATTATTCCCATTACAAGAGCATCGGCGTTCTTAGAAGGCTAGGCAGTTGACACAGGAGATGTTCCACAGATTATATTTTCTCTTCTTCTCTGCAACTTCTGCAGAAGTCATACCTATTTAAAGATACCCAGTCTTTTGGTCATGTTTCCAATGTTGCAGTATCTGGGGTAATACCCCAACAAGCACTCGGATTTGGTTTCTATCAAAAGATGTTAGGATCTTTGACATTTCTGGGTCAATTTCGGACTATAACCAAGTTTATATTGATATATTGGCCGAAATCGCTTGTGGTTGGACCAGCGATTACCTTCGCGGGCGTGGTCTGGTGAACAAAGACTAACGAAGTCACTTCAGTCAAAAAGCTATAGCGGGTCCAACGTATAGCCGGAAACTGCATGACGGGCTGCCTACGTCTCCCCCCGACAACTGAACTGAATGTCATCTGAATGTCTAGGTCTATTACCTATACAGGTGCATATTTCAATGGAAGCAAGACTGAGTATTCATCGTCTCTTCCACTCGAAAAACATCGACCCCTATTCCCACCATATGGGGGCCACCTGTCCCTAATCGACGTTATGGAGTCTGAAGGAGCATTCAGCATGTTTTTAGACGACATGCTGCCGAAATATGGCTTCCATAAAAACTTCTCTAGCTCTTCATAAAATCGAAGCTGGTCATGGAAACGTACGTGGCCATCTTCGAACTTGCAAAGAAAAACCTAGTCATACTACAATGGATTCCAGCCCACAGTGGCTTTGCTGGCAACGAAACAGCAGACTCACAGGCCAAAGTGCGACAATGCCACTTGTTGGACCTGAACCCTTCTGCGGCGTCAGTAAGACTGACTGGCCATGGCCTTATGAAAAAACATCTTCACCGAATTGGAGTCTCACCGGACCCCACATGTAGATTATGTCTGGGGAGCGACGAAACCTCTCTTCACATTCTCACGGAATGTCCGGCACTCTTGCTGAATTACCCCCAGAGAAAATACTTGTCTTCCTGACTGTCTCCGGAGTAAAAAGATTGCTCTAGGACCGTACCCGGCAAGGCACAATAGGCCCCCTTAGAGAGACCGCAGTGACAGGCCCATCAGGGCCGGTGAGAGCTCTCCCGACTTATAATCTAATATAGCTAGAGGTTTAATGTGATATTGTCAATGACGCTCTTATCGGATGCGTTAAAAGCTGGTAGTACTTGTGTGTCTATGTGAGAGCTGCATCTGGGCACTTTATCTGACGTCTCTCGATTAACCGATTTCTCAATCGTTCGATATCCAAGACTGCTGTTGATGATTCTGCTGTTAAGCATTGGTTTAACCTTGGTTTGGCCAAGCTCTTTCAAGTGAGGATGTTTCTGTGTTTAGGTTATTGAAAGCACCTTCTATGTCTAGAAACGCTGCCAACGTATAAATTCTTTAAGCCTTAATGGCTTTTCGATGGTTCTAGTGACCTCATGCTGTGCTGTTTCGACAGATCTGACATTTACATATGCGTGGTGTGCACCACAAAAGGAGCCATAGCCTCTAGATTGTTCCTTACCTGTAAGTCCAATAGTCTTTCTAATGTTTTCAAAAGAAAGGAAGAGACTTATTGGCATGATATCCTTCTGTGGAGTGACTGAGTTTTCCCGCTTTGCCCCGAAGAGAAAGGTATATAAAGCAGGCAATGTTTCACTATAGGTGTTTTGCTTACAAGCCTTACAGGTCTTACTAAACCATATATTCAGGTCAGAAGGCGACTATTTTCCCTCATTATAACCGTACAGATAGGACTAAGAAGACTCGAAAAGTCGAAAGACTAAAGTAGGTCATTCTTCGCTGGTTAGCAAGTCATGCTTCTTGTCATCTTTGTCAACCACTTTGTGTCTTATTGCAGCCGATTCACGTTGAGACGGTGGGTGGTATGAACGGAACCCTACGTGAAAGCGAGCCAATTACTTGAAGACAACTGTCTACTATCCGCAGATATTTTCAGAGGTCGCAGCAAACAAATGACCATCTAATCATATTCATAGACAACACTCACTGAAGCATCAAATGACTTTGACAGCAGCATCCTTGAATAAATAAACCAAGGGTCTGCGAAAAACAACCATTGCATAATAAATTGCGCACATCTCGTAAAATAGTTCACATCTTTACCTATATAGCTATATCTGTAAATTTATATTCATCATATTTTTAGATCTAATAAAAGCAGCAAGAAAACGTTTCATGAATTTTCGCATCCATCATTAGTTTGTAAAAGTTTCTCTCTTGAGATATACACAGTAAGATACGAAATGAAACTACGACAACACGCTCTGAATAAATACGAGAGAGAGAAAAAAAAAAAAATCTTGTCAGCAAATAAATATGAAATTCCTTTTGGCTTAGCAAGCCTTCAACTATACTATATGCACGTGATTGCTACAAAATATTTGCATTTTTCCTCCCCCGAGAGGGAAATTCCTCACAAAAATATACCACACATCCAAGTACTGATATTATAACTTGTAAGTATAGATGACGGGTTGTATGAACTCAAAAGATACTCAGATACATTTTGTATAGTGTTAAAAGAGATTAACTTAAATGGAAACTGTCTTATCTTATCTAGATCGTAGATAATTCTCAGTGTAAACAGAAGATTACCTCCTCGACTGGAGCAAATTTGAATATATCCCGCTTACCCCATGGTATATAGAGACCCTTGGAAGGGCTTAGGAACTTCGCAGTAAAGAAAGTCTTTGTTGTTTCTATCGAGGCCTTGAAGTATTCCGCAAAGGTAAACATAATCTTATTATGAACACATTTCAGGAAATGCATATAATAAAGATACAGTGTCGCCAAGGTAAATACATATTTGCATCGATAGTCATCGGTGCTGGGTAATTGCTCTTAATTGCTCTTTATTGTGCTCGAATAATTGTTTGAACAGAGCGTGTCAATATTGCTGCGAAATGCATTGTTTTAGGTAAATGAGATGAAGGGGTTCTTTGAATATTTTTTTTTATGACTGTCAACAATCATATTTCAACAGGGATATAGATACGAGAACGGGAATGAACATTTTCCTTGTACTGTTTGTCATGGCCGATGCAGTTGACAAATATTTGTACATACTTGGATGACAAAAGTGGCTTTAGTTGACGATGCGAAATTACTAGACTTGGGGTTTTGTTGTGAAATGAGAGGATAAGGATGGATAAACATATTCAAATTAAGTGTCCTCACTCTTAAAAGCAACTTTGTAACTTGTGCAGGTATTTACAACAGTCATTAAATTGTGACTTTATATTTTCAGTCTTTATATTGTGAGAACTGGTAGTTTGTGTTGAACGAATGCTTCGTTTAGACTTTAGAGTCTCGCAGCTTAGTTTTTTCTGCCCTACTATAGCTAACTAACATCTTGAGGTTGAAAATGAAATACCGCTCAGTACAAAGAGGCAGATACTTAAAGACTGACGCAGAGAACAAGAGCAACTCTTTTAGCCAATAAAACCGCACAGTCATTATTACAATTTTCGCGGGAAGACGTATAAATGTCTATTGCATCAACGAGAAATTAGAAGACTGGAGTGGAAACAACGAAAGTTCTTTAGCTAAACCTGAACCAATGGCCGGGTCAAGCAATTTTAACCTAAAAAGTTCGTATACTAAGGCTTAGAAAATATGACAACACTGTATGGAGAGCGACTACAATTTTGCAACCTGCAATTTTGCTTTGCTGTAAATGATCAGTCTAAAAAATAGATGTGAACCCTAAAGCATACTTCGATCAAGCTCTCGGACGGGGTAGCATAGCCACAGACGCATCTGATACTGCTGTCGGTAGGGTGCTTCAGCAAAAGAACAAACACTAGTGGGAACCATTGGTATTCTTCTTAAGGAATAGCTTTCAAGCCGAAACGAAGTACTCAGCCTTCGACCGTGAGTTATTAGCAATCTACTTAGTAATAAAGGTATTTTGTGGAAGGACGGGCAACAACAATCTTCACCGACCACAAACCGCTTACATAGGTATGCCTTGACCACAAAAACCGAAAAAAAGTCCGAGACAAACAGGCCATTTAGATGATGACATTCAAAACATAAACGGTAAAGATAACTCGGTCGCTGAGGCTGACGCCCTTTCACGCATATGCGAACTCGAGATTGCGGGCACGGAAAACGTCCAAATAGGCCTTGAAACGATAGCCAAACTACAGGCCAAGGAATTACAGAGATTGCTATCTGAAGGCAAAGAATTTCAAAGTTTACGTTAAAAAAGTTTAAATTTTCCAACTTAAGTATTTCCTGTGAAACCTACACATGTAAAAATAGACCTTATATTCCATCAGCTCTTCACCAGAGCATATTCAAAATCTTGCTACTCGTAGACTTGTCTCTGATCGGTACTTCTGGCATTATATGAACAAACATGTCAACGAATGGGCAAAAAAGCATGCGTAGGATCGCTAGGATGTCAGAAATCTAAAATTCATCGACACACAAAGTCAGATTACCACCGATCAAGGTAGTCAATTGTGTCCAAATTGTTCAACGAACTTTCGAAGTTGTTTGGAGTACAAATAATTCACACAACACGTTATCAACCAGAAGCTAACGGCTTGGTAGAACGGTTTCACTGTCAGCTGAAGAGTTTCCTTAAAGCAAGATGCAACACCATCAGTTGGAGCTCAGAACTCCCGATTATCCAATTGGGCATTCGATGTGATCAAAGAAGACCTTAACTGCTCCGCTGCGGAGTTGGTGTATGGACAAAACCTCTGGCTTCCAGGAGAGATTTTTGTGGATGACGTAACATTTTGAGAAATCTCATACTTTAGCAAACGCCAAAGAGTGAGCAAGACATTTTTGTACCCAAAAATCTTCATGACAGCGAGAACGTTTTTGTCCGAGTGGACAAAGTAAAAATCGGTCTCACATCACCCGTCGATTCGCCATCTTGCACAGCAATTGGAACTATGCATATCCATTTTGTGGAAAATGTTACGTCTGGGCTTAAAAGCTTATAAGATCCAGGAGTGGAAGAGTTGAAATCGCATGAATGGGCCGAACACATGAATCACCTTGATCCTCATTATCAACACAAAATTTTGTTCTCCGATGACGCCCATTTTTGGTTAAATGGACCTGTGAACTGGCCTTCACGATCCTGGTGATCTCACACCTTTAGATTGCTTTTTTTTTGTGGATATGTGACGTCTCTAGTCTATGCCGATAAACCAGAGGCGTTGGTCGATTTGGAAGTTAACATTTCGATAAAGTCGAAAGTTGAAAAATGGACTTCACGATTGAGCTTCATTCGAACTAGTCGTGGCGCGCATGGGTATGACCGAAATAATTTTTACAGTAGTGGCATAAAATTATCTATTACATAAATAAAGCTAATATCATAGACATTAACATTATGTAGCTTCAATTATTTTATTTTATATTGAAATTGTATATCCCTAAAAAAACACCCCTTATTTATGAGAATAGGCAGGAAAGAAATGTATTTTAATTAAAAGCAGTTCCAAAGGACGTGGCTATGACCGGCGTAGCCTAAAACCATCTGACTGTCTCAAGAAGCAATAAAAAAAATGTCCATTGAAATCTGTCAAGTAGTTTTTGCTCTTTGAGGTAACATAGAAAATTCCTACAGCTGTACAAAGATATCGAGAAGCATTTCAAGTGCGTCTTGAGGAGAAAATAATGAGCCACTAATGGCTTTGTTTTGGGTATAAATACCGTCCGCAGTTTTTAACTTTAACTTAACTTTACCTGAAAAATGTCCCTGATGCTGTTTGGAACCGTGCCTTTCAAACCATAGTGGGCAGAATCCCATCGGTGCGAACGGCTTCCATGTAATGAGGTGCTCCTCAACTTTCTCTAAGAGTACCCATTAGTTATCGGAATCGTTGGTGTTTTGGAGAATAGTCTTCGAATAGAACTTCTAAGACTTCCATACTATACCTTCTGCCCACGATCCGTCAGTTTTTCCGTAATCCACTTGGCAAATGCCGCATCTTTTGGCGTACAATAGCTTAAGTCCACCTAATCTTATTACGTATGAACTAGACGTGTCGATACAGTGATCTTAAAGGTAATTAGATACACAAGATACAAACTATCCTTCTGAACGAACGCAAGCGGGAAATTTAAATGACATTCCTATACCATATAGAAAAAAATTTGCATGCACAGTACGTTTATTTACGACTGCCAATAGGTACTCACTTATTTTACTCACAAATTGGCTCACATTAGCAGCATGGCCTGCCATCTAAACTGCGCTATTTATTACTTTTCTATATCTGGTCTAATAACATATAGCCAATCTTCTGCGCCTTAGCTATAATTTCGCATCGATGTCAATCTACAGACGTGTATCTATTACCTCAATTATGTGCAACACGCAGATGGCATCAAAATTGCCGCAATTAATTCATGATGTCCGCATTCCATGGAGTGCTTCAGACAAAACATATCATTAGAATCAATCTACAAAGGCCCGCTCTTGATGAGTGCCTGCCAAAGTGCCGATCCTTCGCTATCGTTGTATCTACAATAGCAATAATTGTCATTCCATGCAGTGCTAATATGTCGCAGTGACAGAAAAAAAAAAAAAAACAAAAACCCACCCACCAATTTATATAAATTCCATTGCCAGTCATCAAATAAACATAAAGTTATAGTTGTGCTCTGTTAAATTAAAATTCAAAATCGTAAACGATTCAATTACATGTTCGTTGAGTACTATTGCCAGTTGCACATGTTGCATTTAAAGTGCAAGACTGAACCACCTGCATGTGAGGAACAATTTTTAAATTTTTATTTTGTATTTTTTTTTTTTTTTAATAAATTACTCGTTGCACGCAGCACGCAGTACGCACTTGCATTGAGTATCTAGATGGAAACGAGAAAACAAACTTTTATTATCATTACAAGACATACAGCTAAACAGTTGTGACAGCAATGGTTGTCATTGACGTCGTCGTCGGCGGCGGCGTCCACACTAATGAGGAGTGCGACCGCAGCTCGCATCGCTCGACAGTGATTTGTTTAATTAAGCAAACAGAACATGCAGTAAGAGGCGGACCAGAGTGCTACTCCCTGCCCTGGTACTGCGTGCGTTAAATTTCGTATATGTTTGACAAGTCCAATATGTTTACCTTGCGGCTAAGAAAAGATGGTAAAGGTATCTTGACAAATAATCCTTGACAAATAACGTCTGGGGGATTTTAAATGGTAATTTTTATAATTTCCCAGCAATGGCAGGGAGTGTGATAGACTTTACCTTTAACGCTGTCATTATTAGCAAAACTTGTGTTTAAGTAGTTGTCAGGTCCACAACTAGGCAACTCTTTTATGGCCCATGAAGTGTTTTCAGCTTTATAGGGGAGAATGTTTTCCATCAGGTCCCGATTTATTCCGGACGATTTTTTCTCTATTCCCTTTTTCTGCACCACATCAATAGAATTGGATGAAAGATATCTGTAGATTCCGGGCAACGTCATTATTGACGAAAAGTGGCTCTATATTTATGGGTTTAAAGCTCACACTGTGATACACATCAATTGTGGTGATGGTCAGCGTCTATTTGGAAGCGGATTTGTGATCAAAGGTAAGAAGACTAGAAGAAGGCTTCCGTAATATAAGTCTTAAATCTATTCACAATCCCCTAAGGGCCAAATTTAAAAGAAATATGCCACCACAAAGTTGTAGAAAGTTGAATGAAAGTTCTCCTTGAGAAGACGTACGATAGGTGCCTCAAGTACGATGTCAAGAAGTATATTTTGGCGACTTTAATTTATAACGAACTCAGGCAGGTCGACATTATTAAGCACACGATTCACTCAATATAGACTTCACAGTCTCCAGATCATAACCGTCAGATATGTAATTTGATTACGTTGTGACCGGTACCCGGCATGAGTGTAGTGTCTTGGATGTCTAAACATTCTGGGCGGCCCAAAAAGAGACTCCGGCAACTACCTATTAGTATAGCTAAAGTAAATATGCGGATATACATACCCCATGGAACAAACAACACCCAACTGAGCCTTAAAAAAGATTTGTCGGCGTTAAAGGATAAGGCCGGAGTTTTTCTTCACCTCTTAACAAGCACATCACCAATATTAAGTGCAGATAATTAGTGGCAATACTGTCAAAGGTGTCCTCCTCCGTAGTGGAGCCATTGATGATGGGTTCCTATAGTCGAGTACAACGAAACCTCTGGTTCGATAAGTAGAGCCAGTCAGGGGCGTAGCGAGGGTTCGAGCCTTGGGGGAGGGGGGGGGGGAGGGTGACTTTCATTGAAATGCCGACTTATTTCAGGAACTTGCCGACTTATTTCAGGAACTTGCCGACTATATAGAAATCATGAAAATCGGCCCAGCAGTTATCGAGTTATATCGAACGTCATATAATTTCACCCCATAGAAGATGGGGTCAAATTGTCCAGTTTTGACCAATTTTCACTGGAAATATCCCGGTAAATTTCAGATCAATCGATTCGGTGGTCTTCGGGATATACGATTTTGATTTTTTTGTTTGTATGGGATGCGCCATACAGGAACACCCTGGGCCAATAACTATCTACGAACGAACGAATATTCGCAAGATTTGACAGTCCGTTCGCATGAACACTTTTCTAGGTCGCGGCAGTTCGCGAATTTCAGCCATCAGCTGTATTAAGAAAACAAGTTTATAAACAGTTTAAATAACGAAATTTTATTATCCAAACTTTTTGTCGCGAATGAAAACACCCAAAGTCAAAATTCGCAATCCACATCAATAAGCAGAGTTCCACAAACTAGCGAATAACATATTCCTTCGAATTTAACCTGAAATTAGAAATGTCGCCCGTTCTTTTTAAAATCGAATCGAAACTTGCTATATTTGAAGGATTTCAGCCGACCGTCGAAATCGAAACTAGCAAAATGTGAGGAGTTAATGTGGAACCTTTGAAAATGCTAACTTGTAGGTATAAATTTACAAATTTAAAATCTATACCTAATGAAAATCCAAACCTAAGACGTAATTTTTGAAAATTGCTCATTGATTTGCCGACTCTTGAAAAGCGTGCGGGGGGAGCGACGACCCTGGAGCCAGTTGAAACACGCAGCCTGTTATTCAATGAAGCAGCAATCCTGACCTGCTGCGACGAATATCCGCAAGCTCTACTGGCAAAAATGGTGGGGACAAAATGGACGGTTGAATCTATTGAGGGACGCTATTGCTGAGGAAATTTTCGAAAGTTCTGCCAAAAGGTAAAAAGATCTGCCCAATGATATAAGGCCTTAACAGAAGC
Organism: Cheilosia scutellata; assembly: GCA_955612985.1. Lineage (NCBI taxonomy): Eukaryota > Metazoa > Arthropoda > Insecta > Diptera > Syrphidae > Cheilosia > Cheilosia scutellata. Next base: position 85,970,347 of record OY015313.1, read on the forward strand.
CTGCAGAGCTTGAAAATACAGTGGTAGACATACATACACCCTATAGTGGACATCCGGTGAAGAATTACCCTAGGAAACCGTTGCTACTTCGGTTTGCCAAAACAACTGGGTTCAAAACTCCTAATTTGAAGGACGAAATGTGTGCTCTACAAATAAGCAAGTGCTGGACAATAAGCAAGAATGGAGAGCTGAGTGGGCTTCTTCAAAGAAAAATACTTCGGCGGATTTTTGGTCCTGTGTGCGAGGAGTGCGAATAGAGGAGAAGATACAACCGCGAACTCTAGGACTCTATGTACCATGTGGATGTGGATGTAGTACAAAAAGCCAAAACACGTCGACTACATTGGCTGGGCCACATCGAGCGAATGGACAACAATAAATAAAAGACCGAACCTCCGGTTTCAAAGACCAAGCCATCGCGGATGCCATAGTGCTTAGTCTCGACAACTGGAAGCAGCGTGCCCGGGATCGTAGATGATGGAAGGCTGCAGTGTATCAAGCTCTACACGGGTCGGGAGCTTGATAAGTAAGTAAGTAAGTAGGTATACAGTCGGTACTGAGGATGTGGATGTGGAAAGAACACTGTTAAGCTACAGAAACAGCCAAAAATCCCCTCTTAGGCAGTATGATCCTCTCAACTGGCCAGAGCCGGTCCCTCAAAACAATACAGGAACCTACGTATACACTTCTTCCAGTGCCAACTAAGAGAACTATATCTTCAAAGCAAAAAAAAAAAATCTATGTGAATGTAATGCGACCATTCAATGAAGCCATAAACAAGAAAATCACTCTCCGTCACAGCTAACATGGCGCCCAGCCTAATACTGCCAACATCTCCACCTTCTTCCCAACATAAAAAAACATAAAAAAAAAAATTCTTGCGGTCGCCGCAAATTCTTCGGTTCATCGAACAGCTATTTCGATGCAACTCTATCGATTTTAAAGCGGTAAGCGATACATAGATACATTCCTTCATTTAGCATGTCTAGCTAAATGAAATGCGACATTTGCATATCATCCTCATCTATAGATATGTCGTTGACAAGCGCAATATCTATCTCAACACACAGCATCACGTCAAACTGTCAATAAATTTGACATGATGTCACTGCCGTTGCAGTAGTATCGATATCGATATCGAGTGTACTACATATCTACTTCAAAGTATAGTAATTTGAGATCAATATTTTTTGCCTAGAGCTATGGTTTTCTGTTTGTTGTCTCTGCTCACACAGCACAAACAATCATCAACCAGAAAATCAATTCAACTCTTTCAATTCCGGGCGTCGCGTTCAGTCTTCGTTGTCGTCGTCGTCGTCATATCAAATTGCCTGGCTCTGAGATATTTTCAATTTTGCATCTGTTGTGGCTGTGGATTGTGTTTCTGTTTTTTTTTTGCATCCGCTTGTGTGGTAACACTCAGTTTAAAAAAAAAAAAAAGTTATAATCTTTCCGTCCTAATGAGACGCGACACCGACACGTCATATCGAAATGTCACGCTCACGATACAACAGCTTTGTTTATTTACATTTTTTTTGTCTGTTTTTTCATCTGCGGAAGCTAAAATTTCAAATGAAATCCAAGCACAAATGATGTGTTCATCACATCGTCTCTCAAATTAAGAGAATGTATCCTTTTACAAGAGTTGGAGTCAGAGTCACTATTAACCAAGATGCGAATCTTATCGTCGCCGTCGCGTCAGTACTTCTCCGGCTCATTAAAGCAGGAACAAACATTTTAAAAAGTATCTATAGCTTAGCTATATAGCGATTGTATTTCGAAGAGTAGATATAGATACGTTTAGTATTAAAAAAAACAATCAAAACAATTGAGTATTCGCGGTTGTTTGTACGTTCGCCATCTCTGTAAGATAGAGAGCAGAGAAATTTGTTAACTGACCTTTGATCTAAAACCACGAAACGAGTCACGCTCATAAGTACGAGAGCATAGTATCTTTGCAGCATCGTCGTCGTTGTCGCGATTTCTCTGTTTGTTTTGGTTATTTAGGCGATGATTTCACTATACAGATACAGATACTTTTTTTTTTTACTAATCCTCTTTCAGTCTTTGTTGCTATCTATCGTTTTTGTTTTGTTATAGTTACTCTCGCCGATAATAGTGATTGTAGTTTTGGAGATGTTGCCAGACTTGAGATTTCAATGTAAAGTCAAAAAGTATCTTCAGTTTTTTAAGTCTTCCCCGATGGACCTTTCTAAGCGAAGCTTTAGCTTGTGCTAACTTGTCAAGAACTTTGTCAAAGTACAGCCCGCTGACTTTTTATAACAAGACAAGGTATTTAACAATAGCCAGTCATTCTAAGATCAGTTTTTCACAACTATCGTATGATGAAGTGGGATAAACACAACTCCATGACTTTTGTTAACACTCACACTCCAAGCCTATTCCTGGTCAAAGACCTGTTACTTACATTGTTGAATGCAAAAGAAAGCTCTCCCGGTCCCGACCTCATCTGTGATGAGAAACATAAGTGGGCTTTTGACACTTTAAATCCGCAGGAATTAATGCGGTTTTTCCAGCCCAACTTCAGATGGGCTTCACTATTATAAGATGGAACCTGCCAACAATTCTGAATGACTGTCTGACATTGAATACTATACTAAGGTCTTGATTTGAGTTAAAGGTAATCTTTATAAAGCAAAGCGAGGTAAAACCTCACTCTTAACCCCAAAAGATATAAGATCGACTAGTCGAACATATTTTATGCTCAATACTCTATAGAGGTTTATAAATCTCTTCGGCCGCGGTTTTAGACTTAGCTTTTTATAGGAAAATATGATACTCCAAGCTTCCTACTTTCCACACTAAGCGGATTTCTTCTTAGTCTCTTAATAGCTCAAGGCTCATTGCTCGCAGCACACCACGAATCTCTGTTGGGTCCCTGGATACAGTGACAAAGCCGGCAATTATAGGGCTGGCGAACTGGCGAGAAAGGGGTCTGCAATGGATCAAAATAGAGCACTACATTCGATCAAGCCTCCACTCTGTAATCTCAAAGAACGAGTGGAGAACAAGATTCGTATTAAAACCAGCAGCAGATGGAAAGGACTAACAACCTGTGAGGTATCATAGAAGCTTTGGCCAGACAGAGGCCGAACCATCAAATTTCTACAGTTTGACAGGTCATCGCTGTCTAAACTGGTAGGGGCTCAACCGGTTCATAACTTCCTAAGAAACCATCCAATTAAACTAAATCTCAAAGATGACGATATATGTATAGAGGCTGCTGAGACAAATAGGTCCATGAGTGGAAAACGAAATTTCGTTATTTAAACTGTTTATAAACTTGTTGTCTTAATACATCTGATGGCAGAAATTCGCGAACTGCCGCGACCTAGAAAAGTGTTCATGTAAACGGACTGTCAAAACTTGCGAACATTCGTTCGTTCGTAGATAGTTAGTCGCTCTCATGTGAATTGTCCTTTAGGTATTGGCCCAGGAGTGTTCCTGTATGGCGCCTCCCATACAAGCAAAAGACCACCGAATCGATTGAGCTCAAATTTACAGGGATATTTTGGCAAGTTCTTGGAATAAGTCGGCATTTCAATGAAAGTCACCTCCAAGGCTCGAACCCTCGCTACGCTCCTGATGGAACTCACAAAAGAAGTCATATTGATAATATTAAAATTTGGTACATACACATGTTTAAGGGCTTCCTGTTTCCAATACAAATTGCTCTATAACTATAAGCTCCGCAAAGCAATGACTATTGCTTCCTTTTTAATGTACTCTCACAATAATAGTGTCAAAAAACTCATAAAGTAAACAAACGCTATTCCTCTGTTATACGGCGAAAATCGCCAGCCATAATAAACATACCCTCAATTTAGTCTATTTGGTATTCAAAAAAAAAACCTATTGCCAAAATTTATACATATAATTAACTTAATAGTTTTCAATTTGGATGTTTATAGCCTATTAGCGAACTATCAATATGGAATATGGAATTTCGAATGTTAATTAAAAAAAATGTTTTTATGGTTACAAGCATAATGGGTGTTAATATAAAATCAAAACTTGTATCGCTAAGCAAATGAAATTCTATAAAGCCAAACCAATTTAGAAAAAAATGATGCCCATTGCTTTGTCATCACGTCATAAAAAAAATAAACGTGATAAGAATAGATAGTACCAATGGGGTTTAAGTGTACTCGTAGCTATTGTTTATTTTTTAGGGGGAAAACATTGTTAAAAAAAATGATTAGTTTCGCTATAACCAAATTAAATGATCTATTTTTTTCGATGTGAATAGGAGAAGAAGAGCGAACTGACAAAATGACAAATTAATACGATTCAATTAACAACTGTAAAGGCCAATCCAAGTAACACATTGTGCATCTGTCATGGCGAACAATATTGTGACAACTGTCAATAAACGTAGGTAGGTAGATATAAGAAAAGTTTGCGAGTTATAGATACTACCTACTTGGTAATCAGTATGAATAAGATCGTGAAGATTTATTCAAGACAATACTTTCTTCTGTGGGGCTGCCATCAAGGACCAAATTATATCTTAAGAAGCTATCCCCCAGTTTCAATTCAGTAAGAATTTTGAAAGGGGAGGGGGATCTGGCCCATGCTGAATCTCAAGCGCTCCAATAATCTTGAAAAACTAAAAAGATCCAATATAATTACAGTAGACGCTCGATATAATGAACTAATAAAAACCAGGCCTGTCCACTATATCGAAATTGTTCACTATTTCGAGCGGGAGTTTTTAAATGTTCAAATAAGCCAATTTGATATAAATAAACACATACTAACGTTTTGATTACAAAACACTAAAATAACAAAAAAAATTGTATTAATCTTTAAAAAACACTCAGATGAAGATATTTTTTTTGAGGAACACAGAAATAAATATCTTTTTTTTCCATAATTAAATTTTTAAAAAATAATTTGTCACTTTCATTAAGTGTCTTCTTCGACATCGTCCAAGACTAACCGCCACCTGTAGGAGCTGACTACGTTAGTCAACTTCATTTCGACACTCTAAACATTTCGTCAGAGATTTACTGTTAAACTGTTTCGGTCACCATTCGCATTTGCTTTCCCTGAAGGAGAAACTCTAACCCCTTTTTTTGGTACCAAGCAGTATGGTGATTTGCTTCAATCAAGCTCTTCTGGTCAACACCAGTCTTTGTCTCGTGGACGGGATTTCAAAGTAAATAAACGGGGGGGCAGAGTACTACGGTTACCCTCCATCCTTTTCTTCCAGTAGACAATCCATCTACTGACTTTTGGTCAAGCAGAAGAACATCCACCAGGAGATGCTAAATTCAAACATGTTTAACCAACTGAGTTGACTGTTTCAGCCATCACGGTAAGATGTACGGAGATACCTTTCTTTAAAAGAAGTTCGTAGGTAGCAATAGAGTTCCCACCTGTAATGTCCGGCCCATAGTTTTTCTGGCCACTTCGTGTGTCCTGTTTTTAGGACAGTCTAGGTGGCTAACATAACCTTCATAACTAAAATATCAAAAAAACACACAAATGAACGGTAAATTGTTTTAAAAAATTTTTGACATGCAGGCGCATTGCTAAACTGGAACATTTTTCTTTGACTTTTGCGAAAAAAAATCTGAGTTCACTATATCGAGATTTTCATAGTTCACTATTTAGAGTAGTCTGTGTAAAATTTTGGTGGTTCACTATATTGGATAGTTCACTATTCAGAGTGTTCACTATACCGAGCGTCTACTGTACACTAGTGGGTATCATCATAGTTCACTGCATTATTGGAAGACAAGCCTCTTAGGCTGGGCCTCCCTTCCAATGATTTCTGTAGAAGCTGCATGGACGAGGAGGAGGAAGAGACAATTCTTCACCTCCTATGCCCGTACCCAGCTTTCTCAGCTCGTAGAAAAATTATATCTCGGAGAATACTTCTTCGACAATCTCGGCGAACTCGCTAATACAAGTATAAGTTGCGCCCAACGCTTCATTCTAAGCTCCTGCTGGTTCAACGGGAAGTTGTGAGAACATTAGATCTTGTGGTACAACAATAAGCCTCCTCTGGCCTAAGTGAGACTGCGCCTACTGCGGCCTGCCACTCTAACGGTCTAACCTAACTTAACCTAAGGAACCACTTTTGAGTTTGGATTTATTCAAGAAAGCAGCAACTATACTAACTATAATTTTGTTCAAGTGTGGTAATGTTGCTTTAATCTCAAGCGTAAAACAAAATTCGGGACATGAACTATGCGACTATACCAAATATGACAGTTTATACCACTTTATCAAAAATGCTTGCATACATTCAGGCTGATTTGGAGCAAGTCACTATGAATTATTATTGTTTTCTTGACAAAATACTATGCTGAAATATTTGTATTCAATAAAACAAACCTTATATATCTCATGCGATTGTTTTATTTCGTTTCGCATGAAACTATATAAACTTAACATAGATACTTTCAGTAAAATCAATCCAATTACCTAATAGAACTAAAATGCGAAATGGACTTTTACTTTTATAGTCGCTCGAAAACAGCTAAGTGCTCCTTTCACTTTTGCGCAAAGACGCATTAAACGTTAATGGTGACTTAAGCCTATAAACTTTTTAAAAGAAGATTTATTGTGATGTTGGTATAGTGAATACAACGTTCTGTGTACATTATCACAATAATAAACTGGATGTTAATGGAAAGTATCTGGACTTTCGAACTTAAACTTAATAGTTTTAAGATGGATCAGATCTTAAGTAGTCCTAAAGCTGACCATTTCTTTAAAAGTATAAGTAAGTAGCATACATAATTGTGATTGGATAGATAGTCAGTATCTAGATCTTTAGTTTTTTTTTATGAAGTCACTTAATTTCTCTGCGCAATGTTGTTCGAAAATCGTATGCCTCATCTATAGGTACTTCTTGACCTGCATACAAATTGTCATGGTAAGGATTACTAATTACTACTGCCAAATTTATCAAATCAGATTTTAAGATTATTTTATGAAATTTGTTAAGTGTTGACTTCTTTTTTGGCAACTTTTTGTTAAAGACTCATTCGACTGCGTTTTAAAACGCGGAAGTTTGAAAGTGATTGCTCTTATATGGTGTACCTTGAATAACTGGGAAGCTGACGAACTGGGTAGTCAGAAATCCTGATCATTTGACGATAGCTATAGCAGACATTCTGATCACTCACGTAAAATCTTCTCATTTAAAAGCTAGTCATACGGTGTAAGCCTATTAAGCCTTGGATATGGGAAGGTGACAAACACGACTATTGTAAGAGACGACTAAGGTCCACATCCACAACACGTATCTAAGTGGTGAATGGTGACCGACGCGGGCTATATTCAGCGGTCAGGATCTTAGGATTTCTTCAAGGATGGTGTGAACGTGAAGGTTCAGGCTTGTGATCGTGTGACCGTCTGACCATACGACCATATGACAATGTGACTGTCTAAAAGTGCAAAAAAAAACGTCTTAAAAAAGTAAAAGTCCTGAGCCAAGCTTGGAGTAGACCCGAAGTTATTTAGGAGGTTCATATATAAAGAGATGATTCGATTAGAATCAATTTTCGAATTCAATACTAATGTAGGATCCGGTTGCAGTTTCGTTGCTCAATGTACGGATAGGTAGTCTACGATCTCATGTTGCAGTTAAATATTTTTTTAAATTTTTAGCTTAGTGCGACGAGATATGAGTGCCGGAGTTGGTTGAAATTGAACATTGGCCAACTGTCTCTAATATTTCGATTTGTAACACTGTGCTATAGAAAAACGTTAAGCTCGGTAGGTGATCTTGTGGCGGTTGCCACAGCTTTACTTAGACCATCATTTGGGTGTCTATTGTGTCCAGTTACGGCAACCATTCATTATCTACCTGTAACCTGTTGGAAGACGAGAATAAAACCGCTTTTTATATTAGAGCCACCTAGGTTTAGTATATGAATCGCATCAGGTACTCGTAAAGCTCTATTGTATTTAGATCCTCCAGCTGGTCCAAAGAGTAACCGAGGATGTGAAGTCTGCTTCTCTATAGGAACAACCCTGATTTTAGTATGAATTTCAGGAGTTCCTTAAGATCTGCTTTCTCCAGATGCTCTAGTTCATCGAAGAAGTAGCGCTGTTAATAATACTCTGTCTGCTGCTGTTTTTTTAAGGGCTGGGCATTCGCAAAGTAGGTGGCGAACAGATTCTAGCTCTTCAACGCTTCTGCAGGAATCATAGTGCAGTATGTACGCTTATCATATTATAATGACCAGTTATTACCCCCGTGAATATGCAAATACATATACTACAAGTTCTTGTCGCATTGTATTATAATTGGACCCTGACCTTATTATTTTTGCTATTTTAGAACTAATTGCCGCCTAAGGGGCTCATTTATAATGGCAACGTCCCAATTCACTGAATGATTTTGACTAGAGGTGCGGTTTCGTCGCTCAATGCTTTACACTAAGCTGCAAGAGTTTCTTATTTCTTTTACATGGCCTTTAACTTCTCGCCGTACATGCGGTATCTATCAAAAATGTTGACAAATGAAAAAAAAAAAAAAAAAAAAAATATCTCGTGACTTAGTACCTCTTGACTATCGAACGATATTGCAGGGATTGAACTTGGATCTTCTCGCTCGATAACCAATAAGCCACTGTGCCCAAATGTATTCCACAGCCCTATAAAAGTCGTTCGAACTCACCCAATATAAAAAAAAGACTGTACACAATGCGAAAAAAATATGTCAACAATATTAACCTCAATTTTTCCTCTTCACTTCACATCACCCAACATCCCCCACCTATATCTAAAGCAAATCTCAAATGCCTTAGATAAACATATATAAAAAAAAAACAACCGAGTAGGTATACACAAAATCTGCAATCTGTGTACAAATAGCTTGTGCACTAGAAAATCTGTATATACACACTTGTAAAATCGACTCATACTCATAGTGCGGTCAGTGACTGGCACGTTCGGACTTTGGAACATACCCAAAAGCTACACAATATTATGTAGGTAGGTACATTACATACATCTGAAAACCAAGTTTTTCTGGTCCAAACACGGATGAAAATAATTTAAAAGACGAAAGGTATATACCAGATACAATCTAATGTAGATACAAGTCGTCTCTCAAATCAGTACTTTTACTCTATTACCGTGTGTCTCTCTCTGTCTGTCTGTGTGTGTATCTTCTACCTCTTATCTTTTGGTAATTTTTTCCATCTCCTACATAGTTGTATCTATCTATAGAAATTTCAAAGTTAACGCCATAAAAATTTGCTACGCTTTTGTGATCATCATTATGAATACAATTTGAGATTAATGATCAACCGAAGATCGCCGGTGGCGACACAACGTCGATCGCTTTATCTTCGCTCGTGATACCATCTTCTATATTAAATTGGGGAATCAATCATGTTTATAGATACATATAAATGTATCTATTTGTTGTCTATCTATGCCTTAGATACGAATAGGCATGGTTACATATTATTTCGGTACAAATGCCTCAGTCAGTAGTCAATAGTCACCTTTATGTACATGATATCTGTATCTACGACTGCCACTTCTGTGTACCATCTTCTTGTTTAATGAGCAGAAGCTACATGATCTCTCTCTGTGGACAATGATTCGTTATGGTGGCGTTTTGTTTATATTTATCTTATGGTTTGATAGGCAAAGCGTTTTCAAAATGATGAGGTCAACAGGTTGACATCGTGATGGACGGAGTAAACGTTTTTCTTTGCCAATATTTGTTTCTTTCTCTTATATGAGTTTCACTTTTTCGATAGCATGGCGTGCTGGCATGCATTTTCGCTTTCGAAATTTACTTGTCATATGGGCTTTCGTTGCCAAAATGCATTTTGAGAGAGCGATAGATATTATTTATTTCAGGCTATTTGCCTTGACCTACAGTACGCAATATGCCAACAAAAATATAGAGGAACGAGGACATGTTATTATCCTCACTTAAAGTCCGAACACTGCTATAGATACACAGCTATTCCTATGAAAGGCATTGAAGTTTTTTCATCTCACCGTTTTTCATCCAACTATAGATTGCTGTTTCCTTTTTGTTTTTTGTTTAATCTCCTCTTCACATTCTCTGTATAATCAAATGGTATTATCATTATTACATATCCACCTCCTTTGATGGAAGAACGTATCTTAATTACCTAACCACACACATGCATAAGTGCATGTCATAAGCTAAAGTTGCTTGGGCCTGGCTAATGACTATGGTCATTATGACAAGCAGTGGAGGAAGACAGAATGTCCGGCTGTTACCATCTGTCATTTGAATGGGTTTTCTGATGGAAACTTGTTATTGTCGGAGTAGAAGAAAGGAGGTTGCGCTTCTATACATAGGAAGGCTACCATATAAATAAGACTTTTGTGTGCATGTTGAACGCAGGGAGGTGAAGAGACTAATCTGTAATCTGATGAATAGTGTGGGTTAGGGTTAAGGTTAAGATTGCAATTATGATATAGTTACTTATGTGTTTGCTTGAGTTGGAGTAGGTGAAGTTAAACTTTGCGGTTTCAGTATGGTTTTTGGGTGTAATGTGTTCAAACTAAGTTCACATAATCAATCAGCTTTTCAAAATCTGCACACGGTGATCCTAGTGTTTGAGAACATTCTCAGAAATGGACCTTCACGTATTCCATTGTCGTGCATATACATATATTTATTTTATGTACAAATTCGGAACATATAGCCGTATAAAGTAACATAGGATTACTGTGCCTAATCGTTTGTTCTCAACTATGCATGAAATCGGGACTTCTAAAAAAAAATGGCGCAACCCCACAACAATCCTCGTAGATAGATGATCCAAAGGTTGACGACTCCAGAAAACCCAAATTAAGGCAACGAGCTTTGTATCTGCCCTGAAATGTCCAGACAGACCACGTGAAGCCTAAGAACTACCTTGTAGAGACCCTGGATAGATACCTACTGTAACGTCTCTCTGCTGTGTCTATCTACCTATCAAGTCGCGATTTATTTTCTATTTATTATTTATTTGACTTTGACGTTGATTCTACTGTTGCTAGAATTCTACAGATAAAAGGCCGATGTGACAGCCATCCCATATACCAAGAAAGGCAAAAAAACTGTGTGTCTCATCATGGCGAGTGATACAAGAAGCAACGTCACCGTTAGACAAGGGCTACAGCTTCTGTGAAGTAAGCCCTCAGCTGATCATAATCCCCATCTTTGCCAAACTCCCGCGTATCTTCTTATCCACTCTCCATAAAAGAGAAAGTCCAGGGTATAGCATTTCACCATCGACGAAGACGTAGGACAAGTGCCAGAAGTAGGACGTCAAGATTGATTGACGATATTGGGACAAGCTATATACACAGTCGTGTCACGTTTCGGCATTCCTGTTAAACGCATTTATCTGTGTAGGTTGACGATGGAAAAATTTCGCTGCTTCGTCAAAATCGGCAAAAACATCACTGAGCCCTTTGATGTCGAAAAAAGTTTGAGACAAGGCGATGCGCTATCGTGTATCTAACTTCTTTAACATCATCTTTGAAGCAATAGTATGAAACTCACAAGCCAACATCAGAAGTACAATTTTACAGAAGTCTGTTCAACTGCTTGCATATGCTGACGATATTGACATTTTGGGAAGATCGCAGCGAGCTGTCAGTGGCGCATTTGCGGCGAAGATGGGTCTATTTGTAAATGAGGTCAAAAAGAAGTATATCTGCTGTCAACGAGAAAGGACTCTCAGCATCGACGACTCGGTTAAAACATCACGATGGACAGATACAACTTCAAAGTAGTTAAAAGGCCTTACCAATAATCATTTTTAACCTTCAACTTAAATATTTGACGGTCACAATAGATAATTTTATATTGAAATTTTGTCCATTGTGACTTCGTAAAAGTTAACCTGGATACTAAAAGTGATTATTAGTACCGCTGAAAGACTTTGTATACCTGGGGCTCCACTATCACGTCGAAAAATGACATCAGCGCAGAGATCAAACGAAGAATTACTCTTGCCAATCACTCTTGCCAATCGCTGTTTCTTCGGGCTAAGAAGGCATCTAAGAAGTAAAACCCTCTCTCATAGAACCAAGGAGATATTATATTAGACCCTAAACATCCCGGTCCTGATGTATGGTGCAGAAGCATTGACTCTGTCGAAATCGGATGAAAACCTCTTGAGATGTTTTGAGAGAAAGATTCTTCGGGCGATATTCGATCTAGTTTGTATCGATGGAGTGTGGAGGATAAGATTTAACGACGAGCTTTATGGGCTATACAGCGACGTTTACCTGGTCAAAAAGCTGAAGATACAACGACTGAGATGGCTGAGGCACGTGAAGCTTATGGACAGCTACGCACCAGCTCGACGAGTCTTTGAGTCCAGCCCTGAGGGACAACGTAGCAGAGGAAGACCCAACCATAGAAGGCGCGCACAATTGGAATTCAAAATCTCCACCGACCAGCGTTACCGATGGACAATTTGAAAATGTCTCCAAAAAATGTCCCCCGAGCCAAAAAATGCGTCCCACGCACCGACATTCTAAGAACAAAAAAAGAAAATCATTTTTAATTACATATCCGTGATGTTGTTAAATCAAAAGAAGGGTCATTCGCAAGATCAAAAAAAGTAACAGGAAAATCGTGTCAATCGCGACACGCATGACAGTGTTAAAAATCCTGATGTATCACTTGTGTCCTTGTAGGATGTTGGCAAAAAAAGTCGGCCAAGCCTATTAGCAATGACAAGTTCACATAGTCATTCAAATCAGTCAGATGTGACTCTCGTCTCCTGTTAATTCTGTCACGCTTGACATGCCGCATGAGATGAGTTTAAATAGAATGACCTTCAAACTCAATTCCGACTCCGTAATTATGCTAGTATGCCACAGAATGACACGATTTGTGCTTAAGAACAACATCTAAGTAATTGAGGTGTAAATGGGAGGAAAACTAACACCCAAATGCATACGGAAATTGTTAAATTAAAACAGAAGATGGTTAAGTCTACGTATTCCTGCCACTCTTGCAAAAGATGTAGGTACTATTGTACTAAATCACTCCCTACGACGAAACGATTAATTTGTTCTCTTAATTTACTCGACGTTTGAATGCTATTTCAATTCATTCGAAATTTCTCAATCAGAGAACTTGGCTCGCGAACTTATGCTGCCTACCTTTTAGATTTCCCAATAATTCTGCGAGGTAATAAATTCATTCCATACTATTAATTAAATTCCACTTGTATCATTCAAAAAGATTTATAATTGACATTACCATTAATTTTCGCTTCTATAGCATTCAACTGGGTCACAATTAATAACCACAAATCAAGTCAAAATATGTACCAAAGTAATCCAATTGAATAAACATCCTGCCACACACCGTCACAATTTTTTTTTTTAAATCGAAACACTCTTGACTGTGTACCATCAAGCATTAAATACGTCAGGGAAATGCCGACCCATTGATTTAAAATTCACAAACACCAAACAAATCTATACAAAAAAAAATCAATTCTCGCGCCTCAATAAAATGTATCTTTTCTCTATCAAACTAATTATAAACATTTGTATAGGCTTAATTTTTCTAATAATATAAATACGCATTCGCACTTTTAAAATCCGCTTAAAATTAGCAATTCCACCATTAAGGAAATGGTGCGTAAATTACGAGCATAAATTTCTAACGCCACCAAAATGTATCTATTTATTCTAATTTCCTCAATTTCATCTGTACGATGGCAAATCTTTATTGTGTTGTTCAAAAATTTTGCAAACGCAAAGGAAACTAGTCCTAAAATAAAAGCTCACACTCACTAGCCAAGCAGCCAGCCAGCGCATATATAGAATGAACTCAATCTGTTGTATCTGGAGTGAGAAATAAACATGAGTGCATTCGAACTTGTTATTTCATTGAGATGAATGGAAAAATATTGGCAAACTTATATAGGAGAATATTTATGTATATTTTTGTCTGTCGATCTGTCTTCTTGTCTGTGTATCTACGTCGGTTAGGTTACGGTGCCAATATAAAGTCTGTGAGTAGAAAATAATTAGCGGCTTATTTAAATTAAGCACGCAGATGGAGTTTCACTGTTCGCCGCCAGTCGATCGGTGTAATGATGGCAGAAATTGACAGGGTCAGTTGGGATATTTACAAATTTTCTATCCCAGCGGTTAGAGATAGAGATAGTATTTTTTTCTATCTGATAAATAAGTATCTTTTCGTTTGCATACCTAGGTAGGTGATTTTGAAGATTGATGTACGAATGCGACTTGTGGCGGATAACAAATCAAGGAGAACAGGCCATTCGGTGAATGTACTTATCTGTAGTTGATAAAACCGGAATATTGACATTATATTATTTAGATTGAACTTGTGTTACACTTGCAGAAGGAAAAGCTTTTGGGATGGCATCAAACGGTTGATACCTTGTGTTAGCTGTCTTAATTCCATCCGAAAAAGGATCATTTGATAATCGCATATTATGTGTAGTAGAGCTATACCTACTGTTATTTTTTAAGGAGGCTTTCAATGGCCTTAAGACCACTGGACACTAAATATTACATATTAGATTTACATTTCTGCACCCGTTTTCATTTTTGGGACGAATTGAAGGGACCTATATATAATATTATACCGAGGCCAAACAGCTGCATTGAGGAGGTCTTTTTAGGACAGTTATACTAGGATGTTTGACAGATGCTCGCGAGAGGTAGCTAGTGAAAATCTTATAGACTTCTATAAGACCGCCATCCAAGAAGTGTATAGAATAGACCGGGAAATAGAAAAGATGCAAAAGAGATCTTGAGATTTTGACAGATGAGTGCCTTATGAAAATTTCCAATAAACTTAGTTAGTTTAAATCAGGCGACATGTCATACTCGGACCATTATCTTGTTGTCGCCTAGGTACGAAAGCGAATATCTCAACCTCTCGATAAGCCCTAAGCGCTATGCACCTATATAACCAGCATAGAGTACCGAGTAGCGAGGACTAGTGGCATCGATGCCAAGAGGTCATCAGAGATGCCACAGGGTAGGTAGGTAGGTAAAAGTGACGGTTCAGCCTTTGAACCCAATTAGCACTAGGGTGTGCCGTTTTGTTACCATGCCTCGTGTGACCTACTTTGTAATGATTGTTAAGGATGTGGTCCGGTCGGTGCTTATAACCAACCTGTAGAATTGAAAAAACGGATAAGCTTCTGTATTCCTTAGCCCGAGATGCCACAACTTATGCGTAAGTTTCACCCGACCAACCCCACGAAACCCTTGAGTGGATAAAGAGTGTCCGGGCCCTGCAAGTACATGCAGCTGATGCTGAATAGCTGGCCTACAAACGATCAAAAGAGGAGAGAAGAACACTGGCTACCCAAGAGAGAGAAAGAGCACAAGACGCACAGGCACCTAGACAGGTGCTAGGTTAGGTTTGGTTAGGTTGTATAGGATATGAGTTCACCACACTATACTAGGCAGCATATTCCATAACCCTGGGGAACCTTCACGTTCAAAATCTACACCAATTCGCCCAAGTAATTAATTTCCCTACAGAACATAAAAATTGTTTAAATTTTTTTTTGTGAGGATAACCTCCTCTAAATTGTCGAAGAAGTATCTTCCAAGGTGTTTCCTCCTGTACTGACCAATAGCTTGACATTCACAGAGAAGATGAGTTATACCAACTTATTTATCAAGTCTTCGCAATACCTGCACAGTGCGCATTTGCTCGTATTTGTTAAACCTAATCTCCTAGCGTGCTTCCTTATAAGACAGTGATCGGAGAGTATCTCAATAGTCATTCGTAGCTTTGATCTGCTACTAGCTTTTAATAATTAAATAATAATTCTACAGATTTTTTTTTGGTCTAACTCAGGCTACAGAGCCTTTGAGACCCTGATGTGACCTACTATATCCGATTATGGTCTGTTCTATTTCAAATTTTCTCGAGAATAGTTCTCTTGGCCACGGCAATTGGTGGCCTTATGCCCTCAATATCTTTCAATTTGTACAAGATTTGCTTTGCTCCGTTTTTAGCCAGAACTTCACCCCTTTCGTTACCCTAAATGTTACATTACCCATACCCAACACAATCTGACATAATGCCAATGCTCTGAGAATTGTGTGGCAGCTCCTTGCAGGTGCTACTCCAAGAGGGTTTACCAAAGAGAAAAAATATCGTGTCAATTCGACCAGACCTCTGTAGAGATGAGCAAAGCAAACCTTGAGGTAGAGTCACAATTGGTATTGAGAATATGTAAAACCAACTTCTGCAGACTGTTAAAGGCGAAAACGACCGAAAATTCTGCCCTGCAGAACGGACCATGTAATACAGACGATGAAAGTCAAGATTTCCCTCCACCCGAGCAATAGCCGTCAGTTGAGCTATTTCAGGCTAGGAAAAACGCTTTGGTGGAGAGCAAACACTACATAACTCATCTCCAAAAGATTTGGTAGGAAGAAAGTCTATGCCTTAGCATCTTTTGGGGGGCCCTATAAACTGCGTCATTATAATCTTCTTAACATCGCATTCTCCCGGAGACAGGCAGTACCATTCTCATCGGACAGGCAGTACCTGGCTGTCTAAATCCATTTATCGACGACCCACTAGTGCGTTTTAAGGCCCGCTAAGTCCACAACCGACCAAATATTCAAACTACAGCGGATCCTGGAGAAAACCCAATAAGCCCAAATCGATTCCTACCATATCTGTTCATCGATTTTAAAGCCGCGTATCATTTATAGAAGTGAGCCATCATATAGATCCATGTCTAGTTTTGGCATCCCTGTCTGGAAACTAATGCTCCAAACTGAGAAGTATTCGACTCCAACTCAACTCGCAGCTGAGTAGAGGCCTCGCCTTAGGTGGGGCGCACGAGTGCACACTCCACAGTGACATGAACCAACTTGAAGTGCGCATCATAAGTCAAAGCTGTAGAGCCGTATTGGTTGAGGAAGGCCCAACGCCCAAGCCCAATTCAAACCTGTCAAAGAAGTAAGTAAGAAAATCTGGCCTCTCGCACAGCAGTTTTCAAGTCTATGAACTTGTGCACACACAATAATCCCTCAAGAGGTGACAGACATTGAGCATTACTGGTTTCTATTTTAAAACTAAGCTGCCTTCAATATCTTTATCCTATCCTCATACGGGGTTGGGTTGAGACGCTGAGAATTCCTCCAATAGAACCAAACTCGCTACTAAGAAAGGTTGATTATTGGTACTCAACGTTGTCACATCTTGTAATACGTCAAGTTTCTTAAAAAAATTGGTTAGGTACATGGGGAAAATCATTACAAGACCTACCGTTTTTATCAAAAAGTGTATCTCTTTACACTTCTGTCAAACATCTTCCATGAGAACGTGCCAAAAAGATACAAAAGTAAGTATCTTCCATAGTTAATCAAAAATTCAACAATTTCTTTTTTCAAAAATGATGGACAGCTTCTGTTTGGCCCAAATAAGCGCAATGGATCCCAGTTAACAAAAAACGCGATACCTGAACAAGAAGTAGCAACCGAATTTCATACACGTCTGCGCGTATACGTCCTACTCATCGGCAAGTTAATGGAACATGTACTGTACAGTGTACACATATAATGTATCTACGGCCTACTTACGCATAAATTCACATGCCGCAGATACGCAATCAATTGTTGTTTGTTCGTTAAACTTGTACAATGTTTGAGTAGGTACGCAATGTTTGCCTGATGGTGTTTTTTTTTTTTATAGTACTACTCATCCATTTTATGAGTTCTCTGGTGTTTTTTTTTTTTTTTTTTGTTTTCTTCTACTTTTTTCTTGAATGGGGCAGAAAGATCAAAGAATTGTGGCCGCCTTGATAAATGGTCGCGCAAAAGTTTCATCATAATTTCCATGTTCCATTTAGTATATGTAAGTATATTTGAAGAGAAATACACTTTCAAATGACTTTGTCTTCATTTTGTATCTATAATGGGAATCGATAAATATGTCGCATTTTATAATGGTTTTGTTGCATGCACTTGTAACGTTTTATGGGGGAGAAAATGGACCAAACATTGTATGTATTCAATTATTATCAGAAAATCATTTAGAGATATATATTGTAATAACTGTTTCTTCATTATTTCATTGTGAAACGAGAGTAAAGAACCAACTAATTGCCATTGCCAAGCCATCTGGTTGGTGGTGGTGGTTTTGAAATTCAATTTTCTTTTGTGGGAAAATTACGTGGGCTTTCAACAAAAAATAATTGTATACAATATGTAGATAAATATAATTTTTTTTTCTTACTCTGATTGAACGAGCAAAACCATAAACAATTTGTCGTGTTGGTGTAAGAAAATAAAAATTAAAATTGAAAGGCATTGATCTCTATCATGCGACTGGTCAACATATAGATACATGTGTGTTATGGCGTCATTGGACAGAGAAGATGTTAATTTTCGAGGAAAATGTGTTGCTTGATCTTTAATTATGAAATCTGGAGTCATAAGAAGAAAAGCGAATCGATTTAAGGAGTCGTTTCGATACTCTATGTGAGGTTGAGTTAGGTTGTATAGGGTGTGAGTTCATCCACAATATTGGGACACCATCCCGATCAAAATCTAAACCAATTTGCCAAAACCCTTAATTTACTTAAAGAATTTTAAAATGGTTTAAAATTTGTTTCAAATACCAACCTCCTTCAAAATTGTCGAAGAAGTACCTTCCAAGGTGTTTCCTTCTATTCTGAGCAATTGACATTCACTGAGAAGATTAGTCATATCCACTGCGAAATGTAGGTCCACACAGTACCTTCACGTGTCCGTATTTGTTAAACCTAATCTCCTAGCGTGCTTCCTAAGAAGACAGTGACAGCCTTTGAGACCCTGTGGCCTCCTAAGAGCATCTTAGGTCTCCTCTATTATTAGTTTAAAATACTCTTGGCCACATCTATTGGTGGTCTTATGCCCTCAATTCTTTCAGTTTGTGGAAGTTCAGCTTCGTTTTTGGTTAGAACGTCAGCACTTTCGTTACCCTCATAATATTATGTGTCCGGCTATCACAATCTGACATGGTTCTGAACGCATGATGCTCTGAGCATTGTGATGCGGCAGCTTCTGACTAGTTCAGATTTGATGATTTAAGACTCTAGCGCCTTGATGGCAGCCTGACTTTTAATGACAATGACCATGACCATTTCAAGTAAAGAGTGATTTTTTTGATGTTTGGTTTTTCTGCCAGATTTTTTTTTGACAGTTCACTCGTAATTCGTATCACATGTCAAAGTAAAAAAATGATCGGCTAGCATTGTCATTTCATGACTTTCACCCGAACAACGTTTGCAAATTATTGAATTTTATTATGTACCAAAAGTCGTGCTCAGTAAAAAATGTGATTAGAGCACTTTGTCCATTTTATGGTCGTCGTAATCGTCCTACTGAGCTACGTTAATAATTAAAATTGTCATGATATATGGTCTGCTGAGCAGCCAGATGAATTGCAGAACTGCCTATCCACCTACAAAAATGTACCGTTTGGTGTGGTTTATGGGCCGGTGGCATCATTGGACCGCATTTCATCAAAGATGTTGATGGCAACAACGTTACGGTCAATGGTGATCGCTATAGTTCGATGATTTCGGAATTTTTTCGGCCAAAATGGAAAAGCTGGGGTTTAGTCCACATGTGGTTACAACAGGACGGTGCGAACTGACACACAGCACGCGAATCCATGGACATATTGCGACGTGAATTTGGTACGCAATTCATCCCACGTTTTGGACCTGTATTGGCCGCTGGACTATTTTTTGTGGGGATATGTGAAGTCTCTAATGGATAAACCAGCAACTATTATATAAGCCGCCTTGGAGGACAAAATGCTGAGACTTCAGAATGATTAATTGGGGCAGATTCTTCAGAGAATTTAGCAAAAAAATAGCTTGTTGCAACAACAAAGAAACGGGAAAACGCTAACGAAAAAGCATATTTTTTAAAGACAATAAAAATATTGGATACGAAGCCTCCACACTGTGTTGGACGAAGGATATCATAAAGATCAGAAAAAGTACTAGAACTCTTATTAATTCAGGGAAGACAACCAAAATCCCACATAGAAAGGGATTTATTTGAATTGAGTAATTCACTGGAGTACCCATAACAATCCCAATGGCATGTATTTCCATACAAGCTATAACCTTGAACCACTTCTTACCTAGGATGTAGCCAGTACCCTGTTTACTTAGACTTAAAGTAGTGGGGGAAGAAAAAAGCTTAAGAAGTTCTCAAACCACTGACCTAATTGATCCTTCCCACATTTGATCATAATTCTTATAAGTACAAAGAAGTACACAAAAACTCAGCTTAAAACTATTTCTTATCGGAGAAAGTTTGTATCCGCCACTAAGACCTTCAAGCTCCAACACACCTCTCTTATTAGAGATAGAACAATTTTCAATATGCATTAACCTTCTACGAAAAATGCAGATCATAACACTAAAAACCGCATTCAAATCTGTTGATTGGTCTTTGAGATTAGGGCGGACATACAGGTATCGGTAGGTTTTTGGGAACTTCCTTTTATACTATCATTTGAATGAGTTAAGCCTTCGAGCCCTATTTTTGAAGTTAAGCTTTTGCATTTGAATGCAAATTGTGTGACATGCTGTAAATTTAAAATTTATGTAAAAAACTTATAGTTTCTAAATTAACAAACCAATTTTGACCAACTAATCATACAGTAGGTATCGGAAAACTTACCTGAAAAATAGAAAAAAAAAGAAAAATTTAGTAAGAATGCGTAAATATATTGAAAGAGTAACGAGTGCTTAATATTATAAAAGCTTTTAAAATTACAAATAGAAGAGGCCGCTTACAAAGAGTCTGATTAGCAAGATTTGCCCTTCAGAAAGACGAAACATTGACCAAATAGAGACAAAAAAAAAAAAAAAACACGAATGTTAGTGCATTCCAGGTGGTCCAGTGTAGGCCTACGCCTTATTGTGAACTAGTACAACCAATTTGTGTCCTAAATAGATGTTATTCATAAAACCTACAGTCAAGTCTCCATATACATATTGAAAATTAACTCATGTAAATTGGTACAAGCTCCTAATAAATACCTATGCAAATTAAGGGCCTTGTCAATGCCCTCATAAGTTAGACCAACCAAAATCGTTTGAATCACTCTATATAGATACTCCCACTTAAATTGCCCGAAATCGCTAGTACCTCATTACAACCCATGTAATATGTATCTATCAGCTGTAACATAGAAACTTAACAACTTCTATGGCCCTCGACTTTTAAAATAGGAAAATCTCACCCACAAGCTATAGGTACAACTGTCACTATACACTACCCACACATGATAACCATGTGTACCTATACACGCGTCTAATTATCCAAATTACATAAATAATTATCAAAGGCATACTAATCGCATGCACAAACTGTGTTAATAAAAACAGAATACATGATTAGCTCGAGATAAGCAGAGATACGAGTATAGGTTATGTAAAAAAAGCCCACAACCACCATAGTCGAGATTAAATATTGACAATAAATCAAGACAAATTAGTAAAGGCTCGTTTGGGTGTAAGGCATATTGACAGGTCTACATTCCAC
Organism: Cheilosia scutellata; assembly: GCA_955612985.1. Classification (NCBI taxonomy): domain Eukaryota; kingdom Metazoa; phylum Arthropoda; class Insecta; order Diptera; family Syrphidae; genus Cheilosia; species Cheilosia scutellata. Next base: position 85,991,902 of record OY015313.1, read on the forward strand.
TTTGTTGATAAATAATTTATTATTAATTTCCACATGCGGATACATCCGGGTTCTGCTGACGATTTGTATCTGTATCTTATGCATGCAACATTGGGAAATATCAATTTTCGGGGAAAAATCCACTTGACGAAGCGTATACATCAAATACCAATCAAATTGACCTCAATTTTCATGTACTCAATGAAGGCAAGAGAAATCAAACATAAAAACCTAAAATCAGATAAGAAATTAAAAAACAAAACACCTATCACTTGAGATTTAGGCATTGACAAAGACCCATCAACATAGCGAACATGTCGCACACCGACCGCAGTACACATAAATAGAAAGATAGTTTTTTAAGACAATTTTAAGGGCACATAAAAATGGCCAAATGACGCAAGGTGCGTTATGACAAAGGAGTGACAAGCTCTTCGGGTTTTTATAATTCACTTTCTCTCAAGTGGTGATGTAGGTGGGACAGCTTTACACCATAAAGATGATAATTTGTTTACCCACGCTCTAAATGACGTGTCTAGATTGACATGTCAAATTAATGTCACTTAACAGCGAAGCAGAATAATAAATCACAGTGGGACGATGTCGAGAAGATACTTTCTATATAAAGGGGACTCTTGAGTGATTTTCTTGTCGATGAAGTGATTTTCGCCTTTTTTTTACAGGCAAGAATCTGATGTGCTTAATGTTTCAATGTTGTAAGTACCCTTGTAATTTGTGGGGTTGTGAAAGCTTATAATAAATTCAGTGTTAGTGTGAATTTTATTTTAGCAATTTTCACTTAGAGTCTCTAATAAATATATCTCACAATATATTCAGTTTTTGACATCAACAAGTGCGGGGGTGCAACAACAGGATGGTGTACCACAAGGTTGTATCATTAGGCCCATATTTCTATGCTGGTATTATTTGCCGTGACAGCCCAGCTTATAATAAATAAACTGCAAACTTTCTGTGGAGTCTTGGAACATCTTAATTTTGATGAGACAGATCACAGGAGTAAGCGGGTTGTGTCCTCAAGAAATCTCTCATCACCGCCCCTAAAAAGTTTTTCTTCAAACATGCGCAATTTTTTCATGTATTATTGTGCCCCATTATCTACCTTCTATCTATTGTGGTACTACAAGTTTCTAAGGCATCGTTTGTTTCTCTTGTGACTTTTCCCTCTGCTTCCAACTTGAGCGTGAAAATCGGGATATTCCCAGACGAATCAGATTGTCATGAAACACCTGCCGAATCTTGTCATGCTTATTCGCCCGATTTCTGAAACACCAAGGAGACTCTATATAAGACCCTCATCATCACAGTCCTGCTTTATGGTGCAGAATCATGGACGTTATCAAAGGCGGATGTAGATCTTGGTCGCTTTGAACGCAAAATTCTTCGAGTGATTTTCGGTCCCGTTTGCGTTGTCGGGTTTTTGTGGAGGAGATTTAACGGCGAACTCTACGAGCTGTACACCGACATCGACCTGGTCAAAAAAGTACGTATCAGTCGACTAAGATGGCTAGGACATGTAGATCGAATGAACACCAATGCTCCGACCCGAAGAGTCTTCGATTCGAACACGGAGGGCCAACGCACAGCAGAAGGCCTCGGCTTAGGTGGCGCGCACAAGTGGAAGGCGACCTTAACCAACTTGGAGTGCGCAATTGGAGGCGGTTAGCCAAAGATCGGACTAACTGGAGAGGCGGGTTGCTTGAGACCCAGGTCCATACCGGACTGTAGAGCCATATAAGTAAGGATATAGATACAGTGTGTATCCAATTTGTAAGTTTTTTGCATCTTAGTTTGATCACTTATTAGGTTTATGTACCAAAAGAAAGACACAAAGGTTGAGTTGACATTAATGTTGAGTGGGATTTTGTATAATGGTCGGAGACATTTATAAATCTGTGCCCACTTTCCATAGGTTTATTCATTTCAATTTGTAATCGCCGCCATTTCAAACGCTATAATAAATAGAAAAGACATTTTTCCGATTAAGTAAAAATATAAATTCTGAAATTAGAATTACTCCAAAAAAAAACATTTATCCTCAGCTTTGTATCTCCTGTCAAAATTCAAATGTTTACTGACATTGATTAACCATTTCATACCTTTTCCAATTTCTTACATGACCATTAACATTAGTTATTTGCCAAAAATCAATGACATGCATAAAAGTAAAATTAATAAAAAAAAAATGTTAATACCATACATCCAAGTCCAAACAACTGCCTCCAGATAAAATCTATTTGATTTATATTTAACATTAATATGCACAAGTTAAAAAATTTCATTTAAATTTAAACGCCAACAACATTATTTTAGTCATTTGTTGTTGTTTTTTTTAGTACAATTAGGTAGCTTTTTCATTAATGAATAAAATAATTGTATTAGTATTTCAACCACGACCGACTTAATACTATTATTAATCTAAATGGACTCTATAACATTTATTCAAACAAAAACAAAATTTATTAATATTCATATTCCATCGCGCTCATTAACACGTAACAAAAAGACATTAAGAGTTCATAAGACCGAGAAGAACATGTACAGTACACCCAGATACGACGTCTCTCCTATAGATACTTTTTAGATTTATGCTGCGGAGATCACTAGTTGTTAACATATTTCTCGTTCTATGTTGTGCGGTTATTTATCACCTCAATATAAATTATTGGCATTTTCAGTAAGCATTTGAGGGGTGGGTGTCATCAATCAACAAGTCGGCAATGCAAAATCGTAGAGTGAAGTCTGGCCCCCTGTCTCTGTATGTAATTCTACTAGGATGGGTTACATTAATCCGCGACGATTAAGGGACCCAAATGCTATTAAACTTTGTGGCACTCTCTCTCTCAACGCACATTAATATTAATGTTTGTGTGCGACTGTGCGTCGTGTCGCCATGCGTGTGGGCGGTCTTGATGCCAGTTTGTTCTTAAAGTTGAAAATACTATAATATTTGATATACATTTTTTTTTAATTTGTTTTAATATCGGTTTGACATTTTTTTTTTTTACAAAGATTGCGGAATGTAACATTTAAAAGGATACATAATCGTAAATCACCCATTAAGATGGATGAATGGTTTCAATGATGCGGACGACGCCAGAGTCAGGCGAAGTGATGAAATAAATGGATGCGCGTTACTGTATCTGAAGACGTATTTTTTTTTGTTCTTGGGGGAGAAGGAAGGAATTTATGAGGTAGGAGATAGTCGACAAGAAAAGAAATTAATTTTCAGTACTTTGGGACACGAGTGTTTTGGACAGTACCAGCATGTAGGTTATTTGCCAAATTGCTTCCTTGTTGAAGGAATGTTTTTAATTTGAAAGCGAATACACACCGTTTGAGGTGGATTTCGATTGGAGAGCTTTTAAGATTGAGAGGTTTTGATACACATCGTTCTTGTATCTTACTATCTTACAGGCAATTTAATATGATTTGGCGTCTTAGATGGATAGGTCCATTTAGTTGGATTGGAAAGACGCACACTGTAGATAAGAATATTCGAGTAGGTACTTAATGATGGCAATTAGGTCTAAATTATGGTGTTTTGTGAACGTTAAGTTCTCCATTCGCACAAGTATGAGATCGATTTTGAGGTAACCTCTTAGCTGACAAAAAGATTTACAGAAAAGTGTGCATTGAAGAAGAGAGTCCGAGAATAATGTAGGTTTCGTTAAGGAAAAAAGAATATCTTTCTTATACATTAACTATACCACGTCCTCAGCCAACAAGCTCTTTCGGCCAATGCTGTTTTGTTACATTATGCTACATGCCGAGTTGCTTCAATGCGGGCAACTTCAAGGGTCTCCTAGGTGTACACTCAAAGACTCGCTGGCGCTCCTCCCATCAGCCGTGGTATTTTAAACCTTTTGACCAGATCAATGTCGCTGTGTAGCCCATAAAGTTCGTCATTTAATCTATCCACACTCCATCGATACAAACTGGACTGAATATCAACGAAAGAATATTTCTCTCAAATCGTTCCCGGATATCCGAACGGCTTTCGATAGGATTGATGCTTTTGCATGCAACAAAATTCAGATTGTAAGTAAGGGTCTGTTGCACTATCTCTTTGATATTGATCTTTGACTCTTAGATACCTTCTTAGATTAAAGAAACGGCTATTGGCTTCATGTCTATGTAATTTTATGAGATTATAGTGGAATCGAATTCGATAACTATTTCGAAAGTATGTCATCCATGGTGACGTTTTGAAGAGTCGTTCTCTATAACAATATATGATAGAACAAGAAAAGAACCCACATCTAGAGGCAGCTGAGAAATATGCGAAACTTTTTGCTCTTGAAGTAAACCAGGACAAGACTTCATACAATAGAAGGCAATGCCCTGTGAACTCAGCTTCGAGCTTCCTGGTAAAACATTTCGGTCGCCGGAAAGTTCATCTCAGAATCCCAGGCGAAACATGTTTTGGGTGAATTACGATTTGAAATCGTGGCAAACGTGATCGAAGAATCGCTGGCAATTCCCGAAAACACACGCGAAAGAATAAAATGCGAACATCTAGAGAGGAAGCTTATGCAAATTGGGATGAAATTGGTTGATTTATCGGCTCAGGTTTCGATTATGAACACAAAGCAAATTTATTTCTTTTTGTATAAAATGACTTATTCTAGGTTTTACTGTAAAATAATTTTTCTGCGGACACTTTATTTTCTGTTTTTTTTTTTTTGTAATTTTATAGTTTTCAATTTTGCTTGTGATTTCTAAGCAATTTTTTTTTTTAAATTGACATATTCTAAAGCTAATATTAGACGATGTATTGTGTTGAATCAGCATACGTATGCTGAAAATTGATTCCGAATCGCAACATATCGTGTAATAGGCAAATTTCTGTCATCATATGTATGCTGAAAGGCGTTTGTTGACAAATTTGTTGGCTAGTCAGCATACGTATGTTGACGAACTAAACATATCGTGTAATACCCCTTTTGGGACCGTATGCTAACATTCGGAAAAATTTTCGGTGTATGATGACTCGTATGATATATGCTTACGAGCTAAAGTAGGCTCATGAGCATATACCACATTTTTCTGCATACGGTTTTGTTATTTTTGAAGTTTCGATACATTTTGAACGCGCCGGACATGTTTTTATACCCGGTACCACACTGTGGTGAGGGTATATTCACTTTGTCATTCCATTTGTAACGCCCATAAGGAGGCGTTATAGGTATGACAAACTATATATATTATTGATCAGCATCACTTTCTTAGTCGATCTAGCGATGTCCGTCTGTCTGTCCGTCTGTCTGTCCGTCTGTCTGTCTGTCTGTCTGTCTGTCTGTCCGCACGATTACGGCCGTAATTTAAGAGCTATCGACTTGAAATTTGGTACGTAAGCTTTTATCCACCAAACTGAGGCTAAGTTCGAAGATGAGCAAGATCGGATGAAAACTACTACTACCTCCCATACAAAAATATCAGATTTATATAGCTTTTTATGTTAAAAATTAAATTTAAATAGCTACAGTAAAGATAGCAAGTTTAAACTTTGCACATATTGTTTTAATAATATTTTAAAATTTTTGACAAAAAATGAGCTTGGTCGAATAAAAAGTACCCATACCTCCCATACAAATATACAATTTTTTAATACTAAAATATTTTTTTATTTTAGAATAATATAGTACCGGGTATTTGAGCTTCGGCATAGTCGAAGATAATTGTCTTACTGGTTTGTATTTATATTGCCTTGATTTTTGGTTTCAAAAGAAAAAATGGCTGTGTTATTCTGTTCGCAGCTTATAGGCTGGTTTTGTTGTGCATTTTTTAGCCATCCGCGGTTAGTGACAAGCCAATTTTGAATGACTTAGGTGTGCCGGAAATGCAGCATTATATTGCAGGTGAATTGCGGAGCCTTCGAGCGGCATAAGTGATATTTGCGAAACGTAAATTGTCTCGTGCATATTATCATTTTCTTCAATAAAAAGTTAATAATAAAAAAATTCATTCGTTTCTTTTCTTTCTTCCTGTCGTCGTGGTCATTTTATCATCGGCCTGGCTGATGCTTTCATACCCTCCATTGCATACAAGTGAGGCAAAATGTGAGGCATTTAAGTACGTACACAACACATGGTTCTAATACTGTATTCTAATATTGGTTTTGTATGGGAGGTACCATAACTACTTTACCGATATACCTCCAAACTAACCTGACGTCGCACAGTGTTTCGCGTAGAACAAGCTAGGTGGACAAAAATTTTTGTGGGTGTTTTTCGGTTTATATTGGGCGATTATGTAATATTATAATAAAATAAAATAAAAAAAATCCAAAATAAGGTTTTATTCACAAAAAAGGTTAACAAATTATAGGCTTAAACATAAAAAATAAAGAAATAAAAACACAAAAGTATGTACTTTAATCGGCTATAAAATAATCATAAATAACTAATCGTCATCATATGAATCTTCCGATGAATCAGACAAATAATAATCTGCTTGGTTTTGGGAATGATTTGAACGCGGCAGAGATCGAGGTTCTATATTAGGTGATACTATAAGCTTTCGGACTTCTGCACACAAATTATTCGCCTTCTTCTTAGGAATCTCTCGAAGGCTATTGATCAGAGGATCAGATGTAATAATTAGCATTGATAATAAGTCTCTATTCGTGGCAATACGTGAGCGCTTTCTCGTGTTATGTTCCCGAAACCTCCGGCAATCTTTGTTCCTGGCTTCCTGTGCTTCTTCGGAAAGCTGGCCAATTGGAACAATAGCACTTTTGATTTCCTCTGTGCTATGAATAAGAATTTTGTGCACTGTAGCAGGCATATAATACCACGAATACAAACTAAGGTAAAGTTTTCTAGTGTCAACACAAAGCTTATTGAATTCAGTTAAATTTATCTCGAAACCAGATGACAATGTTCTTAATAATATACTGAATTTCTTTATAAGATTAACATCTAAGCCTGTGATCCGAGCACTTAGTTCAGGGTTCCCGAAAAATCGCCGAGCAGTGTTGCCGTCATTTGTTGATCCAAATCCTGGCTTTGGTTTGTCCACAATAAGTCCCATTTCTTGCTTAAACTGTTTTTTGATATGCTCGGATCGCTGTTTTACACTAGCCTTTTCTTCAACGCTTCTGGCCTGCCAGCTCTTTATCTCCAGCTTATAACTGATGTGTAAACAACATTCAAAACAACGAATCCACGCATGAAGCGTGGACAAACCAAAGCTGTAATTATTCGGATTGCTTTTGAAATTCACTGACTCTTCGTTCATCATTTTGGGTGTGGCACCACAAATAAAACATTTCTGTGATGAGAGAGTCTCAGTCAAAGCGTTACACACTTTTCCGTCAGTCATCATAGTCAATAAAAGTTCATGTTTGACAGTAATTTGAGAATTGTCAACGTTACAAATAGTTGGAATTAAATTGCGTATTTCTTCTAAGATTTTCTTTGTCTCTTCTTTTGTAAACTCAGTAGTTTCCTTGGCAAAAATAAATTTAATTGGACGACAAAACATAGTGGATGATGGACGAGGATTTTGCCAAATGATATTGTTGTTATCATTATCAAGTAATCTGAGGGGGACAAATGAAAATACAAAAAGAAACTCATCAGTAGCCTCCTGGTTTTCAAATTTCTGTTTGTAGGTACTGTGACCGGAACTCCCGTCGCAGCCCCATTTACTAATGAGAGTGAACAATGAAGTAGAGAGCAGACTTTTTATAACTTCTTCTTGAGCTTCTACTAAGCGCTCAACTGTTTTGTCTAATAAAGCTTGTAAATTTATTTCAGCACGAGTTTCAGTTAAAACAATATGCTGATCAGGAGGATAGCAGGCTTTTTTGGACTTGCTCAAACAGTGATAAGACGGAAACACGTAATGCCCAGCCTTCATAGACCACTTCCTAGTTTGCTTATAGGAGTGCGTTGTAGACTTTGAGTCAATGTAATAGGCTAACGCCTCGTTACCACTTAACTGCCTAGAACTCTCCGAACAACTAGTACCCCCACAAGAAATGGATGTACTTGAAGCTTTTGGACTTTCAATAAAGGTTCTAATCGTTTTGGCTGTGTTCCTATTTCCTGCTGAACGAGCAGCTACCTCTGCAGCAGTCATTAACTCGCCAAAACTTCGCAATTGCACAAGTTCGGCAACTCGACGTTTCTTCGTCTTAAATGATGTTTCATCGAAGTCTTTTCGAGATCTTCCTGAAGGAGTGCCACCTGACGATGTAGAAGGTTGTGGTTGAGTTGTTTTAACGTGTAATTGGTAATCTTCAGCGTCCAAAAACTGTTTATTCTTTATCAAGAATCGCTCCTTCGACTTTCCCGCTTTATACCATTTTTCAGACATTTTTGAAGACCATCTGGCAATGTTTAAATTGATTTCTCTTTTAGACTCCTCAGTAACATCTCGAAAATTAAATTTAGAAGAAATAAAGTCGTAAAGCTTGAAGTTTCTTTCAACTTTTCCGATCTTTAGCCATTCTTCGAAAAACTCAAGTTTCGATATTGAATGAACGTAGTCTGTACAAAAGAAAAATTATAGTAGTTGAACTTAAGTGTGCAGGTTAAAACTCATATTGTTATTACTATGAATAACGGACCTAAGACATATACAAAATTTAGCCCGGGTACATGAGGGTACAAGTACTTTACAGGCTTTTGAAATGCCGACTATTAGAAAAACTATCATAATTTTTGCTAATAGTTTCAAATAATTATTTAGTTTTATTAAAACTAGTTAAATAATTTGAAATGGTTAAATAAATACAGTACATACCCTTGTTAATCAAATCCATTACTAAAATTTTCCAGATGGTTACGAAATATTACAGTTAATTGGTTTCAAATGTTCGCGAATACGCCAACGAATAATATTGAACTTTGCACTTTCCTCCTAAGTGAGTTGTTCAGAACCCGTTAACTAGACACTGAGAAATGTTAAACGTATATTTTTTTTTAAATCGGAGGTTTGGGGGTATTGTTTGCAATATTTTATTACCTATTTATGGAAATCGGAAAATGACTTTTGTCCACCTAGCTTGTTCTACGCGAGACACTGTGCGTCGCTAAAAACAAGTCCTCTCACAAAGTTTCATTCGCCTAGGTCGATTCGTTTCTATGCTATCGTGTTTTCAACAGGACAGACAGATGGACATAGCTAAATCGATACAGAATTTGATCCTGATTCAGAATATATGGGGTCTCCGATATCTCCTTCTTGACGTTAAAAATATAATGGCAAAGTGAATATACCTTCATGTAAACCCCCGACCGACGACCCCTTTACAGCTTATGCCCAAAACCGTATAGGAGCTAGTGCCCTACTCTGAGTCTGTTGTCTTTTCATTTCGTTCTACGTCCAACGCGTACATTTCACCAGAATCGCAGAAAATCGATAAATACAACGCGCCCGTATGCTAAATTCTCGATTTGTTAATTTATCAGCATATAATCATATGAGTCTTCAAATTTTTAAGCATACGGAATTCAACGCATCGTCTAATATGGCATCATACGTCCTGAAAAAATATGATAGCAAACCGTATGCTAGCATATGCTGACAGCAAACAATTTGCTGCTTTCGGAGTAATTCAACATATCGTGTAATAGGGCATCATACGCCAGATGAAAATATGCATATATGCTTAGAATTGTTAGCAAATGATAGTCAGCATACGTATGATGATTCAACATATCGTCTAATACTAGCTTTGCATTATGCATATTTTCGTCTGGCGTATGATGTCCTATTACACGATATGTTGAATTACTCCGAAGGCAGCAAATTGTTTGTTGTCAGAATATGCTAACATACGGTTTGCTATCATATTTTTTCAGGACGTATGATGCCATATTAGACGATATGTTGAATTCGGTATGCTTACAAATTTGAAGACTCGTATGATTATATGCTGATAAATTAACAAATCGAGAATTTAGCATACGGGCTCGTTGTATTTATCGATTTTCTGCGATTCTGGTGAAATGTACGCGTTGGACGTAGAACGAAATGAAAAGACAACAGACTCAGAGTAGGGCACTAGCTCCTATACGGTTTTGGGCATAAGCTGTAAAGGGGTCGTCGGTCGGGGGTTTACATGAAGGTATATTCACTTTGCCATTATATTTTTAACGTCAAGAAGGAGATATCGGAGACCCCATATATTCTGAATCAGGATCAAATTCTGTATCGATTTAGCTATGTCCATCTGTCTGTCCTGTTGAAAACACGATAGCATAGAAACGAATCGACCTAGGCGAATGAAACTTTGTGAGAGGACTTGTTTTTAGCGACGTCAGGTTAGTTTGGAGGTATATCGGTAAAGTAGTTATGGTACCTCCCATACAAAACCAATATTAGAATACAGTATTAGAACCATGTGTTGTGTACGTACTTAAATGCCTCACATTTTGCCTCACTTGTATGCAATGGAGGGTATGAAAGCATCAGCCAGGCCGATGATAAAATGACCACGACGACAGGAAGAAAGAAAAGAAACGAATGAATTTTTTTATTATTAACTTTTTATTGAAGAAAATGATAATATGCACGAGACAATTTACGTTTCGCAAATATCACTTATGCGGCTCGAAGGCTCCGCAATTCACCTGCAATATAATGCTGCATTTCCGGCACACCCAAGTCATTCAAAATTGACTTGTTTGTTAGCAAATGATAGTCAGCATACGTATGATGATTCAACATATCGTCTAATACTAGCTTAAGATGTACTGTAAAAGAATTTTTCTGCGGAAACTTTTTTTTTCTATTTATTTTTTTTTTTTTAATTTTACAGTTTTCAATTTTGCTTGAGGTTTCTAACCAATTTTTTTTTTAAATTGACATATTCTAAGATGTACTGTAAAAGAATTTTTCTGCGGAAACTTTTTTTTCTATTTTTTTTTTTTTAATTTTAAAGTTTTCAATTTTCACAGAAGAGTGCATGTATTTTTATTGACTGAAAATATTGTACACCTACTGTTAAATACCCCAGAGTAAATATAAATAAACTTTAGCTCCAGGCGCCTGCCAGACAGATGTTGACATACCCTTAGCGGAGCGACAAAGTCGCGTGAGCGGCTAAACCCTACGAAAAAAAGGGTTAAAATGCAGTTAGCGAGCCAACCACTCCAAACTTAAATACACCAGACTGTTTTACAGGCGCCTATCTCACAGTTTTTGCTATAGACTTATTATTCAGCTATGTAACTGGAATGAGTCACATAAACATGATTTAATTAAAAAAAAAAAAAAAATTTAAAATTTAATTTAAATAAAAAAAATCATTTTCTTAAGAAAAAAAAATTATATTTATGCGTTTAAGCCATTTTAAGCCAAAAAAAAAAATTTGCTCAGTGTGCATAATGGGAACCCGCCCCGATTTATCTGGGTTGTTCTGTTGGCTAAAAACATTATGCAAAATAATGCGCCATAGCTTTATAATTACATATCTGCACAATTTTTCTAAAACATATAAATCTCGGCTATACCTAATATTGTAGACTAAAATTACTTTTAAATTATTCAATTTAACATTTTTTTATAGTTGTCGAAAAAGTCGTGACACTTTTTTTCAAACAGGCCAACACATTTGCCCAGTGGTTTTCTGGTAGTGTCATTGTGTCTAGAAAACTTTACTTTCTGTCATATTTTTCGCTGACACTTTATTCGCTTTTCTTCAGTCAACAAGTCGCCATAAAAAAAAGATGTCCGCCCTTTATTCGTCAAGGTTTTCAAAAGTGTCCGTTCTTGATGACTTCCTCACAAACCATTATGTAGGCCAATTTAAATAGCTGCTCCATTAAAAATACTTAGCGACTATGGCATTTAACGCAAATAAATTCCATTTTAAGCTCTAATACCGGTTGATGAATAGCGCCCACCCATAGCATTCACATTAACTCACCGGCTATTTTAAAATGTGCAAATTTACATACCAGTTTGGTTAGATACTTAAAATTTAAAGCCTTTCTAGTCGCAAAACATCATTTCATTATTATGTCTTATCATCGATAGTTACTCCATATCCACACCAGACGACACACACCAAACGACAACAACAACAGTAAAAACTAAATTCATGAAAAATTTATGAGGTTTAAAAAGTATCTCGACGTCACGCTGCCCAAAGATAAAGCAGGCAATTTAAAATCAAACAAAAATAAAATACTTTCGAAGAATACACAGAGAAGGCGAGAAAGAGAAAGACAGATTGCATTCGAAAACCGGTGAGCCAGCGGAAAAAATTTAAAAAATGCAAATCTAATCCAAGAAGAGATACAAAACTGAAAACATTTTACCAACAAAACAAGATGTAGCCTTGAACTTAGTTAGCAGAAGTTCAATGAGCATACCATAATTATGACGTCGGTCGTTTAATTTTTTTTCGAAATGGTCCAAAGTAAGAAGCAGCAGTATAAATTTCTGGGTCAGTGTGTAATTGTACTGCGTGACTTGTTATACGGATGGGCATGATTAATGGCAACGCAAGGCTTAAATGTATTAGCACAGCTAATTGCATAAATATGCTAAACTTAAATTAATTGCTTGACAAATTCTCTTTTTCGCAAGAGTGTGTTTGCAGTTGTTGTTGATGCAGCAAAAAGCCAGGCACGGATTGTTGTAGATACTATAATGATGTTGCACGAGAATTGTTTGAGTTGGCTACACGACGACGATGGACATTATCACGATTTGTTGTGCGGTGCGTGGCCATTTGTGGTTTTGGTTGCGATTTTTTTTTTTGCAATTGAAACTGATTTGTTTACTTGTTGGGCTGGAAAGAAAAATAACAGATTTGACAATGTTTTCGTGGCTTTAATTGGGAAACCCAATTGTGCATTCTATAGATGCAAGATTTTGGATGGAGATGAGGGATAGCATGTTAAATGTTTCAATTTTTGGGGCAGTGATGTTATTTTGAAATATTTTTTCCTTTTTTTAGGGATTTTCTACGATTTTTAAAATGTCCAAAGGATAATGAGACTTATTTATTTTTAAGGGAATTTCTTTCGTTATTGCAAGTTAAGCAGAAAAATTCACCTTGAGACAATCGTAAGGTTCATTGAAAATTTCTACGGTCCTTGCGACACGATCGACAGTCTCTGTTTAAACGTGAGTGGCCCCTTTCACGATAGAGCCTTACGAGCGTCCGTACTGACATATCAAGGTGAATTGGCCGCTTTACACTTCCAAGGTCTAGCTTCTCACAACCATTTTTTTATTTTTGAGACAAATGCCAAGTCCGAACGGCTGAATTGAAACGGTTTCTAAGAGAATTATACTCTCGGATGCTTGTAAGCCGTTTGCGAGAGGTAACGCAGTCGAAAATGCATCTTATTATGTAATTGTTGTATTTTTCCGGGAATCGAAACCGAGACCCCTGGCGCAGTAGACCAGCACACTAACCACTGAGCAACTGAGCCCTCATCGGAGCTTGCTCCAGGGGAATATTGCTGGTGTTAGTGCAAGTTTAGCTGAAGATTTGTCAATTCGTCGACGTTTTCAAACTCAATGAAATTTGTTGGACAACAATTTAAGATTTATAACAAGACAGCGCAAACAAGACACAGCTGACAATATTTTCTAGGAAAAATACATCAACAGTTCCTTTGATCCAAATGGATGACCATCCAATCCATCCCAATGACTCAATGCACCTTCTAGGAGTCACAGTCAATTCAGGAATCACATGCAAGGACCACATATCCTATATCGGAAGATCGGCGTCCGCTAAGTTGAGCTACCTATTTAGAACAAAAAGGTACTTTAGCCCCAATCAACTTCTCCTTCTCTACAAAGCACAGGTTAGACCAGGCCTGGACTATTGTTCCCATATATGGTGGTCGGCCCCAAAACATTCACTTAACCTACTTGACAGCATTATGGCATTATGAATATGACTTCAATATAAATGATGTTGTATTTATCACACATAACGTTGTCTTGCGAAAAGGGATAGAGTACATCCAAACACTGAACCAAATTTGGTAGTGATATTGACAAAAAAGTACGTAGACTTGAAGAAATGGTGATCAATATAAGGTCAACACCTCCTGTCCGTTGTTTTGACAAATATTTTGTTTTATTTAAAAAATATTGTCACTTTGAAGAAAGTTTCATCAAAACTAGTGTTCTTCAATTTAAAAAAATATTCTTCAAATTGAAAAAACATTCTTCAATTCGACGCATTGTGCATTATGAATCAACGAAATTTTCTTCATTTTTACGTATTCTCTTCTTTAAATTGAAAATCAATTCTTCATTTCAACAATTCACTTTATTCATATTAAATAAATATTCTTCAATTTGAATCATCGATTTTCTTCAAAATAACTTATTTATTCATCATTGTGACACATCTATTTCTCAAAAATGATGATAAACAAAACAACAAAAAAACATTTTTTTAAGGTCAAAAACATTTTTTTTTCTTTTATTATCATTAAGTATATAATACAATTGAAAGTTTTTTTTAACTTACATTTTTATAAGTGATTTAACTTAAATATGTTTTTTTTCTTTATTGGACTTGACTTGATGAAAGCAGGTTTGGGTACAGGTCCTAGCTAAATTTGGAAAAATTAAACAAGTCGATTAAAGTTTGTTTAGTTATGTCATTTAGAAATACAACGACTTACCTACCGCCCAGTTATGATGATCATTGGCTGATTATTTGCCTTGATGCATCTATTCCGCACATTTCCCTCGGTTTATCGAACTAGGAGAAAAAATTATAATAAAAAGTGAACGTTTTTTTTAAACTCATTAACTGCGATTATATTTTTTTCTAGAAAGGAAGTGATGAAAAATATTTATTTTACTTACGTTTTTCTTATACAAGTCTGTTTGTGAAGTTTGCTCAGTTGCCTCACTTTAATTTATAATTTCCTTGACACAACTTTACTTTGTCACACTTTCAAGAATAAAAGTTATCACTTCGAGTTCAATATTGCACAATAAAAATGAAACTTCTTTAAATTGACGAATTTCTTCAATTTGAAGAAAAAAACGATGAAAAGTCTAAAAATTTGTTATGAAAAATTGTTGATTTGAAGAACTGATTCTTCAAAAATTAATAAAATATTTTCTTCAATATCACCTACGGGATTTAGTTCAGTCAACGACTTCATTTTGTCAATATGACGAAATTTCATTCGTTTGAATAAAATACTAAATCGGACAGCTGTTGAAGAAATTTTATTCATTTTGAATATTAAATTTTCAATAAAACGAAAAGTTTGATGAAAAATTGTCGATTCGAATAATAAATTCTTCAAAGATTGACAAAATATTTTCGTCAATATGACCTACGCGATTTGGTTCAGTGAAGGTGATCTGGAATATTCTACCAGCACAATCCCTCAAAGCAGCGATCAAAAACACAAAATCGCGCTCTTCTATAACACAGAGCAGAAATTAGCGGACAGAAACATATATAGCTAGATACAAATTTTTATTTTAAACAAGTTCATGCACATTAATTCATAGAAAAGTGCTGAAGTCGTAAATTCATGTCACTTTGATGTGTTGGTAATACAAACCCACCTGGTATAGTGTAGATATTGCCAGGTGATAGGTACCTAAATGTGCTGACGTTTTTGAGTTGGCGGAAGCCTCTTAGCCATAAAGCTGGCATATATTTATGTAGTACCTACTGTACTGTGGGAAACATTATGCACCGATAGTGTAGTGCTGTATATGGGGAGATCATATTACGTTTATGGAATGGAATGAAAGTTGCTATAATTATGACTTTGTACGATTTGCAAAGCTCAACTAAGAGACAGCAATAAGTAAATCAATTTTGTTAGTAGCTTGGTAGCTTATATGTCTTTGAAGCTCCGCCGGTGCGAAATAGTGAGCATCTATATTCGATCCAAGTAAGGACTAAAAAACATAATTCACATCACTGCCAAAGACAGTAAATGATGACCTAAAGCATTAAATAAAGCGATATTATATTAGAACCAAAATGGGTTCCAATACGGAACCTTGAGGTACTTCCAGATTGAAAAATTAGATGTAGATCTATAAGGTAAGACCTAAAAAAATTCAAGAATGAGTTTCCTCAAAGAGGGTAGATAAGTGAACTTTTTGTCATCAAAGTTACAAAAAAACTCTGCTAGAACAAAGATGTAGGAGAGCGTCTTCAGTTGATATTCCCTTCAAAAAAAACCAGATTGCACCGAAGGAAAGAATTTATAGTCTTATTTAAAAATGATAATTGCCTATTCTATCCTTTGAAGTTTCTCGAACTTGAGGCTATCCTTTAACCTGCTCGGTCCAGACGGATCAAAAATGGAAACCGTGTAGTGCCAGATAAAAACTAATTGATAGGAGTTTCAAAATCGATACGCCTCCCAGACCGTAACAGGTTTTTCCAAGAGGTTAAGGCAATGATAACAGGGGCCCGTGAGTCTGCGACATGGGCAATACTGTTAAAAGGTATATTATTTGCATTAGTCAAAGATTTATAAAAGCAATAACTGGACAAAAAGAGAACAAGTTCAACCCCAATAGCTGTCTCGAAACAGTTGGCGCAAGAGGTCCATATTTAAACTGGCCCAATGCCATCTGACAGATAAATGAGTGGAAAAGAAGAGCAACATCTGTAGTAAGAGCATCTATACCCATAAACTGAACGCATACTCTAGAGTAAGTACTAGGCGACTGCAGCTATCACCTTACAAGGTTTCTGAATCTATCCACACGATAGCTCGATCCTCTAGCCAAAATTTTCACACGAAGAGAAAGCGGCAATATTCCACTGAAAAAATTCTCTGCCAAATGTTTATTCATCAGCCACTTACTTTTATTTGCCAATTTGGTTAACGACCTTTTATTTATAGAAACATCCAAACTACTCCTTATCTTACTACTGAAAGTGTCAAGTTTATTTTAAAACATTTTTATTATGTAAACGCTTATAGAAGCCACTGGAATAAATTAACAAATGGCGCCATAAAGTAAGCCAAATTTCCGACAAACAACAATTCATAAATCAATAACCCAACGTTTAAGCTATATAACCTGTTTTTGCTTTTACATACCTCCCTAATCCGGTTCCATTGTTGTTGTCCACCTGAAATGGGCAAAGCTTTGAAAAGCCATTCAAACTCGACCACTTACTATACTACTGAATGGAGCCAAAAATAATCCAAAAAAACATTACACTCAGCTGTACCTTAGAACTACGACTTACATTTTTGTAAAAAGCCTTCCGGCAAACCCATATCAACCCCACATCACCATTTCGACTCGCAAACAAATGACATTATTTACATGGAGATTTACCACACGACTAACTGCTGCCTGCCACAGACCACACACACAAAAGATTACCAAAAATCACATACCCGTTGTAGAACTAGAATGGCAAGAGTGACAGTGACAGTTGTTGCTAACAAGTTCCTTCCGTCCACCAAAGAAGGTAGGTACCTACCTACCACCTATTCTACATCTGTTTCAGGTAGAATTTACAATCTTTTATCATCATGAAAAAGGCAAGGGGCTTGACAGCCACACTATCGTTTATATGGCTCTCACTCCAATCGCTCTCATAAAATGCGAAACGTCATAAAAAATTCAAAAATCGGTCAACATATTTCACACATTAACTGACGAGATATCCAATCCACGCCTAAGTTGAATTAATTTCCATAAATTAATTAAAACCAAAAACGAAAACTTCTTCAAACAGACTGAGTCACACAGCATCAGCGGCAAGCCAAACCAACCGACCGCTTGTCATAATTTGCAACAAGCGCGCGCCATTACCATTCTGGGTTTACGTTAGCTGTCAGATGGTTTTTTTTTTTTTTTTTTTTCCTCTATGCCAATTTACCTCACGACTTTGGCAGTGCGCGCATTTTCTCCCTAGCGTCGTCGTCTTCGTTGTCAGAGATTTACATCTGTAAACTGTCTATTCTCTGGTTCAGTGACTGACCTAGAAAAAAGGTGTCAAATATCCCAGTTGGCATAGATCGTCACGTCGCGCTACAATTTTTGTTTTTCTTTAAATTTGTTCAGCATCCCAGCAGGAACTGTCAAGTTTGACGGTTTGACGCATCAGATGAGAAGAAGCAAGATGAAGGTTTGACTGTCAAATGGCGTGGCGCCATGCAGAATTTGACACGCGTCTATCCGCTTATGTCTGTTGTTTGACTCGTCACGTTGTCTGACGTCAGGATGTTTTGGGTATAGAATTTTAAGCGCTTCACTATAATATGGGATAGTGTTTGAAAAAAAAAAAACTCAGTTTGTTTTGACTTCTTTTAAATTGGTAGTGGCTTTCCATTCCATATGACCCGGCAGGGGCCCACTTGAGAACGCCACCAGCTCCAGCACCCGCGCCACGCTAGGCGCACACACAGTGGCGAATTACTCT
Organism: Cheilosia scutellata; assembly: GCA_955612985.1. Lineage (NCBI taxonomy): Eukaryota > Metazoa > Arthropoda > Insecta > Diptera > Syrphidae > Cheilosia > Cheilosia scutellata. The sequence continues at coordinate 86,010,266 of OY015313.1, forward strand.
GTCGAAAGGAATTTCACGGATGAGTGGACGGCTTGAAAGTGAACTTATTTTGCTGTTCTTCTTTTTTTGCCCGCCAACGTAAGTGGATGAGTGGATTTGGGTCAATTGGAGGAGGTCATGTTATTTTTAGGGAAGATTTCATTTAAACTGTGGCCACGGTACATACTGCTAGTATAGGTGTAATTAATGTGACAGATGGTAAACATACAGGATAAATGTAGGTTTTAAGTCCAAACCAATCTGGATTGTTTACCGAAGAGCGTCAGTGAACCGGGTGGAAGTTTGGTGGTATTTGAAATTTGAACGTAATTTCATTCTGGAGTCTGGACGTGTCCTGACATCTCACTGTTCCTTGAAATGTGTGTGTGCTAACTGGTACCCCAGCTCGGTTAAAAGCAAACAATCCGTAGATGAGATTGAGGACTCCAAAGTGGTAACTGATACCCAAGCAAGTGTACAGAGCTCCGTCTATGGATGTATGATAGAATGTGTGGTTATTCTCTACTTGAGGGTTATTGATCTTTGCCAGGTGGTGGGTTCGACCTGAGAAACGTGGCAGTGGGATTATTCAGTAAGAGTGAATGGCAGTCACCAATGAGCACTCAAATAATCGGTGCTGTCGTTTCAGAAATAAAAAAATCTCAATTTTGGAAAGTGAAGTGAATGAAATCTAACAAATCCTTGTAAAAATTTGTGAAATTTTCTTCTACCTCGAGCTTGCATAATCTAACACCGTATCGTACATACCGTCGTGCATGTATTCGCCTAGTCTTTTGGCATGTTTCCTTAAGTTGTAGATTAAGATTAATTAAGTTGTAGTTCTCGGCTATAGCTATACTGGTCCAGCGTTGGGTGCCATTTTTTTGTAGTGCCAAATTAGCCATTTTTTTGATAATTAGTTAACTAGCATTGCTGCCTTTTGTTGTGCGCATTATTAATGACGGCCATAATGTGAAACTTGTTGACTCATTACAAAGCGCTGCGTATTTATGTTTATGTGGTGAACTCACGGCAATGGCGCCCAACGAGAGGCCGTCTATTATCCTCTATTAAGCAAAGGAACAGGGTTAACGCAGAATTTTTGGGCAAAGTAACTTAAAGTGTCTTGATTATTTCAAAGTTCAGCTATCGATTGATGTTCGATATCTCTCAAAGTGATGATGACAAAGGTTTTGCTAAATTCACAGTTTCATTAAGAACATCCCAATGGAAGGACTTTTGTTGACAGACAAAATAGATGAGTAGAATGACAGTTATTTGACTTGCTGACGTGATCTTGACTTTTAAATGAACAGACTATTCGGCTTCTTAGAGTTGCTCTTTTATGATGAACTTAAAACAATGGCGCCCAACGAGAGGCCTTCTATTAACTTCTATGAAATTTACAAGGAAACGAAACAGGGTAAACGCGGAATTTGTGTCATTCTTGGACAGAACAACTTCACGGTGTCTTAATTATTTCAAAGTTCAGCTATCGGTTGATGTTTGACGATGAAAAGTGTTTGCTAAATTCACAGTGTCATAAAGAACATTCCAACGGAGGCACTTTTGTTGAGAGACAATACAGAGGAGGAGAATGACAGTTCTTTGACTCGCTGACGTGAAGGACTTTTAATGCAAAAGACTTACCGGCTTCTTAGAGTCGTTCTTTTATGGTGAACTCGCAGCAATAATGGCGCCCAACGAGAGGCCGTCCATTATCTTCTATTTAGCAAAGCAGCAGGCAGAATTTTAGGGCAAAATAACTTCACGAGGCAATAGATGGCCTCTATTTTAGTATTTGTTGACAGACAAAATAGAGAAGGATGATGACAGTACTTTGACTTGGTGACGTGAAGGACTCTTAAATGAACATACTTCTAACTACCTATATGTGCGCTCTTAACTATGAATAGATACAATCGAAGGAGTTGGTAATGTGGCCAACATCACTAATCAAATCACTATACTACTTCAAAAAACACAGTTGGGCTGAACGAGATACCCTTGCTACTTGATCTAGGATCGATTTCTTGCATCATGATGATATTTTACTTGATGTAGATTTTACTTGAAAAATAAAAAGAAATTTCGTAATTTAGTAGTTTTTCGAAAAAAGTCTCATCATTCTCATTTCCAAAGACATGAGAGGGGATTTCATCGCTACTTAGTGGATGCTAAGCTATCTTCACAGTAATAAAAGTTCCATTGTATGCAAGTCTCAGTCTATGTCAAGGAGAATGTAAAACTGATGTCGCAAAAGTAAACCATTCAACACTTCGAAATATGAGAGGTTTCTCAATGAGTGGCGCCCAATGTGCGGCCCATTTTGGTTTCCCATGAATTTTATAAAATTCGATATAGGAGATACTCATGCAAATTGCTTTTAATAACATATAAACAAAAAAAAAACATCTGATTAAAAATCACAGAATATGTTCAACAAAACTGACTGCAGCCACACCCAAGCTACACTAAAAATATACATCGTTGCATATAGATAGGGGTAGATGCGTGTTGGCTATCACGTGCCTACATTCTGTAACCGTAATGGTTGATATTTTTTTATTTCTATCGCAATATCAGATCGTCGCTTTTTAGAACTTTTACTTAAAAATAGCGCAAAATTAAAAAAAAAATCTCCACAAGCAAAAAAATAAATTAAAATGATCGCCCCCGAAAGTAAACAGAAAAATAAACACTTTTTCTGTTTATATTCGCAAAAATGTATCTAGGTACATAATATACACATTGGACCACAGCTAACCACACTACCTCAGAAAAAAAAAAAACCAAACGCTCCACAATAACGGAAAACAACATCATCACAGCTCCAATGCTAAACAAAATCTATATCATCATAGTCCATAGCATGCGTTGGAATCAAAACGAATTGTCGTCATTTTTTCATCAAGCAGATATTTTCGGAATCCAAAATATTTCATTCAATTCGAATTTGTGCAGAAAAAAAAAAGAAACGAAACGCAAACAGAAAATTCCAAATAAACTCGATTTCGCATCCAAAGGCTTTTTTTTTTTTTTTTTTGATGAGTGGTTGACTAGGCGGAATGGAAACATTTTTTTGTTTGTTAGTCAGTCAGTTCCAATTGCAACCCCATTTGATTGGCATAAATTCCAACCCTGCTTACAGGGCATTTATATAAATTTCGAAGTAAAAATACAAAACGAAAAAAATCCAAATCGAATAGAAACGAATAATAGTCAGATGAGCCTCTGTAAATTGATGTATCTTTAATTGCTGGATTTTTTTATTCACTACTGGTGGGGTTTCCAATTTTCCATACGGGTACAAATGTACTTGATTTTTTTCTATTCGGATGAATGAAGAAAACTAAAAATGCCAGAGGCATCGAATACCTTGTTCTAAATCAAAATTCAAAATTGGTTTAATTTATTGAAATACTAAAAAAAAAAAGAAAAAAAAAAAAAGAAAAAACTATTTGCAGTTTTCATTCTCTTTCCACTTTGTAGTGTATCTTTGGCAAAAATAAATTAGACTAGAATTTTTTTTTGTTCATTCTTTTATTATTCAGTTTCCTTCCTTTTTCGATCCGCAAATTGTTTTGAGAGATTTATTGCTGACTGATTGAATGGAATGCAGATGTATTGAGATTAAGGAAAGACACACAAAATGCTTATATGTAAATTGGATCTACATTTTTGTTATATACAGTGTTTTTTGGAAAATTCCGCTACTTTATTATGGATTTTGCGAATGGAAAAAAAAATATTTAGGAGGTCACTGTGTTCAATTTCGATAGCACAATCTGTGTTAGTGGAGTGCTATAATATTGTGAATCGGGACTATGCAATTTCGAGGGGGGGGTTTATAGTATCTATACCTAGCTAACTTCATATAGTAGGTACAACTGGTCCAAATATTATTCTAGATCTAGTTTAGTACAAACATAATTTAATTGGGAACTTTTTGGTCCAAATGCAGCGACATTAGTCTGTTTGAAAAAAAAGTGGCCTAAGATGGCTGAGGCATATTGAATGAATGGAGCTCAACGGTTGCACTTGCCCTAAGTATAATTTATTGTTGGATTTCCAAAGAAGATTGTTGCCAAAATATTTTTACAATCAAATACCTCATGTTGTACGTATTTGAAAAAACAAAAATTTCCCCACAAATCACCCTCGCTTCGAGTCCACAGGTGGCACAAAAGTTGTCACCCGATGTTCTTTGGCTGTAACTTTTTTTTTATGAATGAAAAACTTTGGTTCTGCTTTTGGATTATGTTCATTTGATGTCTTCAATTTTTTCCATTCGAGAAAATGATATCGGCTAAGAGGCCGCCGCCAGAATTGATGATCCGATTTATGTCATTTTCCATCACTCTTGCCAGATCTTCCAGCGATAGGTCCTCACATTCTTGACGGATATTCGCTTTGAGGGTTTCAAGAGTCAGAAGCTTATTGACATAGATTCGTGACTTCAAAAAACCCCACAAAAAGAAGTCTGGAACGGGTAAAACAGTCGATCTTAATGGTCAGTGGAAATGCTATCCTCAGACTTTCGGTTGTTGCTAACAGCTTGCTTACAGCTGATCCACTGTCAGCCCTTTGTAAGGGAAACTCTTACAGTCTTGCTCCAAAATTCTCTGTAAAGACCGCCGACTGATGCCCAATTGCGTGGCACGTCGCGTGCGTCGTCTGGTCGATACTCCGGGGTCATCTGCGACATCGTCAGCTACAGCTGCAATACGGCTACGGTTGCTCCGAAGTCCGTCAGACCTGGCATCTTCTCGTGTTTTCACATACTCTTCTAGGCGAGTGGCTTAACATCGTAGTGTTTGCCCAGTAGCTTTACTGTCGAAATTCATGACGAAGAATTATTTATCAAAAAAATCGAAACAGTTGCCTACTCCGCATTCTTTATGAGTATAGCGATTTATATTTTGTTGACGTTTTTTATTGCATTTGTTTACTTAAAAAATGTCAAACCCCGATAGGGTGATGTGCCACCTTGCCAACTTGTACCTTTGTACATTCACATTCATCGACTTTTAGAAACACAGTAGGCGTATTTTTTTGGGAAGTGAGTATAACAAAACCAAAAGTGAGTATAACAATTTTGCATGTAAAACCAAAAGTGAGTATAACATAACCAAAAGTGAGTATAACAGTTGCATGTAAAAGTAAAAGTGAGCTAGCTATAGATTCCCAAAAAAATATGCCTAGTATCTTTATCTTATACAAACCAAACGATTTGGCGAATAATGACGGATGGAAGGTTATACAGCCAACTATCTGGACCTCTGACTCATTTGCGTAGACCACAAATAATAGACTAGTAGAGAACCAACGCAATAAGATGGTCATTAAAATATTCATATCGAACGATACCTACCTGCCAAAATGATGTCATTCGAAAGGTACCTGTGAATCACGTTTGGACCATAATCTTACTCTGATTGCTTTGCTAATTGCTGCCGAGTTCGATAACCCCCATATGCTTGACGGTTGCTGACACTTAAGTCATCCAAGTCTTTATTAGCAGAAGCAATCCGCTTTTCCTTATTGTTGGTACTTATGAGCATACGTTACATTCGAAATGGCTTTAATGGGCGGTGTTACTTATAACAGCTCGATGGTGTAACATTTGCACAAATTGTTATTATGTTTACTAAGTAATTTTGGCAATGACGAAGGTATTACCTTATCGGGAAAAAGTTTTTTCCGATATGACCTAAAGGTAGATACATGTATGGAAACTTGGAGACAATTATTTTGTTTTTTTATATATTTTTTTCAAGACTCACTGCCGATTAAAAAAAATCATCAGTCTGTTGTCGTTTGTATCACAACAATCCAGAGTGACTATTACAAGATAGTGATGGATGGTGTCGCGCTTTCTATCTTATATAGAAACTATAGACACAACTGAATTTCATTCAACCCCCTCGTTAAAAATTCAAATTTTCATCTGGATGATTTATTATCAGCACAAAAATTCTAATGACAATAATAAAAAAAAAAAAAAATCACCAGATTAGGCCATGGGAGCTGTAATACAACTATAAAAGGCAATTATACCGTGGGAAGGAAAAGATTGATTAAGCTTCCTAAACTTTGGAACTTGCCAATTATGTTTTTTGATTAACTAGCTGATATTTATGTTATTCTGTTTAAGGTATTTAAACTTTTATAGATAGTTTGTAACGCAGAAACATAAGGACGACGCACGGTGTGTAACATATGACTATAGTCAGCTTTTATAACAAAACCAGACAGTTTAAAAGAAGCTCTATAAATAGTTCAAATGAGGTTGCTCACCTTCAACTTCATATATCTCATTCTACCCGAGCTCACTTCGTGTAACACCCTCACCAGTTTCCTGTCGCTTTTTTGTTTCATCAGAGTTCGAAATTAATTCCCAACTAGCCATATAACATACTTCAGTTCAAAAAGTGCACCCGAACCGAGAACCCGAACGTGACTTATGGAGTTTTTAAGCAGTTTTTAAGCTTTCATAAAATACCAACAATTCTTTCACTTCCAAAGGATATATGCGCAATTTTTACGATCCGTAAATAATAAGTGCGGTAAGAGATATGCTCTGCTCACGTCTATGGGCCTTACCAATAATCATTTTTAACCTTCAACTTAAATATTTAGATGGTCAGAATAGATAATTTTATGTGGAAATTTTCGCCATTGTGACTTAGTAAAAGTAACCCTGGACACTAAAAATGATTTTGTACCGCGGTATGCGTATAAGTATGTATAAGCCTCAACGAGGGCTTAACATACTATAGTCTTTCTATTTGTTTTTTTCTGAATTTATTTTCATAGTTTTAGCATATTTTAAGACTTGTTTTGATTTTTATTTTTAGAAACGTAAACTGTTTTAGTTTTTGCTGATTATTTGTCGTGGAAAAAAAAATTAGTATACTATACAGCAGTGCTACCATGAAGGACCATTTAATTTATGCGAAGGTTGAAAATATTTCCATCCTCATCAAAACAAAGGGATAGCAAGGCTACTGGACATTATGGACCCACAGCACTAAATATGCTGTATGGAAAAAGTCTTATATAAGACAATTAGTGCACTTTGAGTGAGGCTTCTGGATTTAAAGGCAGTCTTTTAAAAAAATAAATAAATGGCGGACATTCGTTTGTTTGAGCTTTAATTTGTTGGGGACGAATGTAAGGGACCTACAATTTTATGCCTTTGCCGAACGGCTGAATTGAAAAGCTAGTAAAGGACATTTATACTCACGGATGTTTTTCAGACGTTCGCCAGAGGTCTTGTTTTTCCGGTAATCGAACTTGAGACCACTCGCAGAGTAGTTTTCACGCCGGACATATGGCTTCTGGAAGTTGAAGATCTATGAATCTATTTTCAGATCAATACCTTTTTTCACATCATATCATATCAGTCATCACGCTGGAATGATTCCCACTCAAATTCTCGTAGACGAGTTGCTACGAACTCACACCTCTACTTGGTTGTCCCCTTAGGGGTGTACTCAAAGGCTCGAAAGGCTAGTAATTGTTGGCCATATACGGTCGGTATAACCTAGCCACCTGAGCCGTTGTACTTTAAGCTGTTTGAACAGTTCAAAGTGGCTGTATAAGGCAAACTCTCAGAGCATTCATTCATTCATTTTCAACGGTCCGCATGTCCATTAAGTGAGTCGCGGGAATAGTAATTGCTCAATTGGACCCTCCATAGCTCTCGATTGTCCGCCGTCGACTCAAAATCACCAAGGGAAATCCCCATACGGGTGTAGGAGAGATTATGGACTTGGTCTAACCATCTCATCCTGGGTCTACCTATAGGACGCCTGGCTGATGGTACGAATTCTAATGCACGTCGGGGGATCCTCGTTGGGGACATGCGTTTAACATGACCAAACCACCGAAGCATGGACCGCTTCGTCCGGAGAAGTAACTGCTTGAGCAGTTGATGTCGACTCTCAGAGCACTCTTTTAAAATTAAGTCCAACTAGAGAGTCTATATGTAGATATAAAATATTGGCCTCTACACCGAACCTTGTAGCACTTCATGCAGTAATTGAATTGTTCCTCTGGCTGTATGGTATGTGGCACCGTCTTGTTGAAACCACATGTTGGTCACATCCATATCTTGTAATTTAGGCACTAAGAACTGGGTTATTATTTCACGATAATGAACACCATTAATTGTTACTGCTTGACCAGCCGCATTTTTGAAGAAGAATGGTCCGATAATGCCTCCAGGCCAAAATCCGCACCAAACAGTCACGCGTTGTGATGGATGCATTTGTTTCTCAACAATTACCTACTCGTGGGTTTTCTGAACTCCAAATGCGACAGTTAAGGAAGCCATCAAGAAGAAAATGAGCTTCATCACTGAAGATGCTTTCGTCCGAAAATTTGCGGTAAAGTGGCAAAAGTGCACATTCATATAGTGAAGGCTGGTCTATTGGAACCTCCTGAAGACATCTGTGCTATAATGAATTTTATTACAAGAGCCGCTGGTGTAATAAATTATTCTATGTTATAGGAAAATTTGATATTTGGCCTATGTTTCACAAAAGTGAATAACTGTAATATTTGTTACAATTTGCTGTTTTTTTGGATGTAAATTTTATTGGTGCACCTGTAATAAATTTGTAAAAAAATGCTGGTTCAGGTTTCAACTAGATATCTCAACTGCATCAAAAGTTATAGAGTGGTGGTGTAGGTTCAAATAAAACCTACACCACCATGCTATAACTCGGGATCGGCAAGTGTAATAAAATTGGGGCTAACTGTAATAAATTGTAATAAATGTGTAAAAAATTATGAAAACTATTCCATTGTGGTGGGCTAATGTGGCTGGTGCAATTTTTACTTCTCTACCAACATGTAAAGTTTCAAATCTATACAACCAACGGTAGGTGAGTTATATGTTTTTTAAAGATTATGAGAAAGCTAGCCCTCAGGCTCAAAGCTGTTATTTTTCCGTCGTACACTTTTTTAGACCAATTACTGGCTTTTATTTAAGGTAAACCCCCTTTTGGGCATTTATATGTTTACAAAACTAGGTATGACAGTAAAAATTAAGAAAATTATGATCATTTTCAATCTGTCTCTGTCCCGTATCTTGTAGGGTAAAAATCTTAAAATTTTCCAAGAAATCTCCACAAAGTAACAAAACCTAAACATAGATATCTAATACATAGTATCTATAATAGATACTTAACTGCTAAATAAATAAAAAAGAAAATCGGAAAACTTACGAATTGCTAAAATGCAGGTAGCAAACATCAATACAGCAACACAGCATACAGCCAATGAATTCAGATTAATTTCTTTAGCCATCTCGTACAGGTTGTAGATATCTTTATTTTTACGAAATAATTACACTCTTTCTTGATAAAATTTTTTAAAATTTTTATATCGCGAACAAACACTATCTATCAACTATTGATAGAAATTTTAACTTGCAAATAAATTAACCTTCACCAGGGTGATTTTTCGCCACACTTCACTTCTGATAGACGCACTTCGAACTTCTGACCGAAGAATTCTCCTCAATGCGTATCTTTTACTATTTCGATTTATTTTTCTATTTACATTCTCTACACACTACTTTGTGGTGTCGCGCTCTTATCAGAGTACAGCAGAACGGCCGTACCAGGGAATTCACAACTCACATCCACACGACCGTGATTAAAGTGAATTTTTTTTTTTTTTTTATTTGTTTAATTTAAGTTTTATTTTATTTGTTCGATTGATTGATGATTGTAGTTTTAGATACACACTCTTGTTGTCGCCTGATTTGATTTTTTTTTTTTGCTGTTCAATTTCCTCTTGTGGATACCTAATGGTACTGGTTACATAATTCACATTCGGTTGAAATACACTGCAAAGAGATAGAAAGAGAGAGAGAGAGAACAGTGAAAAAAGATGTTGACAGTTAAAAGATTTGAAAAAAAAAAAACTACCAGTACTATTGTGCTGACAGACTAATTAGCTGCGAAGAGAGAGAGATGCAATCGATTTGTTGTTTTCGGAAATTTTGTCAATTGGACTTTTGACCGTTCAAATGCGTGATATGAGCTAAGAATCGTTCTGTTGCCTGGTCAATCAATTGTCAGTCAATATTGGAATTTAGAAGTTTCGATTCTATCAATCGATTTGTATCTATTGGGAAGAAATTTCGTTAATTGAGGAATTTCTTCAAACGAAATCAACAAAATATTGGTTTCAATTAGAGAAGATACTTTATAGTATATGTGTATCTTTTTTCGGTTGCGAGAAAGCGAATTAAATGTGCTGAAGTCACCCCTCCTGACCTGGGACAAACCTGGCTGCTGCAGGGGAAGGAGATCAGATCAACATGTGACTTTCGGTGTTACGAAGAGTTATTTTTAAAGAACTATACGTGTGGACATACTATAATTAATGATACTGATTCGTCTTGCGTTTTGTGCAGTGAACCAGTGAAATGAAGATGAAACTTCTATATTTGGAAACGAGATATCCAAGTCAATGGGGATTTTTTGTGTTTGGCGCAGTTTTGGGCACATATTGATTATTTCTGGAATTGAATTTGAATTCGGTTTTATGTTTTCATTATCGGAATGAGTGAGACAAAGTAAATCGAATGTCATAACGAGAATTTCGAATATAGTGTTGTGTGTGAAAGATGACATACTTTTTCAGATTTGGGTCGATTGATAAATTTGTCATTCGGCGGGAGATACAGCAAGTTACGTTTCAGATAGCAAATTGTGAATGCCATTGCAGATGGTCACAATTGGAAGTGATATTTAAATTGACCTTCATCACTTGAGAGTGAGGCAACTGTGTCGTCCTTCGTCCGTTAAAGTAGCTCAAGAAAAAAATTCAAGTTAGTGTATTCCATCTAATTTGATGTGTACTTGCATACGCCGATGATATTGATATAATTGGTAGAACACAGCGAGTGGTCTAGTGGGTCCACAAGAATGAACACCCAAATCGTGGCTACCTCGGCTCCGCTATAAATTCTGACAATAATATCTCAGAAGAAATTAAACGAAGAATAACTCTTGGCAACCCATATTTCTTTAGGCTAAGAAGGTAACTGAGTAGTAGAGCCCTATCCCGAACAATTAAGGAGGAATTTCCTCTCAGCTTCCGAGTGGTCCAATCTGCGGCATAGATGCCACTGAATTTGAGCGATGGCATTGGTTATGTAGGGTCTAAGGGCATCGGTCGATTGCGGTTTTTTTGCATTGCGCTGCGACTTCAGGCAATCCCACAAAATGACTCCGCACGCCCGGTCTAAAATCCGCATACCAAACAGGTTTTTATGGATGAATTGCCCCCTCATGTGTGTTGACGTCGTCCCATATACTGGAATTTGGCTTGTTAAAATGTGCCTCGTCGCTAAAGATGATTTTTCAGCCAAAATTGTGGCCTTTTGTGGACTTGGTCATTATCATAAACTGGGTCGGTTCGATTTTGAACGGGTATAGGCCCAATTCCAGACGCAAAACTCGCCAAGTTGATGTCTGCAAAAAGCCGACTTCTTGTGCAGGGTAAGGAATTGACTGCATCGGGTTCTGTACAATTTCAAGGACTGCGGGAAAGTTCTCGTCCGATCTGCCGATCTGGCGTTTCTTTGTAGTACCAGTTGTCTCGAATTTGGCCACCAAACTTTGGAGAGTCGACTTTGAAGAGACACCACGTCTGACCAATACTCATTTTAAAACGTGATCAATACAATCATGCCATAGTGGCATCAGTGACTGAACAACAGTAAACCCCCGGATTAGACAGACGCACATCAAAACACAATGGCCGACACAATCTGTCAACATCGATCCTACCCGAAATTTTTTTCAAATCGAGCTTAAAGCTGCTGAAACGTCGTGTGCGTACCGTCTTGGGACGCCCCTAGGATAGCCCCACGCATGATGCCACGCGACGCACAGTTAGGGAATCCCTGATTTAAGGCATCGAAAGACGACTTGGTGGAGTTCATATACCAATTCATCTCCAAAATTTGGTATGGTATGCGTATGACTGATAAATATAACGTCGGTATTGCTTTTTACAAAAATGTAGGTACTCTCCTTATTTTTTAGGACCAGATATTTCGGGAGGGGTTTTAAGTTTTAATCCCCAAAAACCCTACCTGTGTTCGCCCCTGATGAGGGCATTTGCATTGGATACCTTGAAATAAGTCAAAATATCACAACCGCATGCATAATAAATTCCAGCGAAGTAAAACCAGTAAATAAGTAATAAAAAAATACCCATGTATTTATATATTTTCCAATTTAATTCGCCGACACCTTATCTGATAAGATATCCACCACTCTACTGTTACACAACAAATCGGCGCACATCAATCGAAGCGAAACAATTTTTCGACATCCTGTCCCTCAGGGTGTTCTTCCATCCTCTATCTTCACTGAAATCAATTCCCTAAAAAAACCTTCTCAACACAAAGTAAAAAAAAAAGTGAAAACAACCCGAAAACTCTTTTGTTGCACTCCTTTAGTCGATCCGATACCCTTTCGAACTCCCTTTCGTTTTCATTTCTCGCTGAGATAAAAAAAAACCCCACATCGCATGTGAAACGCAACGCCATGCTACACCAGCACCAGCTATACGCATTTGATTACCTTTTCGAGATCAAGGCTCTTCGAAATAACGTGCAAAACGTCGATAACAAAAAAAAGGCAAGAAAAACGTTGCCGCTTAGAACGAGTGGAACGATGTGCTCCTGCTCCCATGTGCTTCATGTCATGTAGTCCGTGCTTCTGCAACACCCACCCCCTCATCCGCCCTACCATTTCTCACTCATCCTCTCCAAGAATGTGCGGTTAGCAAAAGTGAAACTATTGCAGACCACTGAAACTGATTCATGCGGTTTCGATAGTGCGCGATCACTGACATAAAGAACTGAGATACTCACTGTTCAGTTCACTGACGAGCCTCTTTAAAATATTCTGCTCATGTATCTACATTGACGTTCTGCTGTATCGCAAAGCATTTGCTCATTTTTTTTTGTTAGTTTTTGTGTACTTTTTCTCTTCTGTTAACGTAGTGAAATTTATTCAATTTTTATGTAACGGAAACGATCAATACAGGCTAAACCGGGATGATCACCGTTCTCGATGTGTCACAGTGGAGGATAAATTTATTCTAATCAAACGATGGGGCTGATTGATTTATTGCTGATGTATAATAAATTAAAAAAAAATAAAAAATTATTCTCTTGGTCACTCGATCAATTCACACGACTGTCGTCACAATACACATTCGCTAACGACTCTGATCGATTGCGATCGTGTTGCTCTCAATCACGAAATTGTATAATTGAAATTTACGCGATATTAATTAAGATGTTGGCTATAATAGTGAACCACAACCGCGCGTCGTCGTTGACGTCGACAACGACGAGGAAATATGGCGTGCATTGTTGGAATTTTTTCTGTTGTTACGAAAATTTCATAGATATTCAGAATTGCCCCACCAGATAGATGAGGAAATGAAATATTTTGAATAGTTTTCTAAATTGAAAGTCGGAGTACGACGATGGGTAGCTGATACGTGCGATACGATTTTGGGGAATTCAGCTTCTAAATTCCATTGTTAGTGGATAGAAGAATCATAAATATGTCAATTTATTGGGTAGGTAGCATCGAGGAATTTAAATTATTTTTAAATTTAACTTCCTATACGATGATCATCGAAATTTTTGATATGTAGGACCTTCATCTGTATCTATTGTGAAATAATTGCGTCGTACTATATTTATTTGAGTGGTCTCTATATGAAGTATTTAGGGGTTCCGATGTGCGGTGTCATTTATCTTACTGAACTAAATTGGCAGTTGTCAAACGTCAAAAGCTATACTAGATCATTACCTTGGTTTTGATGATACAAGTACATAGTACATAAATTTGGCGAACAAAGCATTTAGTTTTAGGCTCTGGCCAATTTATTATTCTTTGATCGCTTTTTTTTTTTGTAAATTTTGACTAGCTATTTAATTTACAAAAATAAAAAATAAAAATGGGTGGAGAAAAAGCCTTAACCGATCGATGCGGAAAAAGGACAAATCAAAGTTTAAAGACGATCGTCTATTTATTGTCAAATTAGCTAAGAAAATCGGGAGGAGCCGAAACGTTATATCCATATAAGTAATTAGTCTAACTATAAATAAAAACCAATAAATAAAAACCAAGGCGATGCGCAGTCATGTGACTTCTTCAACATCGTTCTTGAAAGAATAGTGCAAAACTCAAACGCTAACACCAGAGGCACTATCTTTCAAAAGTCCGTCCACCTACTCGCCTACGCCGACGACATCGACATAATCGACAGAACGCAGCGTGATGTCACTGGCGTTCGTGGGCATTGAGACGGAAGCGGCGAAAATGGGCTTGGCGGTCAATGAGGGCAAGACAAAGTATATGCTGACATCAAGAAAAGACACCCAACACCGACGTCTTGGACAGAACGTCACTATAGACGGATATAACTTTGAAGTGGTAAAGGACTTTGTCTACCTAGGCTCCGCTATGAACTCAGGCAATGACCCCAGCGCTGAGATTAAAGGAAGAATAACTCTTGCCAATCGCTGTTTCTTTGGGCTAAGAAAGCAATTGAGTAGCAAAGCCCTATCTCGAACAACTAAAGTGACCCTTTATAAGACCCTAATCATCCCTGTCCTTCTTTATGGTGCAGAGGCATGGACTCTATCAAAAGTGGATGAGGCTACTCTTGGCTGCTTCGAGAGGAAAATTCTTCGAGTAATTTTCGGTCCCGTCTGCATAGACGGTGAATGGAGGAGGAGATACAACGACGAACTGTACTGTACGGGCTGTACAGCGACATCGACCTAGCCAGAAGAGTGAAGGTCCAACGACTGCGGTGGCTGGGTCATGTAGAGCGAATGGACGTGAATGCTCCGGCCCGGAAGATCTTCGAATCCACACCCGAGGGACGGCGCAGTAGAGGAAGACCGCGACTCAGGTGGCGCACGCAAGTGGAAGGGGACCTCAACCAACTTAGCGTGCGAAACTGGAGGCAGCTGGATAAAGATCGTGCTGGCTGGAGACGCTTGTTGGTTGAGGCCCAGGTCCACCCCGGACTGTAGCGCCACCTTAAGTAAGTAAGTAATAAATAAAATCATGAAAGGCCACATACATACAGTTCTTACTAATGCAGAAAGGCGACTTATATTAAAAAGGAGTCAAATTCTCACGACTCTTTTCCAAAAGAGTTATTTGTCGTATTATTTCGAATGCTAAGCACAAAAAAAAAAGACTAAAAATCAAGAGGAAATCACCCCTTAACCCGGTTCGAAAAGCTCAAAGCCTTCCAGGTCTGTGACCAGGACTTAGTAGAAGCAATGTGTGGTCTTCTCAGACGAAAAGAATTTAATTTGGAAGCCCCGGATGGCTATAGCTACTATTTCCATAACCTCCGCAAAGACACTAATCATTTTTGGACCAGCTGCATAGCAGAGTTGAACCCGGGTTGTTAAAACGTATTTATAGAGCCAAATTGTGGAGCTATTAAGCTGAACCGGATTTGAATATCATCGAAAATGTTTGGCAATGGTTGACACGTCAAGTTTATGAATCGGGACAACAATATTCGACTGTATCTAAACTAGTCCAAGCCATCGAATTAGTTTGGAGCTCGATTTCGCTAAATTATTTGACCAATTTGTATATATTCATCCCTTCCAAACCGAATGTGTGAATTTTCGAGCAGAAAGGTGGCTCAAAACACAATTTAACAATTTTTTTTAAATCGTAAATACTCCAATTACCTTAAATTTAAGTAATGTTTGTGTTAAAAAGAAGCAGAATTCTCTAAAATGTTTTTTTTTTTTTTTTTTCATTTAAGTTAGGTACTTCTTACTTCTTCTCACTTCTATTCAAGTGGCGCAAAATTAAGACCCCATATTTTGCCGGTTTTTAGTTAAAAATTTTTTGTTAATACTTAAAGCTTTAGCTTAAAATCTTCCTTCCGTTCAAATCACAACAATTAAATTAACTTTAATTTGGCGCTGAGTGCATTATTTAGATGAACAAAACAAAATGAAGCACCACAGGGTTGCGTTTGAAGGCCTATTCTGTTTCGATTAACTATGATTTAAGCAATCCTATACTGATGCGCTCGAGGGTGATGGTGATTATGATTATAGTTATAGTTACCCAATAGATAAAGTGAGTAGCCAATTTCTTGCATTATTGGATCAGACTTTATTTGAAGTAGAAGACATACGTCAAGCAACATATTTCCGACTACAAGCTTAAGAGTTTTGGTAGTTTTTTTTTTTTGAGAAAGTTCATGCGAATTCACGGTGAGGAGAATTAAGGGAAATATTTTTCTCAAATTGCGGAAGTATGAGAGTTGAAAATACAGATACCTCATATACAGAACAGACATAGCACATGAGATCGGTTTTAGCTAAGGTCGATCTAGGTCAAGTGACGGTGTATAGAAGAAGTCAAAAATTGACGAGAGGTGACATTTTAGATTTAAAAAAATTTAGAGCGACCTATATAGAGAGCGTCTGTAGTATCCTAGCAAGTAGCAACTAGTAGTGTAAAACGTCAGTCAAATAAATAATAAAATCAAAATGTAAATTGTGTCTCAATCGGCAGAGACAGCAGAGAGCAGGCGACATAGGAGAGGATGTTACAGCGTCAAAAGTAAGTGACGGTTTTTACTTGTCTTTGGAGATTGGAAACACTTTTTTTTAAATACCTATCTGTAAAGTATTTCTTCCTGTCGAAATGAAAACCGTTTTGTTATTGATATTTTGTTATCAAACTTTTTACAGTTTGTTGTTTTTTTTTAGGCCTATATCAAGAAGACCCTAAAAAAATCGAAATATCATCGGTGTTCAATCACTTTTGACGCTGACAGTACATTCAGTTATTTCAGATTAATCAAATTGCACTGGCTAGCCCCAATGAATTGGCCGAAAGAAGATTGACTCAAGTTCTAGCTTCAAACTTGCAACCAATGATACTCAAAATCAGTCCTAAGTAAAGAGTTTTCAACTGTTCGAAAGTAGAATTTTCATCTTCCAATTGCACAATGACCACTCTGACATAAACAGCAACTAAGTACGTATGTACAAAAATTGGCGCCCTACTATTCGAGACTGTCCCGAATTGTGAAAAGTGACAGTTATCAAACTTAAATAAGGGACACATGGGTTCAAGGCGTACAATAATCCTGGCTGTGAACTATATATTAAGTCGGGGGCAGTTCACTTCTCAGTCGATGGAAGAAAATGCAAGAATAACATACGCGGACGAAACCATAGCCCTAAGCAACCGCCCTTGTTTTACAAAAAACTTATTTACGGCGGAGCCCCATTTACCGGTCATAGATCATTTCGGGCGTTATTCTCTATAATTTGTATGCCCAATTCCAAGTCTAAAGGTGCTAGTACACGGTATGTAGCACGCCACATATATATGTGACTCTGACGTAATTTTGACGTCAGCGTATGGTCCCAATGGATAAATGCCGTGCACAAGCTCTCTTTATGCACTCTCTCTTGACGTCAGAGCCACATATATATCTGGCGTGCTACATACCGTGTACTAACACCTTAACACCTTTAAGTTGTTCAACTCACATGTCTCATCCTGCCCATGCTGCTAAACCACACGCAACGGCGACACCTAACCACGCGCTCTACCTCCTTCCGTTTTCTGTCGCTTTTTCGTTTCATCGGAGTTTAAAATTACGGATCAATGAGAATAAGAACTTCTACTTCAAATATACTCCTAATATGGAGTATATGGAGTTAATCTGACGAGAAAAATAATTCTTTGCTTAGAATTCACATCAATGTTCGTTTTCGTGGTTAGAAAGGTTTGAGAGAAATTTATTCTGCCATGGGCTACAAAATTGTACATTATTTAAAATATAGGAGGACATCTTATAACTTATAACTTATATTAAAGCTGCGATATAAGATTATTAGATACAAATGACTTGAAGCCATTTCACATAAAACCCTAGGTTAGACTAGTGAGGCCGATTCAGATGCCTATAAGAACCACCATCTTGGCAATCAACATTTAGATATGTTCAAATTTTTGGCCAACTCTACAATAAGTGCAAGGTTTTCTTAATAGGCACTGCCTTGTGGTAGGCAGAATAATTGATTTTGAGAGAGGTATGTGCTTTCACTTCCGATAAATTGTATAAGAACTCGCTCAACAAAATACCTAAGTACATGAACGGTGAATTTACAGTCACAATTCGAATGTTGAAATAGCCAAATAATATAAAATATAATTCTGGACTCGCAATAGCACCTGTGACAGCTCGTTGTGTTTTACAAATGATGTGAATTTTATTGACATATAAAAGTGCATCGAACAGGCCTTTAGAAAATGGTATATCTTGTGTTTTGGTCTATAAGCTTCGCCAAATTTCTCAAGTATGAAGTTGAAGGAACGCATCACCTTGTCTACTTAAAAAAAAAAAAAATTAATAAACAGTTGGCGCAAGAGGTCCGTAGACCAGAGACCTAGTTTTTGTGTGAGTTTTTTTTTTTTTTTTTTTGGGATAAATATAAGGGACCTGCAATTTATGCCGAGACCAAACGGAGAAGCTTTTTCATGACATTTATACTCTCGTATGTTTGACAGACCTCGCAGTGGAACAAATCTTAAGATGTGATTTGTGTTTTTCCGGGAATCGAGCCTGGTATACCTCGCACAGTAGCCCAGCACACTAACCACTAAGCTCACTTTTTGGATGTCTATTATTACGTTACAGTATTTAAAGGAAAATCCCTTTTTGAGATCAAAGGTCTCAGTCTTTACACATTGTCATCGAATCGTATACAGATGGTCACGTTTATCTGAGTTGCCAACAATAGACAAGGCTCTTTCTCTATAGGTTATGTACTACTTTAGTTATGAAAGACGAGTCAAGAGGAGCTACCTACATTTTAAAAAAGTTTCTCAAATGGACTTTGATTTCTCGCAAACACTTTTGAGTGAAAAATAAATTGTAGGTATCTTTAAATGAATTGCAACGTGAACCATGGATACCAAAGAATATACCTAATATTCGGCGTTATGTACTTCAATTACTATTGAGTCACATTTATTGTGAAATTCAGATATTCCAACGTTCTGCTCCACAAAGATGTATCACTGATCGTACACAATTTGAATTTTAAAATAAATATTTACTTTGGCAGAAAAAAACATTACTCAGCGTAGTTAATCAATTTCCTCTCCTATGCAGATCTTCACTATATAAATGCATAGAGACAAAACGTATTCATATGAGTCATTAAACGTCACCGTGATAGTCATACATGTTTAGCTTCAGTACCCACCCTACAACAAGCCTAGTTTTGTGTTTTCTTAAAACATTCTTACTGCCGTCGCGTCGTTCTATCCTTGAAACTGAGTCCACCTCTTCTATGCGCTGACAACCATTTAAAGAACCTGTCAAATGTAATATAAACGACATAATTTTCCATTGGCCTCTGATTTGCATAAATAAGTCATAGAATTAATGCAATTAATTAACTCGTTCCATAGTGCTGCAGACACTCTTAATCTAGGAGAAGTCTATGAAATGACTGTAGATATTTAACACTTTAACGCCTACGCCATACCAATAGAAAAAAATAAGGAACAACATTTTAATACACACACGTTGACACGGTCTATTGTTATAGGCAATATTGCCCATAGATACAATTAAATTTAACAACGTGGAACAGGAAATTTTGAGGTCAAAAATTTGTTTAACATTTTATTTGTGTATCTTCTTTAGACTCAATTAAATTCGAAAATATTTAACCCCAGAAAGAAAGAAAAAATTAATCAGATTCAATGTTATCGGTTATCGCTGTGTTCCAGTTCAGTTTTTTTTTTATACATATATAAAAATTTGTCCCATTCACGCAAGTGCAGAATAATTTATTGGCAATTAAATAAATCATGTTGTTTTTTTTTTTTTTTGAACAAATTTTCGTGAGTGGACTTCCTGCACAAGACAAGAGTGATAATGACGTCTGTTTATGTCACTTTTATTTTCGAGAGTATGTCAACAGTTTTATGTGCAATTGACACCTCGAGAGCAAGAGATAAACTTCTTGATAAAGTGTACTTTCGTAAACAAGATGCAATCTGAAATTGGGCGGTACTTAAAAGGCACGTCCTGTCGTAAATACAAATTTTTATTGCACGATCGGTTGATCTTCAAGTGATCTTCAGATTTAGTTGGGAGGGTACACATTGAACAAAATGTTGGGTAGTGAATTTGAAATGTATTTCGGGAGTAAGATACACTTTCAAGGTTTTCAAACAGAAAGGTGATCATTTGATCAACATCAACGATCAGTTTTAGGTAAGATACGCTTTCATTAGTCTTACTTGACGTATTTAAAAATAAATTATAGAAAGTTTGTAGGTGGGTCATGAGGCTACGTTCCGGGTGGAAATGGTCATCAATCAATACGCCTCTTCAATATGACTCGGTTTTTGCCCCTTCACTTGTGTGACGCCTTCCTCTACTATGTTATGTTCTCCTTCTGGATTGAAGTATCTTCATACCGAAGCCTATCTACTCGCTCTACATGTCCCAGACATCTTGGACAAGTGATGGACACATTTTTTACCAGGGCAATACCACTGTACAGCTCATATAGTTCGTCGTTGAACCTCCAAAGTCCGTCATCTCAAACGGGACCGAACATTTCCTGAAGAGCCTTTCTTCCGAACCTAGAGAGGATAACTTTATCCGTTTTAGATAGAATCCAAGCTTCAGCGCCATACAGAAAGACTGGGATGGGATGACCAAGATCTTATAGTTCTTCGGTATAGGGCTCTACTATTCAATCGCCTTATCAGTCCAAAAAAATAAACCAGGGATTGATGGCAAGAGTTATCCTTTTTTGAATTTCTTCTGAAATGTTATTACCGATGTAGAACCGAGGTAGACGAAGTCACTTAATGGCTATAGCTATATAGTTGGTTGTGACATTTTGTACGATTCGCCGATTTTGAATGGCGTATGGCTTATTCCCTTTGTCCTCGTTAACTGCTGAACCCATTTTAGCCGCCTACGTTTCTATACTAGCAAACGGGCCAGTGACAGTCTCGCTGTGTTCTACCAATCATGTCGATATCATCGGCGTATGCCGCAGTAATTGGTCTGACTTTTAAAAGATCGTGCCTTGTGTGTTGGCCTGAGAGTTTCGCATATTTCTTTCAGGTATGATGTTAAATAAGTTTCAAAACAACGCATCATTTTGTGCCATCAAAAATCTCGGTGAGATCGATTCCGATCTTAATAGAACAGCGAGTGTTTTTTATCGACATCTTTGAGTAGCTTCTCTTTATTTCCTCAATCGCGCACTTCTTGTGAAACCAAGTGTGTCGTAATGGTGGTCGTTTGAAGCCTAACACATTTTAGTTGCCTTCTTAAGGTTTTTTTGGCATCAATGAAACTGGCCTACGGCACTTTGTGCATAGCATTTCTTAACAGGTTGGGATAAATGCGATTGCAGGGACTTTTTTTGAAGCCGTTTTGTCAAATCTATAATTTTTGAGCCTGCGGGTAGACTGTAATTACGTATCTTAGAATTTTTCAAGATAAACCTACCTATAGGTAGGGAGAACAAGGGCTCCAAATAAATTGTTCATTAAGAACAGTGCTATTCAAAATCTGATACCTTTCTTAAAACACAGTAACAACCGAACAGGTCTTAGAACTTGGCACATCTATTAGAAGAGGGGAACGGGTCTGTCCGTGTCCATTCTGAAAGAAAAGAAACACATGGATGCGATAATTCGACACCCTTGCCCATAATGATACAGCCCCGTAAGTTGTGAGTCATGCCACTGGTTTACTTGGAATACGAGCAACTAAAATAATAATTTAACACCTTGTAACCAGTGCCGGCTTTAGGTTGTTTGCTGCACCTTGGTCAGAGGGGAAAAATTGACTTAGTGACTAAGGGGTGAATGTGTTTGTTGATGCAGTGCCTTCTTTCGGTCGGAGTCACAGGAAACAATATCATCGTACCGCTCAAAAATTTCGAATAATCTGTCCTTTGCATATCCCAGTACATATTTACTTAAATATTTGAATTTGTCTTGTTTGTCTTACTTGTACACCTCAACGGGTAAATCGATTGTCACGAAATTACGAACAAGGTTATATTTTGATACATAGACCGACATAGGCTACATTTTATCGCCGTGATCGGACTGGTTGTAGTTGGTGATGGTCCCCCTGTTTTTTGTGATAAACTCACAATCCTGCTTAGCTTAAGCTTCCATGGAAATTTCCAAGACGTCAATTTCTTTATTCTGTATGAGTTGAACGGAAGCGAAGCTGTTTTCTTGCCTTTTGAAAACATAGATAATGTATTAAGGGCGCTGAACGAATCTCTAGGGGCGGCCAAATGACTGAGGCCGGCTGAGGTATATACGAAATATCTATGATTTTAAAATCGATGCATCCGTACGTCGTAGAATAATCAATGAAATGGGGTCAATGCACACAAGCACTTAAAAAATGTGAGTAGGAAAGTAATACAAGTGCGTTGCAGTATTTTTTTTTTTAATCACTCGGATAGTAGTTACATTTTTGAAGCCGAACAAAAGTCGGAAAGGGCTCATACCTGAGTGTGCATTGTAAACTGAGTTATTAGCTCGGAAGTTTATGCTATTTCGCTCAATATATCTTATATCTACCAAAAGCATACTTAACTTATCTTTCTTATCTGTGATCGACAGCAAGCCTACATAGCTCGTCACTATAGAAAATGCATATCTTCGTCACGACCTCTGACTCTTGGAGCCTTCAAATCAATGGGACCTGTTTAATTTGTCTACAAGTGGCGATAAGATCAGCATTGGATTGGCAACCAAGCGTTACAAGTGTTGCACTTGTAGAAATTCGCTACAAATGGGATCTGTCATCATCTTGTATATGCACTCATCGTTTAAAGAAATATGTTTCATAGAGCCTCCCTCTTGTAACAGTTTTCCCAATTTTACATGGTATATGTGGATATGTAAAGAACATAATCTCTTGCCATTTTTATTGCACCCTTTTATCAGACATTGTCACGATGGCAGTCAGAAAACCAATTGATTAATTGACTTAATTCTAAATGTCAAACAATTTGAGACTACTCAGCTGCCGATAAGTCGTCCTTCACATCAAACTTGTTCAGCATTAAAGTCTTAGATTCGCCATGAATGCTGATTTATTTGACTGGTTTAATATGCCACGCTCATGAAGCAGCTCCTCGACTATATGTATCTATATGTATAGTAAGTCGACACCATCAGACATCACGGCATGTGAAATAAATTTAATAAATCCCCTGAAGGTTGGGCACTTATAGTCACTCATTAATCCCATCACTTTGTCATTAACGCTTAAAAGCGTATTTTCTGAAGAAAATTTATAATTACTCTCCTGAGTGCTTTACCAGCGTGATGACATTTTAATTTATACGCAGTAATATATCTCGTGTCCGGTTGGATTGATGAATATTTACAAGACTGGCAAAAAAAAAAAAAAAACAGTCTCCATCAAGGGAAAGCTTTTTAAAATGAACACATCACCTGAAGTAGCAAACAGTTGACCAGTGACATTTAACATCTATTACACGCTAATTAAAAAAAAAATGTTTCAGTTAAAAAAAAAAAACACGATCTCTGTCATGGAATAAGTGCTAACATTTTATAATACAGCAAGTGAAGGAAAAACCAATTTAAGGCGGTAATCAGAATTTCAAATTCAGCCGCACGTTGGGGCATATTGATGCCGGAAAATTACATTATACATGACGATCGACAAGGACACTTTTTCCAAACGATCATAATCTATCTGTCAGGCTGTCGATCGACAAGCAATCATTAATTTAAATGAAAGCAAAATAGTGTTTCAATGAAAAATGACACCAGTTGAAAATGTGGTCAAAATGATAATGGTCACCTTCAATTAGCTAATTGTTGCCCTGTGCTGTCAGGGGCTTTGTGATCGAATTAAAGCGCGTAAGAAATGTGAGATTAATTTTATTGGAAGTGTGGCTACCTTGTGTGAGTTGGGATATTAGTATAGCATGAGCTGGCGAAATTCCTCAGTTTTCAGTAGTTCAAGTAGGTTATAGGTAAGGTCCGGTACTAAAATGGCAATTTAGTCAAATGGCAGGCGGTGTTCAAGCTTACGAATTTTGAAATAATGACAAAGATTCAAAGAATGAACTATATTGGCATCAATCAGATTCCAGCAGGGCTGGAAACTGTACTTTAATCTTTAATCTTATTTTTGTACAGGTATTTGCTACATACAGTGCCTTTCGGATGAGCCTAACTAGCAGCTGGATAGATAGTCTAACCCATGCGCAAACCCTAAATAAATAGGTACATGTGCAATAATGACTGAAGAATCCCAGGTGCATTTAGATATTGCTGATTTGTCGCTTGTTTCCCCATCCCCAGTAAGGATGAATAGAAAATAGAAAAGACAAAGCGATATACCCATTAGATCAACTACACCCATCTACACAGATGAATGCAAGATGGACATGGAACGTATCACTAGACACGTAGGAGATGGAGATATTTACACGTGCTGTCGAAGGCTATGTCATGTTCCTAATGCAAGGCATGAGAAGCTGACACATTGCAATATGCAGCTTGGGGTTGGTGATGAAATCTCCTTTTTAAAAATCCCTTTTCCAAAATCCCGTGTGCTTACTATAAAAGATCCTAAGAGAAAATCCCCACGGGACAAAATCCCCCATTTTTAGATTTGGTGTTATTAATTCTTTCGCCGCGACACCTCAAAATGGTGTTAAAAAGTGAGACACGTATTGGGTGACAGGCCGCCCCCCCTGCAACCCATACCATTCTAATGGCTGCCGAATATATATAGATAGGAATAGGTGGCGGCGTCGAAGTATCTGCGTCTATAGCGACAGTCAAGCTGCCGCTTAAGGCCTTGCTCCACCCTGTAACCCGTTTCAAAATTGTTCGAAAATGCAAGAACCCTTTGAAATCGGTCGCTAGGCTCAAATCTTTGACTCTTGTCTGGGTCCTAGGTCACACTGGGATTGTGGGAAATGAGATATCCGATGAAATTCCTAAGCAAGGTTCAGAGGACAATTTTTCGGGACCTGAACCTGGGCTGAGTCTTCTTGCGTCCTCGGACAGTGCCCGTCATTGATGACTGATGGGTTTATAACGAACACAATTGTGTATGGGAAGGCTCTCCAGGATGTGGGCAGACTAAACTCATGCTCCCGAAAGTCATTAAGAAGTCTGCGGCATTCCTGTTGTCTCTCAGGAAAAAAGACTGAAGACAACTTTTTGGCGTTCTTATGGGACACTTTGCTTTTGATAAGCGTCTTATTAGTCTGTCTGCGACGCTTGTGGAGAGGTTCACGATACTTCGGATCATTTCCTTTGTTATTGTCCTGACTTTGCTCAGATTAGGTGGCAAGTGTTTGGCACTGAGTGCTGATACTGTAAGCTCTTCATCATTGAAGTGCATTCTCGGCTTTCTCCAAAAGTTGAAGAAATTCCAGTAAATTGGCTAATACTCGATTTGCTTACTGGTACTGTAAATGGAGCAGTTGTGTTTGAGTGTTTCCTAGCACGACAAAAAAAAAAACAAATTAAATTCAGGAAATATTTAGACAAAATGTTGTATGTTAAAACGCCGACAATATGGTAGATGCGAGTATGTTTTGACGTTCCCTGTATAAAGAAAAGGCGGGTGGTTTTACAAGAAACGGATAAAAATGCAAGCATACTTGTCCCTAAAATATATAAGAACTTCACTGAGTATGGTTGAAGGGAAAATCTATACTGGATCAATCTAAAAATACAAACAGATATACAAAAGAATTATGTGCAAAATCTGAATTCATATGATCTAATTGAGCCGCTAAAGCTTTCTCATACACACAAGGTTCATTACGTGGTCGTTACTGGACATTGCGCTATAGGCGCACACGTCGGAAGGGCTGGGGATACTCCCAAATCATCATTGCAGAATCTGTAGGGGGGGGGGTTGAATAAATAAAATCAATTCACAACCTACTTTGCAAATGCCTTCAACAGGTGGATTTGTCTCAATAGATACTTCTTTGAACTGAATGGGTTGGAGACGCTTTAGTTCATCTCATCTGTTACTCCCGGGGACTAACTGGAGCCTAGATGATCTGGATATAACAGAGCTTGAAAAAATCCCAAGATTCATTCACAATGCACAATCAAGGTGATTTAAGTAAATTTCTCTGCTGTAAGGTTTAATTTTGTTTCTAAAATCTTATTCACGAATGGTTTCCCAATAATGACCCAACTACTCGTCTAAGTGAATCAATGTCAACTGTGAAAAAAGTATCCATCAACCACATTGTTGTTAAATTTTCCTCTAAAATTGCAAAAATTCACAATCTATTTTAATTTATACACATTGTACAAAAGATGTACTTCTTAAAAGCGATAAACAGTAAACACCCCCAAAACGAGGTAGCTACACATCGCTCATAAAAATTAATCATCAACATCACGACATGAATATTTTTTCGCAAATAAAAGATAAAAATAAATACAAATACCACAGACAAAACAAGTAATTCTCCACACAAACCACAAAATTGTGTTGCACATGCACAATTCAATGGAATTTCCTATTTCAAAAAAGAACAGCAGAAAAACGCCATTGACCCAGTAAACAAATCAATCCCGTGGCTCTGTTCTTTCCATGAATAAACCACAGCAACGTTGATGGTTTCTACCCCAAAAAATAAATTTTTTTGTTCAACTAAAAACCACACACACACACGAGCACACATAACATCTGTGCACATTGTACATTTTTTTTTTGTTGTTTCAAATCAAGGTCAATGTTATTAACTTTAGATATTCTATCTTTGAAAACGAAGACATTTTTAGCTTATCTTCCCTTTTTCGTGTATCTGCGCGATAAAAGTCAGTGACCAAGAGTAAGCCCATAAATGTATCTCAAGTGTATAGGTACCATGACCGTTCAAGTATATATATATTCAAATTATATAGTCACCACCCACCGATATCGGTAACGCAATATTGCGTCAGATTGAGAATAGAATATATTTATTATTCCATTTTGTAATTATTTGTACAATTTTTTTTTCAAATTTTATTAGTATTTTTTCAGTTTGAGAGCGAATAAGAAAAACAACATATTTAAAATTAACATTACCCCGTGAATGAGAGAACAAATAAACAGTCGAATTTATTGTTGCTAATGTTTATTGCTATGTATATTATTTGAAAGAAAAAAGAATTCAAACTGAGGCTGTTTTTCATTGCTTGGTTTAGATATACAGAGATAGAGATGCCCTTTGGACTTGCTTTGAAAGCCTTTTCTTGTAGAATAGGTAACATTTTTCTTCTAACAGGAAATGGAAGGAATTGCTTTCTTTTGAAGGTTTAGTGCAGAGTTTGAACGGGGCGAATCTATTGAGCATTCATTGTGCGAATATTATATCTAACAATGTTGATAAGGAATGTTATCTGGGAATTCTTATCTGCAAAGGTATGCGAAGATAAGGATAGTGGGTGAGTGGAATAATACTATAGAGATAGCAAAAGGGGTATACGGCCTAAAGAACTGAGGTAGGTGTGTGACTACGTTATTTTTGAATTTTCTTTCAATTTTACATTTGGTAGTTTAAACTACCTACATATTTTTTTTTGTTCTCAATTAAATTAGCTTTTTGGATGACGTAATATACAACATTTTGGCAAATCGTGCCTTTCGTATACCTATAGCTGACCATTCATTCAGTCATTTTCAATGGCCCGTTAAATGGGTCCCGGGTGTAGGTTGTTCAAGTGGTTCGATTCTCCGCCATCATCAAGGGCAATCCCCATACGGGTAGAGAAGAGATTATGGACTTGATCTATACCCATCTCATCCTAGAGGATGCCTGCCTAATGGTATGGATTCCATAGCACATCTTGGAATCGTGTTGGGGACATGTGTTTAGCATTAGCAAACCAGTGAAGCATGGAACGCTCTATCCAGAGTAGTAGCTGCTCTATACTGAGTTCCTCACGTATTCTGGTGTTTCTTATACGATCTCTACGAGTCACACCAGCAATACAATGGAGGAATCTCATTTCGGCAGCTTGTATCCGCGGTCTTATTCTTTCGGTCATTACACAAATCCCATGACCATAGGTAATATTTGGAACAAAAGCCGAATTAACGACTGACAACTTTGACACCAAGTTCAGTCCTCCAAATAACAGAATGACCAAGCTATGTCTCAAAATTGACCCATTGCTCCTTCCATCACTCGTGAATAAGACCACGAGATACTTAAACTTCTCAACCTGTTTCAATGGGACTCCACTAATATGCAGAGTGCATCAGTGGACAGGCGTTCTGGGCATGACCATCATTTCAGATTTGTTCACATTTATCTACATCTCAGCTTCAACACAAACGGCTACAGACCGATCGAGTGCGCGTTGAAATTCAGTCTGAGAGGACGCAATTAATAAGCGAAGATCATAATATGACTTATCTTCAGTTTTGCCAATTCAAAACGTTCTTCACCAAGACTGCGCTGTTACTTCCAGCCCATATAAGTAATGAAAAGTAGAGGAGACAAAACGCACCCCTAGCGAAGTTCATCGCCCACGGTGAAAGGTATTGACTTGACGGTTCCGGTTGAAGTACTCTTCAGTGCGAGTACTGGGCCAGGACCTGTATCATCGCCTAAAGAGACGAAACTGAGTTTTTGTATGTTGGTTTGGGCCTGCCTCCAGAATCCTTGCCCCGACCGCAGTCGAAAAGACCACGGGGGATTTTAAATTTCGCGAGTACCACCTGGAGTAATATCACCAATTGGTTTATCCGACATAGTCAAACACTTTTTACGTCGTAGTCAAGACACGTGGATTTTAGTCGCTTCTTACGACAGGTATGCCTACCTCGGGTATATTCTAACCCATCTAATACACTCCAGAGTTTATTTCGAAGGAAGGAACTCGGTCGTATGCTTTCTCCAAATCAATAAAGCATGCATAAACAGGTGAAGCATAGTCGCAAGCCTTCGTCACACAAGAGAAGAAGGTTAGTTTAACTTGGTCGGTCTTACAATATTTAGTAGTTAGAACAAGGCGGATAGAAGGACTTAAAGAACAAATTAATGAATGAATGAAAATTGAACCATTTTGAGCCCAATAACTCGTCATTGCGCTGACCATGTGATGCGATATTGGACCCATATATTGTGCCGGGCTATCCCGTCTCCACGTCTTTAAGGTCCTTAAAAGTCATCAAAATCTTGAAAGTAATACATACTTCAAATTACCATATTCAGTGAGAATCACTTATACCCATTTGAATGTTATACCAATACTACCCATTTGGACACATTTTGTTCATTTCTAACCACTTTTCCGACTCACCGGCTTTTCATTCACTTCAATTCCTACGTTACCTTCTATCCAAGTCAGTGTCAGCTCATTCTAAGCCCTTTTTCCTTGCAGGATTTTTTGAAAAACCATCTCCCGAAACTAAAATCTGCATATACACGGCTATAGTAAGACCAATAGGTACTGAGCTTTGGCAGTCTCGTATGGTGGCTGTTATGGTAGTCGATAAAGTTCACTTACTTTATCGTACGTGCGTCGGCGCCATCCAATTAATTGAGGACATCGTCAACTGCAGGTCTTGAGAATATTCTCATTTTGTTTTTTTATATATGGATATCATAGCCTCAGGCATCTTCTCCGAACCGCTGGGCATACACAAACGCCCAGGAAGTTGTAAAAGCAAAAATTGTGAGAAAAATGTCATCAATGAGAAATGCTGTCGTGAAGAGCTCAAGATTCGTGCAACACAGAATAAGGTATTCCTCTGCTCGTTCGCTGGACATAAAGGCATTCTAGTCATTCGTCCCAAAAAAATAAAACTCAAACGAATGGTCTTATGAAGCTAGGCCTAGGATGCCTTACTGTTGCGCCATCTATTTATTTTTACTTTATCAGAAAACGGATGAAATAGCAAAACAAAGCTCGACAGATGTTTCAGAACAAGCTGATTCTTCTGTGGGCATCCCGATTTTAATGCTCAAAAATGATGCAGCGAAAAAAGCCTTAAGAGATGAAAACAACTCATGGACTTATATGGAAGCATGTATCACTCTCTACAAGTAAGCAAAGTCAAAACATAGAGACTTATATGGACAAAATAGAAGATCCATTTTCATGCTCGTTGAAATTTTTACTGAGAAAAATACTCTGCCAAAATTCAACTGACGAATGAAGAGCTTTTACAGGGATATCGCTTACATTTCAAATTTAGCAAGGTTCAGCGTTTTTCCACCACAATGGTTCGATATTGGCCTGAGGGTGACACGAAGTAACAACTACTCTTCGCTAGCCCAAACGTCTCTAACCTAACCGACACAGAGTTGTCAATAGATCTAGACCTACCAACCTAGGCTTTAATATCTAGAAATTTGAAGTATTGCACCAGATTCGGCGTATTATCCAAACAAAAATAGCTATTGTGTCTTCTTTGTCATTGAATATGTACATTCCTTACGGCTTAACATTCTGTCAAACATTCACCCCTATTCCCTTTGGCGTTTGTCGTATACGACTCATGTTTAGTGTCGTTGTAAAACGATGTCCAGATTTTTTTTTTTTTACTTTTGTTAACAATTTTATTTCCTTTTTCCACCTAACCTAACCTAACCATTATTTCAATTCGTTTGTCTCAAAAAAGTTGAAAACATGGACTAAACAACGAAGTGAAATACGAGTCGTTTACGACAAACGTCAACGGGAATAGGGGTGATTAATTAATTCAATTCGAATGAATATAATGTATACATAAATTTAACTAAGTGTTAATAGGTATTTTGCATTTTTAATAGCCCAATCAGATAATTGGTTCTAAATAGTAGCTATTAACATTTGGACAACAAGTTTCATGATTTCACGATCTACACCATGGGACATCGAGACTTTTATTATCTTGTATAGTCTATACAGTATAGATCTATTCGTATTTTATAACCAAATGCACCTGTGAAGATTCTCTATAAGAAATTTAAGAAATTTGTACCTACAGCAACCATTTTTGCACACAGACTTGAGGTGGTTAATTTATTCAGTGGTTTAAGTCTTTATAAGCTTAATTGTATTCAAAAATTCGTTGGCTCAGTGGTTAGTGTGCTGGAGGGGTCCCAGATTCGACCCCCGGAAAAAGAGAAATTACATCTTAAGGTTTTTTTCGACTGCGCCACCTCTCGCGATAGTCTGACAAATATCCGAAAGTCTAATTTGAAGAGAGGTTTCTCTCGCTACTCGAGTCAATATACTCGTATGTACATATAGCTACTTACATATAATTGTCCTGAAAAAAGCTTCTCAATTCAGCTGTTCGGACTCGGCATAAAATTGTAGGCCACTAAAAAAAACAAACGAATGTTTGTGAGAAGCTAGGCTCAGGGTCAGGCACGTAGCCAGGGGGGGGGGGGCTTGAGGGGCTGAAACCCACCCCGAAACGCCAAGCAATAAATTAAAAACTAAAACTTTCTAATATAAATTCAAATCTATAAAAAATAAGGAGACTATAGAGGTAGGTAGGTATACAGTATCCAAACGCTAGGTATGTACAGTACACTGTGCAAGCCATCGCTTGAACCTGGTTCTGTCTAATGCCATGTCAACTCCTGCAATTCGTAATTGCCTTGGTGTAGTAAGTGAAATAGCTAATTTCTTCCGCAACCATTCAAATGCAAATATAACTTTAAAAAATTTCATTAAAAAACACGCAGCAGAGAGCCGAAAAACTCGACTTCTAAGATTCATTGAAAGGCATGACAGTATTATTTCCTTTTTAGAGCTCTTCAAATGCATCTCAAAAAGTTTTGAAGAAATAACCAGCATAACGTGGGCGATGTCTTCGAAAACATCAACCCTTTTGGCAGCGATTCAAAAAAGTGATTTCCTTGTAAGCCTCATTGTATGCAAAAAAATATTCAGTTTAACGCTACCCTTATCAGTTTTCCTACAAACCAAATCCTTAGATTTCGTTTCTGCTATCGACCGCACAAAAGAAGTTCTGAATTCTCTTAAGAATATCAGAGAAAATGCCGAGGATTTATTCAGAGAGGCTTTTCAATCCGAATCCCAACTTGCCGAGGACTTATTTGAAGTTGAATTAAGAGTCTCAAGAACTTGATTGAAACAAACAACGTGTTCCAATCCAGAAACCTCTTCTACTGAAGCCTATTTTAGAGTGTCTATACTGATTCCTTGCATAGATTCGTTAATACAAAATCTTACGGATAGATTCATGGTCAACGAAGACGTTCTACCATCATGTCATGACAAAAAAAATCCATTGGTGTTAGGTAAGGAGATCTGGGTGGCCAAGGATTGGACCAAATCGACCAGTTCACCGTTCGTTAAAATTATGGTTAAGAAATGGAGTTACCCCGCTGCTACTGTCACAAGGTGCTCCACTCTGTTGAAAGAACATCGCTCTTCTCTGAAAAAGAATAACATCTTCAAGGAGCTTCGGCAATCGTTCTCTAAGAAATTCAAGGGAATTAACTGTTTGTGGAAGAACGTGCGTGCCTACTAAAGTGTTTTCAAACATTTACGCTAAACCTCTTTTGAAATAAGCACACATTTTGAAGAAGTTGTTCAAAATAATTAAATTCTTACCTTTGAAAGGATGTTGTGTGTATTAAATGGGGATTGGGGTCTGACCAATGGTGCAAATTGTGAAGGTTTGTAGCTTTATAGAATGTTCTTAAGGAAGTGTCCGTACCGGTGCTAAATGGAAAGGGTGTAACCTATTACTCTGGAGAGTTCTGTGAATCCTAGTTCTGGGAATTTCCAATTGCACAGCTAGTCCTCGGACCTGACTAAAGGCTTAACTTCCACAGCACGCAAAATCCCACCCTCAATTTCTGCCGCCGCTGCGTCTGAGCGTCGTTTTTTTATTTCGAGGAGCTCACCCGGTATCAACAAGGCGCTGATACACATCAGTAGGTACCCAGCTACATGGTGTACTACGATTTGGGTATCGGCGTTGGACTCCTATCTTACCAACGAAGCGTTTCCATGGCAGAAACTGCTTAACTGGGACACCCTGTATATAGTATTTTGTTTAAAGAATTCCTCGTAAGATTTGGAAGCAAGCACTCGACTACAAATTAAATACGGGACATTTGTACGTCCCGTATGTCTTAAAAAAAAAAATCGGGACAGTCGATTGAAATATGGGACTGTCCCGGGAAATACGGGACGGATGGTCACCGTAGCCATCGCACCAATCACATTCGCCCTACCTCACTAATCGACGCATTTTTGGAGTTTACTAACTACCTAAACCTGACAGGCACAGTTAGTTTCCATTTCACAATTAGGTCAACCCTTAGCCGGTACGTTCTTAAAATTGTGTCACAAATCATATAAAATTCAAAACCTTCTACAAAACCATTGCACACATCTTCATATTCCCCTTTACCTGGCAATACCGTGTGTGAATTATTTTGTATCTTTCACCCTCTAAGCATATCAAAAATATTCATCCAATTGGATATTTGAACGAATTTCACTTTTATTCACCTTTGTCCACCGGTAGATACACACCACCCCACCGATCGGTTTCAGATTCCACCGACCAATCATATTTCCATCTTCAGCAGAAAAAAATATATGGATACCCTATTATATCTCTAAATTCACCAGCACAATTGTAATAATTTTTAATATATTAAATTACACACTTACCGTTTGAGAGCTTGGAAGGCAATGGCCCCGTTTCTTGTTACATTAGCTGCACTCGAACGTGTCGTACCTACAGCCACAATAGGGTTGAAAGTTGACACTTTTACACTTTGGAACTCTTCACAACGTTGATAACGCAACGACGACGATGACAATGACAACCGGTGTTTTTTTTTACAACGAGTTAGCAGAGGCACGCGAACGCGACAATAAAAAAAAAAAAAAACTCTAAAACTTTTCGAATTTGTTTGTTTTCAATTTTTCCTTCGCGAAAAATGTATCTAAACTAAAATACAAATACTAATGGAAGAAATTTTTCAAATTTTCTATTTTTATTTCGTATAACGAAAATATTAAAATTTTCTTGTTGTTGGTTTATTTATAATTATGCAGAAATAAATTTAATAACAACAAAAAATTGAGAAACCAATTATATTAGAATGTGCAACTGGCACCGTTTTATTATTTAAACAAAAATATAAAAGAAAATCAACAAAAAAATTTAAATTTGTTATTAATTTTCGTATTCTTTTAGATTTTTGTTATTCACGTTGCAATTTAATTTACCGAAAGACAAACGAGAGGATTGTATAACACACGATGAAAGCACTCAATGAACTGATCGTGAACAACCGTGCGCTGCATCGCTTTGCCGGTATACCCGGTAAGCTTTGGATATTGGTTGAGTTTGAGTGAGATAGTTTTTTTTTTCTTATAGGTGGTAGCGAGCTTTTATTTTCTAGGGGGGGGGGGGGAATTATTTTCGATTTCACTCGAAATATATTTGAGTGCCGGTGGAAAGCTTATATAGAAATGTGAGGGAGTACGAGTACTCGTTTTGTTTGCTGGCACGTTAAAGATTGATTTGGTATAGTCTCTTCAAATGGTGCTTAGTATCCATCTCTTTGAAGAAGGGCACCTGTTTGGGATTGTCGATCTTTTTCACTCATCAGTGAGCTCAGCAGCACCAAATCGTTGAATCTATTTTGGGAGATTATGCTATCAGACATGAACGACACATGAGCGAAAGCAAGAAACAGCAGAAACAGAATCAAAACAAATAAGAAGATGTTGAAGAGAATAATAAATCTATCTGTTTCTGTTGCTGTTCTCTTGTGAAATTCTCTTTAGGAATCGTGGTTTCTCTTTCGTTTCCCCTACAACTGATCGTGTTAAAAAAAACATAGAATGACATTCCCCTCGTAGGTATTCGTATCTCTTTATGAAATGAAGTATCTTCTTTTAATTTTTTTAAGCTGCGTCTCTTATTATTTTGAATCTTCTAACTAAAGGCTTCATTTTGTCGGTGTAGCTAAATTACTTGAAATTGTGAATTTATAATGTACGAGAACGAGTAGATACTTGTGTGTTTGGCGATAATTAATGGATTGATATTTTTAATTAAAATGTCTATGCATTGTTAGTTTTATATTGCCACTCTTGGAGATAGCTGAATCTTTCGACCAACGGATATGTCAATGGCAACAACTCCAATTTGTTTATAGGAATAAAAATTTGTGTTAATGTCAGTACCTACCGCAATTTTACTACACTCTAGTCATGGTCTCAGTTTGGAATGTGGCCTAGAAAGACTGGCGGGATTTTATGTACGGAATCTTTAGTCGATATAGTTCCATTCATTATAACTTAGGTTGTGTTAGGTTAACAAGAGGTGTGTGACAGAAGAAAACTCATGACGTCCACTCGGAGACCCAAAAGGTCCATTGTAGTCCCATTTAAGAAGTGAGATTAAAAAAATATAAAACAAACCCAAAACTCATCAAGTTACTGGCCGTCTTGGAAACGCAGTTAATGCGTGAAGTGTAGGAGATCCGGTATAAGAAAGTCTGTTAGCTCCGATGCGGTTTCGAAGATTCTATAAACTTTTTTTTAGTCTTACAACCAACCATACTCGTAGTGAACTGGATGTAAACTACCATTGTAATACCAGTTCTAACCTATGCGATTGTAATACCAGTTAACACTAGATATAAATCCTACCTTAAGAATCTGAACAAATTACTGAGAATTGCTAGCATAGTTATAATGGGTTCACTAACACCTCAACTAGGCCTATATTCTAGATACGTTGCTGAACCTACACCCCATCAAGCTATGCACTAAGATTTGGAAGCCCGAATCATTTGGTTACTCTCGCTTACTTCAGATCTCTGATCAGAGCGAACTTATGTCACTCACGGGTTACGGACTGAAACAAAGCAAGGTATGACATTGACAAACAAATTTAAAGTTTGTCTTTGTATACCGGACAGGCAGGACTGGCTCTCCCCGAGTACTGTCATAAAAGTATACGCTACCCAACTTTACAGATTGCTCAAACTCAAAGACAGAGAATGGAGCGGGAGCAGGAATTTTCTCAGAGGAACTAAGTAAGTCAGCCATTCATATACCGACTGGCAAATCAGTGGAGCGTTTTTCAGGCAGAAATCTTTGCGGTTAGAAAGTTGCTCAAACTATCATAGCGAGGTAACTAGGACCAACAATGGAAATTACCTTCTGTGTGGACAGTTAAGCAGCACTTAAAGGCGATTAACTCCAAGGCCGTAGGTAATAAATAATAACATTCGCACAGTACTGCTGTGCTTGGTTCCTGGGCGGAACGAGGCAGCAGATAAACTGTCCAGATACTTCTCTGAAATGGACATGCTGTTAGCTGACAGGCAAGTACTACCAGCTTTCAATACAGCTAAGAGCATCATTTGAAAAATCACATTAAGCCTGCTTAAAGAATGATGGAACAACACTTCCGGTTGTAGCTAACTCTAAGCTTTTAGCCCGCAATTGACATTCTAACATCTTTTGATAGAAACCAAATGCTCGACGGGATAATAACCGGACACTACCATCATTGGAATCATGACCAAAAGACTGGGTATGTTTACAAATGCCTTCTGCAGAAGTTGCAGTGAAGAAGAGGAAATATAGTCTGTGGAACATCTCCTGTGTTACTGCTAAGCGCCCCAAGAGCATCGCTACTCTTGTATGGGAGCACGGTTTTTTGACGGCTTAAAAGATCTAGATTATAAAAAGGTAATCCTAATCACAATGGGCTCTTAGTGGCTTCTGGGTGAAAATTGCATATAAAGAACACTGCACCGCTAGCCTAACCTAGCATCATCTATGTGTATATGTTGGTGTCATTTTATAGCAGAGCGGGTTGGTTGCAAAGCAAAATTGGCGGTGTAAGTAGAACTATTGATTAAGATAGCATTGCAATCTAAATTCAATTTCTGACAGCTGTCGCCCTACCGGTGGTCAGAGGTTGCTGCTTAGATTAAGAAAAACTTAAGGGAAGGTTTTACATGGTCCTTCGAGCCGGATTAGCCGGAGATATGTTGAGTATTGTTTTAACAAAAGTTGAAACAAATACTTCAAAACCTGTAAAACATTAAGTGAAGGTAAGGGTCCTTACTAAGGGGTTTGAATAATTCGAAATAGTGAATTCGAGGACATTGCGTTTCGACATGGAGTTACTTTTTAACAATCAGCCAGAGGTATGAAGATTGGACACAATTTTGACAGTTGTCCGTCGCCCGCGATCACCCGTTTTATCAGGATTTTCTCATCTACCAATTGGCGAAGTTTGAAGCGATTCTCCATCTATTCAACAGAAGATTTCTATTCATGCAGACGATTTTTGGACATTAAGTGATTCCGAAGTCTAAGCTGCGTTTCAACTGTTTGCAACAAATGGACAAGAGTTGATAACAGTAAAAGTCCTACCTCATCCAACCATTAGTCATAGGCTTTCACATTTCGTATTCCAGTTGAAAGAGTGAAGATCGTAATTTTAAATGCAGAAAGTTGGAAAGGACATAGCTCCATACTAATGGAATCCTTCTCCAACATCCCCGATAAAACGGATGATAGTTTGGGGGAAATTGACTTCTACACACCGTACGAAGTACAATACCCAGATAGGGAGGACTGGCAAAAGAATAAGGTTTCGAATGATAATGAAATTTCGATCTATACGGATGGCTCCAAAACTAAGGATGGTACAGGGTCAGGTATATACTCTAGGGAAGGGATATAGACCTACACGTGTCCTTAAGACTTCCGGATACATGCAGTGTGTTTCAGGCAGAGGTTCTGGCCGTGCTAAAAGCTGCGGATCTACTTGATATGGGATCAATATCCAACAAGAATATCGCTATCTACATTGATAGTCAGGCTGCGCTAAAGGCGCTAGAGTCCTTCATCATCAAATCTGAACTAGTCATCAGGAGCTGCCGCACAATGCTCAGAGCACTATGCGCGCAGAACCAGGTCAGATTATGTTGGGTACCCGGACACTGCGATATTGAGGGAAACGAAAGGGCTGATGTTCTGGGCAAAACCGGAGCAGAGCTTCCACCTAATGAAACAATTGAGGGCATAAGACCACCAATGGCCGTGGCCAAGAGAACTATTCTTGAGAATATTAAAAATAGGGCAGATCAGAGATGGTTGAATATAGTAGGGCACAGGGTCTCAAAGGCTCTGTGACCTAAGCTAGATCCGAAAAAATCTGTAGAATTACTAAAGCTCAGCAGATCAAGGCTACGAATCGCAATACGGATACTCTCTGGGCACTGTCTTCTAAGGAAGCACGCCATGAGATTAGGTCTAACAGATACAGACGTATGCAGGTATTGCGAAGACATACAGGCCACAGAGTATATAACTCATCTCCTCTGTGAATGTCAAGCTATCGCTCAGTACAGGAGGAAATACCTTAGTAGTTACTTCTTCGACAATTTGGAGGAGGTTGACCTCGCAAACAAAATTGAAGCAATTTTCAGGTTCTGTAGGGAAATTAAATGTTTGGGCGAAGTGGTTTAGGTTATTTGACCGTTAAGGTTCCCCAGGGATGGCGATCGGCCCACTATGGTGCCTAGTCCAATGTGATGAACTCACACCCTATTCAACCTATCCTAACCTAACCTATCGTAACTGTCTTAATCCTTGTGACTATAGATGCAACAAACAAATCTGAAGTCATCAATCTAAATCCACACGCATTGTGGCAACATTTAAATGTTGCAGAGTCACGATTTATGGTGCAGACGAACTGAAATTTTGTTCATCGCTTTTAAAGAAAAGGGGGCAAGGATTAACCCCGTTCCTGGTATGACTGTTAAAATAATAAAGGGTCGCATATACATATGTGGTTCAGAGACACCACAAAGGAACAGTATAGTAACGTTTATTCAATATAAAACGCGTTACCTTTTCGATAACGCACCCCTCAGAGCACCTAATACCCACCACATCCCTAAGAGCTTACTTTACTTTCATTTTATAAATTTCCGTTTGAAATAAAATCTTCATAGGTTCGAGCTAATATGCGTATAACCACCTAAATGCACACCTATATAATATTCACAAACCGAAAGTTCCTCTAAATCCCTCAAACTCATTAGCGAAAGCCTTGTCTGCTTTTCATCATATACCTAATTAAGAGCGAAATGTTACAACTTTTGCCGTCAGTTCTCCACTTCCGGCAAAAGTTGCAAATTAAAAGCCATTCAGAGCTAGTATACACAGACATGAAAAACAAATTCAAGGATTCAA
Source organism: Cheilosia scutellata (assembly GCA_955612985.1). Classification (NCBI taxonomy): domain Eukaryota; kingdom Metazoa; phylum Arthropoda; class Insecta; order Diptera; family Syrphidae; genus Cheilosia; species Cheilosia scutellata. The sequence goes on from OY015313.1 coordinate 86,049,616, forward strand.
GAATCCTCATTGAATTCATCCACCACACCAATATACTATCACAGGGTCGCTTACATTTGCAAACAAACACAAACCTACTGTCAGGCATCTCTCTATTAATTATCTCGACGAGGAAATGCTCTCATACTATAGCTAGCTTCAAATCCGCGCCAACAACAAAGAACATCAGCAGCACCCAGCTATGCAACATTACCCCCAAAAAAAAACTAGAGCAAAAGTCCTCAAAATCCTTCAACCCCCGTCGAAATGAAATGCTATATAGAGGAGACCTTATAGATAAGCACCTGGTGATATTCTAACTCGAAGGAGAAAACTTTTCCCAACCAACTGGAGGGCTATTTCTATATCCCGACAAACAGCTATCTGATCTGAACGCTATTTCATGTAGTTACATGCGGGTATATGCTATGCGAACGAATGCGAATACCGGTCTTTAGCCGAAAGTCCTTGGCAGGTGAGAAGGGCGCTTATTATTAAAGTTTTCACTTGTTAAATTCATGGAACCCTAATGAAACTGCATTGTTGGATGCGATGTCTTTTGATGATAGTTCATGGGTCTCATTCTCTGTCCACCACTCTAACACTAATCTCTCACCTGGGGATGCGAATATTTGAGTTTGTGTTTCCCATCCCCATTACAAAATAAAAAAAGGAAAGACCGAACGAACAAGAGTGCATTTCGAAAGGAAAACTTTGCTTGGGGAAAATATTTCACTTTTTTTTTACTCGACTAAAGTTTGAATAGAGGGGTGGGGGGAATAATAATTGCAGAAACAACTTTCTCTACTATATCCATAGACGATGACTACCACCAGAGGGTACCTACTACCTAACCTATGCATGTATTTTTTATAAGGTTCATCCTTCGAACTGGCTGCTGTTGCTGGCATAACATCAGCGCTATGTAGTTTTGATTATTTTTCAATTAGGATGCTGGGTTATTATTGGGTATAACAAGGGGTGTTTTTTATTTTTACCCAAAAAGACAATATTGTTCCGCTAAAATTAATATAATGGTTAGAAAGGAGGCCCGCAACGGATCTATAATGACGCTTTACCACATTGTTAGCCTGAGTTAGCTCTCATGTGTCTTCTCTGAATCGCTGGGTATATCAAAATCGATACGCCTCCCCGACCATAGTAGCGTTTTCCAAGCAGAAGTCCTGGCAGTGACAACAGCAGCCCGTGAGTCTGTGGTAAGGGCAATACCACCTGAAGGTATTACCTTCTTTATCGACAGCCAGGCAGCGATAAAAGCCATAACTGTGCCAGAAATAAAATCGAAGCTTGTGAAGTCCTGTCGCGAAGAACTCAAGATTCTTGGTACACAGCACAAGGTATCGCTCTGATGGGTTCCGGGACATGAAGGTATTCCAGGCAATGAGAAAGCAGACAAATTAGCAAGACAAGGTTCGACAGCTGTTTCAGGACAAGCTGATCCCTCTGTGAACATCCCGCCTTGCACACTCAAGCTTGAAGCAGGGAGAAAAGCCACAAGAGAGGCGAACGCAAGATGGGCCACCTTAAACACTTGTAACACTACAAGAATACTACGGCCGTCCTTCAACGAATCAAGAACCGAAAAGATAATGCGGAAGGATAGGAAATCCCTGTCCACCCTCGTAGGTATCATGACGGGTCACAACACTCTGCGGTACCATATGAAGAAAATGGGCTTAACGGAAGAAGAGCTTTGCAGAGGCTGCGGTGATGAGGGAGCTCTTGAGGACACAACCCACTTCCTATGTCACTGCCCAGGTCTCCAACACACCAGGTATAAATTCCTAGGCAGTCACTTCTTCACCGACCTAGACGAGCTTTCCAGCACATCAATAGACGAGACCAGATAATGAACTTCGTCAAATCTACAAGATGGTTTGTATGTAGCAGCACAGTAAGTAATTTGAATATAGGGTTATAATGGGTAAGGGACGACCTCTTTCCCGCACGGGCATCACAATGGGTCAGTATTGACCTGAGTGTGGCACGGAGAAATCCTCGCCAGCCCACAAACCTAACCTAACCTAACCTAGCTCTCATGTAATCCACTCAGTAATTTACAATTTTTTCTCAAAATTCACAACTGCATGTAGTCGATTTAATTTCAAGGTCTTTGACATAATTTTGTTTTCACTTCTCATTTAAAAAAAAGCTCGATTCTGGAAAAAAATGAATTTACCGCTCCCAGGTTTGTTGACCTAAAAATGCATCCCATCAATTCGCGCTCTAGACTAAATTACGTGTTGCGGCCTTGTTGGACGTAGGATGATACATTCACCCCTCGTGATAGATACTCATTCACATGGTTCATCTTTCTGTTCTATCGAACGAAAAATATTAAATTTTCCTTTTTGGTTGAAGCTATAGATACAGCCAGAAGCCCTGATGCTGCCGGCGCAGACGAAAAGAAAACTATATACCCTGCCATATATGATACGAGGGCATTGTATCCTAGTCCTGAATTTTATCGCTGCATTACAAGCCGTTCATTCATTCATTCGAATTTATTGCACAACAAACCCATAGTAGGTATACAAAAGGAAACTAGGTCGTCGTCGCAAGGAAGTGTCAGACGAATTAATTACCATCTAACTTTTGGCCCTCCCCCGAATGACTACGATTTATATCTGTTGACCCGGTGTAAATCCCATAGCTTCTGCCTGCCTGTGAGGTCGGGCATATTTAATGACTTTCTCGAAGGATTGTCTAATTGCTTGCAACTTTTCCTGCAACCTTGGTGTAGGTGTATAATTGCGACAACTTTGTCGGGTTAATTGCTGCAACGAGACATTAATGATCTCGAACGAAATTTTTTGGAAGGGTAATGCTGCCTGACACATTGAGATTGTGACACAATTAAAAAAAAAAATAAAATCGGGCTTGAGGTGTCATCATACATGCATACATTATTGCAAATTTATTTTTATTTACACATTTTTTTTCCGGTGAGTAATTTGTAGATATCTGTGCGTGAAAAATAACAATGCCAATGGATATTTTTTAGGTGACTATGTATGAGTAAATAAAGCGAAGATGTTCGAGGAAAATTTTATTTTCGAAACGGAAAATAACAATTAATCGCACATTGCTTCCACAATTTGTTATTAATTGAATTCGCTTACTCATCAGATTGAGTGCTGTGACTGTGAGTGAATAATTAGGAAATGAACAGTCCATCAGTCACTGAATAAAAAAAATTCCAGCAAATAAAGGCAAAATGCGTTATGGGGCAAAAATCAATTGGATCCATGGATTGCGATTTGCGAGACAACTTTCATTCCATATATGGCAGCAAGCTAAACAAATATAGTCGTTTCAAGTGCCAAATGACTTGATTAGTGCCATTAGGTGAGTAAGCTTCACGGGTTTGTCTTGCATTTTTAGAAGTTCCTTCATTATAATCAACTAGCGAAACCCCTGCACATCGTAGTGCAAAATAGAAAAATAAAAAAATCAATTTCAAATTAATTTAAATCAGTGAAAAAAAGTTTATATTCTAATGCACTGTACACTAATTTTTTTGTTTTTCCAGGAATCGTATTGCCTTGATAGTATTCTTTGTGATGTGCTTTTTCTAAGGCCGAGGTTTTGCTCGCCGGATCCAGGATTCGCCAAAGAAACACCAAACTTTGGTTAAGAGATATTCTTTATTTTATTAACCAACGTATAAACTACTATCTTATGATTACCTTAACATTGATTAACTTCCTAGGTTGAGTATACACTATACAAATACAATATGCGGCCCAACGATAAGCGTGGCTCCGTGTTTACAAGATTCGGCCCAGCGACAAGCGTGGCTCCGTGTTTACAAGATGCGGCCCAGCGACAAGCGTGGCTCCGTTGCGGCCCAACGACAAGCGTGGCTCCGTGTGCGGCCCAACGACAAGCGTGGCTCCGTTGCGGCCCAGCGATAAACGTGGCTCCGTTGCGGCCCAACGACGAGCGTGGCTCCGTTGCGGCCCAGCGACAAGAGTGGCTCCGTTGCGGCCTAGCGATAAACGTGGCTCCGTTGCGGCCCAGCGACAAGCGTGGCTCCATTGCGCGGCCCAACAACAAGCGTGGCTCCGATCTGCGGCCCAGCGACAAGCGTGGCTCCGATCTGCGGCCCAGCGACAAGCGTGGCTTCGATTTGTGGCCCAACGACGAGCGTGGCTCCGATCTGCGGCCCAACGACAAGCGTGGCTCCGATTTGCGGCCCAACGACGAGCGTGGCTCCGATTTGCGGCCCAGCGACAAGCGCGGTTCCAATTTAAGGCCAGTCTCCCAAAGGAAACTCAGCCACCAAAAATTCAGAATAGTGACCGAAGTCACTTTCTATAGTGGGAGCCTTATCTGGTACACGGGATTGGTACTAACAACAGTAGATAAGCCTCTCCGAATGACAATTTCATTCGGGTACTCATGCAATTTCCTACAATGGGACAGTGTGACTTATAAGTGGCGAATGCAAATTTCTTGTCACGAATGTTGTTTGGTTGGCCAGTCTAGGTAATTTGTGCAATAGCAGCGGGTGGTGTGTCTGCGGTTGGCTGTGCACAGTAGTGGCCATACAAAGTGTCTACAGTGGCGGCCATAAAAGTGTGACGAACGGGGACGTCAGGACAAATTTTAAAAACGTTGGCTCCCATGACTGTCGAAGAAAAGTGAACACTCCCAAGCCAACACCTATTTATTTATTTATTTATTTAAAAATCACTTACAAAGTAAGACAAACGTCTTTTAAATTATTGCAAGCCTTAAATGATTACATTAGTGTTTCCTAATTAAAATTAAAATCAATGTGATAATAGAGGGAAGCATATATCAATCTCTATATAAACATAAATTTAAAGTTTTAAAACGAGTTGTGTTTCTGATTCTTCTCAGCGCAATTGGTAGGGAGTTCCAGAGGCGAATAACGTGAACAAAAAATTGTCGTCCCGATGTAAGATAACGATACCGAGCTGTGGTTAAGACAAAAGAACGTGTCGATTGGGGTTAGTTAATTCTGTTGTGTAGATACTCAGGTTGTTTGGTTTCAATGACTTTGTGCAGGAAGGACAGTGATCGAAATTTCATTAGGCTATCGAGGCTGCACACACATATACCTACTTTTAGAGAACGCGGAAACATGATCGTAGTAACGCAGACTGTAGACATAACGAGCTATATTATTATATGTCACATTCAGTTTTCGATTAGTCTCATAATCGGTGTTACAAAAAACTTCGCACCCATATAATAGCACTGGTAGTAATAGAGTTTGAGCTACCTAGTAGTAGTTTTATCCGTTTATTAATAAAGTTTTGGGTAACCCGAAGAACGTGTAGGCTTCCATATATTTTACCAGCAACGCTGTTTATATGATCGCTCCAAGTTAAGTTACGATTGAATATTAGCCCGAGGTTCTTTACTGTGTGAACATGCTCTATAGTGTCATTGCCAAGTTTTAAAGCAGGTAAAGTTGATACATCGAATAGTTTCGTGGAGTGATTTTGACTTGAGGGGATTTAAAACTAGACAATTGTCTTGAGACCACTGTCAGATAGACGACAAATCAGAATTCATTAATTCGATTGCCTGTTCCTTATCACCAAAAGGTCGGCTTATGATTAGTTGTACTTCATCGGCATATAAGTAGATGAATAGAGCAGTGCTTGATAATTTGCGGAAGTTCGTTAATGTAGAGTGTGAATAAAATTGGTCCAATGATTGAACCTTGAGGTAATCCAGTTATTAAGGAATTTCGACGAATTACCGTTAATTTCCACACATTGCTGTCTTCGACTAAGATAGGAGAGGATCAGCTTTGAGGATTCCACAGAGAATCCAAAATATATCTGCAATTTTTCAAACAGAATTGAATGATTGACTGTGTCAAAGGCCTTAGAAAATTCTAAGAGTCAAAAGACTCACATTGTTACTATCCATCGATACTCGTAGCTCATCTGTAACACAGAGTAGGGCTGATACGCAGCTACGCTGTGGACGAAAACCAGATTGATGAGTAGCCAGTAAGTTGTGCTTCAACAAATATTTTCGTATTTGTTTTAGTACAGCTTTTTCGAAAGCTTTAGAAAAGTATGGAAGAATAGCAATTGGTCGAAACTCCATATCAGTGCCTGTCTTTTTTTTTTTGGTATAGGAATAATTCGCGTCTTCTTCCACTCCTCAGGAAATTCGGAGGTTGTTAAGATGGTATTAAAAATGTGAGTAATAAAGGGTAAGATATATGGAAGCAACATTTTTATAAATCTAGGATTTATCCGATCAGGGCCAGTGGAATTCAACTTTATAGACGAGATTGCCTCAACGAGCCTAAGATTGTTCAAAAATTGTAACTCAATCGATTCGGTGGTTTTCGAAATAAATGATTTTTAATGTTTTTGTTGTACGGGAGGTGCCACGCATCTTTGTCAACTTTTGACCAATCTTCACAGGAATACTCCTGGGCCGATGCCTAAGATTGTATGTAAATTTGAACTCAATCGGATCGGTGGTTTTCGAGATATAAGAATTTGAATGTATTTTTTGTATGGGAACGAATACACCTACAAGAACCGTATACACTTATATGGACCGTATACACTTCATGGTATTAACGTCACCTTTCATGGGAAATTTCCAGAATAAAAATCGGTTCACGCATTACAGAGAACATTATCGACAAACACAATTGACCATGATTTTTATATATATAGATAGAATAGATAATAAGAACGTTTCGAATTGGGAGATCTGAGGATAAGTCATCTGCTCGTCGCTGATGACTTGGTCATCCTTGGGTCCTCTCAGACTGAACTCCAGCGCGCACTCGATCGGTTTGTAGCCGTTTGTGTTGAAGCTGAGATGAAGTTTAACGTGAACAAATCTGAAGCGATGGTCGTCTCCAGAACGAATGTTCAATGCACTCTGCATGTTAGTGGAGTCCCATTGAAACAGGCGGAGAAGTTTAAGTATCTCGGGGTCTTATTCACGAGTGATGGAAGGAGCAATGCTGAGTCCAGTTGTCAGGCTGGATCAATTTTGAAACAGCTTGGACATTCTGTTACTAGGAGGACTAAACTTGGTGTCAAAGCTAAGTTGTCAGTCTTTAACTCGGTGTTTGTTCCAACTCTTACCTATGATCATGAGGTTTGGGTAATGACCGAAAGAATAAGATCGCGAATACAAGCTGCCGAAATGAGATTCATCCGTTGCATTGGTGGTGTGACTCGTAGAGATCGCATTAGAAATACAAGAATACGTGAGGAACTCAATGTCGAGCAGCTACTTCTCCGGACGGAGCGGTCCATGCTCAGGTAGTCATAGCCTTTATATGACACCAAGTCTGAAAACGGACTTAGGCTAATTAAGTTTGCAGCGGGGCTTAACGTTAGATACTATAGTATAGCTAGCATAAGGTTTCCTCAGACCTCCCTATTCATAAGGAAATATGTCTTTAAACAGATGATAAGACGCTTATATTGATCATGTTGCGATTGACGAAAGGCTCTCGTCCAGTGTTTTAAATTTTCGAACTTTCCGAGCGGCCAATAAATAGACTCGTAAAAATTCCTTGTTGTAGTGTCTCAAATGCATCCAGAACCTTTGCCAGCTAGTGTTATGTCTTAACCTATCAAGAAGCTAAATTATACGAAAGACTTGGTTTTAGGAAGAGTGCCAGCAAACACATGCAGCTAAACAATTCGTCTAAAAAGCGGCGTTATAGAAAAGGGCAAGAACTCATAAGCTCTATTAGCAAGATAACAACATCGGCTTCAGAGACGGCCTGTCATCAGCTGAGCTTTTTAATGCAGCTTTAGACGTCTTGGTGGAGAGCATGTCTAAAAGATTTGGTCGGATGAAAGTAGGTTGGATAAAGTCCAAAAGAAGTGGAACCATCTAAACTGTTGACCCTTCGTCAAAAACCTGATGGGCCCTATCAGCGTGATTTCGCGCTAGGAAAGTATACAGGCGATACACTTTTTATACTTGGACAAATTCAGGAAAAACGCATGAAGTTCGAATCAAAACTCACCGTCTGTTTGTCGATTTTAAAGCCGCCTACGAAAGCAACTAGAGCTTTTTCAAGTCTTTGCATCCCTGCGAAACTCGGCCCATATTGGGATCCCCTTTATGTTTTTAAACAAACCCAAAACAGTTTTGCTCGTGGGCGCAGTAGCGCAGTGGTTAGTGTGCTGAACTACTGTGCTGGTTACTTGGAAAACATTCCCAGCTCAGTACCTATAGAACAAACTGATTTTATACAAGCAAGTGCTAAAGCCGATGTGGACTTACGGTATACAACTTTGGGGTTAAACCAAGAAGACAAAAATGCCGATATTATACAAACTTTTCAAAATAAAGTGCTTCGAAGTATTGTCCGTTGTCCAAGCGCCGCGGTGGTATATTAGAAGCGACGATATTCACAGGGATCTCGAAATGCCTACAATCGAAGCTGAAACTACAGACCAATAATACAGTCCTAAACATTTTGGATGAGTGACAATTGATTGCGCTGACTACAAAGAACAAACCTTTCGACCTGAGGGTATAGGGATTAACCGCGTCTAAATTGAGGAACATGCAGGATCTTTCATTGAAGAGTAACCTGGCCAAAAGTGTTCCTTTGGATCTATACGGCAATGGGAAGACCACTTCTCTCATATGCATCGCATCGGTTGTGTTGTGGTTTTCACTGAAACGTGTTACTACCTCTTTTGCCAAACTTCAAAGAACGGTTTGTCTTGGCCGCACAGGGGCCTTCGCTAGCACTCCTGGCGCTGCTCTACATGCATCATAACCTCCCCCCTTGATATTTTCAGACGCTAAAAACCATCTCTCGGCTGAAGAGAGGTGGCCTTTGGTACCACGCGCATTGGAATTTTGAAGAACTTGTGCGAGAATTATCCTTTGACCCCTGTCTTATGGATATGCCATCTGACGCAATGACACCAGAAATCCTAGAGCAACAAAACTAATACATCAACTTTCCTCAATGGCAATGGAATGGCTTCGGTCAGATTCTGAACCAGGGAAAGAATGCCATTGTTCGCTTATGGCTATGCGCTATATTGTGACAAACAGGTGGGGGGCTGCACTAAAAGCGCAGCTTAATCCTCTTACCTCGTCCAAGTTAGAGCTCGAATTTTTTCTGAACTTGGTCGGAAGGCTAAACACAGTGAAACTTGTTTGGGTCCCAGGTCACACTGGTATAAAGAGAAATGAGATCGTTGATGAGCTTGCCAGGCTGCCAGCTCTCTTAGGACCTGAACCTGCGTTGGGTCTGCCTGCATCTATGCTTAGGTCATTCATTGATACTTGGGTTTCTCGTGAACACGAGTGTCGGTGGCGTGACTGTGCTGGGTGTAGACAGTTTTTCCTTCCTTCTGTCTATCAGGAGAATCGACTGCAGACTGCTTGTGGGCGTCCTTTCCAAACATTTAAATGTATTGGGCTTGAGCGACACCACCATCTGTCTTGCTTACACTTCCTCTGTAGTTGTCCTGCCTTTGGTTGCATCAGGTATCGGATCTTTGGGGCTGACGTGGGCACTGCCGAACATCTAAGCTCTTTATCACTGAATTTCCTTCTCGTCTTTCTTGGAAAGATGGAAAAACTAAGTACAGTAAAGTAAGGTGTCTCTTTGACAGTACAATGGACCAGTAGTTGTGTCTGAGTGCTCCATCGGATAGTAGCAACCTCCGACAAAAAAAAAAAGAAAAAAGTATATGCAAGATTTTCACCTACCCTCGAAAAAATATATAGCTTGCCCATTCCAGCAGTTCTGGTAGGTAATTTCTTTCATTAATTTACAGCAAATTTATTACCCATCTGTAGGTTCATAATTTTCAGAATTTAGTGACGGAGTAGTGGACCTAACAATGGTACCTCATTCCTCCTCCTAGGCCTCCATCGCCTCTATTGTTATACCTATTACAAGAAGGTAACCGCCCCTAAGCTATAATGCTTCCTTTTTATTTTAACAGATCGATTTTTTCATCACAATTTCGATCTGAGGTTGTGATATTGTCCTTCCGATTCCTGAAAAATACATTTCAAGGTATGAACTAAAAATGGAATAGAGTCCTGCTAGGTACCTACGGTTTTGGTTTTTTTTGTACACATTTCCAAAGCTTATGTGATATTAATGAATCTTTTCAAATGACGCTTTAAGAATACATACCTAATAAAATCAAATTGAAGGGTATTCTTAATGTAAGTCTGTTATCCACCAAAACAGAATCTATTACCATAACACCCTCCAACATGGACAACTTAAAACTTACGAAGGACATCATTATTAGCCTCACTTCTAACAAACTTATCGATTTCGGCAAAAACTTTCTCTTAACACGCCAAAAAAAAAAGAAGAAAAACTAATGACCTACTGTGCTATCCTAATTGGCATCATGCACCTATCACCTTGTCAACTTACATCAACAAGTCCCAACACAAGTCGTCTGTCCTCCACCTCTATTTGTCTTCTTTAGAATTTCTTTGCAGACATTTTTATTTTCAATTTTTTTTTTCTTTTATTCTGTTAAATTCTTGAGCAAAAAAAATCCCCCTCCCTCTAAATTCTGATCTTGACAGAGACTCAATAAACCACCAGAGAGTGGGCGTATACATTCACTATTCACCCTCAAGGAAAACCAAGGAATTTCCCTCTCTCTCTATTTCTCTGTTTGCCATACCAATCGATATCCTCCCTCGCTTCGGGGCTACACGTTTGGCGACATAATTTCTAAAAAAAATTCTTCGGCCTTTTGCCAATTTGTTTGGCAACAACGTGTCATGAAATAAGTAGCTAAGGCATATAGGTATTCGCCTAACGATGATGACGACATTTCTTGGGGGTACCTGCCGTAGTCTTGGCACAACCAAGCAAAGCACTGCTCTTCCTTAATGCTTTATTCAATTCCCGATTACCTACTTTAGTCGTGTTGCATTGAAATAAATAAAAAAAATTTCCTCGAATTTGAAATGATTTGCACAATTGAAGTGGAAATGAGTTACAACTGTTTAAATGCACGCAATGCATTTTGGCAACATTGTGCTTTGAGATACTTTTTTTAGAGCAAGTGCAACGACGTGTACAAAGTATCTGAATTATTCAGATCATCTGAAGTGGAATTGTTCGGCAATTGGTTGTAATTTGTGCACAATGCCTTTTGCTTTTTTTGAAAGCTCTGTTACATTTTTAGAATTTATATCAATGTGAAAAAAAATTGCGAATGTCAAAACATGTCACTCATTACATGACAGTCCATTTGCTTGCTTCAAGATGAAAAATTGTCTTATTGACGACTTTTGAAAATACTTGGCCCATTTCCATTGCCAGAAGATACATTACACAGCTATATAGATATTTGTGGTTTAATAATTGAAAGCAGTAATTAAGAAAATTGGTCTACTCTAATGCAGGGCACCTATCATTTTTGGCTATTTATTGAAGACCGGCGACATATATTTTCTAAAGTCCACAGTGAATGAAAGGAACTTTCATTGAGATTTTTCCGATGGGGCGAATGCCGGGTGTAGTTCACATCTGTTGAATATCTGACATCTGAAGATACACAGCTGGCAGATTACGTGGAATTTATTTGACAATGAAATACAAATGCTATTTGGCAGGCATGTTGATTTTATTAATTTTGGCAAGTACCGAGGGTGGATGATTGGAATCACTTTAACGGCAGTGTTATTTGGAGCGAAAGAACTTAGAGGCGATTTGTCATGATTTTGGCATTGCGCTGGCGAGTTGCTGTAGAGACAATATTTTATTAAGATGTGGTGTCCCTGTCACCCATTTCGCTGTTAATGTCAACTCATTAAATAATTGACATGACAATTGACGAAATACATTGCGAAGTGCGGTTTTAGCTTAGTGGGTTGGGTTGGGTGACTATCTTCGAAGACACATCAATTAGATCAGAGATGTATAGCTCCATTGTGTTGTAAGGGAAAGGGATGTGGCAAGAAATTCTGATGAAAACGTACTAGTGGGAGATATACCGCAGTAAAATATTCGCTTGTGAATTCTGTTGACGGTTTGTCTACGGAAAGACGAAGGGTGACAGAACGAGCTTACTTCCTGTTTAAAGCCTCCTATAGGGAGCCTGCAGGAAAGGAAACTTGTGCGAAACAGAGTAACTTATCTTACTTGCTGATACCTACTGAAAACTGATGGGTTGTATTGTATGAAGTAGTCGCTCGTTAGAACGCTGCAGGAGGGCCAAGTTGGGAGTGACTGGTGCAGTTCGAGCCTCCAGTTGACAGATTTTTTTCAGAAATACGAAAGGTGACTGGGGCAGTCTGTTAGAAAGAAGACTGGTAAACGGGCAATTGAAGCAATTTGCTTACACTACTTTAATATTGATGGGTGTACTGAGTAGTTATTCACTAGGAAGCTTTACGTGTCGATGTTCAATGAAGTCAGTTAGACTCTATAAAATTACTGGTAAAGCTAACGTCAGTTGGAGATAGGACGCTCTGTGTATAAAAAAGTAATCTTCTAAGATAGCCTTTCGCAAAGTGACTGCAAAGATTCTCCTTCCTCGTCGCCAATACAGCTCTTATAGAAATCGTTGTAGGATACTTCCTTTCTATGGGCATTCCTAAATATCAGAAAAGGTCACATAAATGCAGCTGATTTTGTTCCTATTTTCTATTTTCTATTCTATAGCGTTTAGTTTCGGCCTAATTCGTTTTTCAAAGTATCTTCGGGAAGAAAGAATTTTATGTCAGTTTTGTGCATAAATAGCTTCCTTGTCTGACTAGTTCGTCCGCCTTACTGTTGTTGTCGGAGATAGCACTGTGACCTAGAACTCAGTAGAAGATAACTGAATATCCGTAATATCGTTAAGAGATTCGGGGCATTATTTTGTCAACCTTGATCTGGTTGTTGGTGTATGCAAGGCTTTTATGGTTAACTATGTAAAAAAAAGGTAGCTTTCGGGTTTATCGCGTACAAGGCGCATTTGCAAGCACCTATAACCATCATTCCCGCATGAGTAACGCTGGAAGTGTCAGGGAGACGTAAGGCGAGGTTGAGTTTGGGCGATTGAGAGAAATCTTCCGCATAGTTACGTATGTCTTCCGTAATTTTAGATACATCTGTGTAAATCTCAATTGCGGAGTCCTTGAATATGGTGTGTCTCTCTTTCTCTTCCATTCGGATCGATTTGAACTTAGTAATATGCCTCGCAATGAGTTATTAGGTTATATTAGGTTGAAGTTGCTCGACCTATATAGGGTGCACTGTGATTGATCCATGGTTTTTCTTTCACTAGCTAAACCGGTTTGAGTTTCAAATGGAGCCCTTAAATTCACGTGACACGTGAGTACACTTGCTGGACTTGAGTACGCAAATTAATTTAACTTCTCTCCAAATCATGGGAATGTTGCCCATTATGTAGGCAGGACTTTATAGCTTTTTCTCTAGCATTGGCACCGAATGGTATTAAAAGCTTTTTAGGCCAGGATCTATGTAGTTTTAGTTTCTCAAGCAAATAGGTGGCTTATTTGCGCATTTGAATCAGTTCAGAGGAACCAATAAGTTTGTCTTTTTGTTGAAGTAGTCCTCCGAATCCATGCCTAACATAGTGTCATCCATGGTTTGATTATTTATCCTAGAATCTTCGACATCCAATCGATATTGGTCCTAGATATAAGAACTTATGTACAGACCTTATAAGATAAACTGGCACTTTGCTAGTATTAGATAGATTTTAATTAAAACCAATTCTAGACAACAATTTTTGGATTAAACTAGTTTTATTAACCTTAGGATAGCAACAGGGGTGATACAACACCCCAACGACACAAAAAGCTCTCCATTTCACACCATCGCGCCATGGCGTGTCATGTCACCCCAGTTGCAATTCATGTTACTTTTTTTTGTAGGTTTTGTATTGAACTTCACAATTTTGGAGTTCAAAATAGCTTTTCGGTCAATTAGAATTAAGATGTGCTATTTGTCCAAGAAACCGCGACTGAAAAATTAGTACAGTTTGCGCAAAATGAGGGTTGCCAATGTCTCCAGAGTACCGTAGTGAAAATTGCACAAGCTGTTTTTAATTTAAAAAAAAAGTACTTTTTCGTAAATTTTCCCAAAAATCATAACTAAATTAATTTTTCTTATGAATTCAATAAAATCTTTTCAGAAATAAAAGTTAATTTTATTATTAATTATTTTAAATTATTATTTATTTTATTTATTTTAGTCAAATACATTGGGGTGACAGGTCACCCCTGTTGCTATTCGCGTATGGAAAGAGTGTGTTGCTATCCTAAGGTTAAAACCTAAGACCAGTTTCCTTAAAACTAGTTTTCTTTTTGGTTCAAACTATTTAGTTTTCGAAAAAAAAAAAAAAAAATACATTTGTTTTTCGCTGTGGTTTTATAAAACGCTCACAAATTAGTTTCAAAAAATTCGATACCGTTCATATGTGCAGAAAAAACTGAATATTAAGATTGCATTTCTAGCTTTTGAGCCATTAAATTAATTTTGTCGCTTTCCGAACATTTATCTAGTTTTCGTGAAGTCCCAATTTGCGCTCAAACTAATTTCGTTAAAAGTAACAATTACTGTAGGAGTAGTTTTATTTTTCGCTAAAACTTTGGTCTCACACCAAAAAAGCTGATGTGATAACAGGTCTTCATAGACCCACACCAGAGCGAGATAGTTCAGTTGGGGCGTATAGTTCATTATGAACTAACAGTGAAATAATTATCTATTGTGTTGGCATGGGGCCCCCTTGCAACCCACCCTGCTTGGGGTTACTGTTGGCTTTGGAGTAGGTGCGAGGTTATGTACCTATGAATGGATTTCAAGAAACTTTAATTCTCATTTTGGGACTTCGGTCATTGCTAGAGTTGGGTCTTGGTTCCTTAAAATCGTGGGACTTATTTTGTCTTTATATATAAAAATGGATCTTGATTTGTATTCGGCCGCTTAAAACTTGAAAACCACCGAATCGATTGAGCTCAAATTTGTGGACAATTTTAGGTTAGCCCGGGAGCGTTCCCGCAAAGAATGGTCAAAATTGGGCAAAGAGGCGTGGAACCTCTCATACAAAAAAAAAACTTCTATGGGGTGAAACTCGATAAACGCTGTGCCGATTTTTATGATTCTTATTTTGTTTTGTTCGTATTGCTGTACATATCGCTCATTTACTTGAAGACTGTCATAACTCAAAAAACTCGATTTTGTAGAAAACGTGTTTAAAGTTTTCAATTGACTACCGCCTTGCAGAAATCTGAAGAAATCTTATAATTTCGAAATTAACTAGTGAACTTTTATATATTTACTATACCTATCCCTAAAGGTAAATCGACAACAACTAGTCTTTTATGGTTTTTACCTGAACGAAAATATTCCCTACTTTGAATTGTGACGTTATTGTTGCAAAAATTAAAAAATTATATTCATAGGAGTGTTATAAGTTCAAATATGTCGTTATTATTGAGAAAAAAAACAATAGTTTTGTACTTAGTCATTTTATTTTAAAAATCTTATGATTTGAATTTTTTTAACTTAATGTAAAGGGTGTTTTTTTTTAGAGGTATACTATACATATACAATATGGAATAAAATACTTCCAGCTAATATTAATGTCTATGATATTAGCTTTATTTAATAGATAATAATTTTTTGCCATTGATTTCGGGCGAACCGAACCATGGTTTTCAAAATAAATTTGCACAATTTGCACTCGTTGTTCTGGAGTTCATTCATCGTAAAATGGCAAAACGTATTTACCACAAATCATCTTTGAACTGCCATTTGAAAATCTGTAGAAACAAAGTTGCCAATTTAAGAACCAAACCTCTAGAAAAACACCCTTTACTTCAAGTATTTAATTAATAAAAATAATAATTCAATAACAAGAAAATATCTTCAGCGTAACTCCGATAAAAAAATTTTTAAAAATTGTCATAAAATGGCTTGTAAACACGTGGAATATTTTTTTTAATTAAGTTATTGATTTCATCTCTCTTATTTATTGGTAAACCTGGTTTGGCATGAATAGCTTTGCTTAAAGTAATCGCTGTTGCTTGCTTCTTTTTTTGAGTACCCTACCCTCCTTGAATTGCTCTTTATAGTGTATGCAGATTTGTAAAAAAAACTGAATTTGGTGATTCTCAATAAATTTTAAGTATTTTTACTTGTGAAAGTTTCAGCTCTACCATATTTAACGGAGCAATGTCATTTTTAAATCAAAAAATCCTCAAAACAAAGCTATTTTACAATAAATGGATCTCCTGTTTTTTTCGCCGATCGGATTATTGAAAAAAATAGTTCGGGAGTAGCGTAACGACTACAATTATTGGCACCCATAAGGAAATTTCAACTTTGATCAACTATAACATTTTTGTTTATAGAGTTATTTGAATCTGTTGTATACAGAAGTATAAATTATTAAATTCCTCGTTGATTAAGTTTTATAAATAACGGTTTACTTATTGAAAATATATTTAAAATGCCAATTTAGTAAAAGCTTACAAAAAACCACAATTATTGGCACTCTTCAAAACAGAAAAACATCATGTTTTCCTAAGGCAAATAAACAAAAAATATTATTTTCTTCGTTGGAAATTTAATTAATTTAAATAAGTATTATAAAATTAATATTTTTTAAAGGAAACAAACAAAAATTTGTTTTTAATATTATTTAAATCATTGTAGAATTTAAGAAGATAGTAAAAGTAAAATAGTATGTATTTTTCAAAAAGACAACCTAAATTTACCGTTAAGCAATATGTACCTATGGATATCATATAAGATGTTAGATCTTTTTGCTCTGAACAAACCGGAAATTGGTGCAGAAAAACGCAATTACCACAAAAATCAATGAATAACGGTTGCATGTTACAACTATTGGCACTCACAAAAGTACAACTATTGGCAGTCCCAATAATTGTAGCTGCATAGGATGTAATTATTGGCACCCCCCTGCCAATAATTGAACCCCAGTTTTTTTTAACCCAATTATTGGCACCCCTTTTATTAATAAAACAATAACTTTTTTAACAAAATATATTTACAAACGATTTATTTAATGCATTCTTATAGTAAATAAAGAAAGTTTTCATTAAAAAATATAAAAGAAAGTAGTGAAAAAAAGCTTACAAAATTATAGGTCCTTAACCAAAACATTAAAAATTTTGAAGTTTTGTTTTTTTTTGTCGCACGTGATTTTACTTTAACTTATAAAACAGAAACGGAAAGGAATGTCTCCAAACTAAAGTCCCAGAAATATGAGAAAAATGTGCAAATTCAAAATAAAAAATAAATTGACTTATTCGAACAAAGGGTTATTGAAAAAATCACTGTTGGGGTGCCAATAGTTGGGTCAAAAATTGGGGGTGCCAATAATTGTAGTCGTTACGCTATAAGTGGGACCACTTTTTAGTATTCGTTCTGTTCCCTCTCAATTAAGAAATGCACAGAGGCTCCTTTGCTTTGTGTATGGCCAACCATGCCATTTTCAATGAAAATCCTTTAGAAAAATTACTCCTGTGTTTTTGAGAAAAACCCTGTTTTATCGTGTAATCATACTGTTTTATTCCCATTTGAATAAACTTGAAAAATTCTATTGATCGACGGTCGAGTGTTTGCTTCCATGTTCCATATTTATCATTTATTTCATATTTAATTAATAGTTCCTATTCTATTCTTACATTTCGAAGAAAAAAATGCACTCCAATGAAAAGGAGTTCATGTATACAATTTATTATGCCGGCAGAAATCATTCCGTGTGCGGTGGCCATTGTGTATTATTTCCAAACATTTATAATTTTTATAAACAATTTCGTCTCATTTTGAGTTATTGAGATCTATTGAGTGTTTCCATCGACAAAATTTTCTTCAATAACGACACATTGTCTTATAATATAAACGGCTGACTTCTAAACAGCCAGTCTTTTTTGCAAAAATAATGTCATAAGAAGAAATACTTCAGTTGACGAAAGTATTTTTTTCATCAAGAACGTCACATGTTGCACTATATGGAGTTTGATTCAAGGAAAATATTTCAATAAATCAGTCACAATAGGAAATAATGCACTTTATATGAAATTTATCTACATTACAAATATCATAACATTTTAACGAATAATGTCACAACACAAAATATGCCGGTTTTTTAGAAAAGCAAACCAACTAACACGACTGTAGCAAACTGAGATATGTCGCTCTTATGAGTAAAAAATGTTAGGATATATGAAATGAAATAACGGCATAATTCTCTTCTAACGCGGAAGGTATACAGGATATTAATACGAAACTTTTACACAATAATGAAGCATCATAAAACGAATATTTCTGCATCATTAACACAAAAATCGCGTTTTTTTAGTTATGACAGTCTTCTAGTAAATGAGCGATATTTCGAGAAAATCGATTTTTTCTCATTTTTCACATTTTACGAAAGAACATTATTATCAAAAACCTAAGCAATACAATTCCTGTGCACGGGCAAAGCCAGGCGGCTACAGCCAGTATGAACTAAATTCCAAAATTTTGTGGGTGTTAGTTCCATGTGGGACTTAGACAACTTGGGCATAGACAACTTAGTTTTGCGCCTTTGTTAGATAAGCAAAAATTGTAGAATATTCCACTTGAACCTAGTAGATAGACATGGGTGGCAACCATGCTGCCACAAACGAAAATGGCGACGCTACCATATAGAGCTTCTTTGACCTTCTCGACAAAAATTAGAAGCAACGATCGATGGTGTGAAATAAAGATCGTGCTTTGCGAAGCTTGTGCTTGTGCTAACGAAAAAGACTTCAGGTCGACTTCGAATTGTGACGTAGTTTAAATTTTGGGGTCTAGCATGGTCATGGAGCACATTATGAACACACATAATTGACACATTTAAGGACAACATTCGCAATTGCTTTCCTAGATAGGATTTTGTGGGTTGGTGACATTAGAATCGTGTTAACCCATCGTTCAAAAAGTGTTACGGAGTCCGTGCCATTAGATAGGTATCTCAAGTAGATATCTGTCATCTATCAATATAGGGACTGTAGCTTATGATCTAAAGTCGGCGCGCTGCAGCGTAAGATTGACAATTAGGGAGGGTATTTAAGCATTCTACACCCGTGACTCTTGCAATAGACTGGATGAATGATGACTTTTAGAAGCCAAAAGCTCGTCAACATTAGCCCCTTAGAAGAAAACTGGAACCTGATGGAGGTAATATCAACGACTATAATGAATATTTTGAATGTATTCATAAAAAAGTTAACGAGGTGTGTCAGAATTTCGATATAATTCGTAGCACAAAGCAGGGCTTTGTCTTGCTATGTTGGTTCAGCTGACCAATCATAACCAATCTTATCTCAAAGTTTTCCAAATCAAACCAAAACTCCCCAATTCCAAACACCTTAAATAAACACTCACCAGCTGTCTTTGCATTACCTGTTACCAGTTGGTGGCAAGAACTCATTCCTTAAATCATCTTTATGATTGGCTAGATAAAAGATATCCCGATGGTAACTACCACACAACAGCCGCTAATTATCTTTCGCACTGATAGATTTATTCCCGTGCGGCATAAGTTCATTTACCTAAATAAACATTATCCTCCAACGATTACCTGCCGAACCGCAAAATTATTCCTCCTCCGACCTCCACCCACCCTCAACAATCAAAAGCAGACCAATTTAAAGCCATCTGCCACCGCAAAACACATTCTCGTGTCAAATATGTACCTATGTGATTCGCACGCTCATATTTGAAAATGATGCGATCGTTCGAGTATTTTCTAATATTTACTTGGTAGTCGCTCTCTATAAAGCATTACGTTACGTATGCGGCGTGCAACGTTCTGCCAGATGGCCAGGCTATTTATAAACCCCACCCTCAAGCCTGAGACACACGATTAAGTGCACACAATTGTGACCTTTAACAATGCACTCATCATGATCTTGCTCGTGATAGGTGGTGAGGTGTGAGGAAACAATTTTCATATCGATTTTGAAACAACGCACTCATCACTAGTTCTGACCTTCGTTTAGAATTTTATTAACCGGAATTACACCATAGTATGAATTTGCCGAATGCCAAGACCTTCACAGCTATATCCGTTTACTCTGATGGGCAATAGATAGAATTTATCCAGGAACTCACTCGCGGTACCTGGAAGCAATTGTTTCGCACAATATTTATGATCGTTTGCTGTTAAATTTTTGACGTCACAATGTGTGAGGCGGTTCTTTGATTTTCCTGGAATTTTTCTATTTTCAACTGAATCGACATTATGAAAATAAGCAGATACTTTGAACGGCCGAATGGATGGGTGGTATTTTTAGGACATTCTTCATTAAGCACGCTGTAAATACGTTTAGTGTATTTTCTCAGCCATTTAATGGATTTTTAATAAAAATCTTTAACGATTTGGGTATTTTTAGGAAAAGCGAACGCAATTCATCAAAACAACATTCTTGGGCTATTTTTGGGAGAGAAGTTGATTCGAAATTTACCAGAAATGTATATGGCCTGGATTTGAAAATGACTCAAGTGCAGATAAGGCGTTATGGAATGCTCACGATAGGTACGTAGTTAATATAATAGTGTGGCTCTTTAAAAACCGCTGAAATATACTTAAACCATCTTAAAAAGCCAAAAGTTTCAGAACTTCTGAGGTCGAAAAAAATTCAAATTATTATATGTAGGGGAAAGGTCGGAACAGTGAGACACTTTTTTTTCAAACGGTTTTATCTCCGAACGCTTTCGAGCTATCAAAATAATTTTTTTATGGTATATTACGATACGACATATTTCCCCTGTATTTTGTCATAAAAAGTTTAGCGAATAATTTAAAAACTACTTCACCATGAGTTGAATTGTTGAAGAAGGTAAAACTGTCTCACTGTTTGACGGGGGTCCGAAGAGTGAGACAACGTAGGGCGAACAGTGAGACAGTGCAATAATTCTAATAATATCTCGTCTTAACCTTTTTTTATCCAAAAAATACATGAGTTTTATTCGTTTAACATGTTATTACTTATTAATTAATAAGATCAAAAACAACAACAAATATATTTAGGAAAATAAAAAAATAAAAAAAATAACTAAAATCACATTTGAGTGTACATATTATTTTTTAAAAAGGCTTTTAATAAACCAAATCAATTCAATTTTGCTTTTTAATGAAAATTAATAGCAATACAATTTAAAAATAAATAAAAATGTTGAAAAAAATAATTATTTGAGGTTTCTTCTATAGCTTTGACATGTATCACTGTTCGTCCATTGAATCTGTCTCACTGTTTGATTTTCAACATTTCAAAGAAAAAATTATTTAAGTAAAAAACTGACAAGGCTATCGTAAATTTTGTTTGTACGATTAAAGAACATAATAATAACAAGAAACCAAAAAAAGAATGGTTCACTTATCTGAATATTTGACGTTTATACACAAAATTTAGGAACTTACAAAAAAAAAAACTTCTGCCATTTTTTTAGGTCCTTAAATATTGAAAGCACACGCGCAACCGGTTGTTGTTCGGAATAGAAATAATAGGTGCAGAATGAAAAATAATCGGTACTGTCTTCATCGACATGTCTGTGCGTGTTTCTGGAAAGCAAAAAAAATGGAATGTCTCACTGTTCGGACTGTCTCAGTGTTCCGACCTTTCCCCTACATCGACAATTTTAAACCTATTTTGAATAATTTTTATGGAGGCAGACCCCCATTTGTTAGGCTTAATACATGCTATAACAATGACTTAAAGCTGCATAAGTAAATTCTAGAACGTATATAACTAGGACTTGAAACCAACGATGCATAAGGAGATCGATTTTTAGGGAGGTACTTACTGCTGTGGTTGAAGTCGAAAACGGTTTAAGTCAACCTTTGCTTTCCAAGATTACGAGATATTGGTTCATTAGAGCCATAGGGTTGAAAGTTAGGACAGATCTTTACCCCTAGAGATCGCGATGGGCCCTTATGGTGCCTAGTGCGCCGTATGAGACATCTCTCTCATATCCCTTTTTAACCTAACCTAACCTAGGACAGATGGGGGCAACAACGTAGACTACAAGGGCTTGTGTTAACCATAGAAAAGTAATCATATTTTTTAGTACATTAAAGGTAATCTTTCCTCGAATCGACGAAGTAATATTGGACTCCAATTTTTACGAAAAGTGTGCACAAAATGCTTCTTATTTTAAGAAAAAAAAAAGCAAAAAATATATCAGTACCAAACCAATGGCTGTCGGATCGTTGGGGCCTCATTAGATTAGAATACAAGTCGGGAAGGCTTTCATGGGCTCTAGCACTGCGCCCTTTTTAAAGGAGCCCATTGTGGCTTCCCTGGTTAGATCCTAGAGGCAGTCAACAAATCAATGGTTTTTTCTGGTGATATGTCACCAACGATATTATTTCTGAGACGAAAGAGAGCCGGACATTCTATGAGTATGTGAAGAGAGGATTCGTCACTCTTCAGACATAGTCTATATGTAGGCTCCGATGAGACGCCATTTTGGTGAAGATGTTTTTTCAATGAGAGGAGTTTCTGGAGGAGAATTTTGGGAAGAATTGTTTGGTGCAGTTTTGCACTGATGTTTTAAGTCTGACGTCATTTGATTCAATTTGGACCAAGATCTTGATGTGGTTCCTGAACTATTTTTTACTGACACCACAGAAGGTTTCAGGTCCGCTAAGTGGCATTGACTTTGACTATGCCAGTGAGTCATATTCTGTTTCATTGCAAGCAAAGCTCTGTGAGCTGGAATCCAGTGATGAATGACTAGATCTTTCATTGCAAGTTCGCAGTAGGCCATGTAAGTTTTCAGAACCAGCTTCGATTTTATGATAGACGAGTCAAGAGCTTTCAGACCTGCTTGGCTGTCTGAGAAGATAAATATAGTTTTACCACGTGTATACTAGAACTTAAATTTGTTTTAGAGCAATGGTCAATGGCAAGGACTTCAGCCTGGTATATGGACGAGTTTTTGGTAAGGCTGACTGAATAGTTCGCTGCCAGATCCAGTCCCTGACTCCATCTTAGAACCGTCTGTGTACCTGTACTAGGCTATACGTCAAGTAGTGATGGATTGGGTTTCTACTTTTCGTCAAATTTTGCCTGGACACAAAAAATGTTAATAAGTAACCTGCACCGCTTTTTTCTTAAATCCCAACATGACCGCTAAATCTTCTTTAACATTTTTGCGGGCAAATTTAAATTACCCCGTGGCTTGGCTTCATCAATTCATTACTACCCGTTTTATGTTTTCATTGTTTTTTGTACCTACCCATTTTTAAGGGAACCTCTAACTGCTATGCAACAGCGCCTCAAGATGTAGTCCTCTTAACATCTGTACCTATTTATATACATATTTTTAAAATCCCATCATGCATAAAAGTTTAATGAAAAGTCCCAAGAAAAGTTTCAATGCCTTTACTGTCGTCGATCCATTCCAAGTTGTTTACAATTTTAAGAGTCCTCTGGCTCGCATTAAAATACCTCCTCTTGCATTTTCATGAGTGGGTATAGGTATATAGAATACAAACTCTAACTTATATAACCTGCCACGAGGCGCAGTAGAGAGAAGTAAAAGTACTTTTTAGCTTTAAACCGAAAATCCCCAGTAGTCACTCCCTAGAACTTGGTCATCCATTGACCGATGCGATGGAATTGTTTTCGAAGTTTTGTCAACTTTTGTCGTATATACCCAAAGACATTTGTCCTGTCCCTAACAGAAAGTATAATAAGAAGGCACTCACTATACACATGCTAAGAGTGAAAAATTGGAAAATATTAGGTAGCTATAGCTCAGCGGAGATGGAGCGGGTGGGTGTGAACGAAAGTTTCCACTTCAACCCTTTTTCGAATAGTTTGCAACACGAAAGGCGACACAACATACAATCTCAGCTGCATTTGTAAGATTAAAAGTTTTTTGTTTCAATTCCTACACCTGGAGCAGGGATTTCTTCTGTGATGGACACTCACAAGCGGATTCACAGCGACCTCTAAGGGGTGATTACACCTACCCCGTTTCTGATGGAGTATCGCAAACATGTCAAACTTTCGGACATTCTTTGACAAATGGATCCATTTTGCATGGGACACGAGGTGTGTGTGTACTCATATAGAAACGTATGCTCCATGGAGACAGAAGGTAAATCAACAGATGATATGACAAAATTGGGGAAATTTCCCAACTTTTTGGGAGAAGGACATGCGCGATAGCTAGCCTGCTATTGGAAAAATTCCCAACTTTGTCGCTCCTCTCTTGGTTAGAAGACCGAATACAGTATGTGGCCAGGTGAGTTTTTATTTTAGATAACAGAAATGACGCACTTTATGTAGCTGTAGGTATTTATGTAGGTTAAAGAGAACCAAGGTTCAACTTGTTGGGCTCAATCATTCAGCCGTTGTCAAAGGAAGTGTTCGAGTTGTCATTTTGTTTCACGAGTCGCTGGAGAAGATGTTAAACCTACTTACCTGACCTTGCTACTTAAGCGTCTATTTCGCTCTGCTGAATAGGTCCAATCAGCAATATGCAACTGAATTATTTCGGATGGATAAAATTGAATTCAAACGGTCCCATCAGGTGGAAAGCCATTGGCATTTAACAGAGTTCCTGTCAGTGGCAGAAGTCAGAATGGATTTGGTTTGCGTCAGTAGTTCGACTTAATTTTGGGCGGCTGTTGAAATAACGTCGTAGATTTTAAAGGGTAAGAATGGTTACAAATAAAATATGTGCCTAAGGGAGAGGATTATTCGACGAGGCTCCTACTTAATACCGATGGTAGAGTTGGGTAAAATTATATCTTTATCTGGTGCCTTAGCATTGCCTCCATCCATGCACACATATTTTAATGCTTTCAGTCTTCTTACCATAGATGCATCCAACGTTGATATAAAGGCTGAACCCTTCAACATAGCATAGCGCTAAAGCCTCTGTCATCGAATGTATATGTCTCCCGCCCTAATCTGTTGACTGTTTTTCTTCACGTATGAGAATAAAGCCTTGTGATATGAGTGGGGTCAATTCACAACTTCGTACCCTAGAAGGGTTCCTTTCTAAAATGCTGCAAAAACCTCAAGATACAGTGATGCCTTGGCTCGTCGCTATTTACAGAAGCTCTATCTTATAAAAACCTGTTTTCAGTCGTAGATATAAATAGCTAAGTAGTTATATATTGAAAGTCTAAAAGGGAGTCACTCGCCAGTCCCTTAAAGACTTCCAGTAAATTAGCTTAAATTCGGTCTTACTTAGTACACTTAGAACGCTATTATTTATTCTGGACGTTTGATACGGAATGATACTAAAGGACTCTAAATAGGTGACGCATTGCCGAACAGCTGACGGAGACATTGTAGGTCTACAAAGTTGACATAAACGCCATCCAAGAGGTGCGATGCAATGGACGGAACAAACGGAGTCTGACAAACTTTATCAAATGCTATACGGTGATTGCTATTAGGAGAAGAATCAGCGTCTAATTCGGTTTCGTTTGTCACTTGCAAAAATATATTGAGCTTTAGACATTATAAGCGAATGCCAAGTGACAATCCCCAATAAGCCTATATTCGACTATAAGCATTGTGGTATACTTATTTTGGGTACCTGCGCTTAACAGCAACCCATTTTATAACCCACACAGCTACTGGGGTTCTACTTAGGGTAAAGGGTTACTCAGGCTTACAAAGCGGACCTGCACAGAAGGACCAGAGTTGCCCGTGAGCTCTACGCGCAGAAACGAAGAGACGAACACCGGCTTCTCAGGAGAAAAAAAAAGAGCACGAGAAGCGCGCGATCGAGGAAATAGAGAGATGCTACAACAGGAATGAGGTTCGGAATCTGAAGTTTTACCAATGGGTAAAAAAAATCTGCAAAGGCTACAGAGCGCGAACTGAAGCCTGCAAGGACGAACAAGGGAACATCACAGTGGAATCGCAGTCGATTCTGAGGATATGGAAGACGAAGAACTACTTCTGCAGACTGTTGGGGATGACGAGCTAAATCCCGCTGTCAGGCAGAATGAACCATTCAACCTGGACGATGAAGACCAACAATTCCGTCTACCCGACCTGGACAAAGTGAAGGTAGCCATATCTAAGCTTAAGTCCAATCCCTGCATCCCTGTCAAACTCGTTCGTTTGTGGAGTATGTCAATGGAGAATGCACGCTGCTCCATCAAGGTCGGTAAAGAACTCACCGCTGTCATGTCAT
The DNA here is from genome assembly GCA_955612985.1 of Cheilosia scutellata. Taxonomy (NCBI): domain Eukaryota; kingdom Metazoa; phylum Arthropoda; class Insecta; order Diptera; family Syrphidae; genus Cheilosia; species Cheilosia scutellata. The sequence continues at coordinate 86,075,783 of OY015313.1, forward strand.
GTGACTTCTTCAACATCGTTCTTGAAAGAATAGTGCAAAACTCAAACGCTAACACCAGAGCCACTATCTTTCAAAAGTCCGTCCACCTATTCGCCTACGCCAACGACATCGACATAATCGGCAGAACGCAGCATGATGTCACTGGCGCGTTCGTGAGCATTGAGACTAGGCTTGCCACCCGTCCTCCTTTGAGGAGGACAGTCCTCCTTTGTAAGTTGATGTCCTCCGTCCTCCACAAAAAGAAAAATGTCCTCCACAAACATAATTAGGTATCTACCATAACAAAAAAAACAAATTCCTTTCACTTCTCAAAGAGTAGATACGATTTAATTTTACATATGTTCAGTTGCAACAGATAGCTACATTAGATTAGAGTCAAGTTATATTATAAATTGTAGCACTTGCAGAAGAGCAAGAATGCTTAATGATTCTCATCTCTTCAAGGGCTTCAGGTACTATTCACTTCTGCATCTGCAGTGAACGTTAAGGCCGCCGCTGCGGAACGAAAATTCCCATACATAAATAAATCGACGGAATCATGAACGAAAAATGTCGCTCTACTTTCCGTTTTACAGTAGGTACGTTGCTACTGCGAAATGATTCGGAAAAGTGTTTCTACAAAAGTAATTGTAGTAGATTGGGCTAGATTTTACTTTACTGCCCATTCGAAAAAAATACTTTTTTTTAATCCGATTGAATTTAATGCGCTAAGCTCAAATCTGGAAAAAAAATTTGGCGCTATATTACCGTCAAATTTCCAAAATTATTTTTTTTATATTAACTATTTAGTTAACTAATAAAAATAGTTTCATCAAAATCGGATCATAAAAACCGAAGATGTACTGCTAGCAGGGCTGACTTCGAAGATTTTGAAAAAGTCGCAAAAAAAAGGGGATTAGAATAAAAAAAGGGGCAATACTAATCTGCCCACAAATGGCACACAAAAAAAAAACAAAAACTAGTTAAATTCACTAAAGTTAAAATGGCTTACGCATATTCTCCTCTCGTTCTATCTTATTGTGCCTTGAACATGGAAGTTATGGCTATATGGCTAAACTTATGACAATAGGACAATAGCTGATAGAAAAAGGATGCATTCAGATCCCAATTATTTGTGAACTAGTTTCCTAAAGTAGGTATATTAAAGTTAAGGAAAGTTTTGTATCATTCAAACGGAACTTAAATGACCTTTCCATTGATGGCAAAATTTACATGAAGTAAGTTCAAATTATGAGCAGAATTAACTTTAGTTTTGTCAAAATACTTATGCCGGCCACTGTATTTTTTCAAAATACAGAAAAGGGGCAAATACGGACAATTTTGGAAAAGTGGTCTCATTGGGGATAGAAAGAAAAAAAGGGGAAAAATGCAACTTTAGTCGCATAAAGTCAGCCCTAGTGCTAGGTTCCACATTTCACTTTCACTCGAAATGAAATCAGAAATGATATTTTGTGTTCTGTACATACCTATTCGATTTCGATATCAAAATTTTCGGAATTGAGAAAAAGTGAAATTGTGATTTCGAAAAAATTTCGGAGTTTCCGAATCGGTCAAAATCCAGAACACTGCAAACGAATTCACTCGATTTGCAATTTCGCTTTCACTCGATTTCTGGAATCCTAGCTCTAGCTGATAAGGTAATTAAAAAAACGCCTATTTTTTGGCAAAATGTCAGTACAAAAAATGAAAAATTCAGTGGTTAAAATGTAACTTTTTTAATTAGGTACCTCATATTTTCGGTCTTTATGTTTTAAAAAAAGTTAAATTTTTTAAGTCCTCCACGAGATTTTCTAAAAGGTGGCAAGCCTAATTGAGACGGAAGCGGCGAAGATGGGTTTGGCGGTCAATGAGGGCAAGACAAAGTATAAGCTGTCAACAAGAATAGACACCCTAACACCGACAGATTGTCACTATATACAGATATAACTTTGAGGTGGTTAAGGACTTTGTTTACCTAGGCTTTGCTATGAACTGAGACACAAGCGCTGAGATTAAACGAAGAATAACTCTTGCCAATCGCTGTTTCTTTGGGCTAAGAAAGCAATTGAGTAGCAAATACCCTCTCTCGAACAACTAAAGTGGCCCTTTATAAGACCTTATCATCCCAGTCCTACTTTATGGTGCAGAGGCATGGACTCTATCAAAAGCGTATGAGGATGTTTTAAGAGGAAAATTATTGGAGTTATTTTTGGTGCGTACGAGCTGTATACAGCTACATCGACCTAGCCAGAATGTCCAACGATTGCGGTGGCAGGGTCATGTTAAGCGGGTCGGAAGATCTTCGAATCCACACCCGAGGGACGGCGCAGTAGAGGAAGACCGCGACTCAGGTGGCGCACGCAAGTGGAAGGGGACCTTAACCAACTTAGCTTGCGAAACTGGAGACAGCTGGCCAAAGATCGTGCTGCCTAGAGACGCTTGTTGGTTGAGGCCCAGGTCCAGTCCAGACTGTAGAGCCACCTTAAGTGAAACGCGTGAAACGATACAGTTGTTTAAAGTTTTTATCGTAACCAATTCTTCTTTGCTTATAATGTTAAAAACATTAGGTAAAACATGTGTAATGTGCCAACTTATCGCATCCATTTTTTTTTGTTTCTATCACAATCAAAAATTAATTTAACTGTTTATAAAAAAAAACACCGAAAATTCACAAGGCTAGATGTAGAAAAATTTGCGCGCAAAATATTTAGCAAATGCTCTGAGTCAACAATATAGCAGACTTTGTCTTCCACGTTTTATTCATACCAATCTGAGTAAAAGTGGTAAAAGGTAGGTGCGCCGCTTTTCAAAGACGACAAAATTTGGAGTTAACTCAAATCATTTTTTATTCATACGAAAAGCTTAGCAATTGCTTCAATTTTGACATTTGCTCTGAGTAAAAGCAATTGCTACGTTTTATTCATAGGACCCGCTGTACAGTGTACAGCCCATACACTTCGTCGTTGTATATAATCCTCCATTCACAGTCTATGCAGACGGGACCGAAAATTACTCGAATAATTTTCCTCTCGAAGCGACCTCATCTGCTTTTGATAGAGTCCATACCTCTGCACCATCGAGAAGGACTGGGATGATTAGGGTCTTATAAAGGGTCACTTTAGTTGTCCTAGAGCTTTGCTACTCAGTTGCTTTCTTAGCATAAAGAAACAGCGATTATCAGGAGTTATTCTTCGTTTAATCTCAGCGTTGGTGTCATTGTCTGAGTTCATATTCAATTTAATTACATTAAAGTACTTTTTTAAATTATGTTTGTTTATTAATTTATTAAATTCATTAATTTCATAACTAAAATTTATTTGAAAAAATAATTTTTAAATGAAAGGATGAAAGCATTTAATTTAGTTTTAAGTAAAAGGGAAAAATTTATAAAGGTAGGTATACATAATGCAGGTAGGTGGATATGTAATTCATTTACAAGAAACTTTTTTATTTATTTACAGAAAACTTCTTTGAAATTTTATTTTCCTACTTTTCATCAGGGAAAATCTCTTATTATTCTTTCAGTGTCGATGGTCTCTGTGATTTCCTGATCTATAGCCATGATACCTACCCAGATTAGATAGCCAGTGCTAATTGTGGACCTTAAATAATTTCTAATAAGATTGAATTTTGAGAAACTCCTCTCACAGCCGGCATTACTTATTTCATTTATGAGAAAAAGACGAAGCATTGCGATGTTAGGCAGACTAACTTCCATAGTCTAAACTGTAACATATATTTTAATAGTTCGAGTGGTCTTTTATTGGTGAGTTCATTTGTTTTGCCTGTAGAAGATATAATTGCTCTTAACCGTACGCGTTCGATCTCAAAATCATTCTTGTCAATGTCATCCTCATGAGGTGCAAAATCTGAGTTGCTTTCATAATTTTCATCTAAGAGTTTGGCTGGAATTTCTGCACTGAAAAAATATTGTTGCATACTAGAGAGCAGCCTTCATTGGATTTTGTTGTTAAGCAACACAAGGAATGTCTGATTACTTACTGTATGCTGGTGAACTTTGTATATTTAAATCTTTGAACAGAAAAAATAATCCGTTTTGTAAATTTTATATAGTACTAGCGGACCCGGCAAACGTTGTTTTGCCTGCTCTTACATTTTCATTTCATTTTTATTTAACCGATGTGTCCAGACTGATTCTGTACTCCGTGTGCTTCGACCGATATTTATGAGAGGTCTCACGACCTTCTGTCCAGTCCCGCCAGGTTTTGTAAAATGCTTCAATCAGGCAATGTTCAGATATCGTGATTTAAATAACTTTGTTGTAAGGGTGGTGCCATGGCCCGTTTTCCAATCCCACCCACTTTAGCTCCTATGGGTGTCCAGAAATAGGATTTAAAATGTATATTTTTTTATACGGTAGGTACCACGCTCCTTTGTCCAATTTTGATCAAACTTTTACAGAAACACCTTCTTCTTCTTCTTCTTCTTCTTCTTCTTCTTCTTCTTCTTCTTCTTCTTCTTCTTCTATCTTCTTAGATAATAATGTTGTTTCGTAAAATGCGAAAAATGCGAAAAATCGATTTTCTGGAATTTTCTTTCTGCGTAAACCTGAAATACAGCAATACGAACAAAACAAAAAAAGAATCATGAAAATCGGCTCAGCAGCTATGGAGTTATAACGTCATCGAGTTTCACCCCATAGAAGATGTTTTTTGTATGGGCGGTGCCACGCCCTTTTGTCCAATTTGGACCAATCTTACGGTAACACTCCTAAGCCAATACCTAAAATTGTCTGTACAGAAATTTCAACTCAATCGATTAGGCGGTTTTCAAGATATTTTTTGTTTAGGCGGTGCCACGCCCCTTTGTCCAATTTTTACCAATCTTCATAGCAACACTCCTGGGCCAATACCTAAGATTGTCTGTAAATTTAAACTCAATCGATTCGGCGGTTTTCGAGATATACGATTATGAATGTTTTTTTTTGTATGGGAGGTGCCACGCCCCTTTGTCCAATTTCTCACCTTTTAAACCTTCCCTGGACTTCCACAAATAATTCAAGACCAAAATTAGCCAAATCGGTCCAGCCGTTCTCGAGTTTGATGATGATGAAAGCGCACACACATTTTGACGGAAGGCATGCATCCAGTTTTATAGACGTCCAAACATTCAGAGGTAGCTACTGTAGGGGAAAACTTGTATATCTGCAGTTTACAGGCAATAAACTACTCCTAGAACCTATGCCGACCGCATTTCTCTTCAATTTTTAAGAAGTCCCGTTCCGCAAGATCCAAGGTTAGAAGACCAATGCCAAAAAGCCTTCAGAGTTCCCATTTCTGATGTGCTAGGTTTTCCAAGGCGAACACAAAAAAAAAAACATTGTTTGAACAAGAATACCGGAAGAAAAAAGACGTATTGATAGACTTGATGTAGATGGATATTACCTTCTAGGAAGGAGGATCGAAAGTTTACTCAAAAAGGTAAAATGGACATGTCAACGCTCTAAAGCCCGAACCCAGTAGGGGAAAAAACGGACAAGGGAACATTGTAGTAGAGCCATGTAGTAGAGAATGTCGGTGCTGCACATTCGGAAGGACCACCATATCATCCCGAATTCAGCCAGTATGAGGAAGCTATACTAGAGCCATGTCTAGTAGAAGGCATCCCCATCAAACTTGTCTATTTGTGTAGGATGACGGTTAAGAACTGTCGCTGCTCCACGAAGATCAGTAAGAACATCAAAGAACCGTTCGATATTAGAAAAGGTCTTAGACGATGTGACCCGTGACTGCTTTAACTCTTAAACTCTCAACTCAACTCTCAAGGCGAAAGATGTTCACGAGAAAGGTATTTTTATGCTTTGATGGTCACACACATTTTTTAGAAGAAGAAAAAAGTATTTAAGACAAACGTTTTCAAAGTCCTTAAACAGTCATACAAAAAAAAAAAACCGAAAACAAAATTATATTAAAAGTCCCTCGGTCTGGCGTTTAAATAGTTTTAGCAAGTACCTGCCACTCAAACCAACAAGTTAAGGATTCATTAATCTCTACCCATTCAAAGTTTAACAGCCTGATGACAATTTACTCGAAAGCGTTCGCTTAATTATTCAAAGCTGCAACAGCCACCATCAAACTTTAGTATAACTTTTTTTTTTTTAGTTTCAGTCCAGCGGATTACAGTTTTATTTTGACATGACTTTCCAGTTAAAGTCAGGACAAAAAATAAAAAAGGCGTTCACCACTCAAAACCACTTAAACATTTTTCCAACCACGATGATAGCTTTTAACTGCAAGAGGACTGTTTCCTGCTGATAAATTTGATGCAACAAAGTTGTTCAGAGTTTTTCTTTTTTACGTAACCAAACGAGAGGATAAAACTTTCAAAAGGTTGAAAAATATATCCCCGACCATGACAAGGTATGAACAACAGCACAAACAAAAACAAAATCATCTTTCACACAAAGATCCTTGTTTTTTGCAATTTAATGTCAAACTTAGTTTTTCCGCACTTTTACTCCAGCAAGGAGGCAACAATAACAAAAGGATTTAATTAATTTCACGCAAACTTCTAAGGGTAAAGTTACAATGTAAAAGTCGAATTGTATAGATACTATCCAAGTATTTGTCTGTCACACACAATGGCGACGGAGATAGTATTAAATGGAAAATCCTGAAGAATTAAAAAAGTAACAGAGGATATGTATCTTTTGATTGTTTTTTTGTTTTGTATGAAGGTTTCATTTGGCAGAAGATACTTGTATAAGATAACTGTCATAAATGTGATGTCAGAGTAGAGAAGTTTTTCAGATAAACTGGAAAAGTTGCTAAGGGAATGATAGGAATTGTAACGTTTAAGGTGATTATGAAAGGATTTAAGTAATCGCGATAAAGATATTATCTTCACATCATAATTTAACTGCCAGTAGTATAAGGATCATTAAGAAGATTACCCATACTACTATAAATAATAGCACATTGATGTTAGAATTGGGGTTGGTTAAAGTTGCTTGCTAAATTTTAGTCCCTTAACTTTAATTGGATTCACTCAAGGACTGCATTTGAGACATTTTGACAGAATGTGAAATTTATAATAGTTTCATCAATAGGGGCGAAACGGTCATGTGACTCTACACAGCGGTTTTAAGACCGGTACTAACGTTGGGTAGCTTATTCTGGTACCAACCTTGGGAATATGACAACGATTCAAAGAATAGCCTGTATTGGCACCACGGGGGCAATGAAAATTAAGACCCACAGCCAGAGGGGCTAAAAGCTAAAAGCCCCTAGACATTTTCGTAAAGAAATCGGCTGCAGACAGCGCCCTTCGGTCTAAGGCCCTCGACTCATGCTTAGAGTTAGAACCCTTCTTTGAGTGGAGCAGGTCGGCCATTTTATTGCCATTTTAGCTTGTCTACATGGCTCCACAATTGACCACCTTCTCATGTAGTCTTCCGTGATCCATTTGTGAATCAGCTGTTCTACCATTCCTCTACCAATTGAAGTGAATGATTCTGGTCCCAGCAACTTGTCAGTTGACCCCTGTTTTGCAAGGGAGTCAGCCTTTTCGTTGCCGTCGATCCCTATGTGTCCTCGTACCCAAGTCAGTGTTATCTGATTTTTAGATGAACACTTGCTGAGCTTGAGTACACATTCCAGTGCCAGTGATGTTGTGATGGTTGTCTGCCACATGCATCTAATCACCGCCTGGTTGTCCAGTGAGATTAGGATATTTGTTCCTTCCACCTGACTCTTAAGTAAGTAATCCAACGCAAAGCAAACATTTCAGCCTGGTATACTGAAGTGGTGGTTGCTGGTTTGCTCATAAAGCAATTCAGCTATGTTATTTGGGAGTCCTCTAATCTTTCCTCTAAAAATCCAAGGCTCCTGTATCAGGGCTATGTCATAGAATCCTCGTCAAAACATTTAGTCATCACCCTAAGCTTTTCCCGGTACGGACAAAAGTTTAGCGGGATAAGACGGTATTGTAACAGTCATGCTACAAAAGAGGAGCGCAACGCAATCGCTATTCCATGGCTTTGTCTGAAACTGGGACTCAATCCAGAGTCCAGACATCTGAAAACTAGTTCGGGTTAGTTTCATTCCCGAAGCTATAAAACTCAGTCACTCTACAGCCAGTGAGCGCCATAGAGGGCGCTTTTGACAATGCGACTTTTGACTGCATGTGCAACTCTGCTAGACAAGACGGGGTAGATGAGACATTGGTATTGTGGATTAGGGCAATGCTGATGAATAGAACCTTGGTGGTAGATGCGGACTGTGGACGCCAGGTTAGGACAGGGGTAAGCAAAGGCTGCCCACAAGGTGGTGTTCTGTCTCCCCTGCTATGGTGCATGGTAGTTGACTCTCTGTTGTATACCCTAAACGGTTCAAACGTATACGCTCAGGCATACACGGATGATGTTGCCATACTTTCGGTCGGATCATGTCTAGAGACTGTCTGTGCTAACGTGCAGATGGCTCTAGATATGGTCGATGAATGGTGCATTAGGAATGGGCTTTCGGTCAATCCTTTGAAAACTGAGGTTGTTCTCTTCACGAGACGGAGGATTTTAACTGGTCTGACTCAGCCAATGCTAAAAGGCGTCACTATCCAGATCTCCGATGAAGCGAAATATCTGGGAGTGATCCTGGATAAGAAACTTCTTTGGGCAAAGCATGTCGAGTCGAAGACATCCGAGGCGCTCTCAGTCTTCTGGCAGTGTAAGGGTGCTTTCGGTAAGACGTGGGGCTTATCTCCCAAAAAGGTCCTTTGGATCTATACGGCTATGATAAGACCTTTTCTAGCCTATGCGTCGGTTGTTTGGTGGAGAGGGCTTTCGCGAAAATATGTGACTGCTTTCTGCACAAAACCCCAAAGAACGGTTTGTCTTGGCTGCACGAGTGCTTTCCCGAGTACGCCGGGCTCTGCTCTAGATGCTCTGCTTGCTCTACCTCCCCTTGATACCTTTATCATGGGTGTTACTATCAAAGCAATCTACCGTCTCAGGCGGGGTGGTTTTTGGTATAATCTACACTGGAGTTTCGATGACCTTGCGCGACACTTATCCTACGACCCTAGTTCTATGGATATGCCGTCTGATGCAATGACACCGGAACTTCGGCTGCTGCGCAAATTCAGCCGTTAGTAACGTTACCAAAACTTTTATTGTGAATACGGTACTATTTTTGCAATAAAGTTGTATCAATTGGACGTGTTGCTTAAGGCAGTAGTTTGCCATTAGAGTATCAAAAAAAATAAAAATAAAAAAAAGGAAAATTAACAGCATCTAACACAACATGACTGGCATGATGACCTGTCAAAATCGCCCCTTTCCTCTTCGAAAACCCTTTAAATGTCACAGAAGCATGGACCTTATCAAATCGTCGAGTGATTTTTGGCCCCATTTGCGTTGACAGGATTAGAAGAAAGATATTTAATTGCGGACTCTACGGGCTATGCAACGGCCTGATCACTAAAGTGTAAGTCAGTCTAGGTCTTGAGTGGTTAGGTCTAACCCGATTGCAACCCATAGGGACTCCGCTGTAATGAAAGACCAAGACCAACTTGGATCAAGCAACTTTACTCAGTTAGCCAAAGACTGCTTTAACTGGAGAGGCGTGTTTGTTGATGCCCTGGTCCAACCCGGACTTTTGATGGAGATAACGAGGTACATAAAGTAAATTTATAACTTGTATCTAAGCGGGTTTTCCGCTTCTTTTATGACACTTTAAATATATTTGTAGAACTATTTAAATGTAAGCCATATTCAACTTCCACTATACATTATTTCTGGAATTTTGGATGGCAATAACCTTCAGGGGTGGCCTTGACCTGAGGGATTAACTTACTCACGCGAATCAATTTACTCGTATAAATAGACACCACACTCTCTGATCTCATGTCAGTCATTGGAAATACCTTTCTTGGTAATAAATAAAATAACCCTTAATTGATTCTCGCGGTCGTATATAGCTTTCCATCTTTTAGTTCGCGGTAATCCCTACTTACAATAGTCATCCTGCTGTATACACTATCTACAACACTGGCATGCATAAGTTATAGCTCCCATTAATATTATGTGGCTAAGTACCTACCCAATTGTTTGAAAGTTGTTTTAACAATATCAGTTCCCCCTAGAGTGTTATCCTTTAAATCCAATTATAGGTACATTCCTTGTTAAATGAAATTGCGTGCGAGCACTAGTGTGTGTACATTTAGCACGCACACACGTATCATCGATCCAATCCGTTTTGCAACATGGCGTTATGTAATTTCCGGTTAACCAAAAGTAGCGTGTAAGCTCGAACAAATTGGTCATTGTCTTTGATTTAATCGATTATTTGAGGCTTCTTTGTATTAAGGCTTCCAGCTTGTTCTTGTGTTCCCTGGAGCATGCATCCTCTTGAAAATTTTCAGAATATCAGGGATCGTCCTGCTATGTACTATATCCCCAAAGCAATTATACAATACAAGGCGTAATACAACAATTAAGTGGGTATAGCTCGAGAGTATGTTTGTGCACATGAATGGAATGACGCTTAAGGATATTCTCACACATGCAATTTGAGGTAGTGTTTCTTGGTTAAGCATTGTATAAACTCACTTCCTTTATACAAAACTTTGTATGTCCGAGTGGATTCTTTGAGTAGGGATTTTATAAGAAGTTCTTCCTTGATGGTCAGGATACTCCTCAACACGATGACCATTCTCCTTGTATCGAGGGGGGAATAGTGTGCTATAAATTTTGTGGTTTAGTTGCCATTTCGGTCGCCCATATATCTAAGGAAAATGACTGTGTTCGTGAGATACAGATACCGAGTTGTGGTAAACTTTTTGTTTGTTAAACAAAGTTGCAAACAGAAGACAGTGACATGGGCCATATCACTTTGAAGGAGCTCCGATGATTTTGGAATTTAATGGAAGGTTTGTTTATCTTATACTCTTACATGTAAAATGAAGAGTCAATTATGACAACAAATATTGATGAAATGAAAGGAATTGTAATCCTTTTAGGACATTTATTTACCAGATGCTACCTTCCGACTCTCCACTCCCAAGGAAGATGTGACTCGTTTCGTAATAATTCAATTTACGCGATTGCTCAATTACTTTCTGAAATGAAAAATGTTTCTCCTCATCTTTGCCAAATATGTAGGTAGGTACCTACTCTAATACTCATTCCGCTTCAATACAAAAAATTACAAATTCCGCCAACTCAAACGGAATAAAAATTGTGCGAAGAATCTTTGTGGCGAACCGAGGACATCTTGAAGATCGTTAGGCTTTGTGGGAAAAAAAACCGGGGGCTTAGGTTTTTTTGTTTGATTTTTTTATAAACTTTTTGGAGTATCTTTTGATCTATTTTTTGGTATTTTGTTGAGCATTTTTAGAGTGGTTTTTGATTCGTTTTACGGGTCGTTTTTTTGGAGCATTTTTTTAAGCCTTCTTCGGAATTTTTTTGGGGACGAACGATTTTTGATGGAGATTTGATGTTTTTCGTTGGATTTTTCGAGGCGTTCATTATTATTTTTTTTTGGTACTATTTTCGGGTCATCTTCTGATGGGTTTTTCTGATATTTATTTCGAGAATTTTAGAAACTCTTTCGCGGATTTTTTATGTATTTTTATACACGGTACCACACTGTGGTGAGGGTATATTCACTTTGACATTCCATTTTTGGGGCTGGTTTTATAAGTTACATATGCTCCAGAATGCCAAAACCCAACCCAAACCCAATGATATCATGTTCAATAGAAGACCATCGACTGGACGTGAATAACACATGCTTTTGAAGTGTTACCAGAACCAGCCAGATGCAGCTGTGACCATAAGTCGAAGTGCATATATTTTTTAAGACAACAATAATGTAAGTTGACACTTCGGTCCACCCGAAGATAACGCTGAAGACAGCGACAAACACCCAACGAAATAATCTGGAAGTCATAAATATCATAGTTTACACACGCAATCTGAGAAACCACTTGAGCATCGGAATCGGTTCACATTTCAGCCCCCATCCACATAACATCAGACACAAGATGACGAGGTGATTTACTTCGGTCAGCATCTCACCAAAAAGTAGTCTTTTGCCAACCATCAAACTAACTAGTTATACCTACTTGTGCATAAATAAAAATCAAACCAATAATTAAAAAAAAAAACATCTTTTTTTAGTTTTATTTTAAAATTTATATCTATATTTATCGGCTCAGGGTTCGATTATGAACACTAAGCAATTTTTTTTTTTATTTTTTTTTTGTATAAACTGACTTATTCTAAGATGTACTGCAATATAATTTTTCTGCGAAAACTTTATTTTCTATTTTTTTTTTAATTTTAAAGTTTTCAATTTTCACAGAAAAGTATACAGTATTTTTATTGACTGAAAATATTGTAGATACCTACTGTTAAATACCCCAGAGCAAATATAATTAATCTTAAGCTCCAGGCGCATACAAGATCCTATCCAACGTACTGTGTGAACGTCTTAAACCGTTCTGCAACACACTAATCGGCACGTACCAGTGTGACTTCCGGCCCGACAGATCGACTATAGACCAAATTTTCACACTGAGACAAATCCTGGAAAAGACCAACGATTTCAAGTCGAAACTCACCACCTATTCATCGACCTCAAAGCCGCGTATGACAGCATACATCGTCAGGAGCTCTATATGGCGATGGCCGAATTCGGAATCCCGGCAAACTGATTCAGCTGTGTCGCGTGACGCTGGAAAACACGCGCTGCAATGTGCAGTTTGGAAGCAGCTCCTGCGATCTATTTCAAACTTGCACCGAATTTCGGCAAGGAGACGCGCTGTCATGCGACTTCTTCAATCTCGTACTGGAGCAGATAGTGCGCAGGGCAGGTGTCAACACGGAAGGCACTATCTTCAACAGATCCGTACAGCTACTGGGCTATGCGGACGATATTGACATCATCGGTCGCTCCCAGCGTGCCGTGATAGAAGCGTTTACGGCGATTGAAGAACAGGCGAAATCCGTTGCCCTTGAAGCAAATGAGGACAAGACTAAATACATGCTATCAACAAACAAACAAGCATCTGTCCACCGCCTAGGACAAAACGTCACTATTGATAGCAACAACTTCGAAGTAGTTAAGGAGTTCACCTACCTCGGAGTAAACATGAACTCCACGAATGACACCTTAGTGGAGATCCGGCGTAGAATTGCCCTAGGAAACCGTTGCTACTTCGGTTTTGCAAAAGAACTGGGTTCAAAACTCCTAACTCGAAGGACGAAATGTGTGCTCTACAAAACCCTTATCCTGCCAGTTCTGCTTTATGGCGCCGAGTGCTGGACGATAAGCAAGAAGGGAGAGCTGATACTGGGCTCCTTCGAAAGAAAAATACTTCGGCGGATTTTTGGTCCTATGTGCGAGGAGGGCGAATGGAGAAGAAGATATAACCGCGAACTCTATGAACTGTACCAAGATGTGGATGTAGTCCAAAAAGCCAAAACACGTCGACTACATTGGCTCGGCCACATCGAGCGAATGGACAATAATGCTCCAGCTAAGAGGATCTTCGAATCCCAGCCCCCAGGTTCGAGAAGACAAGGAAGACCGAACCTCCGTTTCAAAGACCAAGCCATCGCTAAATACACCAAACTTTCTTACAGGCGCCTATCTGACAGTTTTTGGTACTGACTTATTTTCCTCAGGAAAAAAATATAAAAAAAAATTTGCTCAGTGTTCATAATGGAAACCCGCCCCTATTTTTCAAAACGTTTTCGAATTCCCTTTTCAAGATTTTTTTTTACGTTTTTGGAGACGTCTTTAATGAGTTTTTTGGAATATTGGTGGGGAATTTTTTGATGTGTCATTTGAGACAACGTTTTCGGGGGCCTTTTTCGCGAGTTTTTTTTTGGGGCCTTTTTTTGAGGCGTCTTTTAATCAGGGTGGTTTTTGATCGCTTTTTGGAGCATTTTTGAACCATTTTCCGCACGTATTTTGATTTTTTGTCTGATGTTTTTCGAGGTCTTTTCCGGGGATTATTTTTGGGTTTTTTCAGGGAGTCTTTTGATACATTTTTTGAAGCTATGCATATAAGTACCAAAAATGTTTTAAGATTTTTTTGATGGCCCAAAAAGGGACGTTTGTCGAAGTGACTTTTGCGCGTTTGTAGGAATGATTTTCGAGCCGTTATTGCGGGATGTATAAAAATATATTTTCTTGGGCATTATTCGTTGCTTTTTCTAAGCATTTTTCGGCATTTTTTCTAGCGCTTCCCTTGATGCGTTTCAATGCGAGCCTTTCGAAGCGTTTTTCTGCATGTTGTTTGATATACATATGTAGGTATCTTTTTTGGGATGTTTTTCGAGCTGTTTTCCGGGAGTATTTTTTGAATTTTTTCGAACAATCTTTTGATGAGTTTTTAGGAGTTCCAAAAGTTTTTTTTAGGAACTTATTCAGGCTTGGTTTTTTAGGAGCTGTTTGCTAACAGTCTTTAGGGCGTCTTTAGTAATATTTTTCGAGCTGTTTTTGAGCCGTTTCTTGAGACTATTTTTTGTCCATTTTATTTGTTTGCGTTTATCGTTGCAGTTTTGTAGGCACCTTTGTGACCTTTTCTGGGGCATCGCTTGATGCGTTTTTTGGAGCTTTATTCCAAGTGTTTTTAAGAGTTTTAGGGCCATGTTTTAGTACTTTTTGACACGTTTTTCGAGACCTTTTTCGGGAGTTTTTTCGGCGTTTTTAGAAACGTATTGTGATGATTTTTTGGGCATTTTTGAAACGTTTTTCGGGCAATATGTATATCTCTTTAGCTCCTTTTGTGCTTTTTAGGCGCGTTTGTGATGTGTCTTTCCGTTGTTTTTTAAATCATTTTGGGGGGTTTTTGCTGGACATTTTCTATAACTACGACAATTATGAACTATACCTACTCCTAATTTCTTTAAATTCTGAATATTGTTTCCCGAGTTTGACTAGAAAAATCCTATGTTTAAAATATATACTAATTTTTGATTTTATATATTTGTTCGCCCAGAATTTATATCAATTTTTGATTAAGGCCTTTGCATTACATCTACCTCAATGGTGTCATTTAATAGTTGGTAACAACTGTATGTACTGATGTATATCTCCTTAGCTCCTTTTGTGTCTGTCCAAACTCGTTCGTCGAGCTTCTTCTATAGCTCGCATAGTGTGACGATTCCATCTTCAAATTGTGAACTGTATTATTATAGGTGTAATAGATGCCATTTATATTGACGTCTCTTGTAAACTACTAGTTAAAAATCAAACAGACTTAATAACGTTCCTGTTTCAAACTCCCCCTACCCAGTTGACTACATCCATCGCAAGTTTGTAACATATTCCTGCTCACAGAATTACAAACAGCTTTCCAAAATAATATTTTATTGTTACGACTTACCCAAGTCATAACTTAAAGATATTCTTCCTCCTCCTTGCTCCAAATAGAGCACACGGTAATAAACCTTTCCAGTACTTATTGTTCCAAGCCGGATGCTATAATTTATGTTTCCTTTGTTTTACACTCTGCACCCTCTCTTACATTCAATTTTCTAGCCAAAAGAAAAGATAATATGGTAAATTATAGAACTGCTTCCAACATACTCGTACTACGTACAGTCGTACACCCACCATTAGTTTCTACACTGCACCTTTCAGCACCGTAGGTACTTGCACAGCGCGGAGCTCTACACAATCACAATGATGCATAAACTTTGACTCTTATAGGATTCCAGCTGTAAGAACCCTATGCGTCTTCTTTTGCCCTTCCCGCAGTTCTATATGTCGGATAATAGCAAACGATAAATTAACAACCAAGTGCAGAGTAGTTCAGAGCAGAAATGGTAGGATGGCAGCATGCATGTAGGTAGGGGTCCAATGCATCTGCGAATGGTTCCTCTTTGTGTATCCCCAGTATACTTTGGTCGTTTGCACATGAGAGTTTTAAATAATTTTTCTCACCATAAGCGCCGAAATGTTTCGCCTGATTTGTGCGGCCAGGAAATGCTTTGGTGAACTCATTTCTTTGTAAAATTGCTTTGGAACAAAAGTAGGGTACCTACGGTATGCTAGCTGTATACCAAGTCATTCTGAATGGCACTGTATGGAGCAGATACTATGGTGTTGTGTTATTATCTGCAGCGATGTTGCTTGCTGAACAAAGGAATTCCATTGAACCGGCTTAATTAATATGACTGAACTAACAAAAACATCTAGGAAATCGTTAACCGAAATGAAGGACCCTCTATACTGAAGTAGATGTTGCGTTCCAGGTGTTAGCAGAGGCTGTCTGCGAGGTGGTATTTTGTGACCCATCCTATCATGTACGGTGGTGGTCTCAATGCTTCTCATATCAACAGTTCATTTAGAAGAGCAACAATATTTAAATGGACAACTAAAGTTTTATAAAGGGGTTTTCAATAGGGGCGGGTAGATATTGACAGTTTTTTTGGGGCCATTTTGTATGTACTTCATGGGTTTGCCTTGGATAGGAATATTCCTTGATTTTATTTGTAGCAATATTTCAACAATTTATTCGGCACGCAGGCAGCTGCAGCAAGCCTTTAAGACAGCCCTTAACTTGTGTAATAATGAAAATCTGTCCCCAAATCCCAGTAAGGTTGTTGTTGTTCCTTTGTAGTGGGACTGGGTCTGGTTGATGGAATTAATCCAACCATAGCAGCAGCAGTGGCACGCTTGCGGATGCTCAGCTTCAGCTCGACGGTGGGGTGGGATCTTGCTGCTGGCTACCCTGAGTCTACAAACAAATTTATCGTGCCGTGGGTAGAAGTAAAAAAAAAGAAAATATTAAAGGAAGAGAAAGAGTGAGAGGTAGAAGTAGTGGAAAGATGTTTTGAAATTCTCGCATACCAGAGGTTATATTGGGCTATGGTAAAAATTAATTTAATTGTTTGAAAAGATAGGAAAATTAAGTGTTGTATGAACTAATCATATCAGCTATGGTGTCTGATGATTCTGACACTTGGAGGTGCCCTCCCCTTGCAGATGGCTGTTGCCATTGCTCCTTGACCAGCCCTCCTCAATTTCTATTGAGCTAGTCCCTAATGCACTTCTCGCACACCTACTCAATAACACATCTCAACGAAAAAGTATTGATTTAGCACATGGTTATTTATTCAACGTTTCAGGTTTATAGGAATATACTTGGTTGGCGAATTCATGCAAGTATAGCTATTCAAATCAGCAATTATGGTTCATAAAATGTGTAATTTCATTGTAGGATTTTATGGCAAATGTAACATATAAGAAATTCTTTAGATATATGTATATATAAGTAAGTCTATAGTTTAAACAAAATAGTAACTAATGAATGAATAGAATGAATAAATGTAATTCAATTTAAATAATGTTTGATTAAATATAAATTTTTGTTTTTGTTTATATAAGATATTTTAAAGCCAAAGAATAGATGAATGTTTTGTACTCACTTTGTTTCCTTGTTATTTATGTCGATGCGATGAATTTTGTGCACAAATTTCAGCAGTCTTGATCGGAGATTATTTTAGGTATTATTAATTAATTAAATCTAATCAATTCTTAGGCTTTTTTTTTTTTGATTTTAGCAAATAATGTATGTACGTAGGTATTTATGAAACAGCAAATTGGATAGTAGGCAAAAGATTTAAGTATGTATAGTTATGTAAGTTTTAGTTTTTTGTTTAGCTGATTTTGTTGTTACACATTTTCACCATATATTTTTGCTGCACAAATGAAACTGTGATGATGATTACGATGGCGGGATGAGTTGAGACTGCGGGTAGGTGGGAAAGATAAAGATGTTTGATCTGCATGCATGTGATGACTCTTTTTTGTTGAGTTAGATGACTGATTGCGATGACCTTTCGTGTGGTTGTACCGTGTACGTTAATCTAATTTGGGGCGGAGCACCTTATCACATGAATAGGTGGATGTAGCTCCCCATATATTTAGTGTATCTAACACCTTTTAGAGTATATTGTGGATGCGGAGGCTCTGGTAAAAGTTACCGTTGTGTGTCCCTCCAATCGTGCCACTACTTCGGATGTATGGTTTATGGCAGTGGAGGACTGGGACACTTAGGACGAATACCAGAACTCACCCGCTAATAACTGCAAAGATGAAGAATCTAAGTTAAAAAAAAACCCACACAAAAAAGGAACACTATCCACTAAATTACCTTGTGTAATAGGTATTTACCACACGTGCAAATTGTGCAAGTCGACTCGCATCGACGAAAATTGGAGGAAATTTCGTGTTTTCCAATTTGTTTCCTTTTTTTTTTCTGTTTCCACAAAAATTCAGTCGACAACTTATTATTTTGCAGCATCTTAAGGCAAAATTAAAGAAACAATAAAAAAACAACTTAGGATGATGCGATACAAAAAAAAACTCAACTTACGTAGCTTCAGACCCACACCGCCTACATACACGAAATCGGGAAACAGAAAAGAGCGCCAGAAATTTTTGTTCGACTTTTATACCATATCGAGTTAGGGGTATAATGAACATCGAAAATGGTGCATCCTTTTCGAAAATGGTGGCAATGTAATGCGGGCTGTGTTCACACATAAAAACCGGAAGGAGTAATTGATGACGTAACCGACGGTTAATTTTCGAAAATATTGTTAGGGTAATATTTTTGTTAAATACGCCACAAAATCGTAAATTTCAAAACCAGAAGATGGTTGGGAAAGATACGAAAAAGCATTTGATAAAAATTTTTGCTTCCGAAAAAGTAGGTCTACACTCGGGCTGACGTCGACCCACATAACCCTGAGATGCACAGCGATGTTGCCAGGTGTTACTTCCGCAGATCCTTTGAATGATAGACCCCGATACTTTTACCATCCATGTTTTCGATTTCGAATAAGCACTTGCCTACAGGACGGACAATTCTGCATTTAACGAATTTAGCACACAACTTCGCATTTAGGTTTTTTGATGCGTCACTCAATACAAAATTTCGCCTATAAACCAATTCTCCCGGACAAAAGGATCTCTTCGAGCTTCGAAGGTTATACGACTTTTCATTTCGATTGTATGCCAGTTGAATGTTATTTTTAACTTTTTCACGAATTATATTCATCTTACTATCTTGGGGTAGACACTGAAGCTCACCACTATCAAGTCCTTTTAGTTCCCGAAGGAGTTTGTACACACTCGCGTGGGTACTCATATGTTGACCATAGAGACAATAGTAAGGTGTCATTCCAGTGGACTGGTGCACCGATGTGCATAAAGCTTGTTGTATCTGGGAAATGTATTTATCCCAGTCCTTCTGATCCTTCCCAATATAGCTCCTGATTGCTGACAAAATGGATTGGTTTACCCTCTCCGATGCATTTGCTTGTGGGGAGTAAACAGCATTCCGGATATGAGTACATCCATATTTAGCAAGAAAAAGTTTAAAATCCTTGGAAACGAATTGTTTTCCATTGTCGCTATGGATATACTCGGGAACACCGAACTGGTGGAAAACATTATCTTCCATAAACTCAATTACTGCGTTAGTGGTAGCTTTGCGCATTGCCTTCAATATGACATATTTGGAGAAGCCATCTAATATGACGAATAAATATGCATTGCCTCGTTTGGTCCTTGGATAAGGTCCCATGAAGTCAATGTATAACTTTTGAAATGGTCGGTTTATCTCATGATGGGAACCCATTGGTGAACGCAATGTCATATTAGACGACTTACTCTCCTTACACATTGAACAATTTCGTATGAAGCTGCGCACTTCTGTGGTCATATTTGGCCAATAAAAAAGTTCCCTTAGCTTGGAAAGCGTCTTAAAAATCCCACCGTGGGCACAGTCTGGAGGTTCATGAAAACGTTTGATCAGAATCGGAGTTAGCTTAGCTGGTACCCACAACTTCCACTCAAATTCTGTTGTGAGCTGATCGTCAGATTTTTGCGGCACTTTTTTATAAATAAACCCATTCGATACCTTTAGCTCCGGAAATGTTTCGTTATTTTTCAGCACAGATGAGATTAAGTCGAGGTATTCTGGTGACTTGAACTCCGACGAACTAAGATCGATGCAAGCAGAAGATGTCGTATCAGCAGAAAGTTCTTCGTTGAATGCTCGGGAAAGAGCATCCGGCACAACGTTTTGTGTTCCTTTTCGATGTTGGATGTCGAAGGTAAAAGCTTGGAGTTTTAGCGACCACCGCGCCAATCTGCCGCTCAAATCTTTGAGACCCATTAGCCACTTTAGGCTGGCATGGTCGGTCACGATGGTAAAAGCTTGCCCTTCAACATACGGACGGAACTTCTTGACTGCTTGTACAGCCGCGTAGCATTCTTGCTCTGTCACACTATAATTGCGTTGGCATGCGTTAAGCTTTTCAGAGAAAAATGCTACGGGCTTTTCATTGTTGTCGTCATCGCACTGAAATAAAACTCCACCTATACCATAGCTCGAAGAATCACACTGTATCGTAAAAGGCCTAGAAAAATCTGGATTTGACAATAAAGGAGCAGAAATGAGAGCTGCTTTCAAGGAATCAAAGGACATTAAGGCATCAGGAGTCATAGCGAATCGTTGGTTTTTCTTAAGGGTGTCCGTCAAAGGACTAGCAATTGAAGCAAAGTTGCGAATAAATCGACGGTACCAACCACATAAGCCAAGAAATCGTCGGACTTGTTTTTGTGATGTTGGCACCGGAAAATCCTTTATTGCTGACACTTTGTTTGGGTCAGGTTTAATGTGACCCTCTCCAACGATGTACCCTAAGTACTTTAATTCCTTGAAACAAAATCGTGATTTTTCTACGTTTATCGTAAGGTTGGCTCTTCGCAAACATTCTGCTACACTCTCTAGAGTCCTGAGGTGACCAGCGAAATCCTTGGAGATGACCAGCAAATCATCTAGGTACACAAAAACTTGTTCTCTAAGTGCGCTCGGGATCACTTTATCCATTAACCGGCACATCCTTTGAGCTGCATTACACAACCCAAAAGGCATGACAGTAAATTGATAAAGTGGTCGCCCTGGCACAGTGAAGGCCGTTTTTTCCCTAGACTCTTCCTCTAAAGGAATTTGCCAGAACGCGTCCTTAAGATCCACACTGCTTATGTAGTGTGTCTCTTGTAGACGGCTCAGCATACCCTCTATATGAGGAAGAGGATACGCATCTTTCTTTGTGAGTGAGTTCACTTTCCGAGAGTCTAGGCAAAGCCTGTTCTTACCAGGCTTCCTGATCAGAACGATGGGTGAACTCCATGAACTATTACTCTCTTCAATCACTCCCAAAGAAAGCATGCGATCTAATTCACTATAGATCATCTCCTGAATGGCTGGTGAGACAGGATAGTGTCTCTGTTTGACGGGTTCAGAACTTCCCGTGTCGATGATATGTACTTCAAGTGAAGTTTTGCCTAAGCCATGCTCAGCGAAAGATGGAAATTTTGCGACAACTTGTTTTAACTTATCAGCCTCAGTGTCGCTTAACTCAAGTCTTTGTGATTCTTCCTTGTCACTATTTAGCAATTCAATCGGGTTTCCTTCAATTTCATTGACAATCTTTGGCGATATTCCAAAACTCTGCCAAAAGTCTATCCCTAGATACAGAGACTGTGATAATGAGGGTATAAGGTAAAGATCGAGGTATTCTTGTTTGTTATTAAACATCACATTAACATTAATTCTGCCTACAATAGATTGCGGTTTTCCATCTGCTGTCCGTATGAAGGACGAAAACTCAAGGATGGGGATTTTTAGTTCACGAACTAAACTCAAGCAGTCTTTGCCTAGACAAGAGATACTTGCACCGCTGTCTAATAGTCCCACGATCTTCCTCCCAAGTATTTCGACTTCTGCATAAGGCCGCGAATCTACAGTGCTGGTTAAGATGCTACTACAGGATAATATTTGCTTGAATAACTTTCTTTTTTTATAGCGTAGGCGTGTTTTTGAAAATTTGTTTGTTTCTTCAGTGACCTTCAGTTCTTCAATATTAAAAATCTTGGCTCTGAGCTGGGTGTACTGTTTCAACCTTTCTTCATAAGGCAAATTACGGAATTTATATTTATTAAGAGTAAAGTCAGGTATTTTGTTACATGCAGCATTACAAACAGGTGTTATTTCGTAATCTGCAATAGTATTGGTGTATGCGTCGACCATTTTTATTCCGGATAGGTCTGCGTCGAACGAGACTCTCCGGTTCTCATCTCGTTCGATAACGCGTTTTCCAATGGAGGGTTACATCGAATGCAACTAAGTACTGTTACTCCATCAGTGCCACATCTATAGCAGAATAATCTGTTAATTGGCGATGGACATTCTGTAAATAGATGACCTTGACACTTGCAATTATAGCATATAGGTACTCTGGTTGAATGAGGTTGCCTGTGCCTAGTTGAATGCACATTCCCTGGGCCTGAAACTGCAGAAATATCAAATCCTTCGCTTTCGCGCGCAAAAGGATCAGCTAGACCTTCAAGCTCATGCACTGATTGAAATGGAACACTCCTATTTGGGAAGGTGAATCGGGACTGAATCATTCTTTCCGTTCGCTTGCATTCGTCTTTGAAGTGCTCGAGGGAATATATTTTCATAGGGTATATGAAACTCATTAGCTTAGGACTTATATTTGTCCGAAGAATTTGAATGAGATCCTGTTCCCTGATTTGTTGTCGCAACTGGCTTTTCAATCTTACTATGGTAGTAAAATAGTCCTCAAAACTCTCCCGAGGCAATTGCTTCCTATCCATAATCTGCTTTATAATTTCGAAATCATTTTCATGATTTCGGAATTGTTTTATTAAAGCATTACGCAAGGTGGGCCAATCACGTCGAGGATTGCTTCGGAGAAATTGCCAGTACCATTCCTGGACAAGTCCTACTAGCAGATGGTGGAAGTTCTTTAGCACTTCGTTCCAAGAGCAATCATAATTTGTTTTAAGCATTTCTACTCTAAACACGAAGTCTTCAACAGTCATGCTTTTCATTGTACCATCATATTTAAGACCCCAGTCAGATGGACCATTAGTTGACCTTGAATGCCTCAGTCTATCATCAGAAACAGGAATATTAAACACGCTGTTATTGTGGAAGTCGTTGTTCGGAAATTCTTCCATATGGGGATTGTGGTCTTGATGAATATTTTGAGGATTCAAGGATTGAATAGACTCATTATTGTGTGACTGAACATTTAAAAATGGATTAATTACTCTCTCAACATTTGTTTGTATCAAGGACGGAATAATATTTACTAATGTATTGTTTACTACTTCCTTTATATGTTCATCCAGCTGTTTTAACTTAGGTGCATTGCTAGAAATGTACTGTGTCTGCGGAACATTAGGCTGTGGAACATTATGCTGAGGAACAGTTGGCATAATGTTGCTGGCAGCATTTGTTATATTTGCATGTGCAACATTTAGAAAACTGTTTACTTGCTGATTACTTGTTGGATTGAAGTTTGAAGCAGCATGTTGCTCAATTATTGATTCGCCCGCTAATATAGAAACACGCGGATTTGATACACTTGTTACGGTAGAAGTTGTGGTAAGAGTAATTGCACTGGTTGTAAAGACACAATTAGGTGCGTCTGCAATGTGAGGAAGAGAGTCGTTGAAGCTGTTATCAAAATCAAGATGATGTCTCGTGATTTGATTAGGAGTCATTGATATTCTAGGAGGAGAGTGTCTCAGTGGTTGGAAGCTAATACGGTTTAGATTTGTGGGTGTGTCAGCATTACGTACTGTTTGTGAGCGCGTGGCAATGCTTTTTGCCAGTTTAGGTACAGCTCCGCTATTTTTCTTATTTTGACTCATGGTTTGTTTTGATTCTGTTTTTCGTTAAGCGAAGGAGAACTTGTTATTTTATTTTATTTTTTTGTTTATTAACGCTTGTTGTTATTGGGTAAGAGGGATTGTTTCATATGAAGATTTCGTTGAGACATGTGTTTTATTGACAGTGTGCGAGAAAATGAGTTAGCTGATAAGAGTTCATGTGTTTTGGAAGGAAGAGAAAATTTTAAAGAGATGGGTAAAATGATATGCAATTGGGTGAATTGTTGATCGGTACCCTGTCGATTTGATAGTTATATTTTGGACTGTTAAGCGAATTCCTTAACGACTCAGAAATATATAACTCTATCAGTAACAGTAGGCGACTGTATATGGCAAGCCGAATTCCTTGAAGATCAGTAGACTCGGTCTCATATCCGTCAAACCTGTCCATTAACTATGGTACTTTCAACTGGTTATTGAAGATTGCGTTTCGTTTCAGATTATTAATAATAATTAAGTTTACCAACGTTTCTGAAATGCAAATAACAATGCAAACTTCCGCAAGAAAGCTTGCTAGTTGTGGTAGTATACTACATATTTGTATATTAATTTTGTGATAGAATTATTTCTATATTGTTAGTTCACATTCGATTAGGAAATATAGTATATAATACCGCAAAGTAAGAACCGTTTAATAAATTAAATTGAGGGATGTTGTGGGTGCTTTAATAAGCATAGCGTGTGCTAGTATTTTGTTAATTTTAAAAATTGGTCCTCACGTTTTGGGCGCCATTGTAGTGGGACTGGGTCTGGTTGATGGAATTAATCCAACCATAGCAGCAGCAGTGGCACGCTTGCGGATGCTCAGCTTCAGCTCGACGGTGGGGTGGGATCTTGCTGCTGGCTACCCTGAGTCTACAAACAAATTTATCGTGCCGTGGGTAGAAGTAAAAAAAAAGAAAATATTAAAGGAAGAGAAAGAGTGAGAGGTAGAAGTAGTGGAAAGATGTTTTGAAATTCTCGCATACCAGAGGTTATATTGGGCTATGGTAAAAATTAATTTAATTGTTTGAAAAGATAGGAAAATTAAGTGTTGTATGAACTAATCATATCAGCTATGGTGTCTGATGATTCTGACACTTGGAGGTGCCCTCCCCTTGCAGATGGCTGTTGCCATTGCTCCTTGACCAGCCCTCCTCAATTTCTATTGAGCTAGTCCCTAATGCACTTCTCGCACACCTACTCAATAACACATCTCAACGAAAAAGTATTGATTTAGCACATGGTTATTTATTCAACGTTTCAGGTTTATAGGAATATACTTGGTTGGCGAATTCATGCAAGTATAGCTATTCAAATCAGCAATTATGGTTCATAAAATGTGTAATTTCATTGTAGGATTTTATGGCAAATGTAACATATAAGAAATTCTTTAGATATATGTATATATAAGTAAGTCTATAGTTTAAACAAAATAGTAACTAATGAATGAATAGAATGAATAAATGTAATTCAATTTAAATAATGTTTGATTAAATATAAATTTTTGTTTTTGTTTATATAAGATATTTTAAAGCCAAAGAATAGATGAATGTTTTGTACTCACTTTGTTTCCTTGTTATTTATGTCGATGCGATGAATTTTGTGCACAAATTTCAGCAGTCTTGATCGGAGATTATTTTAGGTATTATTAATTAATTAAATCTAATCAATTCTTAGGCTTTTTTTTTTGATTTTAGCAAATAATGTATGTACGTAGGTATTTATAAAACAGCAAATTGGATAGTAGGCAAAAGATTTAAGTATGTATAGTTATGTAAGTTTTAGTTTTTTGTTTAGCTGATTTTGTTGTTACACATTTTCACCATATATTTTTGCTGCACAAATGAAACTGTGATGATGATTACGATGGCGGGATGAGTTGAGACTGCGGGTAGGTGGGAAAGATAAAGATGTTTGATCTGCATGCATGTGATGACTCTTTTTTGTTGAGTTAGATGACTGATTGCGATGACCTTTCGTGTGGTTGTACCGTGTACGTTAATCTAATTTGGGGCGGAGCACCTTATCACATGAATAGGTGGATGTAGCTCCCCATATATTTAGTGTATCTAACACCTTTTAGAGTATATTGTGGATGCGGAGGCTCTGGTAAAAGTTACCGTTGTGTGTCCCTCCAATCGTGCCACTACTTCGGATGTATGGTTTATGGCAGTGGAGGACTGGGACACTTAGGACGAATACCAGAACTCACCCGCTAATAACTGCAAAGATGAAGAATCTAAGTTAAAAAAAAAACCCACACAAAAAAGGAACACTATCCACTAAATTACCTTGTGTAATAGGTATTTACCACACGTGCAAATTGTGCAAGTCGACTCGCATCGACGAAAATTGGAGGAAATTTCGTGTTTTCCAATTTGTTTCCTTTTTTTTTCTGTTTCCAAAAAAATTCAGTCGACAACTTATTATTTTGCAGCATCTTAAGGCAAAATTAAAGAAACAATAAAAAAACAACTTAGGATGATGCGATACAAAAAAAAACTCAACTTACGTAGCTTCAGACCCACACCGCCTACATACACGAAATCGGGAAACAGAAAAGAGCGCCAGAAATTTTTGTTCGACTTTTATACCATATCGAGTTAGGGGTATAATGAACATCGAAAATGGTGCATCCTTTTCGAAAATGGTGGCAATGTAATGCGGGCTGTGTTCACACATAAAAACCGGAAGGAGTAATTGATGACGTAACCGACGGTTAATTTTCGAAAATATTGTTAGGGTAATATTTTTGTTAAATACGCCACACCTTTTACAAAAAGTAATAGAAATATAAACTTACGTTAAATTTCAATAAACGCTAGGATTATTGAGTACTCAGACGAAGCCCAATATTTTGGAGTAGTCAAAATACTGAACTCTAAATCCGACAAAAACCGAAAAAAATAAGAAAAGCAACAAAAATTGTATGGTCTGCGGGATTTCCCGAAAGGTGACCTACTGGATGTATATATACAGTAGGCTGGAGTGAATATGGCAAAAAAAAAATTTCACAATTTCTTTGTTCATGTGTTATTAATTGGTGACCCTATATTAGGACATCATTTATACAAAAAATCAGGAACCTATGACTTTATCTTCAGGTGGCGCAGACGACTTGAATTTTTTAAAAAATAATACCAAATATATAAAAATTCTTCCCTCAAATTAGAGTTATTTTGAATCAGGAACCTATGATTTTACTGTCAGTTGCCGCAAATTACTTGAATTAAAAAGAAACACAAGGCCTACAATATAATTCTTCATTCAATTCAGAGTAATTTTTAATATTTTTTTGAAGTAGAAGTAGTATGAAGTGTATTAGAATTTAGAATCGCCGTATAAAAAGTCAAATTGCGCGTATTAAACTATTTTAATATTTATATCTTTAACTAAGTTACTCTTTCCACCACTTTCATAAATATTTCTTGGACATTCATTCTTACACTAACAAATTCTTTTGCCATTGACTTATTAAAATGCCTAAACTTACTTCTACTTTACTTTTGGTGGCGCTTACAGTCAGGGGTGGACCACAGCCTCAACCAACAAGCCCTTCCAGCCACCTCGGTCCTTCCCTAGCTGCCTCCAGTTACGCACACCAAGTTGGTTGAGGTCGTTCTCCAATTGTGCGCGCCACCTAATGTAGGGTCTTCCTCTGCTGCGTTGTCCCTCAGGGGTGGATTCGAAGGCTCGTCGGGTTGGTGCGTTGTTGTCCATACGCTCCACGTGTCCCAGCCATCTCAGCCGTTATATATTTTGCTTCTGTCCATCGTGACGTTTTGTCCGAGTCGCCGATGTTGAGAGTCCTTTCTCGTTGACAGCATATACTTCGTTTTGTCCTCATTAACAGTCAGACCCATCTTCGACGCCTCCGTTTCGATGCTTCCGATTGCGCCACTGACAGTCAATATCAATAATGTCAATATCATCAGCATAGGCAAGTAGTTGAACGGACTTTTGAAAAATGGTACCTCTGGCGTTGGCTTGTTAGTACAAACGCTTCAAGAACGATGTTAAAGAAAGTAAATGATAGCGCGTCGCCTTGTCTCAAACCTTTTTCTACATCAAATGGATCGGTGGTGTTCTTGCCGACTTTGACGAAGCAGCGAGATTTCTCCAACCTGGTTTGACATAAAAACCCAGCCATCATGTAAATATGGTCCGATTCACATTTTCAACATGCTTAAAAGATCATTTTACTTGCGGGTTGACCTTAAGAACATCGTTATAAGAACTATTCAAAGAAATTCATTCTTTGTACACCAGAAAAATTATTGCTAGCTATGTTGCAAGATGATCAATCGCACATAAGAGAGCTAGCTCTCCGAAGATTAATAAACGCAAGACAACTGAAAAAAAGGCAATCAGGTTCGTGAGTTTCAACCTAAACTACAAATAGATGCAACTAACTACTACGACTTAATAGACTGGTCGAAGGAAAAAGTAACCAAACCACCGATGAAAGTGAAATACAGCGATACAGAAATATCGAACATGATTTCTTCAAGGAACAATTTAATGTGTTTGCAGAAGTTCCCTTGCCACACTCAAGCAGTAGAACGGTGCGTTAAGCTCGTTACCGCGGCTTCATTATCTTTTTGTGGACAAGAGGCTACATTAGAGCAAAGATCAAATCCAGGCAAGATTTACCTTTTTTTTGAAAAAAATCGCAATATTTCAACCGTACCGAAAGTCCAACAACTTCTGATGGAAACAATTAAACTTATTTCAGATTCTATTTACTGGCTCTTGTATCTATTTATATAATATATATTTATTAAAAACCAAAAAAATATATATTTTAATGCATTTTATTTCGACCGTTTTGAGATACCTTTTTTCGCTATACTTCAAAGTTCAAGTCTAGTGCGCCACCTGAAGATGTTGACGTAGAAGACTGTAATTTGGAATTTATACATTTAAAACCATGGGTCAACAATTTATAAAAAAGGAAAAAAAAATATTGAAAAAAAATGTTCGCTCCACCCTAATATACAGTGATGATCATCAGGTCCATTAAAGCATTTATGCTTCCATAGTATATGGTAGACTAAAGCAAACTAAAAAGCGGCATTTTTAAGCTTAAAAAGGTACAACATCTACCATGTCAAGATATATCCGAAGCCATGATGCTTATCGCCTCATATCTGCTAGAAGGCATAAAAGGATTAACACCCCTCCACATAATATACCTACATGTATAAACAAAGTGGCAATACGCATTTCGGCAAGTTTGATACTAGCGAAAGAGATATTGTCTTAGGCCCTACACGAAACGCACCAAACTGCTAAAACGGCCTAAATGTGTATAGTATACGGATGGTTGCGAAATAGAATCAGGTAGCCAAAACCTTTCTACTAAACTTCTAAATCGTCTACAAATTTAGACATAAAAAGCTTGGAACATACTAAACATGTCTCATATAGGAAATTGCCAGGTATACTATACAGCCAAACGATCACAATGCGAACAGGATCATAAATCTGAGTAAGCATGATATCAGAAATCCAGAATGATTCCTCACAGGACATCATGGTTTTGCGATACCACCTAGGTAAAATTTATCTTACCGACTCAGCGGACAGCTTGTACATTACTTGTAAAGCCGTATGTGGAATTAGAAGCAAGATATTCTTCAGGGACCAACTGGACTGGATCCAAAGCATATCCACCTATTAGAAAATACTCTGCTAGTAGTATCTTCAAATTTGGATCTCTTTTTACTCACCTCTGGCTATAATTCTTTTGTGTGCCTGTAGGTGTAGAGATTGGTCCAGCCCAGCGTATGTTTCTTCTACTCCAGGATTCAAAGTGAATCTTCCTTGCAAGAGTGCTTAGCAGGGTTATTACAGAATCTAGGGCCATTGATGCGTGCATTTTCAACCTCTTTACTGTAAGCTCATCCGCCTGTTCATTACCAGGAATATTCATATGCCCCAGTACGCAGCATAGGGTCACCGGGTTGGCTTTTGATAGTTCATCCAAGTATTTCTTGCAATGACCTACTGGCCCTCGACTTTACCACGACTGACACGACCGACTCTATGGCTTTTATGACCGCTTGGTGGACAGAGCAGATAGTGATTTGTTTATCGGCAATGTGCCATCTCCTTAGGTAGGTACTTTGCCGATAGGGTTAGCCTATTTCCGCTTGAAACACACTGCATTCATGGATGATTCGGAAGGACTTTCGCAGGTTAAGTGTTTCACTGAAGATACCTTTTTTCTGTACCTACTGATATCCACCAAAGAGTTTAAGAGTATTCACATCTCAATGCAATACAGCTCTCATTGTTTTCTAAATTCAGTGATTTACCATTTATCTCTACAAATTATAATAAATTTATTTTTCTGTTAGTATGTGGCATTATCGGGTTATGGCATCACATTAAAATTACCGAGCCAATCCGTTTTGAATTCTCAGACATAAAATAGAACTTAATGGAACAATAGGTCTGTTTTTTTCCACACCTATCTCAGTGAAGTAAAGTAAGAAAATGTGCAAAAAAACAGTCCCCAGCTGGCCCCCAACCACTTTTCTGAACAGTCGGTTTTACCCCTGAAAAGTAAACAGCTGGCATTGCTGTCAAAATGGCCATCAATGAAAAATTCAATTTCAAAATCAAAATCCTTCTAGAAAAATGAATAATTAACCTTTTAGCGCAAAAAAATAATGATTATCAATTTCTACAGAATATTTACTTTTCCTGCTTATTTGTTTTCTCTTCCTGGCGTCTTGTATGGTCAAAATAAAATCACAAATTAATTGCCAAAGAAAAAAAAAAAACAAAAACATGCCTGGGTGTGTTTATTTTAATTAGGTGAGTCCTAAAGAGTATTCGTGCTAGTTCTGAGAATCAATCGAATCGAGTATTTCTCGAATTTAAAACTTTCACTCGATAATCTCGACAATCGAAGTTTTGAGGGAAAGAAGTTCATTTCCAAATGATTTAATTGTATGAATTTTATTTTCGAAATCAGCTGCATAAATATTTCACTGTCGATTGCGTTGGATTTGACTTTAATTTGAGAAAGGATGGGTTTATATACATTCTTGGAGGAAGAAACTATCAAATTAAACAAAAAAAAAATGCAATAAATGGTTTGTTCATTTTGATTGTGACAGGCGATGTTGCTTCCAATTTTTTATGTTTTATCTATATAAATGGTACTATAACCATTTTTTTAATAAAGATTTAGACCACACATTTTCAGTCGAAAAAACTCATAACATTTAACTCAATGCAATCGAAATTGAGAATGTGCGGAGAAATGAAAAAAGAACGAATCCCCATCGAAATCAAAATTTGGGATGTCAGTTGGCTGAAATCGAATCATTTTCATTAAACAAATAAGTATGTAAATAATGGATTCATTATAAATACTTCAGTTAAAAAATCAACAGGGAATAAATACAAAATGGGAGGATGTGCTATTACAAAAAATGTATCCCATAATGACATAACATCAAAGATAACATTCTAATTTTCAATTATTATAAGTCTAGGTGTATATAATATAAACAGAAAATATTTAGTATTTTATTACTTTCCGTAATATTCAGTTGCTATTTTGAAATTTGTTTAAAATATAATTCACTTTATGCATTTACACCCACCACAGCCGACACATATTATGTATAATAAATGGAGGCACTCTGTGAACAGATCCAAATGGCAACATGAAATGTATTCCCCTGGTGTTCAGAATTGAAGAATGCTCCAAAGTTGGTCTTGCTGGAAATGAATAGCTTGTGTGAATCTCAGTGGTATCAAATTGAGTGCAGTTGTTGTAATTGCGTGCTGAAAATCCTACTTTACTTTACTTCACTGAGATCGATGTCTAAAAAAACAGACCTAATATTCACTTTTTATTTCATTGCAATTGGATGATTCTTTTGGAAGAAATACGAATTTAAATTTGTCAAGTGCGAAGAAATTAAAAACCGAATGCTTCCAGTGTTGCTGCTCTTTTTTAACCCTATAACACTAATCCTCGCCTGTGAGGCCGCCCACAACCGGTTTTATGCATTTACCTCAGAAGTCAGAATATACTACTCCCATGGGATTCTGTCCAGGGCTGTCGTTTCATTTTTTGAGATAGCAGTACTTCAACAATGAAAAAGCAGTACACGGCAGTACAGCGATAAAATACAATTTTTATATAATTCACTTTATTTCTAAATAAAGCAGAAAGCTGGTTGATATAGCTTAAAATATATTAGAATGATTAAGAATATCAGAATAGTATGCAAGTTAATGGGAGTTAAGTCAGAAAAATTAGATTTTGGTCAAACACCGCTCCAAAGGACATGGCAATAAACGACATAGCATTTAACATTTCAAAAAAGTATCATTGAAATCTGTCCAGTAGTTTTCATGCTTTACCTACCTCATAAAAATGCTTAGTTTTAAAGCTCGCATTTATACGCGGCTTCGCACTAGTTACAGAAGTGCTTTGCGCTCGATAAAAAAAATAAATAAATAGGTGGCGCGACAGGCGGTATAGACACCCAAGGCCTAGCTTCTCGCAACCATTCGTTTTGTGTGAGTTTCTATTTTTGGAACGAATGGAAAGGACCTACAATTTTATGCCGAGTCCGAACGGCTGAATTGAGAAGCATTTTCAGGACAGTCATACTCTCGGATGTTTGTCAGACGTTCGCGAGAGGTGGCGCAGTAGAAAAAAACCTTAAGATGTAATTTGTGTGTTTTCCGGGGATCGAACCTGGGATCCCTCGCACAGTAGTCCAGCACACTAACCACTGCGCTACTGCGCCCACTCGATAGGATGAAAAAAATCTTCCCCATAAAAAATTATTCCTTCCTTCCCAAGGAAAATTTCCTAAAGCAGAAAAAACGATTTTATATACATATTTCTTATATAGAGTACACAAACCGAGTTGGAAATGGATCGGATGAAAAATAAGAATTTTCCCATTAATACTTTGACCCGCCTTTTCCTCCTTTTAATTTCGAATTTCCATAAATCGCCTCTATAAAAGAATTTTTTTTCACAATCTTACCGTTTGGGCTGGACGTTAATCACCAATCAGTCAGGACAAATTGTTTTATATAATAGTAGATGTGATGTGTTATATATATGTAATTAGAAAAGTATAATGTTTGGAGAGCAATATAGTATCTAATAATGAAAATTAATTATTTGAAGAATTTGTAGTTCAAGAAAAAAAGCAGTACTTTGGTCGTGTTGGCAGTACGGCAGTACGGATTTTAAAAAAGCAGTACAAATACTGCAATTGCAGTACTTCGACAGCTCTGATTCTGTCTCCTTGCCAACTCAGTTGGGACTCAGACGCGGAGTATAGCGGACTTTTGTACAATTTTTTGTTTAATTTCCAAGTTATAGAGTGTTTAGTTTCCAAGTGTCGCCTGAGAGGCGAGGATTAGTGTTTAGGGTAAGTTTTTTAAAGTCTTTAGACCTACTTTTTCGTAGTATTTCTGTTATTTGCATGGAATTAAATTAAGAAAATTGCATATTTTAAAGATGGATTTCAATGAAGAGCAAATAAGCCAGTGGTTACAAGAACTGTCCCACGATAAGAATGAAAATCAAGATAATGTGGAAGTCCAAGATTTCGATTCCGATTCTACAACTTGTCCTGGAGAACCGATCATTAAATAAGGAAAGAGATCAGTATGCAGCTATTGTCCTGCTAAAAAACGATGCATGAGCATGTATAAATGTGAAAATTGCGGCAATACGTATCGTAGGCAACATAGGTCGCCGAAATGCTTCGGATGTACAGAGAAATAGGTTCCTAAAAATTGCTACTTTTTAAATTAATGTGGAGGCTACAATTCTTGTGACACAGCTCTGATTTTTTCTTGTTATGAAAGCATTTTTATTTATTTATTGGTTTTTGCAAAGCTTATATACAATTTTTAAAAAATTAAAATTTTTTATTTTTTTTTGGTAAGTCGTCACTTGCTTGAAAAGTGAAAAAATGTGTTTTATAATTTAAGGTTTTCACTATTAAAATTCGTATAAAATTTCAAATTAAGTGTTTTTTCTCAAAGAGTAACGTTTTGCTAAGTATGATAAATACTTTTAAAATGTAAAAATAACCGTTTTAATTTAATAATAAGGGGTTTTTTAAAAAGTAGCCTCCCAGGCGAGGATTAGTGTTTAGCGACAAAAAAATAAGATTAGTATTCTAGGGTTAGAAAAAACATAACATTGAATTTCTTAGAATCGATAAAAATATACACTCTTCTCATAATGCCTATTTTCAATACCCTGTATCTTCTTGCTTGAAAAGTCAGACTTGCAAAGCAAGGCGAGAAGTGTCTATCAGTTGCTGTATTTGGATATTTGTTGAATTTCAACACCTCACTGTAATTAACTGCGGAGATGTCAGTTTTCAACCCACACAATGAAAAGTACATTCGAATGCCGAATGTTTGATTGCACAAGATTTATAATTATCATTTGTGATTGTGGTTGTTGTCCTGAGCTCAATTAGTTAATATTATGCTGTCGATAAAGTATTTTCACATTTATTGTGATTGCTATTCATTAGTGTTTGCATTGCATGCATTTTAATTAAATAAATTAAATAAGCGAAAAATTCGAAATGATAATTATAGGTGTGAAGAAAAAAAAATTATTTCAATTTGTTGTATAAAATTTATTTCAGGATGCCTCGAATTATTTAGTGCATTTTCAAGAATTTTATTACAGTCGATACAATCGATACAATCCGAACTTATTCTTATAACACAATACGCCTTTTTTTTGTACACCTTTTTGGGTATAGCTACCATACTGAGTGGGGGCATTTTCACCATCATTATCCGTGTTCGAACTTAATCTCCTCGGATTGCAATCCCTCGGCGATATTATTCATCTCGAACAACTGCGATTTGCAATTCAAAAATTCACTTTCCATCCCATTGCAACGCGCAGCACGTCACTTCTCATTCGGCATGTTGAACAAAAATGTAACATTGTTACTTGGTCTTGTATTCCGCATTAGTAACCACCACAAGTGTCTGCTCTCAATTTGCCGACTGTCGAAACTGGCAACTGACCAGAAATGAAATCTATCCTATCCATAGTTTCTCAATTTTCCAGTCACGAAATTCGAACTCGAAATGGGAATGAGTTTCCTTTTATGGGCAGTGTACTGCCACTTTAAGATATTTTCTCCACTAACACTATTTTGTATAGCATCCTTTATAGGATGAGAAAGAAATGCTTTCTTTCATTGCCACAGGATTGTTTATGTTTATGCCGTGAATACTGTGGTGCAATTGCGAGTATAGTAAAAAGAAACCAAGAGAACAACCGCACTGTTTGTGTGGCCGGGTGTCCTTTGAAGTTATCCTTGTTGCGTTTGGTTGAACAACAAATAATGTTGGCAAATATAAATTTGCATTATTTACTTTGGTTTTCTTCTTCTCTTTCTTCCGATTTTATCTTTTGCTTGGCAAATTTTATATATATATATTTTTTTTATGTTTTCAAAGCTCTCCGTAGTGAAGAGGCATGCATTTGGTATCCTTTCTGAATTAGTAATGAGATGCGATTGCTGAATATGGAAAATTTGTCTTCATTGAGGTGACAATTGTCACAATTTATTTGCCTCGAGAATGTTTCCAAAGGACATGGATACTGAATTTTCATAAAAAAAAAAAGAAACTGCTCTTTGTGTGTCTCACAAAGGAATTTCATGAAAAATGTGTTCTCATTTTATCGAAAGGGTTAAACATGGACCACCAACGGAGGGATATAATCGAACGAACATTAAGCGAGAAATTGTGCAACTTGTATTTGTTGGCGAGTGCAGTTCATGGATCCATTTTTTTTTGTGGTATCAACCTGAAAGCCATTTTTGAAAACCAGCATTTTCCTTGAAATAAGGGTACAAAAAATCAGAAAATAACAACATACAATCAACGTGTTGTCGCAGGACTTGATCAGTTATAAGAGTCGTGTAGCATGCTGTGTAATTTCATAAAATGAAATGACACTGACATGAATGGAGTTTTAATTAACTTTTTTTTTGTTGTGCAACTACTGTGCTTATAGCATGAGACTTCCTTTTCGGTGAAGTTGGATTGTTCATTTTTCGTTTCTATGTCATTCAGTGGCATATGACTTTGAAGTGACATTTCAATTTTCGAAATGGAAAATGAGAAAATATTATTTCTGACTTGGTAAAGTATCTTTTGTTGGCCAATGGAACTACAATTAATTGTTTTTCTTGTTATTCGTATAATAATTGGTTTTTCGAATGAGATACTCCTTGACGTTAAAAGGAGTTTAATATCCCAAAATTTGACAAGTTTAATACGTAGTAGCTATTTTTTTAAATACATATTTGGAACAGACCAGCGGTTCCCAATCCTTTTTGTTCGCGGAGCTCTTTTCAGGAGAGAATAAATAGTTTCATTGTGACCTAAAGCCAAGTACAACTCAAAAATAAGTAACTTAAATAAAAAAAAAACAGTAATGTTAACTTTAAAAAAAAATTCATAAATAAGTAACTAACCCCCAGTTGGTCCAGTTTCACATCGGAGTTTAGTTCAACAATTAATTCGGTTTCACAGTTTCGTTTAAACCTTGAACATAGTTCATTCTGTAGCTTAAGTTAAACTACAGTATTCTGCCGTTTAAACCTCAGATCAGGCGATTGTCAAAAACACAAATATTTGACGTTGTTTCGTGTGTTCTTTGAAAGAAAATTCAAGGAACGATTTTGAAAAAGTCATATAAAAGCGAGGTAGGTACCTACTGTACAATACTGCCAAATAAGATTTCGTTAAACTGAGTTAAATTGAACTGAAGTTCAGATTAGATTGTGAAACCGGACGAGTTGAACTTCAAATTTAAACTCACGTTCAGGTTCAGTTGAACTATAGTTTAAACTTCCAGTGTGAAACTGGGGTTAAATGTGCTATTTAAATAAATACATATGTCATAGATAGTTCCGAAAGTTTTATTCTAGTTACCGATACCGTGGTGACCACAGAATTAGAAAAGATGTCTTTTTATCACTAGCAAAATATATTCATTAGAAACAATCTTCAGAAGAGTGGAAAAGTGGTTATATTAATAAGTATCTGCTACTACAGTAAATGACGCTTATAAGAAAAGCACGTTTATAAGAAACCTGAACAAAAGCACCGTGTACGAGCACATTTACACCAATGTAAAAAACATACCTTATAAGAAACACGCTTATAAGAAAAACACTGATATAGTGAATTGTTTTTACAACACCGATTCTCAGTTTTCCCATTAAATGTTCCTTAAATGTGAACGAACACGCCCTTAGGAAAGACTTAATTTTTTTTTTTAAATCAAAGTTCATAATTTTTGTGATTTGACCAGAAGGAAGATTTAAAACTAAACTTTTAAGTATTAACCTTTAATTATAAAAAAATTATTAACTAAAACCCGGCAAATTGTGGGGCCCTAATTTTGACCCACCTGAATAAAACACAACGAACAAAAAAACATTTTAGAGGATTCTGCTTCTTTTTAACACAAACTTTACCTAAATTTAAGGTAATTAGAGTATTTTAGATTTATAAAAAAATATTCAATTGTGTTTTGAGCCACCTTTCTGCTCCAAAATACGCACATCCGGTTTGGAAGGGATGCCGGATGCATATACAAATTGGCCAAATAATTTAGCGAAATCGAGCTCCAAGCTAATTCGATGGCTTGGGTTAGTTTAGATATAGTCGAATATTGTTGTCCCGATTTATAAACTTGACGTGTCAAGCATCGCCAATCATTTTCGATGATAGTCAAATCCGGTGAGTAGGCCGGTCAGCTTAATAACTCTACATTTTGGCTCTATATACATGTTTTAACAATCCGGGCTGTATGTATTGGCGCATTATCATGTTGATAAATACACAGCTGAAGTCCAAAAAGGTTATAGAAGTATGGAAAGGCATCTTTCAATATACCATTGTAAGACAACGCATTCATTGTGGTTGACAAAAATTGTAACTTGCAGGTGCCATAATTCGAAACGGTTCCCCACACCATCACACTTTCAACTCTGCTATGCAGGCGGTCCAAATGATTAGTCTCTTTGCGGAGGCTATGGAAATAGTAGCTATGGCCATACGGCTATCCGGCCATCCAACCATTTTAAATTAAATTATTTTCGTCTGAGAAGACCACACAATATGCTTCTACTAAGTCCAGGTCACATTTGCGCGACAAAAACGGAGGCTTTGCGCTTTTTCAACCGGGTTAAGGGGTGATTTCTTCTTGATTTTTAGTCTTTTTATATGCTTAACATTCAAAATAATACGACGAATAGTTGTAAGACTTGTTTTGATACCTACCACATTTTTCCTTGATTTTTAGAAAATTGTCGATAGAATTTGACGCTTTTTTTAGTATAAGTCGCCTTTTCGCATTTATAAGCACACTGTGTATGAGGCCTTTCATGTTTTTTTTTCATAGTTAGACTATTACTTAAAAATATGGATATAACATGTCGGCTCCTCTCGAGTTTCTTAGCTAATTTGGCAATAAATAGGCGAGTGTCCTTTAAACTTTGATTTGTCATTTTTTCGCCTCGGTTAAGGCTTTTTCTCCACTCCACTTTTGTTTTAAATTAAATAGCAATCGAAATTAACAAAAAAAAAATCGATTAAAGAAAAATATGAGTCCACGTGCCAAAAATAACGGTCAAACTAAATGTTCTATTCAAGCTGCTCAAAAATGTTGCCTATTTTTATTTCAGCGAATGCTACACCCACAGAAAAAAATTGTAAAGGCTTTACTATCCAAATTGTAAAACCATCTATTTACAATTTAAATAGCAAATTTGGTTAATTTACTATTTTAATTGCAATTTTTTTAGTTTTACTATTTTATTTTTTGTTGAAAATTTGTGTTTTTATGTTTTTTTTATCGTGCTGGCACTCACAGAAAAAAATTGTAATATTTACAATTTTCTGCGTAAAATTTACCATTTTTAATTGTAACTATAGTCATTACAATTTAATAGGAAAAAAATATGCGAAATTTACTTATTTCAATTGTAAATTTGTTTGTTTTCTTCGATAAAAAAACTTAAAAACACAAATTTAAAAAAAAAAAAACTAAAATAGTAAAACAAAAAAAAAATACAATTAAAATAGTAAATTAACCAAAATTGCTATTTAAATTGTAAAACGATGGTTTTACAATTCGGATAGTAAAGCCTTTACAATTTTTTTCTGTGTGTGGGGGACCGCTTTTCCTGCATTGTGACATCAGAATCGAAGTTTTCCAGACAAAAGAATTCGGGATACAGTTTAAAACATTGAAATTCTTCACAAAATGGATACAACCAAGTTAGCGTTGAGGGACCTATCCATAAAATTTAATATTTTTCAATTGAAAATAGTAAAAAAAAACGAAATTTACTATTAAATTGTAATGACTATAGTTGCAATTAAAATTTGTAAATTTTACACAGAAAATTGTAAATATTACAATTTTTTTCTGTGAGTGTAAAATAAAGTGGAAAAAACATATATCTAACTACTCTTTTTCAGAACTTGCAATTTGTTACAGAGAAAGAAGAGGAGTTTTTTGTATGGGCGGTGACACGCCCATTTATTAAATTTTTACCAATCTTACAGCCACACTTTGAATTTGAATTTGAATTTGAAAAAAAAAAGCCAATACCTAAGATTATCTGTAAGTTTCAACTCAATCGATTCGGCGGTTTTCGAGATATAAGAGTTTGAATGTTTTTTTTGTATGGGCGGTGCCACGCCCCTTTGTCCAATTTTTATGATTTGATTCAACCACCTTCAAAGGAGTTGGTTGAAAATTCGTTAAGCATCAAGACTAGCTAATGAAAAAAACCGATTCTGTTGTTTGGTTTAAATTCCATTGGAGATTTTTTTGAAAACTAAAATATAAAATCCGCTCTTTAGCATGAGTACAACAGTTTATTAAAAATAATAATTATATTTCTGTACGTTTAAAATATCTTCATATTTATATCAATTTTGTATTTTACTTAATAACTCGAAGTCTTGATAACTCGAATTTTTTTCGTGGCAAGTGATGGTTCGAGTTAATCGAAGTTCGACGTATATATAAATGTAATTCAAAAACATTTTCAACTCATTTTTGAATTGGTAACAGAATAACGAACATTTTTGAATAATTCCAGTTTCCAAAACTTTCTTGATTTTGTAGTTTTTAAAGCTATGTCGGACCATAACCATAACTTTTCAATTTTAGTTCGGGAAGAAGATTCGCCTTTTTTTAGGTATAGATAGGCTCGACAAATGGTGTTTGCACCTACTCAAGGAGAGTCCAGAAGAATAAGAAAAGAAGCATAAAATTGTAGGTCTCACACAAACGAATGGTTGCCTGCCTGTTGCGCCACCTTTTTATTTATTTTTTAAACTTTTATAGGTTTTCCTCACATGAGTAGACGTTGTTAGACGAAAACTTAACTCTAACAGCTCAAATTGTACCACTCGTAGGGGTGGTGTCTGTCCAGAATATACTTTGAAGACAGCTATTATATCCTATTTGCTTAAACGTCACTTTTAATCGAAATGTCAGATATACTAAGTGACATTTAGATTATTTAAAATGCTCTACTGACAGATTCACAAATGCACCCACAACTACCTAGAAATTTGGTAAAATCCAGTCTTTCATCGCAGACATTCACCAACCAATTTCAATTAAGAATCACCACAAACAAACCACTAAAAGCAATTATTTAATTTAAGTTTTTCTTTTTTTCTGTTGGGTGAAAAATTACGACAGTTTGAAGAAATTCATAGATATACAAACTTTGTTAAGAACACTATCCTCGGGCGAGACAAATGAATCTTCCACATCGTTGTGCTTAACTTCCTATTTATTTATTTTTTTTTGTTTAAATCTCTGAACCGTCTGTCGTGGTATGAATCTGATACAAAGATAATGAAGACGACGTTGAAGAGACATTTTTAAAAGAAATCTTCAGGGTGGACAAAGTAGTTAAAAAAAAAACAAAAACACAACACCAAAGCATGAAAATACTTCAAATGAGAATGAATATCCATAAAATGAGGATAATGATATTGGATATACTAAAAAAGATATATATATACATACACAACATCTCCTTAACATTAAGGAAATGAGCTTCAAAAAGTTGAAAAAAAAAACCGAAATCCCACTGGGAATAGATAAACAGGGAATTTTCTTACACTTCCACATCCAAGACAGGCAGACAGAAACGAGTCTAAGGATAATTAGAAAAGTTTTGTCACTTTATACCGTTGATGTATCCCTTTTTGTTTGGCCAATTTTCCATGCCCAAGTATTACACAAAAAAGTATGCAAATGCTTAGTAAAATGTCATTATATGTACAGTTGATCCTTGACTGAAAGCTAACAAAACATCCTTTGTTCGGAGACATACATCGGGTTTGAAGGGTACCTAATGCTAATGTGCTTGTCCCTTTTTTTTCCTTTTCCTTCTTCTACCGTGGGTTAGTCTTTAAATTTGTTTCATGTCGCTGACAGGGTATATGACATGATTTTCAGATCGATTTTAGGTTAGGTTAGGTTTGCTG
Organism: Cheilosia scutellata; assembly: GCA_955612985.1. Lineage (NCBI taxonomy): Eukaryota > Metazoa > Arthropoda > Insecta > Diptera > Syrphidae > Cheilosia > Cheilosia scutellata. The sequence continues at coordinate 86,117,077 of OY015313.1, forward strand.
TTGACAAAAGTTTATCATTTTTTAAATGAGGGTTGAAAATGAAATACAAGCGTAATTTGCTTTACAAGCAAGGACATTTTAAATTTTAATTCAATTTAATTTGGAAGCACTGAAATGGGGACATATTATAGCATTTTTGGTAGCAATGATAGCGCCATAAGCAGGTCTTTTTGCCGATTGACCATCCCCGAGTGTCTAACTATACGTACATTTTTACAATGTATGCACATAGGCTAAAACTCCTGGTTCCGACACCATTCGATAGGAGCTTGCTACGCGTAAAGCTCCGCGTCTCTTCATAGCTGCCATCAGCTTTCTGTAATTTTCCTGTCGAATTGCGTCTGCCTAAATCTCACATCCGTATAGGAGAAGGCATGCGTTAACGACATACAAGCCTTCGCTTGCTGGTCGTTTGGCCGCCTACGTTCGCCATCCGCCTGCTGAGTGACGCTGTCATTTTCGATGCTCGTCCTACTCCGTTTTTTATCTGGTGCCAGAAAGTAAGTTTGGTGTTGATGTATACACCCAAATACTTTACGGCGGCTTTGCTTCTTAGGGAGAGTATCCTGCGGCATCTCCATGAAAAGAATGCCATAGGAGATGTTCCAACGGCCAGGCCCCAAAATCTTTTCTAGGGCTTCCTTGGAGGTGTTCTGTTTTTTTTCGTTGGCCTTCTGTGGTCCTATAGATCAGCTCTCGGTCCATGAGGTAGTCCTTTACCATCCGTAAGAGATAGACTGGTATGTTAAAAAAGCTTTCGATCGCGTTCAGCATTTCCCTCCACCTTTGGTGAGTTAAAGGCGTTCTTGACGTCCAGACTTGCCAGCACTACGATCTCACTTGAGTAGTTGCTTCCCCGTTGGGTGATTTGGGTAGCCTTTACTACTTCTTCAATCGGTCCGATCAGATCGGCCTTTTCTGAAGTCGTACCGTCTTTCTAACAGGTCTCCTATTCTGTGTATTGCAGCGGTGAGTCGCGATCTCAGCATTTTCTCCAAGAGTTTCCCTACAGGGTCAGGCATGCACAAATGTCAGTACGTTGATGCAGAAACTGGGTCTCATTTACCTTTTATATCGCCTCGTTGGGCTAAACTGGTATCACGGTGAGCCTAATGGGGTGAGTTGGGAAAAGTGTGTATACAATACCCTTCATATTGTCTTCCTTGTGGACAGGATTGCCCGTCTGAACTCCAAGCTTCCGCAGTACAATCCTGTAGCCTTGCCCCCAGGGATCGTTCTTGATGTCTCGGCGGTGATTCTCCCACTTCTGTATTTTGCTCGAATTGATGGCCCCCAGGCCCCAGCTCGGATCTTTTGGTTCTGAACTCCGCTAGGGCTTCCTTCATTAGCATGTATTTTCCTTCCCCTGGTGACTTTCCGTCTAAGATTTAAGCATCTCCTGCAAAGTGCTGCTATATTCTCCGTCTACCAATACAATGTGTCTTTGTTTCGATTGGAACCGTTCTTTCGTGGCATAGAGGCGCCACATGCGAGCTTTATTAGTTGCACCTTTTCCGTCTTCAATCACAGAAGTTAGATGCGCTTCGTTGAGTTTATTCACGTTCCACCTCGCAGTCCTTGTTTTGTTCCGATTAGAAGCTCATTGGTTACCTTCTAGATCAAAGACGATGTATTGATGGTCACTGTTCATATTGCCAGTTATTAGTTCCAGACGAAAACACCTCCCCCCACCCAGACTCCTACTTCCCATTTGGACGCATCTGGCAGACGGAACCAATGTGAGAAACTTCATCATTCTCCCAGCCTATCTTCGAGGATAAGTAGCTTTTGAAATTCTTGTTGAATTCAAACTGAAGGAGGGTGTAATCAGTATCTTTTCCAATGCATTCTAGAATAGACCAGTTTGCCGACTGGTCCACAAACGTATTGCTTTCATACGAGTAGCTGCGTTTGATGACACTTGTTTGTGTCCAGCGGAAACAAGAGGAACAATATGTCCATAGCCGCTGTTGAAGCAATCGTAAGCACACCACTGATGGAGATGCATGCCGTTCTTTGAACAAGACTCAGATGCTTGCAGTGAATAGCGTTTTCAAGCGCAGTCCACTAGACGACAACGTCATACGTGAATATAGGTCTACTGACGGATACATCGCCCAACTAACATTTCAACTTCCTTAAGGCACAAATGTTTCAGATTCGACAGGTCAAGGCTTCTTTAGAGCTTCTGTAAAGCTTCTAGCAGAAGCAAACTCTTTACCGAAGTCTTGACTTCTATTACAACTTCATTGAGGCCTTTTGGAAAAATAAGATGAAGCTTTAAAGAGCAATTAAATTCATAGCTTCGTTTATTGTAGTTATCGAAAGAAGAGGAAGTTACAGTTTCTATAAAGCTTCTATTAAATATTATTATACAAGCTTCTATAAGTAAACTTGTATAAAACTTAAAAGAGTCATTAACCGAAACTTTATGGTAGACTTGTTTGTGGCTTGCATTATTTTACTAGCGAAGCTAGGGGAGGAAGAATAAAACATTGTAGGCGAACATTTCTTCAGTTTGGTTAAAGAAGCTTTTCCGAAGATAAATAATGCTAATGGAACTCTTAACGAAGCTTGTTTTGGTATAGAGAAAAGACTGGTTAAGTTTTAACTTTGCAACATGCATATTACAGATAGCGCAGATGATGAGTAAGGTACTTCTGATACTTAGAAGTCTGGGTTCGAATCCCGCGGGAGTTTGGGTTTTTTCTTTCATACTATAGATTTGTTACCTCTTTTCATGTTTCATTCCAGGCCTAAAAAAGAACCCCAATCAGAGAGAATAATGCAACATTATAATGTACTTTACTACCTTCCAAATAAATAAATAAAATGAATGGAAATGAAACATTTTTTTTTTTTTACAAATTCGTAGTTTCGATAAAGCTTCGATTACTGAGCTAATAGAGTCCTAATAGAAGTCTTTTCAGAGGCTTTATAGATAATATACTTTCGATAAGTGTTCGCCTTTCGGGCCTTACCGAAGTTTTATAGGATTCTTTTGGAAACTAAAAGTAATCCTCTATTGAAGCTTATCGAAGCTGAAATGTTAGTTGGGCGAGCCAATAATGTAATTCGAGGCTGAAATCCCCAATTGCTATCTTGGTTTCCAGCTCAATTTGCTGTCTAGAATGAGGCCTAAATACTTGTCCATGTTAGAGAGCACCAACACAGGGTGCCATCTAGTTTTGGGGGAATAAAGTTAGGAATTTTGTACTTCCTTGTAAATAGAACCAGTTGATTTTCAGATTGACCCCAAGGTTCAAGTCCACATTTTGCCATTTAAAGAACCTAGAGAGATTCCTAAGCGATTCCTAAGGTGTTTTCTTGAAACAGCGATAGAAACGTCATCTGCATAGGCAATAATTCTGCTGCTCCCCCTTCCAATATTAGAAGTCGTTCATTCACCACTAGGTTCCAAGAGGTGAGATCATACCTCCTTGGGGTATACCCCTCCTGACCAACCTCCGAGCCGATGCTTCGCCCAGTTTTGAGTTGATAAACCTGTTGGTGAGCAACTGATTCACCCATTCGCCAATCGATTTATCAATTCCAAGGCTCATCAGTGCGCCAACAATTGCCTTTGGCTCGACATTTTTAAACGCTCTCTCTATATCCAGAAAAACTACTACTACTACACGTTCCTAGGGACCTAACAGTCGCAGCTCGCGCAGCTACATATTAAGCGAAATTCAATGAATCTATGATTAGAAAAGGATTCCTTTCGAGAAGTGTTGCCTATTATTATCTGCAATTTCTGGTTCAACGCCCCTACTTCCTTAATTTTGTCTTAAAATATGCCCCACAACTTTTCAAAGAATTCCTTTTCATAGACTCCGCCTACCAAAAAATCCCAACAGTTCCTCAGTCGAATTTATTAAATTTCGCCCACTTGCTCTACACACCAGCCTATGCCCCCTATTCAATTCGAAAGTTATCGAAAATAATTCACCCCAAAACGGATATCATACATTCATCTATCATCATTTATCATTGAATGGTTTCCATATCGGAATCACATTTCAATGCTCTCCTTATGGATGAGAAAATTCCTTGCGGAAGTTAAATTTGGTAGTTCAATCTGTTTACGAGATTTGAATCAACACAACCGGAATATCTGTAACAATTTTGGAAGTCCTTCACGAATACCACTTTCAATGGGATGTATTTTTCTGGTCTCTTGGGCATCATAAAGCCAGAACATTTATTTCAGAATTTCGATTTGTCCAACAATAGTTTTATGTGGATATGTGTAATCGTCAAGCCAGACAAATTCCATCACAGAAAATCTTTACGAAAATCATGCCAATTTGAACAGTCGGAAAATTCACATAAACAGCTTCAATTAAACGAAATGTTTTTTAATTTCGAATAATATTTCCGAAATAGGCATTAATTATACAAAATCCTTTTCATTAAAGCCCACAAAGCGAACTGATTAACAATTTAAAAAAAAAAAACGCAGAAACCGAATCGTTTACCATTTAAAAACAACTCACAGCTGCATAATTCGCTGGATAGTCCCTAACGACCTTGCGCAATTAAAATTAAAAAAAAAAAATTACCCAGCAATAAAATTGCATAATAAACGAGAAAATCAATTTAATTATCAATATTTAACAGAAATTCTAATTGCAAACGCAACAACATCCGGTGGGATTAATTAAAATTAATTTTCCAATTCAACATCGGGGGCGTATACGTAACCTTTTTTTTTCGTGACAAAATCCGATTCAATTGCAACGAAGTGCATATCTAATTACAGTTAATTCCCCAGTGACACATAAACATAAGACCTCTCTGGAATGTCGTGGCTTTAAAGAGTTTGCATAAACAAATTGTATAGCCTTTAATAAAGGAACGGCATTTAAAATGTCCTGCATTGGAGTGAGGAATACGACAAACCCGACACCGACACGCTTGGAAATTTAATCATCATCACTGTCTAGATGATGGTCCTTTGTTTTGGAGCTCACAACCAAATGGTAGGACAAGTGGCAAATTGTCTGATGCATGTTTGCAAAATTAACGCCCGCTTTTAGTCCCGCTTATTGTGAGTGTATGTGTCAGTGTCAGATAGAAAAGTGCTGCACAAAGGAACCCAATATGCTCTGTATCTACGCTGCGGGGTTACGATTTCAACTCCCCAACCAGCAGTTTGGGATTTTATTTGTCTGTCTCTTGTTTGTGGTATTCCTTGGATGTTCTTTAGTCTAATGGAAATTTAGCAACAATAGAGTGGTGTAAGCGTGGCAATTTGTACAAATCGCCTGTCGGCTTAAATCAATTGAGAAATGAAAGGCGAGCGACCAGGTTTTTTTTTCGTTTTTCGGACATTGTCGTCTGGAAGGCCGTTAGGTTTGGGCTCTATTTTTAGATGCACTGCTTAGATTAGTGGAGCAGGGAGTAGTTGTCAAGAAAATTGGTAGGTAGCAACAAAAATAAGTTCATTTTGGCAGCTAGGATGGAGGCTTCAGTTTTAATGTGCCGATACTGTAAAGGCTTATTTTTTAGCAGTTGCAAGTAAATTTAGTACATTATCCAATATGTACTCCATAACACACAGCTGTTGAACAAATTTGTACAAACATTTCTTGATAAGAGTTCAGTTCACATGATAAAAAACTAAATAGTCGTCGCAAGAGGTCTGGATAAAACCCTAGGCCTAGGTTAGGTTAGAGTGGCAGGCCGCATTAAGTGCAGCCTCACTTAGGCCAGAGGACGCCTAGGCCTCACTCCTAACAACTTATCGTTTGCCTGTGTTTTTCTTTTGCGACTTGAAAAAACCCTTAAGTTGTTGTGTGAGTTTTTCCAAGGATCGAGCATACCAACCATTGAGACACTCACACTGCCTCCACACTTAGGTCTACATTATGTCATTTTTGTATGTTAAGCGGGTGTCCCATAATTCACGCAAAATGTAATTTTGATAGAAAATACAGATTGATTGATTTCATGGAGTATACTTATACAGATTGGGGTTATGTATGGAATCGCACAAATGTATGGAATCGGATAAATGGCCTCCACTGCTTTGCTGGCAAGTACGTACTCTTTTATTGAAATGGCGGATGGACATATTGCAGTTTCAATCTTAGGAAAACACATCCCCCAGTGGACCCGTCAGTATATAGAAAAGTTATGGTTACCCTGCGATAGTACGATCCCAACAATTACTTCCCCAGTCAATCGTCGAGGGTATGAAGATCTCAATGTTGGTCGGTCAAGGAAGGGTGTAATCACTGTCCATTCTGCTTTAATTAGACTGTCCAGTTTGCCTTCATGTGAATGGCCGCATGAGCTTCCACTTAAGTATTTGCCATATATAACTAGCGATATCATGTAAAGGGCGGGCCAAATATAAGTTTCTTTTTAAAAATGCAATAAAATAAACAAAATAACATTTTTTCCATGAATTATGGCTAACGTCGTTCAAGTGACTGTCTCGGCTGACTTTGCAGTAGCGTATTCTGTCACTCAAGACCTTGTTGATGGTTTCGGGCTGTAGCTTACGGATTGCTTGGATGATATTGCCCTTAAGTACTCGAATCGTTTTCGGATTGTTAGCATAACATCGGTCCTTCTCGGTTCCCGACAAAAAAAAATCCAAAGAGGTCAAATCGCAGCTCCGATATCGCCAAGACGACTGATAACACGATTTGGGAATTTGGTGCGCAAAAGATCGATTGTGGCATGGGCTGTGTGGCATGGCGCGCCATCCTACAGGAACCAGAGGTTTTGATTCTACTTACATAACGAGACGACTAGTATCACATCGACTGTACCTATACAGTACCTAATTCTTATTCGGCATTTCAATCTCTTCCATGAACCTAAAACCTTCAAAAATACCCGTTGTTTCAATCCTCGCTGCAGGCTAATCTATTTGACCATGAGAAGCTCCTTTTCCACCGCTTTAGTGGTAGCCTGCTTACTATAATTCCATGTTGTGGCAAATATTTACAAAAACAATTCCTCCCAACACTATCCTCTTTAACTAAGTCCCATTATTATGGATGAGTACCATGGTAAAATCACCATTAAAAAAAAACACACACAAAATCAATATATGCCACAAACACCGCGTTCCGTATTCAAATGTTTGTGGGAGCAAAAAACACTCCATGTTACTTTTCATACCAAAGACCAAGGGTGGAAATTGCATTTTAAAAATTTACAGAAATTCAATATTCGCAGCTGCAATATTTTCTCGCGTAATTGACGTCAAATTTCAGTTTCGATCCAACCGATATGTTGCCACAGTAGGTATAGCTAATTGGATATTTATGACTTCCTATGGGACATACTAACTGACTGAATCAGGGTTGAATCCAAATGCAGGCACACAAATACTTTGATAATTGCCATTGGTTATTACTGATTGACATATGGGTTAGATTAAATGCCGTGATTTCCATTTCGTCCTTTTGTTCCATCATCTATCTTAAAAAAAAAATCCATCATCTGCAACTCCAACGGATGGGCCATTGCAAACCGGAAGGCAAACAATATTTATTCAACGCCCAGAATATCCTATAATGACGAGAATAGTCAGAGAATGGGAAAAGGCTTTTCTTGCGCGGCACGAATCCGCAAGTTTATTATCACACAAAAATTATGCTGGCTTATAAGCACCATCAGCAGACGAATGTCTAAAAGAGAGTTGGAAACTTTTCCCAACACAGCGAAAGTAACTTATGAAAGCTAGAACGCTTCTACTTCCTTAAATGACGGAAGGGATAGACTCCTTTTTGCAACTATGACGGTAGCTTTAGTGGTGTTTGTTCAAGTTGAGATTGTTCGTCTGGATGAAATTTCATTCAGGAAAAAAAAAACAATGTTTTATTTGAAAGTTTCACTCAGTTAAAGAATGCAAGTGTTGAAACATGAATTCGTAATGAAATGTTGAGGAGGCTGAAATTACTTTGCGAAGCGAGCCTTTCATTTAATGGGAGTTTTAAAGCTGTTTGTGGATACCCCTTTTAATACTAGCTTTCTAATTCATTTGGGGAAAACTATAATGGGTTGCAATACATTATACTTTATACTCCACGGCGAGTGGGAGTTAGTTCCAGTAGTTGGGACTTAGCTCGTAGAGCCCCCATACGAATCTCACTTTTTAACACCATTTTTAGGTGTCGCGACGACAGAATTAATAACACGCCAAATCTAAAAATGGGGGACTTTGTCCCTGGTGATTTTCTGTTAGGATCTTTTGGAGAAAGGGCATTCAGCAGAGGGGATTTTGGAAAAGAGATTTTGGAAAAGGAAATTTCATCAACAACCCGAATCGAAACTCGCTAAATTTTAAGGAGTTCAATTGGTAAATGCCGACCGTCCTTTTTAAAATCGAAAATCGGAGAAGGTACATACATAAAAGTAAACAAATATAAATTGTCATTTCCGAAGGATGGAACCTTTGAAAATGCCGACCTGTATACATTTACAAGTTTCATAACCTATACCTAATGAATATCCAAACTCACTTCTTATTATTTAATATTTTTTCCCGAGCTAATTTTTGAAAATTGCTCGTTTTTGCCGATTTTTTTTAAGTAGCTCAAGTTAATAAATAATGTAGTTTCCTTGATTTTCCGACTCTTTGGAGAGAGTCCCCTCGCTAATGGTCGATGAGGGCTTTCGATCAATCCATTGAAAACTGAGGTTGTTATATTGTTAGGAATAGGTGGCGGTGGCGGTATGTCGGTGTATCTGCGTCTGTAGCGACAGTCAAGCTCCGCTTAAGGCCTTGCTCAACCCTGATACCCATTCAGGAATGCAAGAACTCTTTGAACTCGGTCGCAATGCTGAACTTTTTGTCTCTTATCTGCGGGTCCCCTCCCAGGTCACACTGGGAATGCGAAAACTGAGATATCCGATGAGATTGCTAATCAAAGCTCAGAAAATTATTAATCGGGATCTAAAGCTCCACCGCAGGGACTTTCTGCATCTTAGGTAATATAAGGATAGACAACCTATTAGTATTTTTACGGGACACTTTGCTTTTGCTAGTTATACCACTGTCCGCGACGTTTGTGGAGAGGGCGACGATACTTTGGATCATTTCCTTTGTTATTGTCCTGCCTTTGCTCGGTTCAGGTGGCAGATTTTTGGCGCTGATGTAATGAGTACTGATACTGTAAGCTCTTAATCACTGAAGTGCATTCTCGGCATTCTCAAAAAGTCGAAGAAATTCCAGTAAAATGGGTAATACTAAATTTACTTCCTAGTAGTACAATGTACCAGTTGCGTATGAGTGCTCCAGATGAGTGTTTTCTAAATAGGGAGCTGTTTTCCAAAATATGAATGTTCGTTCGCAACAAGGTTAGGTTAGCTTACTTGTTTTATGAGTCTCCAGTTAGCTCAGTCTTGATCAAACGGGACCAATATATTTACGTTCAAACCGACCAGGATAATGTTTATGTGACTTCGCTATTGTTCATGCTTTTGCGCTCTAGAGTAAGATTGGGATATAGAGTTTCCTTAGTGCATCTAGGCCTTACTACTTAATTGTCTACTTAGGTCAAAGAAACAGCGATTGATAGAGTTTATAGCAGAGCCGAGGTACATAAAGCTCCAAACCTAACTATACCTCAATGTAAAACTCGGCTAATTTGACTATTGGTGAGATTGTTTCTCCGACCTTAATAAAGAAGCAAGTGTTTTTAATTTTTTCATTTTTTCATTTTTTCATCGACTTTCAAGTAGGCATTGCTCTATATAGTTCACCTCTATAAAAACTGTCATACGTGGCCTTAAAATCAATAAACAGATGTTGGGGGTTGGTCGGTTATGGAATTACAGGACCTAAAACTGCACTGCTGAGGGCCTATGTTAAGTTAGGAAGACGAATGTCTCTATAGTTGACTCAGCTTAGAGAGTCTCCTTCCTTGTGGACCGGACAAAATGAAGAGGAGATACCATTCACTAGGTCAGGCATACTTTTTTTCCGATCCAACGTTGAAGATTAGTTTTTGTATAGGCTTCGCATCAAGTCGTCTAGGGACTTCAGTTTAGATATTGCTATAACGCAACTGTCTACTACAGTGGCCGGCACAAGTATTTTGACAAAACTAAAGTTAATTCTGCTCATAATTTGAAACTTACTTCATGTAAATTTTGGCACCAATGAAAAGGTCATTTAAATTCCAATTGAATGATACAAAACTTTCCTTAACCCATTAAGTACCCATTTAAAAATTTTAGAATTTAGAATTTTTGTGAATGTCTAATTTTTTGACTTTTTTCTTCGGTATCAAAAAAAAAATGTTCTGATGCCAAAAGTTTCTCCAAACAATTCTAATAGTGATTGCAAAAATTCAAAAATCTCTTTGCTAATATTTTTTATGATTTTTTGAAAATTGCTAAAAATGACGACTTTAGCCACTTTTTCCTCCTTTTCATACAAAATTTGACTCCAACCAAAAGTCGGGACATACAACAATCACACCTCTTTATACGCTTAAAATGTATCTGAATTATTTTCTTGACTTTAAGCTTTGCTTAACTTTACTGAGATAGGTATTCAATAAGACAAGCCTACATAGGCCCCGTTGTTCACTGCCACAACTAAGTATATCAAATCAAACGAAAAATTATTTATTCCTTCGCTTTTTCTACAAAGGAGGAAATGATGATCAAGATATAGTAAATGTCGTATAAGATTATTTTCATGCAGGTCCAGCTAAATAATGGAGCACACTGTCAAAGGTGAACAAAAATGAAAATACTGTGTAGTCTTCTTTATTTATATCAAAGGACTTTTGACTGCAAGGCGCATAGTGAAAAAATATTAGGATCTTAAAGAAATATAGACCCCGTCAAAAAGACACAAATTATTCGTCTAAGATGGCTGTAATGGTACTTTTCTCAAAATCTAAGGTAAGCCATCCAAACACCAAACATGGTTTCGATTTTCAGCTTTTATTCATCGAAATTCCCCACTTTTCTCTAGAGATTATTGTATACAGTATTTTCCAATAACTATTTAGGACTACCTTAGATCTTGAACGACTCCATTATTCCATTACCTTCCCCGGATTACAATAATTTAATTGCTTCCGAAGAACCATCTAAAATTTGTCTTCCAAGCCAACACGCACGTGACGAAGCCAATTATCCTTCCATTGCTAACAAGGGAAAACCCACCAAAATCCTGGCACACGTTCTAACATTGAATTAAAACGTCTGTTTGTCATCCTGAAAATGAACACTCATCTCCCTTTAAACACAAAACATTAGATGGCGCACATGCCTGCTCTAACAATGCCCAAGGAACCGCTTTTCAGAGTTCGCTTTCCAATAGAAGGCTAATACCTCCCCAGCGATGTTATGGTGACGAATACCAGTACCGAAAATCCAATGATTTTCCTTTATTACCCCATAAATTTAGGTATCCCAAAGTGACATTTACGCCTACACGCAGGTATCCAGGAAAGACTTAAAAAAAAACATGAACCAGATGTCATTTTGATTACGATATTGAATAGGGGAATTTTCGTCCTTGAAAAGTCAAACGCAGGACCTACTTTCTTGTAAATTATACAGAATATATAAAATTAACGTCTGGGGATTAGTCGCCTATACCTATGCCAAGGAAAAAGAGGAAACCAAAAATTGCTTCTTCCGATTGATCTACTTCCACCCTCACTCTCATCCTCAATCCTCACCGTCACTGTTGCGGTTAATTACCTGCCGCAATCGTTTTGCTCTTCTTTTCGTTATACTGGTCAGAAACGGTGAGCAAATGTCTGCGATTACGTGTTACTTTTGGAAAGTTTTTCCCTTTCTTTTTTTTTTTTGTGTTGTTGGTCCTGCGAGAATAATTTCCACAAAGCAAATACCAAACACTTTGTGTTGGCCTATTATCTAATTAGGTCAACGAGCAAACGGATTATTCATTAGGGATACGAAATTAATTGGATTTAGCGCCAGATATTTGGAATTTTCTATTCAAATATGCTAATGTCTGCACGGGGTGGTGCATCAAATCGGATCTAATTATGAGGGATTGGCTCAACTTATGCGTTTGTATAAATTCCAAAGCAGTGACTTGTAATTATTTGTTTGTGGTAAGGAATTTCCTTTCAATAATTATGGAATATCCTTCCAATTATGTCAAATCAGCCGACACTATTTGGCAGATGATGGGCTTTGAAGTGTCTTAGGTTGCTCCCTAATACTTGTGAGCCACACATAAGGTGTGGTCTCAAACTACTGACTTGCCCCTCTGGAGTCGAAGAATCTTGAGGTCGTATAGCTCGCTCTACAAGTCCTAGAAATCCGAGAGCGGCTCATTCGAACTTTTTTGACGTCGATGTCGATGTCTTAAGGTTTGCTATTAAATCTAGCCGTCAACTCAAACGGGATTGAAAGTTACTGGACGGATAAACGACCAAGGATATCTTCATCTTCTGTGTCATAATACCAGCAGTGGGAAGATGAGGGTCATATACAGAGCTTCCTTAGTGTGTGCTAACAAGGCCAAAAAAAAAACAGTCTTGTGCGATTCTTCGATTGTCAGATTTGGTATAAGCGGAATAGAGGTATACATAAAAGCCGCTAACTACCTCAATTTTACTGGGCTTTCATGTTTCCCTTAACCCAAATTCTTATTCTTACTGGCACAATTTAATTGGTAATCCCATTTTTGCTAGTTTTTCCAAATATTTATAAGGCAGCACAAGTGACAGCTTGTTGTGTTCTGTCACTAATGTTAATGTCGTCAGTGTACAAGCAGCTATGCAAAATTGTACCTACAAGACTGATTTTTCTCTAGTTACATGACGGATATTACCTACATCATATTTTTGACATCAAATGGTGTTTCTGAGATTGTTTCCGACCTTAATTGAACAGTGAGTGTTTGTTCCCAATCGTCTTTTCACTACCATCTGATGGGATTGGGATTATAGGCCAAAGTAGATATACCTATATACCTATAGCTCGCCTCTATAAAAGCTGTCATAATAAATGTGGCCTGAAAATCAATGCGCAGTAGCGCAGTGGTTAGTGTGCTGGACTACTGTGCGAGGGATCCTAGGTTCGATCCCCGGAAAAACACAAATTACATCTTAAGGTTTTTTCTACTGCGCCACCTCTCGCGAACGTCTGAAAAACATCCGAGAGTATGACTGTCCTGAAAAAGCTTCTCAATTCAGCCGTTCGGACTCGGCATAAAATTGTATGTCCTTTCCATTCGTCCCAAAAATAGAAACTTACACAAGCGAATGGTTGCGAGAAGCTAGGCCTTGGGTGTCTACCGCCTGTTGCGCCACCTATTTATTTATTTATGAAAATCAATAAAGATATCGTGCGTATCGATTTGGACTTCTTGACTTTCTCTATGATCTACGGTAGTTTTAATATTTGGCCGGTTTTAGACTTCTCAGGCCTGAAATCGCATACTGGTAGGTACCATTGAGTTCATCGACAAATGACAGAAAGGATTTTATATGCGACTGATATATAAGCAGAAAGATGCATCTATAGTTGGCGTAGATTAGGGCCTCCTTTCATGTGGACCAGTCCAACAATGTTGAGGTTTAATTCATCAGGCAACATTTCTTAACACAAAGTCGCTTAGATGAGTCCAAAAAGTCCTCTACCCTGTGCCTTAAAAAGCTCGGCTGGCATGCCGTATAATCCAACTCAACTTGTAGGGCTTGAGCTTAGCTGTATCTGTCCTTACATTAATCTAGTCTGTTGGACGGAAATCTTAATATTAATTAACCACATTGGCTCCCGGAAATTACGCCAGATTTTTTATTTTTTATTTTTTTTAAATGTCAGAAAATATTTTTGTTTTCGAATTTGGGAAAAATATCAGAACTTTGTTTGGAAGATATGCCAGAAATTAGGAAATTATGCCAGACAGATGTGGAAAAAGCACCAGAAAGTAAAATGGAAATTAAGCCAGATAATAAATATAGGCAAACTCGTATTCTGGCCTAATTTCCAAACTAATTTTGGAAAAAAGGAGGGAAAATGTTATTTATTTGAAATTATTCGAACCTCACATACTTTCAAAAAATCTCGCACTCACTCCAAATCCTATTCTTTCTGGCTTTTTTTTCCAAAAGAGAGAACAAAGACCTGGAATTTCGGAAAGATAGCCAGAAAATTCTGGCTTTTATTCCTAGGAAAAAAGGCCAGACTTTTGATAAGAAAATTGTGCCGTTTTTTCTATAAAAAAAATCTGGCGTTATTTCCTCTGGCGTAATTTCCGGGAGCCCCCACATTCAGTGATTCATTCCGCTTAACAGCGGAATTTCGGTCGTTTTCGCCTGCAGATGTGGTGTCCTCCCCATCAATTTTACCTTCTTGAGAAAAAAAGCAAAAGCACCTACTAGCCCGTTTCAAGGTTAAACTTTGTTTCCAACTCACTACCCTCCATTCAAAAAATTTTTTTTTTTAAGCAGCCCTATTCTGAATTATGCTCAATCGGGTTAACTAGATGGTTATAATGATTATCACCGACAGCTTAGCTACTGCCAAATCGCAGAGAGGGGAAACAGTAAAATTGTCAGCCTTTAAGACTGCATAGTTTGTACAGTGTGACCAGACAGCAATGATACATGTTCCAATTGTTGTTACCAATGACACCCAGATGTGAAAATATTCAGTAAGGTTTGACATTTCATCATGCATCGTTTCTCGTTTGCTGAATGTGCTGAAAATGTTGGCCGGAGATCCGGATTATAGCCAAAATATCATCATCTTAGACTAGGTCCATTTTTAGCTCAGCGGCTATGACAACAAGGCAAAATTTCCATTATTTGAGTGAACAAAATCCACAAATGTTGGACCAAAAAAATCAGTGTATCCATAAAGACTGACTGTTTGGTGCTGTTTAAATGGCATGGCTGCATTAATAGACGAAATAAAGAAGCAGGCATCAATGGTCTATAATTTAGAGCGATGTTGACCGACTAGGTATGGCCAGAGCTCGACGACATCGATATATCCGAGGTGTGGTTCCATCAAGACGGTGCTACATACAAGCGACGAAACGTTTGAAGTTTTGTAAAGAAGAAATTTTGTGAATATGTAAAAAAAAAACCAGTAGTATGCATAATCGGCCGACTAACGGCCTAAGTGTTTCTCTTACCGAGAGCCGCTTTATATACTAATACTAACTAACTGTCAACTGTCATCTCACTGAGAGCGTTTATTAATTGGCCGCTACTATAATGCGACTTGACACCACGTGGTTTTTTTTTCTGGGTACGTCAAGTCCTTAGTCTTCAAGACAGTTTTAATAACTGCCAGCTATTCCATGACATGAATGAATGAAGTTTGTTGTTGTTTCATTAAAATTTTATTCCCAATCGTTCTTACGTGCGTGGTCACCCTATACCTATAAGGTGTGCCTCATTCATTGAGAAAACAAAACATGAACCAATCTATGTCGATTGGGGCCCTGCTCTTACAAGCGAATATCAAAAGCCTAGGTGTTTCTCAAAGAGTTATCTGTTTGTACATACAAATACCGTTCTTCAACGAACATCTATATTTATAGCCTTGTTTACAGAGTGCTTACTTGTTTTTTATGTCTTCTTTGTATACGATTTATCTTATAGCCTGAATCTGAAAGGATTCTTTTGAAAGAAAATGCGTTACGCATTTTTAACTCACATCAGATAGTGTCAACCCCAAAGGCGTATGTTTTACCCGATTTAGGGTGAGAAATATTCTATAGCTTTTCAGATTGATAGGTTACAAATAAAGGGACACAAGCACAAAGAAGGAGTGAACGCAGAAAACCTTTCTTTTCTGTTTAGGGACTAATGGAATATATAGAAGGCTTCTGATAAAAATGAATACATGTCCTGTTTGAGACAATTCATAGCGGTCCATATTAGACTGTAGATATCGTTAATGTTATTTTTTTGAAAAATTTCCAACTCTCTGAACCAAATCGAAATGTAATTGCACTCTTAGCTCAAAAGCAGCAGCAGCACGCTGCTCGGTACCCTTGCTTTCGCATATTTTTAAAAAATGCAAATCCCCAACCCCAATGCACATGCACAAAGCATAATAGCATTGTGGGTTAAAAAAAAAAATATATATATCAGAAACTATTACACTACTTCGCGCAAAGGATGCTAAGGGACGAGGGTTGAAAAAATGTTTAGATATACTAGCTGCAGGGCTGCAGCTTAGATAGGGTATGTGTATAATGTACCTGCATGCATATTACAAATTGCACAGCTATACTCCCTGGGAGTGCGCACACATAACATTTTTTTTTGTTGATTCTCATAACCGTGTATACACACTTTACTTCCTTTATGACAGGAACGGGAGTTAGAGCAAAATATGCACTCCGGATTCGAAGAATTGGATACAAATGTGCAGGTTTCGCATAAAAGCATTAAGGATACAAACTCCTGTGTCATTAAATAAATTGAAAAGTGCATGTTCAAGTGCTTACCTATATGCTTAGTATAAGGCTAGCTTTTCGGTCGATCAGGAAACGAGGACATCTTCCTTTTACACATTACATTGGAAGTATTATAGTTTCGACGCTCTTAACTGGCACTTTAGATACATGAATACGAAATTGCTCCAGATAACGCATTTTCGGTTTAAATTTTCGTTAAATATTTTATGGTCTGAAAAAGTACACATACTTTAGAGTGACTCGAAATTGTAAAGAAGGGGCTTGAATATGTTCACTCTGAAAAAAGAACAATATACGGTGCCTTGGAGCTTCATGGTGACCCTGAGACGGGCTATCTGTTTTTATCTGAAGGATTTGAGTTGAAAATATGTCGCTTTTTGGAAACTCAGACAAAACGAATCCGATTTGACAAGAACCGCGAAAGCTACTGCACAAAATTTGTTCGCACTACTGTTGAGCTGTAAAAGTAGTCTTCAAAGGTAGTTAGACTTCAGTCAAAGGGTGATGAATCGAAGCTTGAGTGAAAACGTTTATCCATCCTATAAATACCTAAATACCGCCAAATCTCACATCGGTATAGACTCATTTATTACACTCTAGACAGTACCACAAGTAACGAGCCTTATACACGCGGCACTGATTGTGTGCCAGAAAGAGCAATAATCATCGAAAATCTCTTTCTGCAGGCAAAAAAAGGAAACTTTTCTTAAACCCATACCACTGCAGAATGAAGAAGTATAATTGCCCCTTTGGGATACGAGTTAAGTTACATAGAAAAATCCGTTACTCCAAACAAAAAAAAAAAAAAAAAACACTAGGGATTCTTAGCCGCAAATTGCAATTAGCCAAAGTGTTGTACCTGGCAATTAGTCTATTATGCCAGATAAAGTGGATGGGAATCCATTATTTTTGCGCATTCTCTCTTATAGACCCTTTTTTTCCAACACATCGCACCCCCAGGAATGTTGATTGAGGAATAATTAAAAAATTAAATGAACCCACCGAATGGTGCGGCAAATCACATCAGATCCCTAATTTAATAAAATATTTTTTTCCTTCGACTTGCCATTTGAAAAGGAGAACCGCAAAAAGGGATTCCCGCAGCAGAATTTCATAATAAAATTTCGAAACGGATTTTTAAAAAAAATTCTTATGTCTGACTGTGTTTGGTTAACACAGGGGTTACTTGACATAATAAGGACTCCGGAACCGAGTAGAGCAAGAGATTTATTTTATTACACGGATTTGAGGTTTTTCTAAAAAAAAAAATATTTTTCCTTTCCGTTTGCTGCGGGTTCATTATTTTTTTTTTTTTGCGATGATATGACATCGACATCGACAGCGACATCTCGATTTGCCGCAATAATCCGACTGTAAAATTTTCGTTTTATATGCAATCTATATGTACTTGGCTCGATCCAGGATGCGAATGGATTTAATTTGGAATTTTACGAGTGGCATTTGTATCTGATGGCAGCTTTTCATTTCTTATCATTCAAAGAAATATAGCCAGGGACTGTATTATCCTAGAGAGTTAAATTGAAGGATATGTGATGATTGGATGTAGGGAATTGAATTATTTACCGGCTTTTGAGAAAATTCCTCAATTTTTCAGTTCTAAGGGAGAGATTTAAATAAAAGAGCCTACATAGGGTGTAGCTACAACGATAAGGGTGAAATTGGAGTGAAATAGTGAAAGCTCTGCTTTCAATTGACCTTCACATTCAACGGACTTTACAACCTTTACAACTACAGGCGGCTATTAGATAAGTCTAGCAAGGGTCACTCCAAGGGAGGACTTTCGGCGAATAAATCAACTCAATGACTATGAACCAATGATGTCGTCAACAGACAGGCTGAGATATTCCTTATACATATTCGGAGCAGCTGAAGTTAGTTGGACATTTTCAGGGTTAGTCGGGGAGATAAACAAAAGAAATAGAAAAAAGGCTATATTATCGCATCAAGCTACTATAATTCGTACTTTTTTGAGAAGCTATAAGGTAGTTCACTTTTACTTTTACATACAAAACTGTTATACTCACTTTTGGTTTTGTTATACTCACTTTTGGTTTTGCATGTAAAAGTAAAAGTGAGCTAGCTCACTAACTGAACTGAAACCGTCTCTGCTAAGTGCCTGCATTCCTGCAGTGCTTCACGTCATCTTCATTGGTGGCAGTATCTGTGGCGATTTTTTTTTATTCTGGTAGCCTATTACCAGAATAAAAAAAAATCGCCACAGATACTGCCACCAATGAAGATGACGTGAAGCACTGCAGGAATGCAGGCACTTAGCAGAGATAAAAACAAACATATCTACCGCGCTCGCGCAGCTTCTAATAAGGGCTTAACTCATAGAATGACAGGATGGGAGAACTTTTCCTCGCACTAACGAACATACGGAACAAGCTATGAGAAGAGTCGGAATGCTAAAGAAAGGTGAAGTGGCAGTGACATATCAAATGATATACCATAAGTTGCAAAGCATACTCGTGACAAAATACTGTAAGTAATACCTAACGATAGTCTTACGCAGAGAGTCGTAGAAGAGTCCAACATTATGGCCAAGAATGCCAGCTACAACTATCGATGAAGATAATACACCCTTTTGATATAAACCTAGAGAAACAACAGGTGGTGCTAAAAATACTTACGGGAAAAAGATGACAGAAGAAGCAGTTATTAAGACACTGATGCAGTGCAAAATAAGGGTAGCAAGTAGATATATCGAGCCTGAAGAAGGAGTGAGAAAAAGATAACTCCGTAGAAAGTAGATGAGCTACGCTGCC
The DNA here is from genome assembly GCA_955612985.1 of Cheilosia scutellata. Classification (NCBI taxonomy): domain Eukaryota; kingdom Metazoa; phylum Arthropoda; class Insecta; order Diptera; family Syrphidae; genus Cheilosia; species Cheilosia scutellata. The sequence goes on from OY015313.1 coordinate 86,136,271, forward strand.
CTCCACTAGGTTAGGTTAGGTTAGGTTATTCCTTAGTTTTTAGTCGGGGTTAAAATTTACATTTTATTGGACAACACAAAAAACATGCATAAACACTTTACCTGATTTCTTGGAGTTGTTCCTTGGCGGTGATGGTCTACTAAGTAAACCACCCCGTACTTTTAACAAACCTGATTGTGTCCGTCAATGGTACCTGCACTATGTCCTCTAGGTCTCCGAAAAGTCTGTCTCCCAGATATCTGAGTCGACTAGTTTGGAGGTTTGGGCATTCGCAGAGCAGGTGTTTGATGGTCTCCGTTTCTTCTATGTCTTGACAGCTCCTGCAGTAGTCTGGTGCGTTAATGCCCAGTCTTGTGACCATGCCATGGTACCAATGGTGCAATGGCCTGTCAGTACACCCGTTAAGATTCGAATATCTCGTTTATTCATTCTCAGAATACATCGTGTTCTTTTTTCATCAATTTTTGGCCAAAGGCTACGGGATATAACACAGTCGTGTCTGTTAGACCAGGTGGTGTTAATTTTTTCCCTTGATTTTTGGTCGATATTTCTTTTTGCTACGCTAATTGGGATGTCTATTGATGCAATCATATTTACAGCATCAAGATCCGACCCAGTTCTTGCTAGCTCGTCTGCTTTTTCATTTCCATCAATGTCACTATGTCCGGGAACCCAGCAGAGAGTGACCTTGCCCTCCACTAACATCAATAGTAATCGAAACAACATCCTGATGTTTTATTAGAAAACCAAGCAGCTGAGGAAACTTATTTACCAAAGCGTAAAGAAAGTAATTTAAATTGTCTTTCCAACAGCTGCTAAATAGGGTTTCTATAGAAGTGATTGGTCAAAAATATAGGCCACGTTAAGTGAATGCATTACAAACTTGAACTTTCAAAAATCAATACGGCTGATGCTTGAAATCATCGGCCAAGCATGACTTACAGAATATATTCCCCAGGACTGGATGAAGAGCTTAATATGCCCTCAATTTTGGACACGAAATCCTGGCAACATAGTATCTTGTAAACGTGTTAAATAGTTCTAAATCAAACCAATCAGCACGTTGATATTAAGAGTGTAGCCCTGCGACCGACAGACACCTCGAGCGTGGACAAATTTTCATACTCATGCTAATCCTGTAAAAGAGCATCGATTTTCAAGTCCGTATTCACCCTTCATGAAGAATAGAAGGTATTTTTTCTTATTTAATTTTGATGGCTGTAAAAAAATTCGTTCTTTCATAGGCTGGTGTGGTTAGTACTTCACATCTATTGGCTTTTTGCGTATAGCAGGAAAGTTACCTGAGAGCTACCATTGGTCCATCGAAGGTTCATCTACCAACAACTCGTTCCCAGTATACCTAGGGTTATAGAATTGCCGATCCATATAGAACAGCAATACAAAAACGTCCAAGTATATTTTATAAAGAAAACACTGATAGTTTGGCGTGACTGTAGATTCCATCTCTGATTTCACCTACATAGATAATTCGTCGTCGTGTGCGCAGTAGCGCAGTGGTTAGTGTGCTGGTCTACTGTGCGGGGGATCCCACTATCCAAGGTTCGATCCCCGGAAAAACCCAAATTACATCTTAAGGTTTTTTTTCTACTGCGCCACCTCTCGCGAACGTCTGACAAACATCCGAGAGTATAACTGTCATGAAAAAGCTTCTCAATTCAGCCGTTCGAACTCGGAATAAAATTGTAGATCCCTTCCATTCGTCCCAAAAATAGAAACTCACACAAACGAATGGTTGCGAGAAGCTAGGCCTAGGGTGTCTACCGCCTGTTGCGCCACCTATTTATTTATTTATTTATTAGATAATTCGTCCGCTTTTCTTGGTACAAAAGGACGTTATTGAGAAAGAAAAATAACTCCACGCCCTAACTTGTTTGCTTCCACTAACCATTAACGGCCTTCTAAAAGCGTTGGCAATATCCACGTGAGAGTAATATTGGATAGTCATAGTGGCAAGCTGGAGCAGCTGGACGAAGAACATAGCATTTTGTTGGATCTAGGATTAAGCAGTTGTAAAAAGACCATTCATTAATTGACGATAAGTATGAAACGAGTTTATCCAACTTTGTAATGGGTTCCAAGAAACAAAGCTGGACATGATCCGTAGTTGTGGATTGATGCTTGGTTGCAAACTATACGTATAGGTTCTTGATAAATAGACAAAAAAAGAAAACGGACCCTCAACCTGTAGAAGACCTTGCATAAGTGACATAAATCAGCGAATTTATAGCCAACCACCATTTGTTGTTTAGTCTGTCAGTTAAAACGCTACCAAAAAGCCTTATTGTCATTAAAACATTATGAAGTTTGGACTGTTTTGACGTTGGCAAATACTTTTGAAAAGTTTAGAAGGCAAAATCTAACATCTTATTACGTCCTAAAAGATATGCGGACAAAAAAAATTTACCTGTTCTGAACCACGATAGAAACAGGCTTAGCAAGGAATTTAAGGGCCAATGATTTTCTATGCGTCCTTCCAAAAATGTTTCAAAGATCTAAGAAAGCCAGTGTAGAATACTGATCGGTCGAAAATCATTAGCTGTTGTTGAAATAGGCTTCTTAGCTAATGGTGTTTCATTTGTAGTTAGAATTGAAGTCTTACAAAAAAAAACTGTAGGAATTTTCTTTGGCCCTTAAAAACTCGAAAACTACTGGACAGATTTCGATGAAACTTTTTTTTAAATGTTCCTTAAGACTGTGAGACTGCTATAGGCTATGTCGTTTATAGCCACGTCCTTAGGAACAGTTTTTAGCCAAAAAGTATTTTTTGAAGTGAAAATATATACATACACACAGATACCTTGCTACAAATGGATGTTTATACTTTTGCGATCGTGCGACACGACAAACAAAACAAAACCACACTAGCATACGTATACCTTGCATTCAAAAAGGGTTGATTTGTTTTCGCAGTGAGTGATGGTCAGTTGTATATGTATTATGTAGGTACGTATATTATGATCGTATGCCCGCTGCCGGATGGGGATGGGGTGCGTGCTGCAGTATGGCATATGGTAAATTAATAATCGTATAGAGACGTATAATACAAAACAAGTTTCATTTCAGATAGTTGTTTGGATTCCATAGGAAGAGGGAAACAAAGGAAAGGAAATGCAGTATTATAAATAAGTAGCAAGATCATGGAGAGAGAGGGCGATGCAGAGTCTTCTATAAACCTAGGCCATTTAGCAAACGACTTTTGCAACAACTTTATGAAAAAAGAGAAGAAAGAAACTACTCCTCACCTTCTATGTTCCTGCTTAGCTCTTTCCGTAGAAGGAAGCTTCATTTAGGAGGCTTCCATTATACAACGAATTAGGTGATCTGACAAACAGAGTCATTAAACGCCTCATATGCTTTATCAAAAGCTCAAAAGGGTCAGCGATGGTTCAAATGTTATACACTGATACGTTGTACGGTATCACAATGGACCTATTCTGGTCTAAGTGTATTGGGGTCTCCTAGCTTGTAGTTACCCACTTTCGATCAAAAAAAAAAAAATAAATAAATAAATAGGCGGCGCAACAGGCGGTAGACACCCAAGGCCTAGCTTCTCGCAACCATTCGTTTTGCGTGAGTTTTATTTTATGCCGAGTCCGAACGGGCGAATTGAGAAGCTTTTTCAGGACAGTCATACTCTCGGATGTTTGTCAGACGTTCGCGAGAGGTGGCGCAGTAGAAAAAACCTTAAGATGTAATTTGTGTTTTTCCGGGGATCGAACCTGGGATCCCTCGTTTGATCCCACTTTCGATCAAACTAAACCAAAATATCTCCTTCAAACCTTTCAGTATCTAAAGCCATATTGAAATTGCATATCGTCTGCAAAACTCGAAGAAAACTAAGCTTGATGCAGTTTTATGCACCCAGGTCTACAGAATCTAGATCCTTACATTCAAAAAATGTTTGAGTAGATGCTCAGGGGAATAAAATATTTAAAATGCAAAAAAGAAGATCGTATTAAAAATTCCATCGAAAGATATCTGACCGTACGGCAGAATAGGAAAAGGGGCCCGACATAATAACGAAGATGTCGCTATAGGCTTTCCACCATCAACATGTACCATATAATGAAAGCCCGCTTTCACGTCGAAATAGTATAGAATTCCCTGATTACATGTACACCTTTCGAAATCAAGAATGTGACAAAATGTTTCCCTTTTAAGGATCATCACATCGCGCCCATTTTTAGCATTGAAAATGCTATATAACTCACAACTATTGTCACGTAAAATGGTGGCAATTGCTCCTACCTTAAAATTTCGTGTTTAATTTGCGGCCCTTCAAATCATCCCTCAACACTTGACATTAGCTCTTATTAATTAAATTTTGCCAATTTTCTCATTAATTCAACACAAGTTGCCAGCGGGCAAAAATATTGTATCTAATTATGTATCCCTTTTTTTCTGCCAAGGCCACTGGGCGAAGGAAACAAGTAGGCGGACTATTAATGCTAATCCTTACAACTTATCCATATGCCAACGTAACAAAAATATAATTAAATTCAAATTATACAGCAAGTCTCTGACCAAACAAAAAAAAAAAGGAAAGAACAAATACCAATGTAGATACCACGTAGTTTATTCCAACGTCAGAAAGAATTTAAATTACTTCCATCAGCCTTAAAGTACCTACGTGCTCCTGTGGAACAACAAAAAAAATCGCTCTTCATGAAGAGCTGCACAATTAAGCAGAAATCTTCATTATTGTTTGAAGGATGTAAAGCTGTAAAGTTTGCACATAAAAAAAACAGCATAATTTCAAGTATGACAGTATGAAAGAGGATGCGGCAACACAATAAATTATAAATCTCTTTGCAAGATTAACTTCCCAAAAAGGTAAGCTTAAAAATCCAAAAAGACTAAGTGTACCCGATAAGGATACAGCTTTGTGCTCGTCTGGTGTAACCATTGTAACATATTGCATTGGGGATGTGTTTTCTTGTTTTGTTCTTCTTCAGCACAACAAAAGAATATCATCAGGGCAACATTTTTGGTTTTATGATTACTTCTTTGGCGGAGGCAGCTAAACAAAAGGATCCTCATCATCATTATTTTTAGACTATTACCATCAGCGTCTGCGGCGCGCGTGGTAGAAGAGGTCTGAGTTGGAATGCTTGCTTCGCAGATGGCGACGATAAATAAATTTTTGCTTAGAACGAACAAAGGACTTAGCAGTCTGCTATGTGCGGCTTGTTGGTGAAAATAAAACATTTTCGAATTTTTGAAACGACCTGACTGTTGGGTAATAAATTTCATGTTTATCCGTATATTCAAATGGAAATGAAAGCAAATTAATTAATAAGAGTATATATGTAACTTTCGCATGGCATCCGCACAAATACCAACGCACGTGAGGTAGGTATATGAGGTAGAAGGCGAAAGGACGCACACCTCAATATACAAACAATGCGGAGATGGGTTTAATTCACAGAAAACTGAGCTTGTCCTGTTCACAAATAAAAAACAACTAAAAGCAACCAATCTCAAGTCAATGAAAATAATACAAACCTAGCATATAAAAAATCTTAGAACGTATCATATACGGCAGACTGCTCGGGGTGACATAAGATAAGGAGCTTTGTCAGACTACCAGCGTAACCAAAAAAAAAAAATACAATATACACTATACAGCCTTAAGGTGAACCTCAATCTGAAACCTGTAAACCTACATGGAGGTATCTGATGCAAAAAGTGCTTTAAGGATTAGCCAGACTAACACTTGGAACCCGTGTGGCCATGCACAGATTTTAGAAAAATATGTTGGGAATGTTGTCTCCCCATCGGAACCAAACATTCTTCGACAACCTTAGCGATATACCCGGATAAAGAGATACTAGACCTTATCCATTTTCTCAACTTCACAGGTTGGATATAGGTAAATCCTCGACACTCACCAGAAACCAGGTCACAAAGACATAAATCTGGGTAACGAACTGGCGATAAATGAGTCTGCAATGGATAATTATCGAGCACATCAGTCGATCAAGCTACCACTTTGCAATCTTAGAGAACGACTTTAGAACAATATTTTTATGAAAAAAGCGTTGCCCAGAAAAGAGGGCGGCGCCGGACCAACAAGCTTTTACACTTCAGTCATGTCATCTTTGGTCACAGCGAGTGGACACACTTCACTTCCTCTGCCACTGTTCGAGTCTCTGTCACTTGAGGAACAGACTATTTGTATAGCAGGTCATAACTTCCATGACTTACATGAACTTTCTGATGTCTCACTGTCTGATCTCTAACACTAATGGTTAATCCCATGTTGCATGTATCGATCACCCTATACCAATCTGCGGATAGTTGGGATAGAAGAGTGAAATTGTCATCAACACCCCCTGTAGAGGATGGACCTTTGAGAGTTCTAAACAACATCCCATGGCTCCGCTTAACAATGTCTTGTCTATACCTACAATACCAAGACCTACCCAATTTTTTGATTGAAAAGTAGTATAGCAAAAATTGTAACACCTACCCCCGTATACACAAAATATGTCTAAAGTCATATAGAAATGTAACTCTCAAGGATTATCCACAACTAGACATCGTTTCGAAAGAGCCATAAGCTTATCTCGTTAACCTCGCCCAACGAGATGTTGAAACATTTCTCCAAACTGAAGTTTACGAAGGAAATTACTTCGGTACTTAGGTTAAGGGAATGCTGCTGTAAATGATAAAAACCACATTTAATGGAACTTTTGAATAATACAATCCTGCGGTTATGGCATTTTGTTGTGCCATGAGAAAGAAAATGTAAACTTGGGGCTGTTGTGGTTAGAAAAGGAAGATTGCCAAGAAAATGGTGGGGGTATACAACAATGTATATTCATATTGAGTGCTTCTATGCACTTTTAGGGACATTTTTAGGGTGGGTATATAATATAGACAGTTGTTATTATATCCCTAGGAATGTTTTAACGTGTTTGTCTGCTGATACTTAAGTGTTGTTTGGTAGTTTATAGTAGTACTCAGTGACAAGATATTATACTAACAAACGAGATCAATTCATTCATTCATTCATTTTCAAATGGTCCACATGTCCATTAAGTGGGTCGCGGGTGTAGATTGCTCAAGTGGGCCCTCCATAGCTCTCGATCCTCCGCCATCGACTCCAAATCATCAAGGACATTTCCCACACGGGTAGAGGAGAGATTATGGACTTGATCTAACCATCTCATCCTAGGTCAACCTAGTGGACGCCTGCCCAATGGTACGCATTCCATAACACGTCGTGGAATCCTAGTCGGGGACATGCGTTTAACATGACCAAACCACCGAAGCATGGACCGCTCCGTCCGGAGAAGTAGCTGCTCGACATTGAGTTCCTAACGAGATCAATTTCTGTGAAAATTTTTATTCCGCATATCTAGTCATAGCATTGAGTAATATTTTTTATTTCAATGCCTAAGCATATCCTTAGACCAATAAAGCAGCCTATTTCATTATCACTAAAATAAAATATCTACTTATCTTCATCACGAGCATAGTGACAGTTAACATAGTACCATACCTGAAGGTAATGATTAAGTGTGGTGTGATGGATGGAAAAGATTATTTACGTGCACATGGAGATTTGAAATGTCTTTTGTGAATTCTCTGTTAAAGGTCAGACTGAAAAAAAGAACAGAGCAATCAAGTTACTGGCCGGTCTCGAAAATGTGTTCCAAGAAAGTCATAAAAAAACAATTTATGCGATTAAAATCGATAAGAAAAAAACAAAAAGAGACATGAAATTTGGCGCCCAAAAAAGGTAAAAAAAAACGCATAAAAACGTGCGTCATGAAAAATCCGCAAAAACCCTTAACAATAAAAATAGAAAAAAAAAAACGAAAACCATCCAAAGGCATTGCCAGGGAAATCTCCCAGCCCCAAGAAAACGTCGAAAACTGCCAGGAAAAATCACATATTCTAAAAAATCCGCCAAAGTCTAGGTATATTTTTCAGTTCCTGGTCCAGTGGTGCATTCTTGTTTTCCATGGAGTTTATGGAGAGTATGTCAAAATCTGTTCCTCGAATTGTTTAAAATGGAGAATAAACAATTATTTTTATTCTGAATAATACGATAAATACGCAGCTTGATTTTGGACACACAATCAAGAAAGAAGAGACACCCTTTTCATTTTAAGGCGTTATTTATGGAAATATTCCATCCAGAACAAGCTCATAGCTCATAAGGCTCTAATGCACTTCCAAAGCTAACATCATCCGTAAAACATAATATTTCTCGATAAGACATAATGGTCTGAAGTAATTTAAATGCAGAAAGCATGACATAGACAAAGACACCCAATTTAAACACACTCCCCTCGAGCACAAGGACGACATTGATAAGAAAAGTCAATACCGCCAGCTATTAAATCGGATATTTCTGCAGCAACACCATGTACCACGCTGCCAACAATTTAGTGAATTTAATTTCCGCATAAATGTTTCGCGTTCGAGGAAGTTTCAGCTCAGCCCCCAAGGACTCAATTTATTACATTACTTCCTGATCTGGATATTCATGACCGCACGAAACTCTTCACTATATACGCGAAGCTGTATCTCCATTGAAACGCAAAGCTTATGCTTCCACACATTGCTTACGTGACCGTATAGTGCGCGCAGCCATTAAAATTCGCACACGGTAACATTTCCATTATGAATAAATGAAACGAAAGTCCTGTGCCTCGAAAAGATTTCTATAGTCGATTCATATCCAACACTGGAATGGGTGTTCCAATTTCGCATTAACTCTACGCGGAGCGGATATACGTACCGCAGTGCTATACCAATCTGGCTCTCAGACACTCTTCCGCGTGGATGATTGCATTTTAATTTTGATATTTTAATCCTACTTTAAGTCGTGTGCATTATTTTCGGCGTATCCTTGTTAAAATTCGCAGCAGGTGTACCTACAATGTACCCTCTTGTGCATGCATTCGGCCAAAATTGCATGTGCACATAATTTGAATCTCAAACGACAGGGAAGCAATACAAAAATTCGAGAGACTAGCTATGCTGATTGGTGGTTATGTAAGATGGGAAGTACAGGATAATCAAGTCACGCAAAATTATGCCATAAATTTTGATCTAATTATACACGAAGTGACGGTGTTGTGTTATAATACTTTCGTGTGTACGTTGGCAACAGACTGATGTGTTGTATAAATCAGTGCGGGAACTACATGTGTGTGCTGGAAGCCCGATATTCGGTCGTCCCCTCAACAGCTTATGCTCGTGCCAAAACTGAATACTAATTTATGGTGCCGATTGCGTGTAAGGATATCAGATCTGGGTTCATTATTTCAGTCAGTGGCTAGCAATTAGTTGTTTACAAGGGGGTAGGATACGTTTGGTCAAAATTGAAACACAATCGGATAAAAGCGATTTACAGGGTGTCGGGTAAACTCAGGACAGATAATGGTGTGTGTGCACGCAGGATATAACCCCAAAAGAAGTCCATTAGAATTGTGATCTGAGCCGCCACCATATAGCCACATTTTGAAGATGTACTTATACGATAAAGCAGGCAAACGAAGGATAATCTGTCTATGTTATTATTATACCAAAGGACACGATTTAATCCGTCCATATTTGACAAATTGATGACAGTTGTTATTTACGATGAGCCACTCATGTGTGGCGGCGACTGTGGCTAATTACCAAACTAATTGCATATACGAATTTATGGCGTGGCTAGCGGCTGTCGTATTCTATGTCCTTTGGGGTTCACAATGATGCCTGTAATTACAGTTTATATAATAATGGGCCAATCAAAACTGAATTTATTCTATCTGTGATTTTGATGTAAATATAGCTATACTGAAATTGACACACAATCTGACAATTTATCGTGCGGTCAGGTGATGCACTCTTGGACTTAGGAGTGATTGAGGTATGACACTAATTAGAATTACCTTCATAACAGATAATATTCATGAATGTGGTCATAGATTCAAAATTTGGGTTAGGTAATGTGTGAAGGAACAATAATTTAAAAACAAACATTCGACTCAAATCACCCAAAGCAATACTAGTGAATATTTCGTGAATATTTACAGCCACCTCACTTGTAAGTGGTTTGTCAATCGGAGTTGAGGCAGTACTACACGTGGCCACTACATTATCGGAGACTCCGTTGAGTACGACACTTCCTGATGGCGATTTAACATGCGAATTGGATCGAAGAGCTCTTTTCGCTATGGGAAGTTGGAGCTGATGTATTTGTAGAGGATCTTGTAGAACATCCTGAAACGGGCGTTGAGATCCTTCCGGTAAATGTAAAATGGTACCATACTGTGAGGAATCTGAGTATGCGGTTGAAATTGCAGGACTGGTTCGATCAAAGTTGGTATTATGACTATATTTGGTGGCTTTTGCGGTGGAGGAGGTACATTACATATTGGGTTATCTAAGTTCGGTTGTTCTTGGATTAAATTAGGGCTTTGTCCAGGTAATGTGTTTTGTTATGACTATTTGTTAAAAATGTATTATTTTCAATAAACAAGCTACAGAGAATTCATTTTAGACTTGTTTTCATTACTTTCGGAGTAAATTTAAGGAATTAAAAAAATCTCGGAAACAGTTTTATTTTCTAGATTTTTTACGAGATACGAGTTTTTCGAGATTTTTGTACTTTCTAGATTTTGACCCATTCGAGGTTTTTGCATTCGAGATTTTTATCAATTTCATTTTCGAGATTTTGACCATTCTAGATTTTAGTCGTTCTAGTTAACGACATGATCCCGTAATTTTATTCACTAACAAAATATATGCTGTCAACAAGAAGGGACACACAACATCGACGAATCGGACAGAACGTCACGATAGACAGCTATAACTTTGAGGTAGTTCGGGACTTTTTCTACCTCGGCTCCGCTATTAACTCTGAAAATGACATCACATCAGAAATCAAGCGAAGAATTACACTTGCCGACCGCTGTTACTTTGGCCTCAGAAGGCAATTGATTAGTAAGGCCTTGTCGAGAAACACCAAGGAGACTCTATATAAGACCCTCATCATCCCAGTCCTGCTTTATGGCGCAGAATCATGGACGTTATCAAAGGCGGATGAAGATCTCCTTGGTTGCTTCGAACGCAAAATTCTTCGAGTGATTTTCGGTCCCGTTTGCGTTGACGGGCTTTGGAGGAGGAGTTTTAACAGCGAACTCTACGAGCTGTACAGCGACATCGACCTAGTCAGAAAAGTACGTATCAGTCGACTAAGATGGCTAGGACATGTAGAGCGAATGGACACCAACGCTCCGGCCCGAAGAGTCTTCGATTCCAACCCGGAGGGACAACGCAGTAGAGGAAGACCTCGCCTTAGGTGGCGCGCACAAGTGGAAGGGGACCTCTACCAACTTGGAGTGTGCAACTGGAGGCGGTTAGCCAAAGATCGTGCTAACTGGAGAGGCGTTTTGGTTGAGGCCCAGGTCCACACCGCACTGTACCGCCATCTAAGTAAGTAACAGAAAATCATACTAACTCGATGAATGAAATGTCAAAAGGGTAGGTTTATGAAAATCTTCTAAACATCTTCGTCTTTAATGCGATAATTGAAGCCCGAAGTGCTGGAAAATTTGTAACCCAGATAACATTTATATATAATAAATCATGTTTATAACATGAAGGTTGGGAACAGCACCGACCTCCAATATATTGGTGGCACCAGTAATCTCATAGGCCAGCGCCAGATCGGTATGTCATCGAATGGGCCCTATACGAACAGAGTCCCAAGTGGAACTAATTTCCACTAACCAAAACACGATGAATTTTCCAGCATTCCTGGGCTTGATAGCCCAATTAGTACCAATTTCAACTTAATGCGTGAGGCTTTATACAGCATTGGAAGGGGTATATTGCCTTAAAGATCACTAATACGGCTGTCGGAAATAAAAATCTACAGAAGACGTTATCAACGCGATAATATCGAGAGTCCAAGCCGCTAAAGAGGGCATTCGCCGTTCCCCTTGGACATAAAAGACGTTCAGTTCTCAGATTTGGAAATGTATCATGGACAGCGTATTCCGGTTTGAAATACCAGACTATCTTCGTAAAATGATAACAAGTTACTCTGCGAATAAAGTTCTCCTCTATGATTCTGACGATGGAATCAAAAAATATAAAGTAACTGGCAGTGTGCCACAAGGTCTTTACTGTGGCATATTAGGTATGACAGAATTTTGCCTAAATGCTCAATCCCAATAGATGCAACTTCAACTGTCGGGTTTGAAGACGACATCGCTATGCTTATGGTTATGAGAAAAATTATAGAAGATACCAAATTACCAAGATACCATAAAGCGGAATCAATGCTTGCTATACAAGTAGAAAAGTTTGGGAAACATTAGTGGAAGTTCCAATCATGCATCAATACAGATCCCTACTCCAGCGGGAGTCAGGCATAGACCCATAACCTTAAGTCCCCGCTTGTGACGTAAACCGATTCTGAAGCTATTAAAATAATGTCGAGATAACATAGCATAAATAAAAATGATTCTTGATTCGTAACCCATATAAGAAGCAGTTCTTCGAGTGGAATCTTCAGGGTTCACGGTTAAAAGACCAAGAGCAGTGTTGATATCAATAGCAGAAAAAGCCATCCAAAGGAACACGTAGCCACTGTTGAAATATCTATTTTGTATCCCTATGATCCTCCCGGGGTTAAAATACCCTCTAATCCCCAAATCATTAATTCAAATGTTGACCAGAAAATCTTTTCGTATTACCGACAAAGCTTAAGGAAGTCTCAATACTTGAAAAGTTAATAAGCAAACCTTAATCAGCATTACTTTAATTTTTTGTAGTCTTTCTTAACACTGAATTAATGTTTTAATTTCATCAGTCAAACTGCAATTTAAATCAGGTATGTTTGCTATAAATGTCACCGCTTTTTATTTGCTAAAGACTTGCTCCCATTTTTCCTATAAAAAGTATCAACACTGAACCATCACATGGGAAATCCTTTCTAAGACCCCACGCCCACGTCGCATGGTATATACCATAACCTGTTACATTTTGTGTTTCCTATTACATTTCCCTCCCTATTCCGGGGGAGAAAATTTAATAGTTAAGAAAGACCAAAACTGACGGAAAAGGATTACGTAATTCACTTCATATAAATTGCAAAGATCCTTCCCTTCATCAAGGAAACCTTCATAGTCCACAAAAAAAAAATACTAAATGTGCAGTGCATAGCGAAATACTGGTGTTACAACAATGTCAAGGAACAGACGCAAAAAAAAAGAAGGAATCCCATCCTTAACGTAGAGTATGAAGAAAAATTACGAATCCTATTCCTTGCACGTATCCCCAATGAAATGAAGTGCCATAAGTTCTTCCGCACAGTGTTGTACGTAGTCATCCCCAACACTGTGTAGCGAGTTTCTTACGGCAACTTCCTTAGCAGCATAATGTTCTTCCTCCCCTAAGTATCTAAATGCGTGAAGAGATTTCCCGCAGAGGGCTGAAATTGGCCAACTGAATAGGTTCCTATACCATTTTGCTGGATACACTAAATCCACCACAAAACGAACATAATTGATTCATGGTGTCGTTAAAGCTAATTGCTTATATGCCACTTTTGTCCTTGCGAAGTGATACAAACGAGTTGACATTATTGTGCCCGATGCTGGTATGAATGCCTTGCCTTGATGACTTCCGTTGGCGTCGTGTATGTACAATGCGCGACCAACCACACGTGTTGTCATTTCATCCTTTTTGGGATAATAATGACAGCGCAGGGAACATTATTGCGGTGGCGAATGATTTCCGCAACAGATGGATGAACCTCAACTGTTTGACAGATTGTTCCTGATGTTTAAGTCGTTTAGGGTGGTAGGCAATATCTAGTAGTTGGTATATTGGTACTGGTAGTAATGGGATCATTTACGGTGGAAGAGTTTTCTGACTTTAAGATGTGTAATTCCTTTCAAGCAAATATCTAGGCCAGGTATTTATCGGAGTCAATATTGGCAGTAAACCTTAAGGTCGGGTATTACAAGTACAACCAGCAAATACCAGGAGAAAGATACAAACATTTTCTCTGATGCAAAGAAAATCGTAATTGGATAGCTTTTCGAACAGAAATCCTTTAAATGGATACATCCTGAGGAAATCTCCTGTTAGATCCTTTAAAACAATTTTTTTTTTTGCTTAGAGGATGCGAAAATCGTTTTCCCACAGTAAGCAGAAGGGTATAGCGCACTAAGCGGAAGGATAATGGGTACATAAGCGCATACATTGGAAAATTTTGTTATTTTTTTTTATATAAAGCCACTTTTATGGGTCTCTTGAGCTAGATATCCTGAGAGAATTAATCCAAAAAAGTAGTCATTTGTAGCAGGTACTTTCTGTATATACTCGCCTACATATTTTATGCTGAGAGTTTCGTCATTCAAAAACTTCGATTCGGGTACTTTTCTGGAAAAAAGTCAGAAATCCTCTTCAGCATTTTGCGTGGTAGGTATGTGAAGATCCCAAATAGACAAGGCTATAACATTGCCATTGTAATGTTAAGAGTCCTTTGTCGATGACGCTTCTTCGGCACATTCGTTTCAATACTTGGAGAAATGTGCCACTGATGGCAGCCCCCTAAATTCTCCCGTCAGTGTCAGTATCAGACTTTTGAAAAATTTAACCCCTGATATAGGCTTGTGATTTTGATAAAATTACTTCAAGATTGCTGCTAAAGAAGTTGCATGATAGCAGGGAAGCATTTAGTAAACCTTTTCGACATCAAAAGGTTCGATATGGTGTTTTGTGAGATTTCTCCATCGTCATCCTACAAAGACGGACGAGTTTGGGAGGGAACCGCAAATTTGACATGAATTTGAATAATTCGTCCCTACAGACATTATCATAGGAGGCTTTAAAGTTTCGATAAAGAGGTCGTGTATATCGATGTAAGATTCGTAAGAACGTTAATACAATATAGCCGACATAACCTTACATGGGATATTCCGGTATTCCTCTGAAGTTGGTGTAATTTACAGAAACTCTTTATTGTGGACACAAAGCCGAGGTTTCAGTTGTCGGCAATGCAGTCGTCGAACAACATTTGGCAGATAAGTTGGTGCATGCTCCATTCAGAGTTATCCAGCGCTGCCTTAGGGAGGTCAGTTGGTAGGCGTTCAGTAGCCGTTTTGAACTTTGGTTTGTATATCGGTATCTTCACTTCATGTTGGTCTTACTTACCTAATTATTTAGGCCGCTCGACTGTTCGGGATGAGCTGAGGCCTCAACTAATAAGCCGCTCCAGTTAGTCCGGTCCTTAGCTAAATCCCTCCATTTTCCCCTCCAAGTTGGTTGAGGTCACCTTCCACTTTTTATTTATGATATTTTGCGTTCTTTCCAAATCCTCAGTACCGAATGTGTTCAAAAGTATACCCATTCTCATCTTCGCAGGCTGTAGAAGAAGTTCGTTTGGTTGATAGTTTTACCTGCTTATAGTACTCTAGATAGAGCATGGTAGTGTTGCAGCTGGTCCTTTTCCTCTACACAAAGGTAAGATTAGGTTAAAGAGGGATAAGTCTGCTACGGCATTAGGTACAATAGCGGCTCATCGCGATCATTGGTATCCTCGGCACTTGGTGCTGGTGATGTGCCTCTTCCAATAGTAGCCAAATGCTTTAATATCAAATATTTACCGAATCTTTTGGCTGATGGTTAACTTTTAACATCCAAGGCCCTAAAGGCATGCTGGGCGTCGATAGAACTTGATTTGATCGATCGCTACATGATCTCTAGAGTTCCAATCCCCCGGTGTATATCTTGAGCTGTGAGAATAATGTGCTGGCGATGATGAAATTTCGGCCCGTCACATGAGTGCGTGACTGGAATTATTCTCGTTTAGGCTGTGCTTTCCGACTGGCGGCTTTAACGGCAAGAAGAATATTGATATCTACTTTAGGCACTTAGCGTACGTCTTTTCCAGAAGATGCTAGAATGCATCCTTGGTTGCTTCATCCTTCTCCTCTAAGGGCATGTGTACACATCAGCTGAGTGTTCAAAAATTTTACAATGATGAGGTTTGTGACCAGCTGAGGGCTTATATTAAGACTTCTGGATCAAGAATTCCTCTAATTAAATTCATCGGCTTTCCCCATCAAATCTCACTTTTCTTGGTCTGTTAAGGACCGTACATTCCACATGCAACAATAAACTAAATTAGATCCAAATGTCACTGAACATTAGCCCAAGGGTCCTTCGGTTCGAAGCTGACCATGAATCCTTCTTCAAAAACCAACTAAGTACCTACTTAAGTAGGTGCTCTCAAGTCCCTCTTCGATCCAATCAGAAACTTCATCAATCACCTGTCCCTGTCGTCAATAGATTTAAAACTACAATTCATGCTATAAGATGCAATCATAAAAGCTATATACCGTCAACCCCTTTGGGACAGAATCGAATCCTTTTCGCACATCACCCCTAATCATGGCATATTCCATCCACCCGGCAAATCTTTCTTCTTCTGAAAATTCCTCCCAACACAGAACTACCAAGAGACAGAGAGGGATAGGGAGCAAGAGAGAGAGAGAGACACCTTCCATTACGTGAAGTTGGAGTTATGACTGGTTTTAACCATCCAACAGTAGTAAACTTCTCTTGAGTCAGCTCATGAGGCAACAAAGCATTAAATGTTTTCACAGGAAGCATGTTAGTAATATCAACACTAGAACGGATACGTTCTTGTGCAATTTATCCAGAGAAACTGTCACTTGGGAATTACTATGAGAGATTGCATTGAGTCAAGTCACCCATCTTCACTCGATGGACGATGGGAAAATGACTTTGGGATATACAATGGCTCGCAGCGCAATATAGATAACAACAATATGAAGAGCACACACACACACAAACTTTGGCATAGGATGCAAGGGTAAGTGGCTGATTCCACCATTTCATGTGGATTAAAGGATCTACTCGGTGCTTGTGGAACGATGGCAACGATGAAAGCCAACAAGATGGGATGATTTGGTTTGGCAATCCTCAGCATATTGCTTTTTGCACGAAGGATGGACCGACTACACCGTGTTAAAGATGTTCCGTTCTTATTACTGTCGAATGGATAACAATCTAGATATGTATCCATCTACGAGAGAGAAAGTGCCCCAGCATGGAATGGCCCTTCTCTGGGGTGTACTAAAAGCCAAACACCGATAGAGAGTTAGTTGCCGAAAGACACTGTGGTTCTGGTCACACTCGATTTCATCATAATCCTGATACCAATGACCGTCCTGAGCGTTTTATTGCTGTGCTTACAGATACGAGCAAGGCGAGTTGCTACATATACTTTCATTTAATGACCAATATTATGTTATGTAGTGTATATATGCCATTTGATCAGTTGGAAGGTGTCCACGATTACGCGCAAAAATCCTCTGGAATGCCAATTGAGATTTCATAAAATCATCAGATGAAATTGACCTGCTTGGTCCTTTAATAAAATGTAAGTGCCTATACTTTATCGGGCACTCCACGAAAGTCCCGCTCGAGCTCAATGACCATTCACTTTGTATGTTAATATCTAGTAAAAAATATCGGATATTCATCTACGGTCCTTAAACCCCACTCAAAGGCACTCTGTCGGATGTTCAACATGATGGTACGAACGAGTATGTATTCACTAAACCAAATGATTTCCACTTCAACAGGGCCCTGGCGGCTCTCTCCAATGCAAATACGCAAAATTACTTAACTTTTGAATATAAATATTGAAATGTGTAGAGCAATAGCAGATTCCATGTTTATGAGTGCAGAGAGATAAAGTTTCAAATGCAAATTGCTTTTTATTCAAACGCACCCCCAGCCAGCACTACCTATGCAAACATCTGTCATCGTACACGAACACACGGTATGTTGACATTGGCATCGGTTGATGTCAGCTATACCACTACCACTACCACCAGCAACCACCCTCGAGTTCATCTTTTTCAACACAAAATATGCTAAAATATTTTTTGATTTACATATTTGGAAAGGCTTTTCGAAAACTCTCTGACAGGATGCATGTTCGCATGAGAATGTGTAGTATAGCTCCAGGATGATGGCGCACGGAATTATTTTTACCTACAATTTTATTGGGGTTTTTATTATTCCTTAAGCGAAATATGACCCAGCTGAGCAGCGGTAGTGATTTTGGGTATTTCTTCCTTTGAATAGCTCGATGTTATCATGATTATTTTTATTTTTTTAAATCTACCAAATCTACAGTGAGCGTCAAAAGCAAGTGAACATCAATGCGCTTTAAAGTTTTCTTTATGGTTTTGAAACAGGTTTAAAACAAACAAAAATAAGTAAAAACTTTCGACACCATAAAACACTTTGTACAAAATAAAAAAAAATATTGTTTCTCAACTCCAAAGACAATACTGGAAACAGTGTCGGCGTTTACTTAATTTTGACGCTCACTGTACATCTGCAAAGGGGATACGATATTGAAGCAGATCGAGTTTAAGGCAGACAATGCTTCGGTTGAAATCGAAAACTGCAAAGTTTGAGTTAACGTTTCGTTGCATACGGGAAATTGGTTCGTTATAGTCTTAGTCATATAGCTGCGATAGGTCGGTGGGTGAAAGAGACGATGGAAACGTAAATTACTAGGTTATGTATTAAAGAAAATAAAGTTGCAAAAAGTCGAACAATCGACGCAACTTGAGAAAATATGATAATTGAAAAGAATGTCGGTAACATCCCTGCGTTCCCCAAGAGTATTCAGGTTAATGAGATTGAGGCGTTCAGTGCATGGAGGAGAGATAGAGGGATCATTCCATGGCAGGGGCGCTACTCTGTATTTCGTTCCGAAAGTAAAATTTTCCGAAACCGAATATTTGATACTCTATTTCGAAAGTGGAATGAAATGTTCAAATGTCAAAGGCATTTTTAAATTTTCAATTTCAATTTATTTATACAGGAAAGTACAAATAAAACATAGTCTTTTATAGTACACATTTTTGGAGGAGTAATCATAACAATAAACTTAAAATCAATTTATATAAAACTAATGAAATAGGAGAGTGAAAAATAGAAATTAAAGTAGAAGTGGCAAAAGAAAAAGTAGTTAGAGAGAAAAAAGAAAAGAAAATTAAGGAAAATAGTTGCTGCTGTTATTATAAATTTAGTAATGTGGCATTTTTAAACTTGTTAACTTCAATTATTTGCTTAGTTGCGGCTGGCAAGCAGTTCCAATGTCTGGTTGCATGGATGAAGAAGAGGCGCGAAGAATTCAAATAGTTAAATGAAGGCATTATAAAATGTTGTGTCCTGCTCCTGGTGGACACTATTACATCTGAAAACGACATCTCATTAGAAATCAAACGAGAAATAGCTCTTTCTTTGGGCTGAGATGGCAACTTTGAAATAAGGCCCTATCCCGTACAACTATAAGGAGACTCTGCATTACACCTTGATAGTCCCAGATCTGATCTGAAACATGGACTATTTCAAAAGCAAATGACGTTTCGTGACAAAAATTCTGCGTTAGATATTAGGTTCCATTCGCTCCAAAAATAAAAACTCACACTAACTAATGGTAGTGAGAACAAAAGTTAGGTGCCTATATGCACATGTTGCGCCAATTATTTAATTTTTTTAATTTTTTTTTTTTAGATATTCGGTTACCTTTGAATTGACGTGTTTTCGAGAACGTGTTGCACATGGACAAACATGGATCAGTGGGGGTTCCGTGGACTCTAACAATACTAGATTGATTCAACTCTAACTAGAATCAAGCCAGTTTATTGTGGCAATAGGGGCAATTTTCGGAGGCTAAAAATTCAGAATATGGACAACAATCTACTTGTCCTCGTTGATATAAGAAAATTTGTCCGCTAACCATACCGCTACTACGCTCCCACGAGTAACACTTATCACACCAAAAACATAAATGTAAACAAAAAGAGCCAAGTTCTCTTATATAGCTAGAACAGCAAAAATTTGGTGCGTAACTAGTCAGCCACGAAAAGTAATGAGATCTAAATGTACGCCAAGTTCTTAGTTTAAGAAGGTTAAAGGTTAAAAAAAAATTGGTAGGTTCACTTGTCCAGTTTTCAAATTCTAATATATTGTATAACTATAATGAAGTTACAAACGAAAAACTTGCCAAGTAAACCTACCAATTCTATTCATATTTAAAGTGGGCAGACTCCACACCCCTTATATGGACAATTTTTAATTTTTGAAATTTCTCCTTTCGTACAACGCCAGGTCCTACAGCTATACCGAATTTCAACATTCTACGGCAACTGAAAGTGGCCCAAATAAATAATAACCGATTTTCAAAAGTGGGCGGATACAACGCCTCCTAAAGTGAGAATATAAAATTTTTGATTTTTGTCTTTCTGTACACGGCAATTCCTACCGCTGTACCAAATTTCAACATTCTACGGCAACTGGAAGTGGTCCAAATAAATAATAACCGATTTTCAAAAGTGGGCGTATACCACGCCCCCTGAATGGAAAATCTCAAGTTTTGGACTTTTCTTAGTGTATGCACCACAGGATGTAGCATTCTGCTAAATTTCACGATTCTAGGATGGCCGGAAGAGCTTCATAATTTTGATGATCATCTTCTATGTGAGTGAGTGAGTCGGTCAGTTACGGTTTTTGCGATTTTTGAAGTCCTGTATTTTGAGAACCACTAATGCAATAGAGATGAAATTTAGTGAGGTGGACCTTTTTAGTGAGATTAATAAATGTCTGAAGTTTGAAGTTTTTGGCTCAATCGGTTCCGAAGTTAGAGGGGGGTCGAAAACCGCCTGAGTTTGTTCCTGTAAAAAGGGGAAGTGCCTTTACTAGATAACTTGGCTGGGACACTACCGTGCCCTTTGATATTCTACAAATTTGAAACGAAAAGCAATTGTAAATTTAACGAAAGAATATAAGTAATCTAGCGAACCCTTGCACACTTCGTAGTGCAAAATAAAAAAAAATAAATCAATCTCAAATTCATTTAAATCAGTGATAAACAGTTTTTGTTGTAATGCTCTGTAGTACACAACATTTAACAAACTTTGACTCCCATGACTGTCGAAGAATAGAGTTTGCAATGTTTTTTGTATGGTCCAATTTGACCAATCTTCACAGGAACACTCCCGAAATTTTGAGCTCAATCGATTCTGTGGTTTTCGAAATATATACGATTTTGAGTGTTTTTTTTGTGTATGGAAGGTGCCATTGCCCTTTGTCCAATTTGTACCAAACAGGAACACAGGAACATTCCCGGGCCAATACTTAAGATTGCATGTAAATTTGAACTCAATCGATTCGATGGTTTTCGAGATATAAGATTTTGAATGTATTTTTTGTATGGGAGGTGCCACGCCCCTATAACTCATGAACCAATACATATTCAAAAACCGAATATACTTATAAACCATGGTATTAACGTCGCCTTTTACGGGAAATTTCCAGAATCAAAATCGGTTCACTCATTACAGAGAACATTAATTACAAACACAATACAACTTATTTTTATTTATATAGATTTCGCTAATAACCTCTAATGGGGGGGATTATCATGACTTGTGAGATGAGCAGTGGTGTGTCGACAAAATACTTTATAAAAAACCGTGAGTTTGAACTCAAAAGGTAACTAGGTACACCATCCATTATACATCCAATTTATTGCAGTGCGTACCTCCAACAAATTACTCTTCACAAGCATCCATCATTCAAGTTAAGAAGGCGAAATTTTCCAAAGCATTTATCGAAAGCTCTTAAATCCTCTCATCTTCATCTACTATATAGGTATATCCTCATTTAAATTGACTTTCAATCCCAACAATTCAAAATATCCTGTTACATCCTTGCAGTATTCTATTCTTTTGGAATTTAAAATAAAATCAATTTTTCATCCCTTCCCGTTATTCAAGTGCCGATGAATGGTGATACAAATGCGAACTATTTTTCTGGATGCTGATGCTGCCATTACAAAAGTCGAAGGATTCCCAAAAAAGAAAGCCAAAAGGAGAGGAAGATTTTCCAATTGTGCGCGCTTTATATCAAATGTAATCCGGATCAATTGAAGTTGTTTCTTTTGCCTGCTGTTTCTCTTCATTCTTCTTGCTGTGTTCTTGAATATTTTCCAAATGTACTTCTTCTCCATATAAATTGTATGCAAAGATATTTATATGAACACTTGGAAGGAACAGCTACAGGTACACTATGCAACGATGGTTCGTTTTCTCCACACCAATCCTGCCGATATGTATATAGGGACATGAATTCCAGCATGTTAGGAGGTTCACATTATGTTTGAACTGTCTGAAGGGAGGAAGCAATCTGCATGGATAATTGATGGCGCCGAACAGGTGTATCTGAGCTGTTCAATTTCACATTGAGGACGTATAGTATGAAAGAACCGGTTGGAAGGAGCTATTCCGTATGTCACGTGTTTTTTTTTTCTTTTGGTTGGGCATGAGGAATACTGCTTTTTGTTGAATTTGTGAAATTTGTTTCCTTTGTTGACCGATGTGTGTTCTGAATGTTATTCAGAGTTATAGCCTGCTTTTCGAGAACATGTGGTTCACATTAAATAAACATTCTACGAGGTAATTGTGTATAGACTGTGGGAGTGGGCACTAATAACACGATGAAAGCGGAATTGTATAGGAAATTTAAAAAAAATTCTTAGAATTGGGTTATGGGATATTAAATTATTTAGAACAGCATAGAAGAGGTTTGGTTTTTGTCATTTTGTCATACAAAGCCCACAAGTTGTATAAAAACAGCTGCTATTTTAAGCACTTCTTAGTGCTCTAGTGTGGTAGGTATCCTGTCGGAGGGATTAATTGAATGATTCTCAGAAGCATGAGCTCCTTACAGAAGAATGACATATGAAAGGACGTCAATACTCAATATGGCAAATATCTTACTACAGATTATTTAAAGATAAGGCCACGAATGAACCAATTGTAGCACCTATTATTGCACCTATTATTGTATCGTCGAAGGGGTGACAGTAACTATGTTGAATTGGTATCAAAAAGTAAACACGCTCCAATGTTTTACAAATTATAATTCAACTTTAATTCAGAAATGGAGAATGATTAACAAACTAATTATTACAATAGAAAAGAAAAAGGTTAGGCCAACCGCGTGTGCGTGATGAAGAATTGAGACAGACAAGATAGTGACAGATGTCAGCTATAAATCCATCTCTAGTTAAAATGACAATCAAAAAGTGTTGCCGTAATCACAAAGTTGCCTTGGTTACAACAGTTACCCCTTCACTTAGTTTTGAGCAAATCTTAGTCGCTTATTACGCAACCTCTCAGAACGTCTCGGTGTTGAAGAATTCGGCGATGTTTCAGGAATGAGCTCCGCTGATGGCTGGGGTGACGGTGGTGTTTGATTTGTTGCAAGTCCAGGCATATGGTGGTCTGGTTGGTTTCGTAGTGGTGATGACGATGGGTTAAGAGTCAAGTTCGGCGAAGTGCCAGTGAGGTCAATGTTTGGTGGGCTTCTCGCTGGATGCAACAAGACGTCAGAGTCATCTAGAGCAAGGGATGGATTGCTCTCTGCAGTCACTCTGAAATTTGAAAAACGATTAGCAAAAGGACTCAAACTACTTGCCTCTGGTGTCCCCTCAGGATCTTTGCAGGCGAACGATTGTTTTGTGTTATTCGGAGTTCGATTTCGTATTTGATTTTGATGCCGACGCCAGCTACCTTTGCTTGTTTCTACTAAGTACATCCTGCTTCCCAGGGTTTGCTTTATGATGCCTCTCAACCACTTCGTCCTCTGTAGATACTGCCTCACGAAAACCGGTTGCCCTGGACAGAACTTTGATGCCCTTAACGACTCCTGCTTTGGTGTTTCAGAAATCATAGCGGATAGTAAACTGCGAGAACGACGCCCGTGCAACTTCTCAGCAGGAGAGACTCCGTTTTCGTCTGGAGAACTACGATATGTTGACAGGAATATAGATAATGCTTCATCACCTTTGGGAGTGTCCTGCAACATTTTGAGGAGAGCCGTTTTGAATGTTCGCACCATCCTTTCCGCTGCCCCATTGGATTCCGGATTGAATGGAGCGGATCGGATGTGACGAATGGAGTTGAGATCACAAAACCCTTTAAATTCTTCCGAAGAAAACTGAGTGCCGTTGTCGGATACCAATGTCTTGGGCAATCCTTCTAAGGAAAATATGGATCGCAAGGCATTGATAGTCGCCTTTGAGGTTGTTGAAGACATTCGGACTACAAAGGGAAACTTCGACTTTGAGCCTTGAAAACGTCCCGCATAGTCTACATGCAAACATTCCCAGACACCGTCAGTGATTGGCCAACTGGTCATAGAGATGTCCATCATCTTTCATTCAAGGGGATCAGCAAAGTGCCTAGCCATCTATGTTGGTGCAGTGCAACTTCTCTACCACAGAAAGAAAAAATTGTTAAGAAACAAAGGGAGATCAAAAGACACGAAGTAGTGCGAACAATTGAAATCTCAATACAATATAAAGAATACACTCTAGCGACCTTTTTAGCCATAGAAGGTGCCTTCAACAATGTAAAGACTGAAGCAATTTTAGAGTCCTTAACGCAACTGAGGATAGAAAACCATCTTAGTAGTTTGTTAGCATCCGGACAAAAATGTGTGGTTTGATGTCAACCCGAGCAAAACGGACCTGATGCCTTTCACCACCAAGACCAAAATACCCCACATTACACTTCCTCACCTAAACGGCCAACCATCCTCCTTATCATCCAGTGCGCTTGGTATCTGGGAGTGATCCTGCATCCCAAGCTCAACTGGAAACTCAAGATTGAACAACGGGTTAAGAGAGCATGGATATATTTCGGTGCTTGCAGCAGAACATTTGGCAAAATTTGTGGCCTCCAACCAAAACTGACCCACAGTACCCACAGCTTTAGTACGACCAATCCTTAGTTTCGGTTAGTTAGTTGGTGGTTAGTTTCGGGCCGGGCTCTAGGAAAGGCTTACAAAATAGCTAAACTAATCATGGTCTAAAAAACGACATGCATAAGGACCGCACTGTCCTTTTGCATATTTTACCATTAGACCTTCATTATCACAAACATCACAGCGCGATTAGACTCAGAAAGTCGGGGTGCTAGTCTGCGAGACCCTATGGCCATATATCAACATTCTGCTTTCTCTATCAGGAGAACTAGTACCACCATCAACGTGATTATATTACTCGCAAAATGCTTTTTAAAAAATAATTTAAAGTAGAATTTCCTTGAAGATCAGATTCGCCGCACGGGCGAAACGTGACTCGAATTTCACAATCTAAACGGACGGGACGGTTCAAAAATGAACTGGGGAATAGGTGGAGGTGCGGATGTATTTAGTGAGTCTCTTACCACCCTCAACTACTTTAGGCTTCCGGATACGGCCATGGCCAATGTGTTTCAGGGGAAAATACTTTCTATTCATGAGGCCTGCCGCCAAATCAAACTAGCTACATACACAAAAACATAGTTCAAGGCTATCGCCTCAGTCGATATATCCTCTAAATTAGTATTATAGACGAGCTGGCCGTGCTTGATCGGTTTAAGGTTACCCGGATATCGGTCATAGCAACTTTTATGGAAAGGAACAAGCCGACGAGCTAGTCAGGCTAGTCAGCTAGTTCCGGAATCAGTTCATATTTCGTTCGGAGCAGAAAAACAAAAATCTCCTCAGAATTCTTACCGAAAAGGCCAACCATAGATGAAGGAGACTACCGAACCCTAACATATCCAGAAGGATGTGGTCAAGCTATAGTTCAGAAAAAACCACCCATCTTCTAAGTAAAACACGAAAAGATATCGCCAGCACAACAGCAATCATAACAAGCCACTGGCGGATAGTGGACCATGCGGTCAGATTAGGCATCCTGCTAAGAAACTCTCACACACTATGCCTATGCGTCTGTTTGCCACTAGCTAGGACCAGACAGCGATCTCTTGGAAAACAATTCTTAGACTAACTCGTGGAGGTCTTGAATTGTAACATTAAAGAACTGATAACCCTTCTGAATTTCTAAATCCCCCTTACAACAACTAGGTCAAATGAGTTTGTGGTAACAAAATGGCACATACATAGTGCTACTTGGGTTTTTCGAAACCACCGCACACCTACTTACCTACCTATCTACGAAGCTTACGGAGCAACAACAAGCATAGGTATTAATGTATACAGCTTTTGACCACCCTAGGAAGAGAAATAAGGACAACGAGCTTTGGATTAAACAGGCCACTTGCTGTGGAGCAATTAGTATAGACTTTGGATAGGTACGAAGCCCATGCAACACTCCTACAAGGAGTGATATGATGCTGCATGGAGCAAGGTCATAGTTTTTTGGATTCGGATCTGCGTTTAGAGAAAAAGTTTGCCAAGAAGTCCTGGACTTCTGTAATTGAATTCACTACAAACTCCAGTCTGTATCAGGATCACATTTGAAACCATAACGCTGATCTGTGGCCCACAGAGAAGAGTGATGACACAGCCAGAGAGGCGTTCTATGATCTTCTCTAAAAGACGTACGATAAGTGAACAGAGTACAGTGTAGCCAGGAGACTGCGACAGGCTGGCAGAGGATTCGCTCACTCGAGCTTTGTGTGTATGTATACATAGCTAATAATATTATATGACAATATCAAGAGTTTTCTTGGCGACTTTAACGTGGGGATCGGAAAGGACGGTATCTTTGACACAACCCCTTCCGAAATGGACAAAGACACTGGTTTGATGAGGAGTGCCTGATGCTTTCCACTGAGCCATGTGTCCAATTCTTTTTTTTTTGTATCTACCTATTAGAGCTAAAATCCTGCATCATATAGCGATGGACTTCGTTAAGCGCATAGAAGAGCATTTTGTGCCATTTTTATACTAGTACCGAGTCCCACTAAAGACATTAACCAATTCCATTCGGCTCTACCAGATACTTGGCTTTGGATATTATTAAAATTTGAAAACGTTGTCCGCACCAGCTTCTTCAAGTTGACATCATGTCAACAATTGGTATTCTGAAGACGTAGGTCCTTCATCATTTCACATTATTTTAAACCAATGAGCAGCTTGAAAGGCATGAAAAACTGATAGAGACTGATATACCAAGGTAATGAGCAACACTTTTCCATAATATTAAGCATAGCTTCCCACGATTTACAAGGTTGCACCTTCCACTCATCCAGTTAAAAGTATATTTGTGACGATTGCACCTACCTACCTCCGCTTTTTCGCTACATTGTTGAACCAGATTGTTAGGTACATAGAAGTGTATGCTTGACAAATAGCAGTAAGGAGACTCTCCAACCAATATCCTTCATAATATCTAATGACATATTCGTCAATTTCACAACTCAATCAATGTCACAACTACATATGTATATATCCTTAGTCAACGCATTGCAGATACAAAATTGCAATAAGTCATAAATAAATCCGTCCTTAATTATTGAATGAGAAGAAACAAGGACACTCAAGGTCTGTTACGTTATATTAGAAAAAATGTATCCAATAATGAAAAGTCCATAAATCATATAATCATCTGGTCTGCCAGGCACCGCCGATTTCCTTTGAAAGCATGATTAGCACCAAATGTTGCATTTGAAATTATTAAGCACATCCTTTATGGGGCGAAATTGGCTATTAGCGTTTGTTCTTTGCTTTCCACTTTTGCTGTGTATAGGTCGTTTGGCAAATCACTCGCCATTCTGGCCTGGGAAGTCAAAAACTTTAAACGAAAGTCGACACGAGGGGGAAAACTTCACCAAACAAAACAAGGTCCTGATGTCGGCCGTTAAGCATCATTGCCACGCGAAAAGAAGACAAAAGTTTTTCCATTTCGACCGCATTTGTCCGCAACGGGCGATGCGACGCGACAACATTCACAACGCCATTGTGGGTTGAGGAGGCCTTGTTATTGGGTAGAGCGGTTTAGTCACGTAGACTATTTCCCTCGTGCAATAATCACAATGGCAGGTGTCAATTGTGACTTGCTGTCGAGGCGAATTTTGTTGACTTGGGATATTATTTTGTTAACCTAGAACGTCTGTCGAATTTGTCAACGTTTTGATGTTTGGTCCTGGATAATGTGCAGGAAGACCCATTTATATCAATATTACCCCATTGGCGAAAGAGCTGTACCTTCAGCAATAATTAGACACCTCATCGAAGCGGAAGTAGGATAATAGGGGACAAAATTTCGATTACTATGTGCAATATGTCCTACCTCAACGTGTGGTAATAATCAAGGACATTGGGTATAGCACAACCAACCACCAATATCACTCTACCACGTACACAAACATAGCAAACTGCAAACATATTTCCATGTGCATCACGTTGAATGCTGAAACAAATTGGGTACGAGAGCGAGCATTCGATTTCAACAACATAGTTGCAACTATCCCCATCCACAAATCCAGAGTGCATAGCGAGTATCTATATGATGCACACATATAGAGTTCTCTTCATAGTGCAGTTGTAGACACTAGGCACCGACCGAATGTAGGTACACAAACTCAAATCCATATGTCCTCATTAGTCTTCATGTCAGCCTCGGCTACGTGCTGGGATTTATGCTCACAAATGCGAGGGAGGACACCAACAACAAAAACTGGCAAAAAAGCAATATCAGTGGAAATCCATGCAGCATGCAGGTTGGTTGCTTAGTCTTTCAATGAAAGCGAATTTAGGGACTGCACATGAAGCGTACCCATGACATGAATGGACATTTTCGGTGAAGGACAAAAGAGGCAATTTAATGTTGAGTACTGTATTTATGTCGTTCCTGATATGGCTGCAAAACGGAAATACATATGCACAGAGCAAGCAGATGCACAGAGCAACCAGCACCAAGGAGTGGCAGTAATAGTCAGTAGAACTTTAATCAATTTAAGATGAAAATTTAAATGGCGCTATGTACCTACCTGATTTTTTAAAATACCTATATAAATCTTTTGGGCGAACTCTTTAGCAGCATTTTGAGCTACTTCCAGGTAAGTTTAACTCGACCAGTATGCCTCGATCCACATTAAACTGACCCCAGTTATAGGCAAGGCAGAGGCATCATTATACAAGGTAGCGCAAAAGTTGTACCCCGATGTTATTTGGCTGTCATTATTTTTTTAAACTTCGGTTCTGCTTTTTGGATTATGGTTATTTTATGTCTTCAATCTGTTTCCATTTCCATTAAGTCGAGAAAATGAAATCGGTTAAGTGACCGCGCGCCGCCAGAATTGATGACCATTTGGGCCCGATTTATGGCATTTACCATCATACTTGCCAGAACTTACAGCGATTGGTCTTCGCATTCTTGACAGATATTCTGTTTGAGGGCAGTAGGAATCTTAGGCTTGCTGACATAGACCCGTGACTTAAAAAAAAACCACAAAAAGAAGTCTAGGACGATTAAGGATATCTAAGTTAATTTCGTGCTTAGCGGTTAATAGCTCCTGCACTGTCAGCACTTTGTAAGGAATCGTCTTACAGTCATTCACCAAAATTGTCAGCCGATTTATGCTCAAATAAGTGGCTTGGCACGTCATCTGGCCGATTCTCCGGGGTTCTCAGAGATATATCTTCAACTAAAGCTGCTCTGGGCTCGGGAATATCTGGCAGCATTTCGTGTTATCGCATACGAGCATTATTTTAAAATATAATTAATACATTTTATAAGATTGTCTTATAAGTTGATGGTATTTTCAACCCAAAGTACTGGGGTGCTCAGGAACCCCATATGTGTTAACGTTAATCAAAAACCCTTATGCATTCTAGGGTTAAGATCAATTCAGCAATCAAGACTCTTAGAATAATAAGACGGTAGGATTTGATATTACCTATTCACGAAAGACCTGCTTGCATATCTGCAGAGGTGCTCCACCTACTTGTAGAGCGAGCTTGGTATACGTATGTACGCTTTTCCGAAGAATGGAAGAGGGGAATTATTGTCAAGTGAAGCACTGTCAGCAGTGCTACGGCTATCTTATCTATACCTTAAAATTGTTTTTTTTTACCCGGTGGCCGGTACCACACTGTGGTGAGGGTATATTCACTTTGACATTCCATTTGTAACTCACATAAGGAAGCGTTGTAGGTATGACAAACTATATACAGTCTGTCACGAAATTGTTTTTACAAATTTCTTGACAAGCTAATTTTTTCTTATTTTTTATTACTTTCATAATGTAGTATTTTTTGTTACTGTTCGTTAGTAGATATATTAATAAAAAGAAATTTATTACAAAAATGAAGTAAAACATCAGAGAAGCTCTTTTGTTTTATAAAGAAACTGTCTCTCTAAATTACCAGTTATTTTCCTTTGTAAAAACAATTCCTTGATTTTTTTAATAAATTTCTTTTTATTAATATATGTATCTACTAAAGAACAGTAACAAAAAATACTACATTATGAAAGTAATAAAAAATACGCAAAAAAAAAAGTTTGTGTATTGCTGATGATGAGTCGCAACTAGACTCGAAATGCATTCAATCTTCGAATAAAAAATAAAATAAAAAAATGAGCTTGTCAAGAAATTAATTTGTAAAAACATCTAGCGATGTCCGTCTGTCCGCACGATTACGGCCGTAATTTAAGAGCTTTCGACTACTAAGTTCGAAGATGAGCAAGATCGGATGAAAAACTACTATGGGCTACCTCCCATAAAAAAATATCGGATTTATATAGCTTTTTGATGTTAAAAATTAAATTTAAATAGCTACAGTAAAGATAGCAAGTTGAAACTTTGCACATATTAATATAATATAATTTAAAATTTTTTGACAAAAAATGAGCTGGTCGAATAAAAACTACACACACCTCCCATACCAATTTAACCGTTCCTCTTCCAGCAATTTAATGCATATTTTTAGAAATTTATTTAAACCTTTTCGAAACCTTTTCGAAACCTTTTGTTTTGTTTTGTTTTGTTTTGTTTTGTTTTGTTTTGTTTTGTTTTGTTTTGTTTTGTTTTGTTTTGTTTTGTTTTGTTTTGTTTTGTTTTGTTTTGTTTTGTTTTGTTTTGTTTTGTTTTGTTTTGTTTTGTTTTGTTTTGTTTTGTTTTGTTTTGTTTTGTTTTGTTTTGTTTTGTTTTGTTTTGTTTTGTTTTGTTTTGTTTTGTTTTGTTTTGTTTTGTTTTGTTTTGTTTTGTTTTGTTTTGTTTTGTTTTGTTTTGTTTTGTTTTGTTTTGTTTTGTTTTGTTTTGTTTTGTTTTGTTTTGTTTTGTTTTGTTTTGTTTTGTTTTGTTTTGTTTTGTTTTGTTTTGTTTTGTTTTGTTTTGTTTTGTTTTGTTTTGTTTTGTTTTGTTTTGTTTTGTTTTGTTTTGTTTTGTTTTGTTTTGTTTTGTTTTGTTTTGTTTTGTTTTGTTTTGTTTTGTTTTGTTTTGTTTTGTTTTGTTTTGTTTTGTTTTGTTTTGTTTTGTTTTGTTTTGTTTTGTTTTGTTTTGTTTTGTTTTGTTTTGTTTTGTTTTGTTTTGTTTTGTTTTGTTTTGTTTTGTTTTGTTTTGTTTTGTTTTGTTTTGTTTTGTTTTGTTTTGTTTTGTTTTGTTTTGTTTTGTTTTGTTTTGTTTTGTTTTGTTTTGTTTTGTTTTGTTTTGTTTTGTTTTGTTTTGTTTTGTTTTGTTTTGTTTTGTTTTGTTTTGTTTTGTTTTGTTTTGTTTTGTTTTGTTTTGTTTTGTTTTGTTTTGTTTTGTTTTGTTTTGTTTTGTTTTGTTTTGTTTTGTTTTGTTTTGTTTTGTTTCACTGTACTCACCGATTTTATCCTCGTCGCCAATGTAATGACCGGTGATCGGCAGCAACTAGATGTTCTCAGCTCCACATCTCAGAATCGACTG
Source organism: Cheilosia scutellata (assembly GCA_955612985.1). Taxonomy (NCBI): domain Eukaryota; kingdom Metazoa; phylum Arthropoda; class Insecta; order Diptera; family Syrphidae; genus Cheilosia; species Cheilosia scutellata. The sequence goes on from OY015313.1 coordinate 86,168,058, forward strand.
ACTGCAGAAATGCGGATCAAGCTCTGTTATAGAGAGACAACAGATGTTAATCTTTGGCACGTAAAACGTAATTGACTTGTGTGATCATGTTCTATATAACCCGCCAATGGTGACGTACTGGTCTGTGAGACCGGGTGTGTTAAAAAATGCGAATAACTTTATTCTCCGTCATTGTTTTTTGTTGCAATTTCGAGTAGCTGCCGTATTGCACGTCCCCCACCATCAGTTGACGTCGAAACTGCGTAGTGAGCACACGTTGTGTATTTTTTTTACTAACCCGGTGCGTGAGACCGTGCGTCACCGTTTATGTAAGTAAAATAATTTTTTATTATTCGTATTATTTTACCTTGATTATTTTTTTTTATTGTTTTATTGTGTATTTTGTTCATTTTATAAAAGTTCCATATGTCGAAAGACTAAAAAACGTTATTTTCCTTTATTAATATGTGATTTTTTATTGTTTTCTTAATTTTAAAAAATGTATTACTAAAAACATTGTTATTTTTAATGCTCTAATTAAAAATGTTTTTTGAATTGTAATATTGAAATAAAAGAGCTTAAATTGATTAAATATCTTTCTTTTATTATCAAAGAGCATAATTAAAAAAAAAACATGAACTATTAGTAACACGTTTCGAAAAATCTTCAGTTGAAAAACCCGGTCTGTGAGACCGGCGTCACCATTGATCAAAGTCAAATTTGCGTCACCATTGGCGGGATAAACATTGCATAATTCAACACAATACCTATACACAGTAAGATATAAAATCGTATAAGCTAGTGATAGCTGATCAGTGTTGCCACTAAAAAACAGTGAATTCGGTCAAATCTGACCGAATCACTTGATTTTAATTTTTTAAATCCGGTCAAAAAATCCGGTCAATAGTTAAAATGAGAATTTTTGACCTGAAACCCGGTCAAAAATAGAAATACCTATACCTACCTGTAAAATTTACAAATTTTTATGTTCACTTGCATTATCGATGTTTAGAAAACGAATCTTGAGTTTGTCAACTTGTTTTTTGTTTGTTTAAAATTTACTGAAACTAATTTTTCATTTTATATCACAAGTTCTGAAATACACTTTTAGTGCATGGCCATGGCCATACACACCTTCCAATGAACGTCGTGTCCAGCAACAAAGGTGGCTTTTGAGTGAGTAAAGGAGAAAGGTAGATAGCATAAAAAATGCACAGAAAATCCACTTTCAGAAATAATTCTGGCACGTTCTTTTTCGCACCATTGTGCTTTCGATACAAATCTTCATTTGATATTTGTCCGCTTCGGCTTAACTATAGAATTTGTTTGTGTTTTCAATTTCACTATTCTTTTACCTGCCAAATTTTATTTCATTGCAAAAACGCCTGGTTTTTGTGTGTAGTTAAATCGTTAATGGAAGAAGAAGTGTATGGCCAGGCCATGTACTAAGGCCGTGTGTCAATTGGGCTAAATAATATTATTCTCGGATAATTTTCTGACACTTGAAAAGAGTAGTTCAACAAACTCCAATCTGAGATTTATCGAATTTCACACTTTAATTAATTGAAATTCATTATTTAATTTCCTCTTCAACATTCTAAGAAAAGAAAACGTCAAAAAATTAGCCTATAAGATAATTTATTATCCTGCTCCCGGAGCAGAATTCCATGAGTGATGTTGTAGTTCCATTAATCGCACTACATTGGTTTCTTTTTGAACTTGGGAGCATGTTCGTAATGGCAAAGTTTCATTCAAATTATAGAAATCTATCTGTATTTATAGTCAGTAGGGCAATTTTATTTTTCGAGTAAAAAAAGAGTTTTCCGGTAAAAAATATTTTTCGTTCCGGTCAAAAAACGGTTAGGCCGGATTTCAAAATGTTCTCCGGTCAGAGTAAAGAGATTTCGGTCAGATATGACCGGAATCCGGTCAGAATGGCATCACTGCAGCTGATAGGTTATACATTTTGAAAGGAGAGCTTAATACTAAAACAAAGAGAGACTGGTCATTACCTATTATGCATAATAAATATGTATATCCGAATATAGAAAGATAAGAAAATAAAAGGAAAAGAAGGATGGAAGGTGAGAAATAGACAGGAAAGGTGTAGGCTGTAGGTCTAAGAAAGAAGATTAAAGTAAGCTAAAGAAAAGAGAAGTGTAATTCTAGCAAAAATGTATAGTAATTCATCAATTGAGAACGGCTGGACCGATTTGGCTCAAATTTTTTTTCAGTTGTTCGTAATTGCCAGGAGAAGGTTCTTCTAAAAGAACATTTTGGGAAAACGCTCCAGAAAAGTTGGGAAATTGGAAAAATCGAAAATTGATTTTTTGTATGGAATTTTGTGTGCAATTGTTCCGCAAAGGATTTTCGAATGGAAAATGATGTAAAGGCGGAAAATTCGTTTTGAAGCTTGGAAAATTTCGGATAATTGTGAAATTCATTGTGATAAAAGACGTTTTGCGTGCATTTTGGGTGGAGATGTTAACTTGCTGGCGCTTGGCAATGGCCAAATTCCCGTTGATGTTTCGACTGGATTGATATTTTTTGCGAGTTCACATCGTCGAAGAAGGAACTCATCACCAAAGTGTTCCCCGGAATTGCAAATAATTATAAAAATCTCGATTGGATTCGTGAACGGGCAATACTAGCAGCGAAGAATAAAGACGTGTCGATAGCTTGAATTTCATCATTAAAAGTCAAATCGCTGGAGAACTGCATTCGTACAAATCCGTTGACAGCGTGACCGACGAGGATGAAGCGACCAATTATCCGACAGAATTTTTGAACCCGCTTGATGTGCCAGGAACTCCACCGCATAATAACAGCTGAAGGTGGGATCGATCATAATCATGTTGCGGAATCTGAATCATCCGAAATTGTGCAACGGTACGCGGTTGTCCTTCAAGAAACTGATGAACAATGAACAATGTGATTCAAGGCCGACCGATCATCAAGGGCAAATTCAAAGGAGAAGAAGTCCTTATCCCACGAATTTCGATTATTCCAACTGATCTTTCATTCCAATTCTAGCGGATTCAGTTCCCAGTTCGATTGGCTTTTGCGATGACAATCAATAAATCGCAAGGCCAATCGTTGGAAGTCTGTGGGATTAATCTCGAATTTCCCTGTTTTTCGCACGGTCATCTGTACGTTGCCTGGAGTTTATCTGAAGGCGTTAAATTGGGGCGAGACGAAGTTCGCCGGGTCCGCTAGTATTTTTTATAGTGGCAAAGTAATGTCTTAAGTGAGACTTAAATCTTGTTGGATTTGTTATCCTTTTAATATGGCGCGGCAAAGAATTCCATAGACGAATAGCGTTAATAAAAACCTGGCGGTAGGGTGTCAGAGAAGCGTAACGAGGCTGGATTAATTGATCAGACCTAACCGAAGAAGCCCTCGTCAGTCTTTCGTAAATATACGGCGGTTGGTGGGTAAGCAGTACATCATAAAATTAAGATATCGTACGAAGCCCAAAGTAGCTCTCCTCAACCGACATATTGAGGAGTCGTGAAGAAAGATTAGAGACTCTATCATATCGCCGGGGCCCAAAAATATACCGAATGGTACTATTGAAAACCGATTCGACATAATAAATAAATGCGTTGTTTAAAACGATACAAGGAAAATAAGATAAATCTAGTTTTTTTTGGATATAACCAAGCACTTAGACTTCAGCGGGTTTATAGCGTTAAGTTGAGCCCAGTATGCTACTTTCTCAAGATCCTCATTCACGCAACTAGCTACCACCATGTTCGATGAGACCAAGGTCACAACTGTAGTACATCTGAACATCGTCTGCATACATATGTGACGAATAATTTTTGATGATCGAAGGAATTTCATTAACATATAGAGAGAACAGCAAAGGACCGAGTATAGAACCCTGTGGGATACCACTGCTGGTTGGAAAAAAGTCTGATAGGCTACAGCTTGCATTGTATTTGATAGATATGATGAGATAAGACCGACGAAGTTTATCTGCGAGTTTGGATTTTGGAATGAAGCACAGTGTCAAATGATGTGGAGAAATCAAGGAGAACCAGAAAGCTTACTTTGTCATCGTCGAGTGTTTGCCGAAGATCCTCTATGACATTTAACAAAGCAGTAACACAGCTCTGTTTAATTGATAAAAGGTTATACGCCTCAATAAATCTGCTCATTTGTTTTTTTTTTTAAATTGGTTCAAATACTTTCGAAAGGAAAGGTAAAATAGAAATTGGTCTAAAATCAAATTTTAGCAAATTTTCATTCATCAGGAAATTCTCCAGTAGTTAAAATGCTATTAAATATTTGATATATGGAAGAACTATTGGAAGAATCAATTTCAAAAAAGTGGGATGCATTTCATCGAGCACAGACTCATGATGAGCGCAGACTATTGACGGAAATATCGACAATGATGAGATTATATAGACATGAGAGAGAGGGAGCTATTTCCTTTATCGTGGTGTCTTACCCAAACCTTGTGAGCTCTGTAACCCACTGTAACCCAGTTGTTCCCTCAGACAAGAAGATTCATCTTCGACACATTTTCATATTAACCAGGTCATCATCATTTTAATATATAAGTCCCAAATGACATCAGAAAGTATTCCAATCGATATTCTTATATTGAATTCAATTCATGTGACATTGCCATCAATGTAACCATAGTAAACGGGGGCGTATGAGTAACATTTTCTCCTTTTTTTTCATTTGACTTTCTGATTCAAATTCCAATTACTGCATCCTGTGCCTGTCGCTTTGTTGATTCAGCGAATGCTTCATTGTCTCTAAACTCAATTGGCTTTTCTTCGTTTCATTTTTTGCCAATTTTCACATATCATTGAATTAATCTCACATCTGTTAGCAGCACAAAATTCCTTTCCAAGTATCCTAATTACAATCCAATCCAAACAGTTGTAGGCATCTGGTGTTCTAAAAAAATAATAACAAAGCGACTTACATTCACATGTGTGTGTGTTAGCATACACCGCACATTCATTGTCTGTTGTGCCTGATACGCGTACGTCATGCTATGGCTAAAGAATATCATCTAAATTCACATAAATTACAAAAGTTAACCTCAAACCATGCGCTCAGGTATTACGCGCAGCAAAGAGGAAGCATTTTACGAAAATTCCTTGTGAGCAGCGATATGCTGCTTCAAAGAAATTTAATTTGCATTTTCCTTTTTCCTGGGCACATATATACATATATACACACTGTCGTCATGTTAATCCCGAAATAGAGAGAAGCTCCAACAAAGAAGAACTAACCACAAAAACAGCCGTCGCAACAAGACACATTTTATCATGGCCGCAGTGGATGATGGTGGGTGGATATTTAGAGCAAGGATAACGGAAAGACATAATCCACATCGTCATCAAGATTTTATTCTTCTTTCGAATAAAGTCCCATCATTTCTACTTTTTTTCTACCGAACAATCACGAAATGATAAGCCATTGCCGGTGGTGCGCTTTGGGCTCTCTAAGGATCCTTCATGCGGAGATGACTAGATGAGTTTGAGCTGTTGTGCTGTCCTCTTCATGGTGATTGTCAGCGAGTGATTAAATTAAAATTGCCGCATCTTTATTGAATTTTCACGTTTTCTAATCTTCGCAAAACATCTGCGGCAAAGGTATATGGCAAAAATGATGGTGCAACTTGGCCGAGATGAAGAAATGTCTCCTTCTTGCTGTGCGATAGGATTTTTGGTAATTATTTTGAAATTAATTTACGAGCCCACTCCTTTGTTATCGTCGTCGTCTTGGCGCACAATTTGTCGGTGCTATAAGGACTAATGGAGTTGCTTTTATCTCTGGCAGAATGGATAACGAGTCCTTTGTATATTTCATTGTTCAACGGAGGTGAATGGAACTCCAGGTCATTGACCCTGAAGGATAATGAATTTAGCAGTTCGTTGAAATGCCAAATGGATATTTGATTGCAATTAAGCAGAAGAATGCCAGAGAGAGAGAGGGAGAGAAAAGATAATTTTTATTTGGACGACAATCCTTTGCAGAGACACATTTATATACAAAAGAACGATGATGAATGGTCCTTAGTAATTGGAGAATTTATTTCACCAAGTTCATCCCTTCTGGCAAACTTTCCCAGACGAAGGACACTGGACGTCAGAAAAATCACTTTGCATGGTCCGGTTGACATTAATATCCCATTTGTATGCACGCATAAATAACCCATCCACATAGAGTGTGAAACTAGCCATGGCGAGAGGACCGAACCGAGTACGTCGAGTTGGCGTTTCGCTTTACATCACCAAGGACACGTGCATACGTATATAGTTGTGTATCATGAAGGAACACGAAACGAAACCAAACTGCTATAAGAGAAGACGATACTTTGTGCCCTTGTTGGCCTTGCTAGCCTTAGATCCATTTAGCAGCACGTGTAGGTAACTGAGGCAATATGCTATAAGCCATGCATATGTCCCGCGTGTCATTGAATATTCAGAAGAAATTCCTTGGATGCTGATACGTATACACACACAACAAAGCATGTGTATCGCATATTACCGGCACAAGTGTATCGGGTGATGGAATCTAAAATGTTGTCAAAATGCATTATCCTTTGGCAAAAATTAAAGGCTATAATATACCGAAGGACTTACTTTTTCCTGATTCATAAATAATCAAAAAGAAAAAAACATATTCGGTTGATGGTATATTGACAGGCAAGGGATATCTAGATTTATGGTCCCTCTTAATTTTTTTTTACATCATAGGTGGTCGGGCTTTTGTACATGGTATGTGTCGGAAACTTTAGTTGATATACAAGATTGCTCTCCAGTATAAAAGTAAATTGATGATGGAAAAGTTGTTCTTTGTCAAAACTTTCGGTAAACTTAGGGAACACACAACATGGATTAAGGAGAAAGAGATTAGAGTTTGAAATGCGTTCGTAACTTTGCTGTAGATATTCTATGAGGTGAGGACCTTGTGACATCATTATGGCCGCGAGTATTATCATTATGGACAATTTATGGCTTATGGATACCTACTTTGGCAGAAATTCCGATGGTAGAAGGGATACAGAGACGCAAAAACTATAGCCTGCAGTTTTCTGAGTTCGATTTTGATATAAGAAGAATACTTTGCCATTTTATACTTGTGCTTCTTTAGAAAATTTGAAATATTGATTGCTGGGTCAGTCTAAAACGCCTCTAAAAACGTATCTTAAGACACCACAAAAAATGTCCCTGAAATTACCACAAAAAACGCATCTTAAAATGCCACAAAAAAACGCCTTTAAAAGCACCTCTAAAAATGCAACAAAAATACCACAAAAAACCCTCTAAAAACGCCATAAAAATCGTCTCGAAAAACGCCACAAAAGACGCCTTCAAAAACGCCACAAATACCGCAAGGGTACTTCTCTCGCGTATAACGACCCTGCCCACCCTAGTGACTTTAATCCAGAAGTGTCTGACCCATATTGTGCGGCTCTCTGGTCAGCGTCTGTTCTCCACGTCAGGAGCGGCTGTCCACATAGACATAAAATAAAAATGGCAGAAGGTATAAAATGCAACATCGTAGACAAGCAATGGAACAAACAACCAATAGAATTGTTACCGCAGGTGGCAGACCAGTTATACTGGAAAATTCACCCTCTACGGAGGTCGGTCCCTCGGATTCTGGGGAGGACCAACTATTAATAATAATAAACAACCCTTTCAGAAGAAAAAAAAGTATGCTAGCTAGCTAAGATCACCATCAATAGCGTCAAGCGCAATTTCAAAAATATTGCCGACAAATCCCTCTTGAAAAAACATAAAGATATGCGGATCTCCACCACCTAGATCGTCTATCTCCGGAAAAAGAAGTCCGCCGGTTAATCAGGACTCAGTGAAAATGAAATCCTTCGTAAAAGAGAACAACGAACTACGAGCTAAACTAAATGCAATGGAGCTACTCTTATACGAGCCTAAAAAGGAAGTAGATTCTCTTCGAAAAGAAAACGAGGATCTCAAGAACCTTCGTGTACCGAAAGATTTCGAGACAATACCGAACCGTCCAGCAAGTGAATACTTTACGGACGAGGAAAAACTTGCCTGTGAAACTAATCCAGCCTCTAAAATAAGGCCTAGTAAAAAGCGCAAGGTCGTTACCTCACCCGAAGTCCTACAAAAAGAAGATAAGCGCGCCGTATCAAACAAGGCAAAAACTCAAGCGAAACGTCGTCCTCTACCTGCAATAAATGTCGTCGGGATAGCGGACTACGGAAAACTTCGTTATCTTCTCAAAAATACACTGAGGACAAAGTATAATATAACATCGCTTCGAAACAACGTGTGGAAAATCAACGTAGATGACTCCGATTCCTATCGAGCACTGGCTCTAAAATTAAACGCAGAGAATATGCAATGGTTTACTTATGCAAATAGGTATGAAAAACCGTGGCGAGTCATTGTTAGGGGATTCCACCCGTCTTGGGCAAAAGAAGACGACGTTATAGACGACGTGCAAACCCAAGGCTTCAAAATTCTTGACGCCGTGAATATAATAAAGAAGGAAAAGCATTGTACCACAGATACTATAGTTCTATTAACTCTATTATCTGTGATTGTACGGAAGGAGACAAAGATACCGTAGTTAAACGCGGCCTTCCACGCTTTATGCTTATCTTTGATATGACCGAGAATATGGATAGCATTTTTAAAATCAAAACCATTCTAAGCATCAAGGTCAAAATCGAGCCCATGCGCAAGGGAAGGAGAACGATACCTCAGTGCCATGACGCCGAGGCTTTAACCACACAAAGGTATACTGCCAGAAAGAACCACGCTGCGTAAAATGAGCGGGTGCACATCTCTCTGGAGAGTGCAACAAAACCAAGCAGACCCCAGCGGTTTGCGCCAATTGCACGAAAAATCACCCAGCGAATTATCGAGGTTGCGAAATCGCTAAAGAACTACAAAAAAGACGCGACATTTTCAAGAAAGTGATACACCCGGATTCTAGCTTAACGGATCCTAATACCGATAAGCGCAAGACCATAAAGGCCATCAAAAGGACTAGACCAAACAATTAAAATATTAAGAAAGCGCAAATGCACGTTGCTGGTCCCAGTGCAACGGAAAAACAGCTATTGATTGGTACGAGATCGTACGCAGTTATTAACTGTGATAATGGAAGAACTTGAGGAACAAACCAAAGTTAATCAAGTTATATTTGACAAATTTAGCAAGCCACAAAAAAACCTTTAAAAACGCCAGAAAAACGCTTCTAAAAACTCTTCGTATAACGACTTTAAAAATTCTACAAAAACCTATCTCAAATCGCCTCTAAAATACCTCTACAAACGCCACAAAAAAGTCTCTAAAAACGACATAAAAAAACGCCTCTAAAACGTCTCTACAAACGCCACAAATAACGCCTTTAAAAACGCGGCAAAAACGCCTGTAAAAACACCACAAAAACGCTTCTGAAAACACAAAAAAAACACACACAAAAAACGCCACGAAAACGAAACTTTCTCGTTTATTGCGAATCTCGCAGAATGTCCGATTCGTTTCAGCAAATTTTACGTTTAAAATCATACCTACCAAAGATGTACTCAGTTTAATAACTGAACCTTAGTAGGTACATACTACATAAACATACGTATTTACTACAACACTTTATTACTTTCATTAATTACTTTAAATACTTTACATTAATTACTTAATTAATTTCACCCCGAACTGACATTTTTGAAGGAGGCAAGTAGGCGATGAATTTCGAATTATATTGGCACTGAAGTTTTGGGCTTTGCAAAAACATACCTGGGCCCTATTCCACAAAAAACTTATCAACTTTTCACTTTGCACTTTTCAAATTGCGTTTTTTGGCAAAGTGAAAAGTGTTTCTGTTCCACAATATTCTTTGCAAATCTCACTTTGCGCTAAGAAAATGTTTGGAAAGACTTTGCACTCTTTGCAAAGTCTTTGCGCTCTCCTGCAAAGTGAGTGTGCAAAGTGTTCCACAAAGCATTTAATCATCTTTGCATTTCTGGGTGGTATGCAAAAAGGATTAGCTCAGTCTCAGATGCCATGAAATAAAGTCTTATGCAAAAAAGGTCCAATCGAAGTAAAATTAAAATCCAAACCAAATGAAAAAAAAGGGTAGGTACAGTTCCAAACTTTACATACAAAAAACCTCGCACCCACTCCAAATCCTACAGTGACCTCAAGCAGGGGGGTTGCAGTTATACCATACATATACACCGGTTTTGAGGCAAGTACACAAGGAGCATCGAATGAATTTTGCAAGAGAACATGTCGCCTGGAGCGATGAATGGAAACGCGTTGTCTTTTCGGATGAAAAAAAGTTTAACCTTGACGGCCCCGATGGTTACAACTTTTATTTCCATGATTTAAGAAAGGAGGAGCTTATTTTGGCAAGACATCACAGCCGTACATCAGGTGTAATGGTGTGGGGAGCTATTACCTACTATGGCACAATCGAGTTGGAGTTTTTGTCCACAACAATGAACGGAAACAACTACAAATGTTTGCTGGAACGGTCATTTCCAAAAGTGAAAAACATTTTCGGACCCCTGCCTTGGATATTCCAACAAGACAATGCCCCTATCCAAACTTCCAGGGTTGTTAGAAGCTGGATTCAATCAGAAGACGTGGAACTTTTGCCTTGGCCGCCCTATTCACCGGACTTAAACATAATAGAAAATGTTTGGGCATGGTTATCTCGTAAAGTGTATGAAGGCGGCAGACAATTTGAAGACAAGGACACTTTAATCGAAGCTATTCGTGATGCCTGGACCCAAATTTCTCTTAATTATTTAAAAAAAACTCTATTATTCCGTTCCAAACCGTCTTTTAGAGGTCATATCGAAAAATGGCGGGCATACTCATTATTAATGTAGAAAAACATAATAAATAAATGTTTTAAAACCATAAAATGTAAACATTTTATTAATTTTTTGCTTTTTTTCGAAGATTTTGCTTGTGGCCTCATCCTAGTTGAGCATCTTTTTATACGCTTTTTAGGTAGTTCATTTTTTGATCTTCGGAAATTCCAGCCGTAGTTTTTTATTTACCCTTTAATTTTATGACTTACTGTTGGGAAAATATGTACCTGTTAACAGGTATTAAAAGTTTCCGGGTAAAAAATTTCCAACAGCCATAAAGAGCGAAAATCGATTGCAAAATGTGTGGCCTCATCCTAGTTGTCGCCAGTGTACGTCTGTTTCTTTTAAATAGCTGAGTGCAATAATGTCCAAGGACTTTATTCTTTAAAGTGAAATAATGTAGTTGTGAGACAGAGCTAAAGGTATTGAGACTGAGCGTTTGCAATGAGCAAAAGCTCAATGCAAAACCTTTGGGTCAGTTCGTTGTCTCAGTCTCTGCTTAACAAATGCCAAGATGAGGTCACAGAGTGAGTGTAGCAAAGAGGAAACAACAATTATTAGGGCAATTGATGAAAATAACCGTTTTCTTGTGCAGTTTATTGTTATTGTCTTTTCAAAAAGCCGAGTACAGGAAATTAGAAAAAAATATCTCGCTTTACAAGCATATAGGGAAAATAGAAATATTCACATGATATTTATCCATTTCACTTCACTATATATTCACTTTTTGTCAACTTTTTTTCGCAACTTCACTAACTGTTTTGGAAACGCTGGATTAACTTAATCCAACATTTTCCGTAATGCCACTATTACAAAGTGAACTCCGGAAAAATCTTAAAAACATGTTTTTATATTGGGGTCATAGTTCTGATTGGTTTAAAATTCTGTTTTCAAAAATTCTGTAATAATTGTAATTTAAAAAAATCATTTTGATTTTGCATTGTCAAAACGATTTCTTTAAATTATCTACAGAATTAGTAAATATACCTACCTCGAGTTTCAAAAGAAAATAATTGAAAATTGGGACATCCTATATAAAACCGTTACTCTATTTTATATTATGAATAAATTCAAACAAATTGGAACTTGGCAAATACTACTTTATTTAATTAATTTTCTTATATCAAATGTCATTTATGACACAATCGATAGCATTTCTTGCTAACTTTTGAAGCTATGATAGTTTGCGAGCACAGTTTTATCGTGTCTAAGTCATAATCCCCGATAATTATCTAATTATCCGTAACGTTTGTATGAACAAATTTTGCTAAGACTAGGATAGGAGAGCAAAAAAATTACACCTAATGTTTAGGGCCAAGAAGATTGATTCAGTGCTTAAAATTATAGGTAGGTACATAAAAAACCAATTTGGTGAAGACATAAAAGTGGCGAATATGAAGTTTAAAAAAAAAAAAAATAGTGGTGAACAAAACCGGGAAAAAAATATTACAGTTAGGAAAAAGGGTTGCTAATTTTAATATATAAGAACTCCATATAATTTTACGCATTCTATTCATTTAACAAAAGTTTAATTACTCTTTCTATTTTCAAATATCCACTTAGTTTTTGAATGAAAAATAAATTATGTATAGGTAGATACCCAAAAATAAGCTGATTAACTTTTTTAATTATAGTTTGTAATAAAATCTATTTGAAATCTGGTTTCTACGTGTAATTAACGCAGAAAAAAATTGTTTCATTCATTTTTCATTTATTTTCATTCGTTAGCAATTTTACACCTTTTCCACTAAGTTTGAGCTCAATTGATTTGGTGGTTTTCGAGATATACGATTTTGAATGTTTTTTTTTGTATGGGAGGTGCCATGCCCGTTTGTCCAATTTATTTTACATACAAACTACAAAATACCTTTCCAGGAAAAAAAGAATCATGAAATTCGGTGTTGCCAAACTCGAGATATAAACGGACAAACATTTTTTAAACTCATTTTTATGAATTTTTATGAATGACCTTGCAAAGGCGTTTGACAAACTTATCAAAATTTGCTTTGCAAAAATTGTATTTGTAGTTTTTGTGGAACGAAACAGCATACACTTACACTTTTCAATATTAACTTTGCACTTTGCACAAGCGAACGTACGTGGAACAGAAATTGCAAAGAGAATATTAAAATTGCAAAGACTTTGCAAATTACACTTTTCAATTTTAACTTTTCATTTATCAAATTTTATAGTTCTGAGGAACGAAAAGTTTTGCAAATTGACAAAAATTTGCAAAAGTGCAAAGTGAAAAGTTGATAAGTTATTTTGTGGAATAGGGCCCTGGTGTGAATACAGATCGGGATTTGGCTCATCTTTGAGAAATATTTATAAAACGGTTTTATTCCGGTTTTCTGCGATAAACTAAGTACGTGATCATGTTTAGAATGCTTATGTTGTCTTAAATATGTATTTTGATCAAAATCGTTAGTGCAGGTTTTTGTAAAATTAAGCTGACAAATGTTAAAATTTTGGATACGAAAAGCACTGTTATTAAACTGTTTAGCTGAAAACTGAGTACGACGTATTCTTCAGGATATAAACATTGCCTAGCCGTTATATTTTCATCTAAATCGAAAATGGCGTTTTAGAGATATGAGCAGTTTTTAAAGTACCATTTTTAGCGATTGGGGTGGAAATCGAAGGACGCATTCATAGTTCATAAAACACAGTTTTGCAACTGTTTAGCTCAAATCTGAGCAAATGGTATTACTACGAATTTAAGCATTACCTGCCAGTTACATTTTTATCATAATCGAAAATGGCGTTTTTGAGATATGAGTAGTATTTTTAAAGTTTTTTAAAGTACTACTATTATTAGGGGCTTGGGTGGATATCAAAGGACGTAGTAATTTTAGAGAAAAACTGAGTTTTATATCAAGTTAAGAATGACAATAGTACCTTAAAAATAAGTTTTTTTTTTAAATCGTTTTTACCGTTTTCGAGAAAAAGCCAATTTTCAAAACTACTATTGCTGGACTTTTTAGCGAAAAACTGGGTATGAAGTCACGTTAAGCATGCCTACTTTAACTCAACTATCTAAATTTTTTAATATTTCGTAAAATTTGTATATGGGAGGTACCGTTAATATTAGGGCTAGCATAAACAAAAAAATCCTCCTAGTGGGAAGCCCACAAACTCTAAATACGAAGTTTAAAACAAATCCGTCCAAGCGTTTAGATTCCACAGGGGTGGGACAGACAGATATACGGACGGACAGAATTGCGTAATATCAGAATTGATCAAAATCTCGAGTTCGAAATTTTGTACGAAAACAATAATCTTTCTCTTACTACTTATACGAGAAAGTTAAAAATCCCTCTAAAAATGACTTAAAATTTTCTAAAATGCCTCTTAAACGCACAAAAACCGTTCTAAAAACTAAAAATCGCGTCTTTAAACAGCACACTAAGTGCTTCTTTTAAGAGGTGTTTTGGAGCCGTTTTTGCGCCGCTTTTTTGGCATTTCTTGTGGCGGCGTTCTTGTAGAGGCGTTTTTTGTGGAGTTTTTGTGGCGTTTTTACATCCGTTTCTAGAAACGTTTTTAGAAACTTTTTTTGGGCTTTTTTTGGAGCGTTTTTTGGTTTATTGGTATTTATAACCACTTATATTTTCCATCGATGTTTTATTAAAAAGAGCAGCCATGGTGATACATAAATTAAGTACTTCCATTAATTTGTTGCCCTTCTAGAGGAACGATCATATCGTAAACATACGGTCGTAACCCCGGGTCAACTGCTATAGTCAGCTGGTAATATGCGAAGGTCGTACCACACTACTCACCCATGTATTATAAAAAGCATGTAATTAATACCCCTGTACTTTGAAATGTGAAATATCTACCACAGAGACAAGTCAATATTTAATACGCATAAGGGCGTAACCACAGTCCTCCTAACTACCATTAATCCAACATTAACTCCCTTCAGCAACCCGCACATTATCACGGGCTACCATTCAATTTTATATACCTACGACTCCACTCACCCACCATTTAAACAATTTACGAACCCTAACATATGTCCTTCAACTTCCCACGGTTCTATCTCATTAATCTTGTCTCAGTGACAAATCCAACCACATAATGCCATGCTGTCTTACAAGCATCAATCATTTCGCTGCAGTCATAAAATATAACCCCATGCTATGCACGAACAATAACATAGACACAAATCTCAAGGATACAGCCATCTGTCAATAAATAAATCACCACCACCTTCACCACTACCCAGTATTCCCATCAGAACGCTATACCCAACCGCACGTCAAGCGACTGAAATGAACATTTCAATACCAAATCTAGAATAAAATATACCGCGTCGAACAATGCGGTGTCGGGGTGTCGTGCTCCAGCTAAATGAATGCAACTTAAACGTTCCACACATGACCGAACACCATGTCAACATTACCCACCGCTGCAGAGGTAGACATTGTTCGACGGTGCCAATATGTGGGGTTAACAGGTTAAGATGCCTACGTCGCGAGACGCGTCATTGAATTCCGACGCGCAAGTTAATAGTCGACTAGGAATGGTAGGGATTTCACATGACAATGTTCTGCTATTTGCTGTACATTAATGCATCATATTGAGGGTGGCATCGACAAGGTACACATCATGTTCAACGTGTGACATTAAAGGTGGAAAACGGGATGGTGGAAATATAGATGAAGGAAGACTGGATATGAAGATTCGACAGAGGAGTGTGAAATGAAAATTGAATGAAAATTGGAAGCTGTCAGAGATCCTTCGCAAAGTGGATGTAAGTCATCACTTGGGAGGTGGCAACAATGTTGTTGGAAGTAACTTATTTAAGAATCCACATCCAGTGAGTGGAGCCACCGATTCGCTTAACAATAAGGAGTTTATTGTAAAAAATGTAAACAGCTCCTGCAAGCGGATGTGGGCAGATGAAATGGAGGCGGTGAAAACACCATAGCAACTGTAAAGCTGGCCAAAAAACTAAGAAGACATTGTGGCAATTGAAGTCCATAGGGTGTCCGAAAGGTGTCCCTGTCCAGCGGAAAATGTACAAGCTGTACTCACTTTAATATTTGACGAGTAAGTGATGGGCCAAGCATGCAATTTTTCTGGTCATATGTTCAGAAACTTAGTCAACTATAGGGACAACGATTAGCCAAAATCTTGTAGGGCCATTATAGAAGGCAACTGAAGCCCGGAGTGTGAATATTTGGTCGGTTGCGGACTTACCGAGCCTAAAACCGCACTGATAGGGCTCAATCAGTTCGTTGACAAATGGTTTCAGGCGTTCACACAGTACGGTAGCGTCGCTTTGTAGGCAAATTACTTTGCTTTATGTGCTTGTCGGCACTCTTCATCAAACCAGTGGTTTCGTGCAGGTAGTTTTCTGAAAACAAGCAACATCAGTTTTGGCTTTTCTGATGGCTTCTTGGCATCGATGCTACTTGATGTTGGCTGCATAGGTCTTCTCAAGAGGTTGGGAGAAGACGCGATCGGCAAAGATTCTGTCGGTTTGTTGCGATTGTAGCAGTTTAACGTTAAATTTCCTCAGAGTATCAATATTCTTGATATTGTGGCGTCTTATTTTATCCGTATTCGTACCTTGGCTATAACAAGGTTGTGGTCCGAGTTATATTGGAGGCTCGGAGTGTTCACACATCTAGATCTAGAAAACTGGAGGAATGCCTTATGTGTTGGTCGATCGCAACTTGATCAATTCGACTGACGATTTGATGATCTGGTGACCGGCATGTTACGTTGTCGATATTGAGGTTAGGAAATCGTGTGGCTATAGTAACATTACATCCCGCATCCCGCATCCGGCATCAAAATCAGTTAACACAAGTCGGTTTACAGGCGTGGTTTCGTGTAATCTGTGCTTCCCGATTATACTACCAAATATGTCATCCTGTCCTATATAAGCACTCTATATGTATAGGGCCGCGCCTGTAGGGCAGCCGATCATACCTTAGTATTGTGGGTTTTTTCCGAGTATTTCAAAATAGCGATTTTCTCTTTGTTTACCTTCCGCGTCAGTCTTTTGTATAAGAGCTTGTTTGGGGTTCACTCTTAACATCCTCTCTGAATATCTGACGGGCTGGAATAAATTTATTGTTTCCCCATTTTTAACCCTTCCATAAGGCCGCCTACACTGAGCAAACCGGAATATTAACATACCTCATCGGAGATGGATGCACCTTACTACCGCTGAAAGGGTATGCACGATACCTACCGTTTTTAGAAGCCCTAATAATTTAGGCCGTTCAAGAAAAAATGTCCTCCGTAAAGTTGCCGACATTGAACCAACGCATTGCTGTCGGATTTGGAATTGACAAAAGTTGGTAGATAGATGGCAAATTTCTTTTCCTAGCATCTTAGCAAGCTGCTTCCAATCTTTCAGAGTTGGCAGTAGACTAGGTAGGTACTCCCTGGCGTTCTCGGTGATGGTGAACTAGAAGGTGACACCTTGACTGTCGAGGCGGTTAGCTTCTCCTTAGCTGTCGCGATATTTCGCTTCTTCACCACACCTGGTATATAAGTCCGTAGCACCTCGCCTGTCACTGGTACGAGATGTGTCATATTGTCGTTACATTTCTATTACTGATTTAGCTCTCTTGGCGGTACGAGATCGAGAGCCTATCTATGGACAGAACCTTACTAAGCTGTAAGGAGACAGCCTCCAAGTACAATCATTCATCACTGGTTTCCTCCTGAAGATGTAGATCTACATCCCCACTGTTTAGGATAAATTACTGTAGACGGTTTGCACCCTTACTGTTTTAGCGATCCAAATTAATGTGACCCTATGTCCAAGTGACGGTGTGAGCCTCCTCCACAGTATAAACTCAGATTCGAATTTTCAAAACCCACTTTTTTGACTTCATCTTAAATTCTTTAATATTTTAAGTTCAACATTTTGACTGATAAAAATATTTTTAAAAATTTAACTCTTCTCTAACCTTGTATGATTTTTTTCTAAGTCAGTCCTATTATGAGTCCCATTTAAACCCATTATCCCATCTCAACATTCATACTTCCACATCTATAGGACATAAGCACTTAAAAACGGGGACAAGGAGCTCCTCCAAAGCAAACGTTATTTTTCCAAATGTCAATACAGACGAAAGACTAAAGAGGTCCTACTATTTCTGTATAAACTATTTTTTTTTTTTTACTCATATGATTCATTTTTCCAAACAACTCAAGAGAAGAGAGTAAAAATATTCGAAAATAGAAATGATGGCAGAGGTCGGCCGGAACGCTTCAAATTATGCATGTCAAGTGTGTGTAAACGAGTCCTACCGCGCTCCAGCATTTCAACGAATAAATTCTTCCCTCTTGCTTCGTTTATTTGCTCATTCGTCCGTCCATGCATCTGATATTCAGACACTCTTGGATGTGCATCGCTTTTCACATCAGAGGTAAAATGAAAAGGAGCGCACTGAATTTGGTATTAAGGACTCAAAAGTAAAGTCTTGCAACTGAAGTAGATGTACGTAGAATATTATCCTTGTTCAGTTTCAGTTGCTTTGCTGTTGCCATTCTATGTTAGGTACTTTTTTTTTTTTTTGAAAGGAATGAATGGAGTATGTTAGTTGAACAGGAAAAAAAAAACTCCGAAAAGTAAGGAAAAATAAGAAGGAGCAGTTTAAATATCATGAATGAATCAGTTCTTTACCGTTTGTGTATATCCTTCGATTTAAATTTCAACACAGAGGAATATTGACTGGAATTGAAAAACCAGCCATACCAGAGTGCGTCTGAAATTTGACATCTTTCTTCAAGCTTTACAAAGTTGTTGGTATGAAATAAAGCAACTTTTAAAGCAACACGTCCAGCCCTACTGATGCTTCTAATAGTTCTTGAAATTTAACGTTGGCTTGTAAATTTTGTACTTACTTATCGGAGTCCCAACCCATGAAGAGACTCTGCCTGAGACTGCAGTTTTCCAGACCAACCGCTCTGGCATCCGCAATGGCTTGGTCTTTAAAACGGATGTGAGGTCTTCCTTGTCTTTCTGGGATTCTAAGATCCTCTTAGTTGACTGAGCCGTTCAATGTAGTCGACGTGTTTTGGCTTTTTGGACTACATCCACATCTTGTAACAGCGGTTGTATCTTCTCCTCCATTCGCCCTCCTCGCACACAGGACCAAAAATCCGCCGAAGTATTTTTCCTTCGAAGAATCATCAGCTCTCTCCCCTCTTGCTTATCGTCCAGCACTCGGCGCCATAAAGCAGAAATGGCAAGATGAGGGTTTTGTAGAGCACACTTTTCGTCAATCGAGTTAGAAATTTTGAACCCAATTGATTTTCCTAACCGAAGTAGCAGCGGTTTCATTATGGTAATTCTTCGCCGGATCTCCACTAAGGTGTCATTCGTGGAGTTCATGTTTACTCCGAGGTAGGTGAACTCCTTAACTATGTACCTCGAAAATGTTGCTATCAATAGTGGCGTATTGTCTTAGTCGGTGGACAGATGCTTGTTTGTTTGTTAATAGCATGTACTTAGTCTTCTCCTCATTTACTTTAAGGCCAACGTATATTGCCTGTCCTTCAATCGCCGTGAACGCTTCTATCATGGCACGCTAGGAACTACTGATGATGTCAATATCGTCCGACTACCCCAGAAGCTGAACGGACCTGTTTAAGATAGGTAGTGTTAACATCTGCCCGACGGACTATCTGCTCCAATACGAGATTGAAGAAGTCGCATATGATAGAGCCTCTTCTTGCCAAAATCTGGATGCATGTTTGAAAAATTTCGCAGGAGCTACTTCCAAACTGCACGTTGCAGCACATGTTTTACAGTGTCACGCCACACAGCTGAATCAGTTTTGACGGCATTTCGAATTCGTCCATCGTCATACAGAGCTCCTGATGACCTGACGATGTATGCTATCATACGTGGCTTTAAAGTCCATGAATATTTGGTGAGTCTCGACTTGAAACTTTTCGGCCTTATCAAGGATTTGCCTAAATGTAAAAATTTGGTCTATAGTTTATCCGCTGGGCCAGAAGGCACACTGGTAGGTGTCCGTTGCAAAACGGTTTAAGACATTTACACATCAGTACGTGTTGGGGAATAAGCGAAGAAAACGACGAGATTGAAGGACCAGCACTTGGGGAAGCAAAAAGAAATCAACCCAAGAGAAACCAAACAAAAAAACCATCAAATTAAAATATAATTGTCCGCAGGTAGGTATATTTGTATGGTACTTAGCTGTGCTCAGGCTGACGATCGAAATCCAAGTGGACGAGAGATCGAGCTTGCCCATTGCACAAACATAAATTCTAATAAACATGTACATAAAAAATGCCAAATACAACAATCAAGTGGCAAAACCAGTATTTTACGAGAGCAAGAAAATAGAGAAATTGTATGTAAGTTCTTACGTTACGTTTCATAGTGTAAACTTCAAAATGTAGGCAATTCAATTAAAAATAATAAATCAATCAACTATAAACGATTTTAACAAATTAGAAAGAGAAATTTAACATTTAGGATAATTAATTTAATTATTGAAATAAATACGATATATTTCCGAACATTCCGCCGCCCCTGGAACATAGTTTCAGCTAGTGGGGAGTGGTGCCAATTTATGAATTGGTCGAACTAGATTTCCATTAGCAGTGCGTAGGGTTACGACTCGAACATGGCCATCCTTGCCTGGATGGATGGTGATGACTCGTCCCATTGCCCATTTCCCTGGTGGTAAATTCGAGTCTTTGATGACAACCAAGTCGTTCAACTGCAAGTTTCGTTCGGGTTGCGACCATCGAGAACGTTGTTGTAACGAAGTCAGGTACTCCATACTCCAGCGCTTCCAGTACCCATTGATTTTTGCCTGTATTGCTTGCCAACATGATAGGCGATTTTGTGGTATTTCAAGCGATGGCTCAGGAACAGCTGCGTATGATTCACCTATAATAAAATGAGCTGGAGTTAATGGGTCTAAATCATTATCTGAATTATTTTGACATATAGGACGACAATTTAAAAGGGCTTCAATTTGGGTGAGAAGGGTGTAAAGTTCTTCGAAATTCATAACATCAGAACCAATAACACGACGAAGGTGTTGTTTTACAGACTTTACCCCCGCTTCCCACAATCCGCCGAAATGTGGTGCTGATGGGGGGATAAAGTGCCAGGTGATTGTGTCGCGGGCAAGAGACTGTGCAACTATGGAGTTGTGGTGTTCGGACAAGGTGAGTTGGTGCATATCGGATAGTCGTTTTGACGCTCCCCGAAAATTGGTACCATTGTCCGAATACATATGAGACGGTTTCCCACGACGCGCGATAAAACGACGAAGAGCTGCGAGGAATGCGTCAGTAGTCAAGTCACTCACAAGCTCTAAGTGAATGGCTTTAGTAGCCAGACAGACGAATAGCGATATATATCCCTTTGTATAGTGAGTTTTCCGACCGATTTTGACTTTAATTGAAATGGGACCCGCGTAGTCACAGCCGCAGTGAGTAAATGGTCTACTTGTCTGGATGCGAGGTGCCGGAAGATTGCCCATGACCTGTGTAGCAGTAGATTTCCTTTGGCGAAAACAACGAACGCAGTCATGTGTGATCTTACGAAGTAGATTCCTGCAGCCGATAATCCAGTACTCCTGCCGAATTAGGACGAACAATGCGGATACTCCCGGATGTAACATGCGTTGATGGAAGTCAATTGCAATCAATTGTGTCACTGGATGTTGCTTTGGTATGATGATTGGGTGTTTGACGTTGAACGCGACGTTAGCTTCAAGAATCCTTCCTCCCACTCGCAGTATATGTTGATCATCTAAAAATGGACATAGATTAGCAATGCGACAACCTTTTTTGAAATGGCCATGGTTTTCAAAGTATGCAATATCATCTCCGAAATGAAGATGCTGTAGCCATCTTATGAGATTGCATTTCGCATTAAAAATTTCGTGAGAGCGAAGTTGAAGTGTTGTAGGTATATTTTCCCGCGATAATTTCCTACTATTCGTAATAAACCGATAGACAAAGGCGACGATTCGAATTAGACGATACCAAGATGATACTCTAGGGTATAGTTGATGAAAAGGGTGTTCGATGTTGACGACTAGGCACGATTGTTGGAAGTGCTTTTTCTCTTCCAATTTACAGTCTGGATGTTCGTGCAAATGGTGTTCGATTGGCCAATGTTCCTCACTCTGTCTTAACCAATGAGGACCTGTCCACCAGATTGGATGTTGAACGAGAGCCGACGGTGCTATCCCGCGCGAAGCACAATCCGCTGGATTCTGTTCCGACCTTATATAAAACCACCTATTTCTATCTATAGTGCTCAAAATCTCAGCTGTCCGATTTCCGACGAATACATCCCAACGACGAGGGGGGGACGAGAACCAAGAAAGAACCACTTGAGAGTCACAAAAAGCATAAATATTTGAGAAGACTATGCCCAACGATTTTTGAACAGTAGCTAACAGTCGTGCGAGTAATAGCGCTCCACACAATTCCAGTCGAGGAATGCTAAGCTGTTTTATTGGAGCTACTCGGCTCTTAGCTGCCACGATATTTGTTTCAATGGTTCCATCGGGTGAAATGTAGCGAGAATAAATGACGGCCGCGTACGCTGAGGCTGAGGCATCCGAGAATCCAACCAGTTGAAGTGTAGCATTAGCAACGCCTATGTAACGAGGTATGCTCAGGTTAGCGATATCAGGAAGTTCCTGGCGATGTTTTCGCCATTGTGTAACAAGGGAATCAGGTAGAGAATCATCCCAGTCAAGTTTTAAATGCCACAATTGTTGAAATATAATTTTGAGTTGTACTACCGAGGGGGCGAGAAAACCGAGAGGGTCAAAAATTCGAGCAACTTCCCGCAGAATTTGACGTTTTGTTATAGGTTCGCTTGGGGTTAGATTTATACGATACGAGAAGCAATCGACCTTAGAGTTCCAGTATAAACCGAGTACTTTAACCCACGATTCACTTTCGAACGAAACGTTTTCACTTTGAACTGATTCTTGTTCATACAAAAGTTCTTTGCAATTACTTTGCCATTTGCTTAGCTCTAAGCCACATTTTGAAAGAAGTTCGACTAAGGAGTTTCTTTTTTCAATTGCATCAGGGAGTGAGTCTCCACCTGACACAACATCATCGACGTAAAAGTCATTAAGGAGTATTTCTGATGCAACAGGATACTCTTCACGATAGTCACAAGCAATTTGTTGTAAAACACGCACCGATAAATATGGAGCACACGATGTGCCATATGTCACTGTACATAACCGAAAATGTTCAAGGGGATCTGTATTCGATTTTCGCCAAACGATCCTTTGGTAGTCAGTATCTTCATCTGCTACCCAAATCTGCCGAAACATTTTCACGATATCGGCAGTGAAAACATATTTATGGCGACGGAATCGTAAACAGACGGAAAAAAGGTTGCGTTGGATTGGTGGTCCGATCATAAGCGCATCGTTTAAAGAGTTACCGCTCGCATCTCTAAACGAACCGTCGAAAACAACACGAAGCTTCGTTGTTGCACTGTCAGGCTTTAGCACCGCGTGATGTGGCAAATAAAAAACATTAGGTTTAGAAACCTCCGACGACGGTATTCTACGCATGTGCCCAAGTCTTAAATATTCCTCAAGAAAATCGGAATAAGAATGAAAAAGCGCTTCGTCTTTTCGATACCTTCTTTCCATGGCCGACAATCGAGAAACCGCACCCCCGAGGGTGTCCGCGAAAACCGGTGGTTGTTTAAAGGGAAGATTAACGATGTATTTTCCATCTTTACCCCTGCGATGTGTATGAACGAAGTGGTCTTCAATGGCCTTATCTTCTTTTGAGACAATAGACTTCGGATCAACCTCTTCGATTGTCCAAAAGGCCTGTAAAGTTGAATCGATATCAAGAAGAGAGTGATGAGATTGAATGTTGTAGTCAACCCCCGAAAACAGTTGTCCTGCCAATACCCAGCCAAAGGCTGTTTTTTGTGCTATGGGGTACCCATTAGCACCACGAACGACTTCACCTAATAGTATGTCCCACACCCTATCTGCTCCAAGCAAAATGTCTATAGCGCTGGGTTGATTAAACGATGGATCGGCTAAATTGAGTTTTGAAATATGATCCCAATCCTTGACGTCAAACGAAATGGATGGCAATGCTGATGTTACGTTTGATAGAATATAGGTATCTACCGGGATACTAAATGAATCAAACCGTGAACAAATTGCCATTGAAACTAGACCCCGGGATGTTCCTGCGCAGGTTGCGCCAATACCGCTTATCGGTATCCGGGCATTTGTTCTTTTAAGTCCGAGTCTTTGGACACAAGACTCGGTGATAAATGATACCTGCGATCCCGAATCGATCAGGAGGCGGACTAGTTGGTATTTTCCATTGCAATCCTTTACCTTACCGACCGCTGTAGGTAGTAATGTTTTTGGCAGAAATTGGGAGAAATTAATGGAGTGATGAGCTATGAGATGATTTGAGTTAAACGACGAGGATGGCTGGTTCGAGTTAGATGAATGAGGACGAGATGTTGCAGTATTTTCCGATGAAGAGCTAGCGATATTTGCATTACCTGTACCGAGATGTACAAGGCTATGGTGCTTTGAACTACAAGAGTTGCATCGAAACTTCGATTTACAACGAGCAGAGTTGTGACCACGGCGCAAACAATTAAAACAAAGTCTTTGGGATTTGACAAATTCCCTTTTCGATTCTATACCCATGCTAATAAATTCCGGACACTGAGGAAGAGCATGAGACTGACTACATTTAGGGCAATGTATTTCTGACGAAACATGCATACTTTTCAAAGACGCAGTCTTCCGATTTGTTCCGGGTTCACGAACATGCGATCGACACGATTCTAACGCCTCACACCGGCGTTCCAAAAAGTCTAAAAATTCCTGTATAGTGGGATAGTCAGAGTCTACACTGTCAGCAGACCAAGCCTGTCGGGTATCTGGATCGACCTTGCCTATTAAAGTGTAAATCATCCATGGATCTCTATCCATTGAGTTAAGAGAAGTTAAACCACGTAAAACTTCATCAGCGCAATCCGAAATCTTGCGCAGAACTCTAACGTTTGAGCTCTGAATTGATGGCAGTTGCATGAATGTTTCGAGAAGACCATTTATAA
Source organism: Cheilosia scutellata (assembly GCA_955612985.1). Classification (NCBI taxonomy): domain Eukaryota; kingdom Metazoa; phylum Arthropoda; class Insecta; order Diptera; family Syrphidae; genus Cheilosia; species Cheilosia scutellata. Next base: position 86,192,996 of record OY015313.1, read on the forward strand.
TATAACGTGGCCTGTCATATCGTTTCTCCAATCTTTCCCATGCCTGTTCATAGGTAGCATCAGACAATGGGAGATGAGAGAGCAAATTTAAAGCATCGCCGCGAAGAGACGAACGAAGGTATTGAAATTTTTGTGTTGCTGATAAGTTCACCTTGTGATGAACCGAACTTTCGAACATGTCGCGAAAAGATGGCCAGTCGCGATAATTCCCAGAAAATGGCTCGATATGGAATTTGGGAAGGTGGTCATTTATATGCATTACCGAACTTGTTGCGATTGATTGCGAACCGACAGGTGCACGTGTGTTAATTGACTGATCAACTTCCATTGAATTTGTTGCAGGCTTCTTTTTTTCCCTAATAGATGAAAGCAATACCGATTTAATTACAAGATATTTGGACTCGAACTCCTCAAATTCAGGTTCAGGATCAATGTAACCTTCTAGCCCAACGAATGCATACATATCTTGTTGAGACGAATAAAACTTTTCCCACAGATCATCAAGCTTTTCCACGCGTACTTCGAGTGCCTCTACGGTGATTGATTCCGTAATCTTTTCGGAAAATGTGGCTAATTTAGTTAGCGAACCCTTCAAATTTCCGCGAATAGCTCGTAAAACCGAAATATTATTTGAGGTCATTTTTTATCGAATAAGTCTTTTATTGTATCACGAAAGTATGAAAAAATAGGGAAGTAAGTATACGAATATGAGTTATCAATCAGCACGTGCAAATTTCAAAGTTCGTATATATATACACGTAGTAGCTAGATTTTATTCACCACGTGATCAAAAAATGAACGACTATATCCACAAAACCGAAATGTCCACACTGTATAGTCCGATTAAATCAATTTGTTTGATTGAAATGCTTGTAGCAACGACGAATGGCAAATCTAATTAACGCGAACTCCGTTAATAATTGACGAAATAGATTAATGCAAATGTCTGTATTTCCCAAGAGATTCCAGAAATGGGTAATCTTAATTCAAACCCAGAATCCGGCTCGATTTGGACCAAAAATATGTTGGGGAATAAGCGAAGAAAACGACGAGATTGAAGGACCAGCACTTGGGGAAGCAAAAAGAAATCAACCCAAGAGAAACCAAACAAAAAAACCATCAAATTAAAATATAATTGTCCGCAGGTAGGTATATTTGTATGGTACTTAGCTGTGCTCAGGCTGACGATCGAAATCCAAGTGGACGAGAGATCGAGCTTGCCCATTGCACAAACATAAATTCTAATAAACATGTACATAAAAAATGCCAAATACAACAATCAAGTGGCAAAACCAGTATTTTACGAGAGCAAGAAAATAGAGAAATTGTATGTAAGTTCTTACGTTACGTTTCATAGTGTAAACTTCAAAATGTAGGCAATTCAATTAAAAATAATAAATCAATCAAATATAAACGATTTTAACAAATTAGAAAGAGAAATTTAACATTTAGGATAATTAATTTAATTATTGAAATAAATACGATATATTTCCGAACAGTACGTTTGATAGGATCTTATATGCGATCCTTATTTCAAGACTTAGGATCGCCTTTTTTGTAAATGGGCTATATGGAGCTGATAGTTCAGTCATCGGGCATATTTTCTTCCACACATACTTTGTTGATGATTTGATGTCTGCGCCCTATACTAAACCGTCCCCGCCATATTTAAAGAGCTCCGCTGGTAAACCATCAGAGCCTATGGCCTTGTTGTTCTTAAGCTTTTTTAGAGCTATAAGCCAACTTCTTCTATATACTAGTTGGTGGAACTGGTTCTTCATTGACTGGACGTGGGTTCTCTTCTTGCTCTATCTCTCTCGCTACATTATGCTCATTAAGCAGCTGCTGGAAATGCTGCTTAAATACATCTACTATTCCCTGCGCTTGGGTGACTAGGTTTCCTTCACTGACTCGAAGAGACTGCGTTCCGGTTTTGCAGCCAGCAGCCGGAGGTTCTACAAAAAAGCAAAACAACTGCTTTTTTGTAGAATCTCCGGATGACTCTTCGATCTCCTTTAGCTGGGATACTGCGTAGGCCTTCTTCTTTCTAAGCAAAATCTTCTTCTCCTCCCTTCTCCCGGCTCGGTACTCTTCCCTCGCTGCCCTGGAGTACTTTGTTGTCTGCATCTTCTGTCACATTTTTCCTGTTCATCATATCAAGGGGTGGCTGGTACCCTACAGTGGTTTCGGTACATTTTATACAACAGCTTCAAAAACGATGACGAATAGATTTTTAGTATAGCCTGTCGAATCCACGAGCTCCTCAGTACTCTTGGAAGTTTAACATCGCTTTCTTAATCGCATTTCCTGTTACATTGTCAGCTGAACAGCCGATTCGATTGGGAGCCGACCTTGCTACCAGGTTTTGGTACTTTTGAAAGTTGACGCCTTGGATATCAAGAGTGTGCAGTTTGCCTTCGTATTGGGGTATTCCTTGATGGCTTCGAGATTCTCGTTTCTTTCTAGTCATTGAATGCGTGCCGAAGTCTTGCCTTTCAATGGTACGGGATGTGTTAAATTGTCATGAAGTTACGTACCCTCTAAATTGCGCCATCAGCAACGCAAGCATCGCTATCCTTAACATTTTACAGAATTTATGTCAGCCTCTTATTTTTAAAAACTTCCAAATAATGACGGTCACTCATTTGACATTATTGACATAATTTTCCAACCCACAGTTTAATGCACTCATTCGAAAACAATCGTCGAAAACAATAGCCGCAAATAATCTGTCTCACTGCCAGTAATTTCCATTTGTTTCTAAAATTGAAATCCTTCATTTCTGTGAGTGCATTCTGCACCCGGATCACATTGTTAATTCCTCGAAAACTCATCTATGCCACCGCATTGACTAATTGAAACCGTACTGAAGAAATTGCAAGCGCCCACAGCATCAAAATCCGAACATTCAATTAAGTCCGAAGCCAAAATGTGCCAGTCAACTGCCTGCATCGAACAGCAGACTAAATAGTCCTCGATGCTGATGTACATATTCAATTCGATTGCATGTTTCATGTCCTTTCAGTGCATCATGCAGTTTTAATTACCACTCGGACTAGTATAGTGTGTGTGTGTGGCAATATAGCGATAGCTTCTCCAATTGCCCACACGAATACCTTATGCGGACTGGATATAGGCAACCCTTCATTGTTGTACACCTAGAAAATGGAGAATTTTGTATCGTGACTCTAAGGACTCCTAAATGGTGAAAAATTCTCAACGTAACAAATTTGCCAAATTGATTACATTGTGATGTAGAAATTCGTATACCGATAGGTGGGTTGTGATTGTTGAGACTCACCATTGTTTTTGGGCAGCATGTTTGCTGTTTTGCCATTCAGCCAAATTTAGGCCAAATCCAGATCAATTCGAAAGCCTGTATAGAATAAGGATTTACTATATGACTGACAGAAATCTGGCGATTTGATTGTTGTAACGCTGTTAAATGGGAAGTGGATATTTTCGATAGTCGAGTAGCAATATATAGGGCAATACGGGTAAACTGCACAAAGTCATGGTATTGTAGTTACATATTTATTGAATGCAATATTGTAAATAGATATATTTACTTTATTATTGAGATAGAAATAACTTTAGGTTCTAAGTCGGAAGTCCGAACTCCGTTGGCGATGTAGCTGGAAATTTATGCTATTTCAGTGGATTTACTGAAGACGTTACAATTTTGAAAAAGGAACAATAATACGAGTACAACATGAACAACTCTTGAATTATTGGTAACAGCAGCAGCAACTATAGAGCATAAGTATTTTTTTAAAGATGTGCACGACTTCGGGTTGCACGAAACTACGCGTTCAAAGACTAGCGTGCATCGGGACCACTAGTGCGATGAGGACAACTCCAACCGCAGGACTTGAGGCTATCTTCAACCTTCTTTCACTAGAAAGTCATAGTATACAACAATCGGCCGCAATGAGAATCAGCCAATCAGTAGAAATATTTTGGCCATGTACCTGTCACGTACTACATCACGCCTTACCCAGAGCTTACAAGACCCTTCTCTAGGGGGAAAAATGGAGAGACGAGACTCGTACCTAGCATGCAAACCATAGCCGTATTTACAGACGCATCTAAAATGGACACTTGGGTAGGGTCAGGTGTCTTCTCCGAATCGCAGGGTATATCAAAATCAAAATCGATACGCCTCCCCGACCATAGCAGCGTCTTCCAAGCAGAGGTCCTGGCAGTGACAACAGCAACCCATGAGTCTATGGTAAGGGCAATACCACCTGGAGGTATTACCTTCTTTATCGACAGCCAGGCAACAATAAAAGCCATAACTGCACCAGAAATAAAATCAAAGCTTGTGAAGTGCTGTTGCAAAGAACTCAAGGTCTTGGTATACAGCACAAGGTATCACTCTGCAGGTTTCCGGGGCATGAAGGCATTCCAGGCAATGAGAAAGCAGACGAATTAGCAAGATCAGGTTCGACAGCTGTGAACACTTGCACACCAGCTGTCAAGATCACGCCATCTTTCGTTAGCCTGTATCAGTTCATGTCGTTCCTTGCTAGTTCGTCTGCTTTACAGGTAATACCTGGTATATCTGTATGACAAGGGACCCAGCACAGCGTTAACGTGCAACTGTCCGATTTGGATCTTAATATTGGTGATTCCAGTCCTTTAATGGCTGCTTGGCTATTTTTCCACCATAAGGATGATATATGGAGCTAGACGAGAAGACATTCACTACACTGACCTATGCCTATTCTAAAGGTGAACATGGGAAGATATTCATAGGAACTTTACGTAACTAGTCGATAGAAAGGTGATGGATTATAAAGTTTCTTCTTGGGTTTTTTTCTCAGGAACTGTCTAAGTGTGCAAATTTTATCTATGGTGGACTTTCCTTGCCGAAAACCACAGATAGAGGAAATTACGCAGGTTTTAAGGCGTTAATATACAATCCGGCAGATAGGATCTTGTACGCAAGGAGACCAATGCCTATGAAGAAGGGTAAACGATGCTGGAGATATGAATTGGTGTATTATCAGTTTGAAATAATTATTTTCATAAGCTCTTTAAAGCATGGCGGGTTAACACTCAGGCTCGGGACCGTTGCTGGTCTTGAACTTAGTTAAATTTAATTAGGTGGAAGGAAGTTTTGTCTATCGTCGTCGCAATGGTCTTAACACTCCGTTTCGTGCCTAGAGTTCACCCGGAGGTATAGATAAATGTCCCCTTACGAATATTGAGGCGACTATTATGGGTGCATATCCGCCCCGTATTAATTCAATAAGCCTTAGTTTGCTAGAAGACTTCACAACTATCCTGACTATTTCGTTTAATTTATTAATTATCTTAATGTCATGTATAGAACACTGCTTGTAGGTATGGTCGAAGTCTAAGGGGCTTTAAAAACATTTTTCCTATTAGGGCATCAATGACTTAGGATATAATATTTGCAAATTGTCATATATGACGTTCACTATAATCTGACGAAAGTTCAAGACCGCTTGCTTAAGTCTGCGGCGAATGACAAATTGACATCCAAATGAGCTCCATTTCTGCAATCATCGTAACAGATATCACAGGTTGTTCATCCCCTTTTTGTCCATTCTATTTCTTCGCACTTAATGGATGGCAACAATGTCCGCTTTCTGGATAAGGGTCTGTGTTAATTTTACGTCTGCACGTGATTTGTTCAGGATACGCACATTAATCACGTTGGACTCTTTCTTGGGCCGAAAGTGGAAGGGCTTTACAAAATTTGTTGCTGCAGCCGAACGACTGAACTGTTTCCTGAACTTTCAACATCTTTCTGAGTATAGTCAAACATACCACCCTCAGTTTAAAAAGTGAGATCCGCTCTATTTCTCCTGATAGCTACGTTCACTTAAGGTTTCATCTTTAGCTGTACCCCACCACATCAGACTGCTAATGAAAAGAAAGCACAAGATTTTACTTACCTCATTCACAAGTTTGAGGAACTCATAAACCTTCTCAATTATACAAACGTTATACTCGAGTAAATAAAGAAATGCTTCAAAAATTACCAGGTACACTCAACTTGCTCTACAACCCTTAAGCGTATATTCAGCGTCTTTCCAACAATTACCATATACCCTTGCTTACATTGCCTACACGCTGACTGAAGGAGACTATACATTCCTCGAAGAACCGTTGTGAATCTAGGCTAAGTGATGATGATGCACTCCCCTGTTGAGCCAATTAGTTATTATGCGTGCTTTAAGGTAAACATTTTCCATCCCAAGTGGATGAGTAACTAGACCTAAGTCAAGCAGAAGGATTACAGGTAGAAGATGACGCATAGGATGCGGAAAAAAACATATAAGCTAAGAACAAGACATAGAAATAAACTCTGTTGAAGGAGGCGCATTGTAAATTTAGGTTACCCCAACAGCTAAGTGGCTCGTAAACGTTAAATACCAACGAAGTCAAATGGGAATCCATTAGCCGGCTAATTTCATTCCGGAAATTTTATATTTATTTCATCATTCCCTCCCTTCTTATGCTGGAATTGTTCAATGTCCTTAGGGAGTCATTGCTTCAGTATTTCGTTTCGAAATTTAATCGAATGAAAACTATAGCTGATTCGTAGAATGATTGCAGAAATGCGATTCCCATCTCTAAACCCCATCCTGGGGGCAATGAAGATGATGGTGGTGCGGGTGCCGAGAACCACCAAATCATTTTCTCAATTTTCTTCCTAGTTTCACTTTGTATATACACTTCCTCGCTGATTTCCTCGCAACGATATCATATCAACCCTTTTCATGTCATTGAGCATAAGCTTTTCATCCCACTAACTGGAAATGATCAAAGGACAAGCGCTTGGGGGTTGTCAGAAATGGGAAATGTAATAAAAGAACAGAAAGGAAGGAATGAATAGAAAAAGAAAATCGATACGGGATATTTCGATGGTTTTCTTCGTTCTTTGGATATGGCACACGGAGCTGTTGAAGCTCTTCAAACCACATTCAAGACGCAAAAAAAAAACAAAAAAAAAAAAAACTGCGAGTATCCCCAGGGGCAATCAAATCACTTGGGTAACCCTTCTCCAAAGGATGAAGGTATCTCGGGGGGGACTTAAAGCCACCCACGTAGGGGGTTAGTAGTTAAGGTAACTGCTTCAACCATCAAAGGGTCTTTTTTCACGTTACCTAATTCACCTACATACACGACATGCGGCGATGCCGCAACTTTTACCTGTTCAGCGAACGCCTGCATATTTTTTCAGAATTGCGTAGGTACCTTTATCACAAGCGGCAGCGCACTTCACAGACAATTTTTTTTTGTCAATAAAACACTTTGTTCCTCATTGAAATACATTTTTTTCACTGTGATTTTTCGCATTATTCCTTTTCCGAATGTAGATAGGTAGTCCTTGAGGGATGAAGCGCAATTCAGACTTTTCAACGGGCCATAACAATTACCAATAAAATACATAATCATTCGTGTCCAATGTTTTTTGTCTGTAGGAGTATCCCTTTTAAGCAATATAAAATTCCCAAGACCATGAGGATTGTGGGGGAGGAACTCACGAGTATTGGATGAAATTTTTACATGCGTTCAGCAATTTTTAATCTGCATGAGATTTTTCGATGGAATGTGTGTTACTCCTCTCTTTGTGTGCAGAGATTTTCGCAAAGGATATATGGGTGAACTTGAATCTGACGATCCTTTGTTTTTTTTTTTTTCTAAAACAAAGTCCTCATGGAAACTTGAGCCATTCAGGATGTTAGATAGGATGGCCCAAGAAGATTGAAAAACTGTATAGTGTATAGGTATGTGTACATACCACGTGCGTCGTGTGCTTCAAGGAGCAATATCATTATTTATTTTTATACGGATTTCTGATAAGAGGAAGGCTTGGTTCTAGAAGAGGCTTCCGTAATGTAAGAACTTACCTACCAAACCTATGGTTTGAATATCTGGGCTCTTTCTTTCAAAGTCTTTTTGATAATGAGGAAAGAAATTTCTCAGAGCTCCTTAGAGCTGATATAACTATGGTATTTAAAAAAGGAGATAAGAATCTACCAGCAAACTACCGCCCTATTGCGATCGAAAATGCCTCAATGAAAGTCTACGCCCAAATCTTATCGAATAGGCTTCAAGAGTGGGCAGAAGGGGAAAAATTAATCCCAGAATTTCAAAATGGTTTCAGGAAAGGACGAGGATGTGTTGATAATCTCTTTATCCTACGTACAATTATCGATATTACTCTGGCAAAAACGAAAGGGAGCTTTTGTGTATTATTTGTTGACCTGAAAGGAGCATTCGACAGTGTTAATCACCAAAAGTTGTGGATGCACCTAAGATCCAATGGAGCAAGTGGAAAAATAATCCGTGCTTTTCAAACTATCTACTCAAAAACCAGAATTGCTATTAAAACAACGCATGGCCTAACTGAAAAATCAAGGATATCAAGAGGTGTACTGCAGGGTGACCCATCAAGTGCTCTGCTATTTAACTTATACACAAATGACCTAGAGGAATTCCTTAGGAGCGAAGGTCTCACGGGAGTGGACATTTCACAAATCACGAATGTAATTCTAATTGCATATGCTGATGATATTGCTGTATTTGCAAAAACTGAACTAGAGCTGAAAAAGTGAATACAAGCACTAGATAAATATCTGGCAGCTAAAGATATGACATTAAATGCGCAAAAATCAAAAATCATGATTTTTGCAAAGAGAAAAAGAGCTTCTTGTCCAGAAAGATTCCCATACAAAGAGGATTGGATTGAAGTTGTAAATAATTTTGAATACCTGGGAGTAAACTTAAATCGCACTGGCTCCTGGAATGAAACCATAGATAAATTCAAAACAAAAGCAAGAATAGCAGCAGCGGCATCTGATAAGGCTATGAAAAATTCGAATATGGAAAACTGGGATGGACGAATCAAAGTATTTGAATCAACCATCAAATCGACTGCACTGCATTGTGTTGAAGTATGGGGTCTGGCAGCTGGAGAAAAAATGGAAGTAATCCAAACGACAGTTTTGAAGAAATTACTTGGATTAGCCAACAACACCCAAAGCAACGTAGTGCGTGTAGAAACTGGAACTATACCATTAATATACGAAATTGCGAAAAGAACTTTGAATTTCTGGATAAAGCTTTTAAGTGCTACGGATGACCGCATTATAAAAAAGTGTTATAATGAAACTTTAAGAACCCATCTTAAACCACTCAACGACCAAACTGGATAACACAATTTAAGGACCTCTTAATGAGAAATTTCGCAGATGTATGGGAACAGCAAACCTTAACAAGCATACGAGGATCTTATGAAAGCATTCTAAGGGACTTAAAACAAATATTAATAAAAGAAGACATCAGAAAAGCAACTGGCTCCACTTCCTGCTCTTATTATGCATCTTCGTTAGAAATCATACAAGAGCCGGAGTATAAACCGGCTACATACTTGAATGTGGCCTTGAAACCGTTCATCCATAAGGTCATAGCCCAAATTAGGTGTGCAAACAAGTATGCCCATAGGATCATCTTGCACGGAGATAGACACAATTTCGACCCAGCGAACATTTGTACGATTTGTAACACCTATGAAAAAGACATTATTGAGCATTTCCTCCTAAGATGTCCTATCTTTAATGCAGTGAGAAACCATTACCTTTTTGCTAATAGATTGACCGACTTGAAAAGCATAATGAACGTAGAGGACGTAAACAATGCAAATAATATTTATAAATATGTCGTTAGCTCACTCAAACTCAGAGCTTTTATTTTAAATGAATAAATAAATCCAGAATCCAGGTTTCATATCAAGTACTCAACATAATTCTTCCATTGTTATCTAAAAACTAAATTTAAATTTTATGAGAAATTTTATACTTAGATTTAGATACTTTACTAATTAATTTATATTAAAAAATACTAATTTTGTGAAAAAAAAACCATGCCAATCAATTTGTAAAAGCAAAGCTTATAAACCAATAAACTCGACAAAAGTTACAAATCTTCGACACCAGATCAAATATCTCCATCTACCCACCATAACGAACGAAGCTTTCGCTGATGCCGCTAATCAACACCTACGGATCGGTTGTACTCTAGCTAAGCAAGGGACTTCGTAGGTCATTTACTTGACATCGCAGAGATTACACTTCACATCATCAGAGCGGATTTTATTTTAAATTTAGGTCTGCTTGTGGATTTAAAAAAGTAGCACGGTTTATTGACAAAATTACCAGTTCACCTGTTACTAGAATAATTCCACAAGAACTGGTAGGTAAGGTTAGGTTTGTGCCCCAAGTAACAATTTTGCTTCGGTAAGGTCCAAATTTTTAATTTCCGTAGGTAACTACTTTAATAGAGCTTCTGTAGTATTCGTTACTTTTCTAAGACCTTTCGAAGCAAATGCACAGATTTATAGAGGGATGAGGGATTTAATTTCGATAAAATCTCGATTGGACTTCCGAAAATTGGAGGTAGATGTGTGGGAAGTCATTTCTTTCGATAAAGTTGCCAGTTCGCAGCTCTGTCGAGAAGTATCTTTAGAGCTTGACCGGAAGCATGAGCTGCTACATACAAACCATCCTGTTTATTTGACGAAGTTCATTATCTTGTCTATTGAAGTGCAGGAAAGCTTGTCTTCAAAGCTCGTTGAAGAAGATAGGAAGTGGGTTGTGTCCCCAAGAGCTACCTATTCGCCCTCCCTCATCCCTCATCACCATCTACAAAGGTCTTCTTCCGTTAAGCATATATGAAGAACATGTGGTACCGTAGAGTATTGTGCCCGTTATGATTCTTATGAGGACGGAAAGGAATTTCCTATCCTTCCGTATTATACTCTCGGTTCTTGCTTCATTGAAGGACGGCAATAGCATTCTTGTGGTCTATTCAAGGTGGCGCATCTAGCGTTCGCCTCTCTTGTGGCTTTTCACCCTGCTTCAAGCTTAAGTGTGCAAGGCGGGATGTTCACAGAGGGATATCTATCAGCGTATTCTGAAACAGCTGTCGAGTTAATTCGTCTGCTTTCTCATTGCCTGGAATGCCCTCATGTCTCGGAACACTGCAGAGCGATACCTTGTGCTGATTTGTACCAAAAGCATTGAATTCAGCGACAGCACTTCACAAGCTTCGATTTTGTTTCTGGTAAAGGCGCCTCACAAACCAATAAGTACTTGTCGCTCAGCGTTATGCTGTCAATGGATAAAAAGGAGCTATGTTTGGTGAACTAAATGGGAAAAATGCTCTCAATGCTTTCAGCCACCACAAATAACATTCAAACCTGGCTTCATCGAAGGGATACACTCAGTATCTGAGTATCATCAATAGATTCACACCTTTTCCTGATGCCGTCGCACTAGGAGATGGAACTACGAAAACTTATTGCACTCGACTGTCTTTAAAGTTTCGGCGCCCCACTTCGAATCATCGAAGATCGACAATTGACAAAGCTAACATAGGTATACCAATGAGGCTACATGTAAACTTAGATTAAACATGGACGCATGAGAGACCAAATCTTAAATGGACAAACGGTACAACCTGTCTAGCGACAAAGCAGATTTGGCCGAAGTTGGATCTGAATCGCTCTAAGTGTAATGCCGAATCTCGGCTATAAGTCTACGGGCCATCGGCAAACAAACGGACTGGTGCACCGCTTGTACAGGCAGCTCATGGGTCTACCACAATATCTCGAAAAAAAAAATCTCGAAAGCAACAATCTCGAAAAAAAATCTCGAATTCAAAAAAAATCTAGAAAAAAAAAATCTAGAAAGCATAATCTCGAATACCAAAAATCTCGAATTAATATTCAAAATTGTGTTAAAAAGTGAGATACGTATGCAACCCCCTTGCTTGGGTTTACTGTTTGTGTTTGGATATGGGGTGGGTGCGGGATTATGACGTTAACTAGAACGACTAAAATCTAGAATGGTCGAAATCTCGAAAATGAATTTGATAAATCTCGAATGCAAAAATCTCGAATGGGTCAAAATCTAGAAAGTACAAAAATCTCGAAAGACTCTATCTCGAAAAAAATTTCGAAAACAAAAAGTAAATTCGAGATTTTTTCTTTGCACCCATCCCATAGCCAGACAGTAAACCCAAGCAGGGGGGTTGCATACGCATCGATATTTGTTTTTTCGAGATTTTTTAAATTCGAGATTTTTTTTTTCGAGATTTTTACATTCGAAATTTTTGCTTTCGAGATTTTTTATACCCGGTACCACACTGTGGTGAGAGTATATTCACTTTGTCATTCCATTTGTAACGCCCATAAGGAGGCGTTGTAGGTATGACAAACTATATATATTATTGATCAGCATCACTTTCTTAGTCGATCTAACGATGTCCGTCTGTCTGTCCGTCTGTCCGTCTGTCTGTCTGTCTGTCTGCACGATTACGGCCGTAATTTAAGAGCTATCGACTTGAGACTTAAGTTCGAAGATGAGCAAGATCGGATGAAAACTACTACTACCTCCCATACAAAAATATCAGATTTATATAGCTTGTTATGTTAAAAATTAAATTTAAATAGCTACAGTAAAGATAGCAAGTTTAAACTTTGCACATATTGTTTTAATAATATTTAAACATTTTTGACAAAAAATGAGCTTGGTCGAATAAAAAGTACCCACACCTCCCATACAAATATATAATTTTTTAATACTAAAATATTTTTTTTATTTTACAATAATATAGTACCGGGTATTTGAGCTTCGGCATAGTCGAAGATAATTGTCTTACTGGTTTACTTTTTATTTTCGAGATTTTTTCGAGATATAGTCTTTCAAGATTTTTGTACATTCGAAATTTTTGCATTCGAGATTAAAAAAAAAAAACGTTTCACTCCTGCTGAAATGTAAGCCAATCAACGGCTACGAATTGAATTTCTACACCCGTCTTCAAGAGACATTCCTTCGCCGGAACTAGTGCGCATTTTTTGCGATGATTTCAGAAAAGTAACTTAAATAAACGTCACGCCAATGACACTAAGCGACGTTTGTCTCTAAAAAGCATCGATGCCACTCATGGCTTTATATGACATGATTTAGTCAGCCATTTGCCACAACGTATAAGGGCCCCTACGGAGTTTTCCCGATCGACCTGACTGAAACTCGCATATTATATCATCAATCATAACCTTGAAAACGACAACTTGTCGGACAACCACCAACTCGCCTGCTCATATAACTTCCACCAAGTCGATAACTTCCACAGCCTCAATCCTCCTCAACGGTAGTTATTTGAAAAAGTCGGAATAAATTGAAAAATAGTTTTTTAAATTGCATCGGTCGTTCTTGCGTTGTAAGCGGTCCAACAGACGCTCAGAAACATGTGAGTTCTTTTTAACACAAAATCTATACATATAATAAAACTGTAGGGCTTTTCTTTGTCAGCTAAAAACTCGAAAACGACTGGACAGATTTCGATGAAACTTTTTTAAAATGTTCCTTAAGGCTGTAAGACTGCTATAGGCTTTGTCGTTTATAGCCACGTCCTTAGGAACAGTTTTTAGCCAAAATGTATTTTCTGAAGTGAAAACATATACATACACATATACCTTGCTACAAATGGATGTTTATACTTTTGCGATCGTCAAACAAAAACAATACGTATGCTTCATATTCGAAAAGGGTTGATTTGTTCTCGCAGTGATATATTACATATGATCGTATGTCCGATGCATGCAGGATGAGGATGGGGTGCCTCGTGCGTGCTGCAGTATGGCATGGGGTGTATTAATAATCTTCATAAGAGAAGAGATGTATAATACAAAACAGGTTTCACATCAGAATTTCATTCGATATGTGGTATGGTAACAGTGTAGGGTTGGGGTAGGTAGTTGTTTGGATTCCATATGAAGAGGGAAACAAAGGAAAGGAAAGGAAATGCAGTATTATAAACAAGTAGCAAGATCATGGAGAGGGAGCAGTGTTGTTATAAACTTTTTCTTAGAATCGTACTTTTGGGATTGTGAAAATCGTAATTATCGTATTTTGTAAAAATTTGTGTAGGGACGTATTAGGGTGTTTAGAAAGATGTGCCATTCTAACAAATGTCATAAGCGGCAGCGGACACTGTGCGATTGATAGGTATACCTACCCTTCAACGACTTCTGCAGAAGGTGCAGAAGTCTAGGAGCAGACATTGTAATCACCTATCCTTTCAGTGGCAACACAATGGACCTTACTTACTTACTTAAAGTAGTGCTACAGTCCGAGGTGGACCTGGGCCTCAACCAACAAGCGTCTCCAGCCAGCACGATCTTTGGCCAGTTGTCTCCAGTTTTGCACGCTAAGTTGGTTAAGGTCCCCTTCCACATGCGTGCGCCACCTGGAGTCGCGATCTTCCTCTACTGCGCCGTCCCTCTGGTGTGGATTCGAAAATTCGAAACACAATGGACCTAATCTTGTTTAAAGTGCACCTCATCGAGGACCACTTTAACCATAGCTTTTAGTACCTAAAAACACTTAGTTTCTATTAGTTGGGTGCGAACCTCTTAAAGTATAGATAGATACCGGTGCCGTGACATGAGGCCAAGCGTCATAAGGCCAAATCTCGAAATTTGGCCATATGTGGCTTTGCGAAAGTGACATAAGGCCAAATTCTAGCATTTGGCATTATGACACTTTGATTAAGCCTCATAAGACCAATTTGGCTTTATGACACTTTCGAGTGCATATTAGATTTTGCTTAGATAAGTACCTAATACGTATACGATTCGGTCGTCATTCTGAGAGTTTTGTGTAACTCTTCTTTGACTTCTTATCCAAGAGGACAAACAAGAATGGAAAAAAATAACTGTTTTATCGGCGCGGGGGGAAGTGGGGCGGGCGGTAATTTATATATCCACAGGTATTTCCATTCTTGTTTGTCCTCTTGGATAAGAAGTCAAAGAAGAGTTACACAACTATGCAGTTTGAAAAACAGTATTTTAATTTTAAATACAAAATAACTTCAGAAATGTAATTTTAAGAAAAATTAAATAACTCTTAATAACATTGAGTGAAATAGCTCTTAATTAGGATTTTTTTCATTCATATGAATTTAGGATTTATTTCATGATGAAAAAATTCCTAACACTAACATGCAATAAGTGAAAATTTGGCTTTATGTCACTTTCCGGATTTGGCCTTATGACGCTTTATCAAAGTGTCATATTGCCAAATGCTAGAATTTGGCCTTATGGCACTTTCAAAAAGCGACATAAAGCCAAATTTCGAGATTTGGCCTTATGACGCTTGGCCTTATGTCACGGCACCATAGATACCTACTTATAAATTTTAACAGTATAGTGGTACTGGGGTAACCACATTTGCCCTAAATGTTCAAACTAGGTCCCAAAATTGAGAAATTGGGATTATTTTGATATTGAACTCGAAAAAGTCATCAGCATTTTTGGACGCAAATGAGCACCAATTTAAAAACTGGGTTAATCCGACTTCCCCCATTCAAGGCGGTTTTGTTCAGCTAGCATGTTTGTTTGGGATTTTGGACAACAACGGTAGGCGATTGAAAAGCTTCAGGACTGTGGGCCTTATCTAATATTAATCATTTTAAACGCTTACCTCAACTATTTAGTAATTCTCAAGATATTCAAATTCAATTTCGAAATTTCGCAATTTTGCGTTCGTAAAATGTAATATGGATATCTACTAAAAAATTATTAGTACTATGCGCCACCACCACGCTTTCGCTACTTAAAAAATACAGCCCGACTTATTTTGGTAAACAGTTTAATGGGGTCTACACGGCTGCGTTTTTTCTATGACTTGGAAGCGGCAATGAGTAGTTCTAAAATACAGGGTAACGCACTGTATCCGTAGTCCGTAAATGATAACTAGCTACTCTGTGAATAGAGTCCTCTTCAGTGATCCAAACGATAGATAGAATTAAGGCGCATATCTTCAAAGTAAGTGGCGGAATTTTCGAATGAAATTGTGTAATGTAGGTATAGCAAAAAAAGCCAAAAGAAGTATAACTTCACTTACAGCAACTTGCAACATAACGATCAATAACCTGAAGCAGTTCTTATTATGAGTAGACAAGTTCGCTACACTGACGTTTGGAGTCGGAGGGCTTGAAATGGAATGCAACGTATGTTGTGTACATTTTCATGCTGGTCTAAGTTTGGAAACAGCATCTTGTATAGCATACCCAAACCACATACAGACACAGAAAACTAAAAAAAAGGAATTTTCAAAGCTTATGACGTTTTTTTTGTTTGTAAAATGGTCAATCAACTGATCGGTGGCATAATTGCAGTCGTCAAATTTATGCCGATCGGGTCACAATCACAAGCAATGGCCTTAACTAATGCAATCCTTCTACCTTTCTACAGGTATGTCGTATGTTCTATACAATGGCATGTATTCTGAGGCACTTAGTTATTCCTCGACATGCGACACATTATGAGACATGTGACATATGAGATAACTAATGCACTTCACCTGAAATCCTGACAATCGTGAGGAAAGTACATAAAACAAGCAAACTTTGTAACTAGCTTCCTGAAAACATATTTCCAGAGGACTACAACTTAGAACAAATTAAGTGCATAACTAATAAAGATTCTGTTCGCCTTTCCTATGTGAAGTCTTAAATTTGTTCGTAAGGAAGTAGTTACGCCAAGGTTTTGAAATTTATAATTTTATATATATTTTATACGTCGTATTCGACTACTTCAAAAATCGTAAATATCGGAACAAAAAATCAGCAAATCGTAGAAATAAGGCCAAATCAAGCAAAAATCGGAGCGTCGTATTTGCTTTCCAAAATCGTCACAATTACGATATTTACGACCATATAACAACGCTGAGAGGGAGGTCGATGCAGAGGGTGCACATTATATATCCAATACATTACATCCATTATCGCATATCGCCACGCAACGCAGTAGGAATTTCATCCTGATATGACGTACATATGTATTTTATGAAGTGAAAATATACATATACATAATATACCTTATTGCTACAACAATGGATGTTTGTACTTTTACGATCGTGCGATGCGACAGAACAAACAAAACAACACGTAGATAGTATACCTCGCATTCGAAAAGGGTTGATTTGTTTTCGTCGGTTGTATATGTAGGTATGTATATTATGATCGTATGTCCGATGCGGGATGGAGATGGGGTGCGTGCGGCAGTATGGCTTGGGGTATCTATTATAATATTAAAAGCCGACCCGATTTCTTGTGATAGTCATTTACCCTACTTAAAGAATACAAAATCCATTTTTCTTTTTACCAAATTGAAGCTTACCACTCATAGATGTGTTATGAAGAATAATAATTTGAAAAAAACATTTGTAAAATAGGTAAATTAATATTTTTAAATTGCATTGGTTACAACAACAACAAACAAAGAAAATTAATATTTCCCCTTCGCTCAGTCGAAATTCTACTTTTTGCGATCGTACGACAGGACAAATAAAAACAAAACCACATCGTCATACGTGGGGGTGGTGTGCCTGTGTACCTCATTCGAAAAGGGTTGATTTGTTTTCTCAGTGAGTGCTATGGTCAGCAGGAGCAGCTGTATGTATACATAGTGATCGTATGTCCAATGCAGGATGGGGTGCGTGCTGCAGTATAGCATGGGGTAGGTATAATATTAATTGGGGTAGTTGTTTGGATTTCAAATGAAGAGGGAAACAAAGGAAATGAGAAGCAGTATTGTATGAACAAGTACCATGGTCATGGAAAGGGGGGGGGGCGGTGCTGAGGGTGCACATTATATTTGTTGTCTTTCATTCTCCATTGGCGTAGGTATATGGCGATCCGATACTTTTTAAGAAGTTTCACTTCTTTCACGCGTACCGACTTGCACGGTCCCTGGATGGTTTAACTTTAGATTCACAATTGGACCCGGTAGGTGGCGCTGCAATCGGGTTCCAGGAATTTTATTTATTTATTTCTAAACGCCTGGACCGATTTTGCTGAAATTTGGTGTGTGTGTTTGAGGGGATCCGTGGATGGTTAAAGACCCGGTAGATGGCGCTGCAATCGAGTTCCAAGAATTTTATTTTTATTTTTTTCTAAACGCCTGGACCGATTTTGCTGAAATTTGGTGTGTGTATTTGAGGGGATTCCTGGATGGTTAAGGATCCGATAGGTGGCGCTGCAATCGAGTTCCAGGAATTTTATTTATTTCCTTCTAAACGCCTGGACCGATTTTGCTGAAATTTGGTGTGTGTGTTTGAGCGGATCCCTGGATGGTTAAGGACCCGGTAGGTGGCGCTGGAATCGTGTTCCAGGAATTTTATTTATTTCCTCTTTAAATGGATGGTTTATAGTGGGTCAAAACAATACAAACCAAAACAAAACAAAGCAAAGCAAAACAAAACACAGTTGTTGTGAAGTTTCACCTCAGTAGAGTGCTTATGTATGCAGAGGGTGCACATTATATATCCAATACGGTACATCCATTATCGATATCGCCATGCCAAAATTGGACAAACGGGGGTGACGCCTCCCATACAAAACTACATCTTCTATGATTTTCATGATTTTTTTTTGTTTTTTTTGTATTGCTGTATATTTCAGGTTTTGGTAGAAAGAAAATTCCAGAAAATAGATTTATTCTCATTTTTCGCATTTTACGAAAGAACATTATTATCTAAGACCTAAGCAATACAATTCCTGTTGACGGGCAAAGCTGGGCGGGTACAGCTAGTTAGGAATATGAAGTAAGAAAAATTATGAACCCATAACAGCTATAACAGCTAATAAACTGGACTAAACAATCACGCCTTGCCTTAAGGTCACCAATTTATACTTCATTTTTTGTCCAATACATTTATGGAAATGGCAACTCAACCTCAAGTGAAGAACCCAATTTTCTACGCCAAACCCAAAATCCCCTCCCTAATTATCCTAATTACATTATTATTCCAATCGCCAGGCCTTTCAATTGCCTTCTAGGCTTGAAAAAGAAGAACCATTATACTAAACCATGCTGTGTCCTATTAACATCATTTATCCTTCGTAAACTCACAAAAAAAAAATTCAACCAAACTTCCAAGCGAACACAATAATGATTATAGCTGTCAAAAAAGTTACAGTTGCTCCATCCTTAAACGCGATTCCGCACGCACCAATTCAACCAAACAGCCCATAATTGTGTCCATTTCTATTTGAAACGATAAAATTCCGATTCAGTGTACCGATGGAGAGAATTTTCCAAACCATTCGTTTCGCCAATACCATGCCCCCACCCACACACTGTAGGTATATAAAATGAAAAGTTTCGACAATTTCATTTCAATTTTAACAACAACAACCTCATCCACGCAAAAAGCCTTGTCAAAAAATAAAACGCAAAATTATGGCGCGCGATATTTAAATAAAGTCATTAACTGAAGAAAATGGTTTCCGAGCCGAGCAAAAGAACAGATTGTGCCAAAAGGCACAATGACTTTGACTCGCTAACAATTTGGGATGGAAATGTATGGTATTCCATTCAGTTGAAAAATTCCTCTCTCAAGGACATTGGAAAAATTGCCGAAGCAAAGGGGAGAAACAGCCAACAGATATTCCCTGCCACTAATAATAGGGGTTTTGAGTGTTACAAGAATTTTGGGCGATTTTCTATTTTTTTTTTGTTTAACGTATCTTACGATGAAATAAACGGCCAATTTGCCAATCTCCAAAAAAAAAAAGTCTGTTTCTTCGCACAAAAACTCCAGCAGGACACGCCAAAAGAAACTCATTAAATACCCCGAAGCTAAACAACAACAAAAACAAGCGCCAGGTTGAGTAGCTATAATATAACTGGCAGAGGAGTCTTCATCTGACCTCTTGCTCCTTGTGGCAAGCGGACGGTTTCGATCCATTTAAAGTTGAAATTAATTGGAAAACCAAGGCCGAAAGAGGAAAGAAAATTGGAAAAAGGATAATGGACTAGTGGAGGCGCTTTTGCAAAATGCCAGACGACAAGCAGCTATTTGTTTGAATTCGGGATCGAAAAATGTGATGCTATCCATTCGACGGCCATTGGCCTAAGGATAATTTGAGAGGCAGCTGGTTTCAACAGCTGCTGCCCGACACGGCCTATCAAATATTTAAATGGGAAGGCGGTAATTTTGCATTATTAGCCTCTCTTGGGGGGAGTAGTTGATTGATTGAACTTTATAACACCGTCGATAATCATTATTTTTATGTGACTTCCTTGTTGTTGAAGGAGGATTTCAGATAATGATGCTTTCTATATTTGAGTTGTCTTGTGTATTGATTGGTCCTACAAGCTGGCATCTTGTATAGTGAAGAATTACGCGAGATACTGCGTAGATGTTGCCATAGTTAAAGCAGGCCAGAAGTTTAAAAGGAAGAAATCGCCAATGTTACGACGGATCAAACGGGTAAAGTCTTTTGTGAAGTTTTAGGTCTAGAATGTCGTCTGGGATAACTTAGCAGAGAGTCAGGTCTATGAGAATAATATTCTTACAACGCTGGATAATAAAGCTAGGCGGTATCTGTAGAGCTACTCATACTCAGCCTTAACTCGGGTTAAGGTGGAATGTTGCGAGTTATTTCTAGAACTATTCGGCCGAATTGAAAAATTCTTTAAGCATTGCAATTGTTACATTCACAGCATCAGTACTAATAGGTTACCTAAGGGATTTATTATACGTGCGTATAGTACATGCGCGTGGGCGCAGTGTCTTAGTGGTTAGTGTGCTGGACTACTATGCGGAGGGGTCCTAGGTTCGATTCCCGGAAAAATACAAATTAATTCTTAAGATTTTTTCCACGGCGCCACCTTTGGCAAACATCTGACAAACATCCGAGAGTATAACTGCCCTGAAAAAGCTTTTCGGGCTCGGCATAACATTTTTCAATTCGTCCAAAAAAAAAAAAGCTCACACAAACGGATCTATTGAGCTATCTATTTATTTAATTCATTATCTGATATTCGTGATTTTTTAAGCTACCGCAGTTTGAAAAGTTTACATCGGCCTTATGCGCCATAAAATGTTCTATAACAAACAACAAAAGTAGGAAAGAGACTTCGGAAATTCTATTCAATATCGTCCTTATTGCTAATAATATTAAGCAGACTCATGAATATTTTTTCATTGATTTTATTAATTCGCTAAATTTAAGTCAAATTAATTCGATTCAGAACTCTCTTTCAAAAATATTAGATTTAGTTTTTGTTTGTTGCGATGAATTAAAAGCGACTGTTATAGAAGTACCATTTTCTTTACTAGTTGAATCTATTAACCATAAAGAACTATTTATTGAAATTGAATTCTATGAATATACAAGTGTTAGTTTTAAATATGATCTTAACCGTTTTAACTTTTCTAAAGCTAATTTTATTGAACTCAATAATTTATTTAATAATATAGATTGGTTTAATGAATTGTCCAACATCAATTTAGATTCTATGTACAAGCGCTTTGTTGAAATACTTGATGATGTCTTTGCTAGATACCTACGTTCCGATTTCCAACAATCAAGTATTATCCAAGCCTCCGTGGTATAATAAAAGATTAAATCAGCTAAAAAATTTGAAAAACTGGGCTTTCAAAGCATTTACAAAATCTGGTCATACTAATGATTACAACAAATTTAGTAAATTACAATCACTCAATTCTTCTTGGAAAGCTAGAAGCTTTTGGAATTCACTCTAAAATGCTTCTATGGATTTCATCGTTTCTAATTCGTCGCTCTCAACGAGTAAAAATTGGAACATCGCTCTTGAAAAGTATTAGCTGTACTTCGGGTGTTCCGCAAGGCAGTCATTTAGGTCCACTGCTGTTATTATTTTTATTAATGATATCGTTTCAACTGTCAAATATAGTCAATGCTTACTATATGCAGATGACTTAAAACTGTTTTCAGGTATTAAAAATGCTGGTGACTGTTCTTTGATCCAATCGGATCTGGATAGTATAGCTGATTGGTGCAATGTCAATAGTTTAAAACTTAATATTAAGAAATGCAATGTGATTTTTTTAATAGATCTGCATCTACATTTGAATATGATTACTCTATAAATTCAACTTATTTGAATAGAGTTATGAAAATCAAAGATTTGGGAGTCATGTTCGATACGACATTGTCATTTAGATGTCATATTGATTATACTGTCGCGAAGGCTAACTCAGTTGTTGGCTTCATAAAGCGTAATGCAAAAGACTTTAGAGATCCATTTGCTCTACTTTCGCTATTCACTGCATTAGTTCGATCACTGCTTGAATATGCTGACGTGATTTGGAATCCATTATTTGTAACTTATTCTGATCGCCTAGAAAAGATTCAAAGGCGTTTTACTAAATACGTTTTTTATAAAATGCATTGGGAATTTTCTCCTAATTATAAGGCAAGATGCTTACTTCTTGGTATTAAATCTTTAAAATCCCGTCGTCAAATACACGATATAATGTTTGTACGAGACTTGCTATGTTTCCATACTAGATGTTCTAGTTTGCTTTCGATAATATCAATCTATGCACCCACGCGATCCTTGAGGATACGTAATCTTCTCTCTCAAAAAAATCATAGAACAAATTACGGTCAACAAGAGCCCATGACAAGAGCCATTCTAGATTTCAACAGCGTTTATTCAAATATTGATTTATCTATGTCAAGAGTTCAATTTAAAAACCAATTACTGTACATTTTCACTTTTTAAATAAAATATTTGTATACTTTTCTCTGTCCTACAGTTTTCAAACATCTGTTAGTTATAAGAACTTGTAGATGAATTATAATAAATAAATAAATAAATAAATTCTTACCACCTTACCACTCCTATTCCTATTGCCATTTTCGGGCGGAGCCGCTGGTCAAAAATTAGTTTTTATATGTATAAAGATTGTACCTCATCTTATAAGGGCTGAATTTGCAAGCTAAGACACGCTGGTTATGTGTCATTTGCGGCCATTTGCGGCATAGATCTGTTACTTCAAGAATGCCCCACAACAAAAAGTCTAACGAGGACAAATTGCAGAATCTCGGTTACCATATTTAGTCGCTTCTCTGTGAGATAAACATGCCCTTAAATAGCTCGTGTAGAATGCCCATTGTGGCATAGCATTGTGGCACGTAGCTCCGTTTTGTTGAAAGCAATGTCGTATTATCCATTTTGGGCGAAAATAGATTTATTTTTCTTGTCTACGAAGGGCCCATTTATTGGGGGCGAAGCGGAATTGTCTGCGCCTTGGGTTTCCCAAAAATAGGGTGGGTTGTGCACAAGGAACATTAATAAAATATTAGATAGATTTATTAATGAAAGCCTAAAAAGAAAACTTAACAGGGAAGATTCAAATAATTTTTCCAAAGTAGTGGGCCACAAAAATTGCATCGACTTATGCTTCTTTCCTCAACATAATCATCTTTGTTCTCCACATCTGAGGTTAGGTATTTGAAAATGCAGTCTTTCAACCCAAAGCCGCTGTAAGCAAGGAGAAAAAAAACCAGAGCTATCCGCTGCAATTAATTACTCGTACTCCGCATTGTTTCAAGCCTGCGACCGATACGATCTATCAGACAGAACAGCCCCAGCTTTTGGCTTCATTGTCTTACAGGAATATAAATTGGCCAAGCGTATATTTATTATTGACAAGGGGGAGGGGAACGAAAAAAAGCTAGATATAGATGAATGGCATTTGTCCAAAAACCTAGCGGGAAAATGTTACCTGCCAGGTGGCTTACGCGAGCTACTCAGGTTCTTCGCCGTATATTGCAGCACCAGCTCTTTGAGGACAAACTAATAACTTTGGCAACCTAAGTCATCAAAGTGTATACTCCAAATTAGCTCTGTATTAAAAGCTACTCGACTTGTAAAAATGGAAGTAGAAGTGTATGGCACTTCATCGTTCATCGTGACATCTCGTTACCTTTCTTCCGAATTTCAGCCTTTTATGGGTCGCGTGATAAAACTCAACAGTTTATTTGCGCATCTGGAATATCTATTCTATTCAGGTACAGTTGATCTTTAGTTTAAACTTCGACTGTGAAACTGGGAGTAAAAGTTTCAAATTAATACGACGAACGAGGCTCTCGGAAATTACACCAGATTTTTTTTTTTTTGGAAAAAATGCCTGAACATTTTTTATACAAAGTCTGGCCTTTTTTCCTAGGAAGAAAAGCCAGAATTTTCTGACTATCTTTCAGAAATTTCAGGTTTTTCTGGCGGTTTTTCCATTTGCAGAAATTTTGCAGAGAGAACAAGTTTGGAAAAAAATGCCAGAAACAATATTTTCTGAAAGAAAGAAAATGGATGCAGTTCTGAACTTTATACAGAAAAAACCTCGCACCCAGACCAAATACTACAGTGACCCCAAGCAGGGGGGTTGCATACCTACATACATATCCCAGTTTTTATATATACATATATAATATATTATATCCACAATGCATGCTGCCCTACTGCTTGGGGTCACTGTAGGATTTGGGGTGGGTGCGAGATTTTTTGTATGTGAACTGCGATAATTTTCAAATAAATAACATTTTCTGATCTTTTTTCCAAAATTAGTTTAGAAATTAGGCCAGAATACGAGTTGTCTATTTTTATTATCTGGCTTAATTTCTATATCACTTTCTGGCCCTTTTTCCACACCTTGTTGCGTTAAAATTTAGCGCAACAAGGTCTGCTCTCTTTCCTTCTCTTTCCTACCCATAGTCCCTCTTTTTACTTGGGTTGAACATCCAAGGTCCTGGGAAGTGGACGGGCATCCGAGGCTCCCATCAGCCTCCGGACCACCTCCTTGGAGCCTTAAGGGTGCCACCATACAGGTCTACGATGTGACAGGTCGGTCACAAACCACCAGACGGACGGTCTGAGTGGCACTATAAGGAGAATCCGGTTACGTAGCCCTTCGGACGGAAGGGAGACTCGTAACCGTCGATAAACAGCGAGCGAACGTCGGATGGTGAGCCTGACGGGCCGTCAGGAGACTCCCACCGACACTGTCAACACCGACAGGCGGTCGGTAGAGAGAAAGAGTGGGGGGAGGACGATCCCCTTAGGCGACACTCCAACGTGGGATTATCAGACACATCAAAACCGTGTCTATACAAAGGGTGTGGCGGACAGCCAACACAAAACACCCCAACGAACGTCACACACACACTTATCCAAGTGACGTTAAGCCATGTTCGATGGGTGGAGGGACGACGATCCCTTTTTGCAAATCACCCCGCCGCTGGAGCAACAGAGGAGCAGCAGAGGAGTGTAGGCGGGCGGCCAAGCAAAATAGACACTCTTCGACACAATAACAACACTGCGCTAGAACTACCACTACCACGGTAGGGAGTTTTGTTCGATGGGCATAGGGAAGACGATCCCTAAGTCCATGCCCCTACGATGGAGCAACGAAGGAGCAACAGGGGAGTGTGGGCGGACGGCCAAGTAACAACACACCCTCACAATATAACCCGCACGGAAGAGTGCGTGATAACCACGAGCCACACAACATTAATCCCCCGTACCAAAAGGGGCGATAGAACACGAAGGACGAGCACAACAAAAACACAACCACAAAACACTATCGTCGAAGATCGCAGCATTAGCAAAGGGGTGCAAAACTAAGGGCGCAAGACCCAAACAATATAGCACCACAACAACAACACTTATCCAAAGGCGACACTATATGAACGAACCGAACCCAAAAAGAACAACACGATATGCAAAGAAATCACTAAAAATGCTGCGATCACTTTTATGGCCGAGAGCCCAACCTAAACGAGTCAAATTTGTAAGGAATGGCCTGCTATCAGCAAGTTTCATCCCCCAAATCTGCGCGAGAGTCCACCGAGGTAGCTAATTAATTCGCGGAAAAAAGTAAACAAACATCACCTGGGATTCCTTGTCCTATATATGGGGGTTGTTGGGTAATTTCCCACGGGGAGGTTTAGATCCGGGTGGGGAATAACGTCCACCTCCATCCTTTTTTCCTTTTCTTATAATTTTTTTTATTTAGTTTTGATTTTTCTTAATTAAACTAATCGTGGGGAAAAATGCCGGTTGCAAATTTCCTCCACGAGCTATTTACATTTTGTTTGTCTTTGGCCAAATGCCAAAGACAATATATAAAAAGAAAAGCGAGACTCGAAAAGAGAGTCTAGGTACATAGACCATCTGTTCGAAGTCGGCTGGCTAATCCCAAATATACTGGAAGGATCCCCTACAAGGCGAATTCCAGTATATAGGGAAGAGTGATTGGAAATTTTGAGAGGCCTAGCGGGTTACGGCAGCGCATTGGTGTCGCATATAACGACCGTTTAGCCCGCTAGAGTGTATGAATGTGGTGGTTAATGGTCGTGGGAGGCATCGCTGAATGCCAAGCTGAATCCCACCGTTGGGGCCTAATGCCAGCGAATGTATGAGAGTGTGTGTGTGAGGAAGTCAAGCGACTTCGAACAAAGGCAAAATCTTGGAAAGCCACTTCTTGGCTGACCAGCTTTTATCATAGTTGATTTTGAGGAGTTTTTTTTGCGATTGCGGAATAGCAATTTTTGATTAAGTTTTGCGAAAAGTAGTTCGTGGAGTTGATAAATTAGAGTAGAGAGTAGAAATATTGTGAAGTGGAAAAAGGGTAAAAACCCGCAAAAAGGAAGGAAGGATTAAGGTGAAAAAGGTGTCAGAAGGACACACATAGTCAAACACAGATAGTGAGAGTTGTCAGGAGGACACTACTCAAAATAAGAAAAGGACAAGGAATCCAACAGGTGTTGGACATAAAAGATAAGTAGAGTGTTTTTTTATAAATTCGTTAGTGTAGGGTCTTGTTAAATTTAAATCTCGGTAGGCTTTCGTTTCCGTAAATTTTCCCGGTGAAAGCGGGACACGCGACCCGTTAGTCAAAATTTTCCAATCTCGAGACATTGTGATAGCGGGCCATTTCAACGGTCCGAACGCCATCTTCAAAAAATGTTGTGTCGCCAAAATTTGGCAGAATTCTCTACTTCGGGTTTTCATCACCCAACGCAATAAAGACCGTGCTCCAACGGAGCATTTATAACGTGGTTAAAAAATCTTCTTTTATTTTGATTGGCGACATTTTCAGATCATCGGTGGTAATTTTTTTGCAAAATACTTCGTGGTTTCAGAAGGTTTCGTAATTTCCCGCAAAATTACGTGGCGCCCATTAAGTGCGAAGAGGCACACAACAATAAGAAAAAGAAAAAAAGGTAATCTATATTTTGATTGATTTAGTTTGATTCAGGTGAGCGATAAATCGTACACCCACATAACGTCGAACCCACCCTTCCCGCTGAGCGAAGCTGAACGCAGCACACTTTCCAGTGGCTGTTGTTGCAATTCCTCGCGATCTTCGTTTAATAA
The DNA here is from genome assembly GCA_955612985.1 of Cheilosia scutellata. Taxonomy (NCBI): domain Eukaryota; kingdom Metazoa; phylum Arthropoda; class Insecta; order Diptera; family Syrphidae; genus Cheilosia; species Cheilosia scutellata. The sequence goes on from OY015313.1 coordinate 86,220,258, forward strand.
TCTGTGGTCAGTGACAGTTCGTCATTGCGAATTTTTTTTCTTCGGGCAGTGGCGACTGCAATTTTTTAATCGTTTTGTTTCGCCAAATAAAAGTTAATAAAAGTAGTTTGATCGCGGTAGTAAATATATTTGCAACAACCTGTCTGGCCTAATTTCCAACGTTTCTGGCGTATTTTCCAAATAATGTTCTGGTGCTTTTTCCAATTTTGACTAAATAAAAATTTTCTGGCGTTTTTTCCAAAAATAAAGCAATTCTGGCGTAATTTCCTGTGGCATAATTTCGGGGAGCCGACGCGACGAATGGTTCGTGAGTTATGAAAAAGGCAAAGCTCCTCGATCCTCGGGCCCAAAGCTAAATTTCCAAAATCAGAGGAGCTCGAAGTTAATGATAATGACCACGGCCATAGAAGATCCTAATTTCGGCCGAAAAATCATCTTTTTTCCCAAATTAAACGATATGGAGGTAGACGACATGTGGTTATAGCAAGCCACGATGGATATTCTGTATGAACGATTTAAAGGTATGGTTACGAGGTGACATGAATTGGCCACCAGTATCGTGCGATTTAACCCCTCTACACTATTTGTTGTGGGGTTGCCTCAAGTCGTAGCTCAATGCTAATAAATCGCTATCGACCGATGCCCTTAAACCCAACATAACCAATGCCATCGCACAAATTCAGCGGGATCTATGCGGCAGATTGGACAACTCGGATTCATGCCCCCGTGAAAAGCTGCGGCGGACATTTGGACATGGTGTCATATACAATAATGTCATGCATGGCCACTTCAGATAAAAAATGGATGGAAAATCTATAAACAATGCTCTCTCAGATAGATGTGCTCATAAAACAGCCGTCTTCCACCTCTCCTGCCAAAATATTCCTATTTCAAGCCTTATCTAGTTTTTCAAGTAAAAGTCTTATCATTGACGTGGCCGATGCTTTAATGCCCCCCACTTCATATACAAGACATGCAAATGTTAGCCATGTAAAAATAGTACCAACCTGACGACGAAACAAGTCCTCTCAAAAAATTTTATTCACCTAGAGGTCGACCCGTTTGGACGCTATCGTGCTGTCAACATACAGACACACAAGGCTAAATCGATTCAGAATTATCCTGATTCAGAATATATTTATGGAGTATCCGGTGACTCCATCTAAGCATTACAAATTTAATGGCAAAGTGAATATACCATTATGTTGAGGGTATACAAAAACAGATCATCAGTTTTTCAATTTTCGTCTTTGTATGTACCCAAGATATTTGAAAATTCAAAATCTCATGTGCTAAAGGAAATTGCAAGTATCGTAAGTCATCATAGCACAATACACTTCAAATGTCCACACTATACATATAGAGCATGTATCTTACTCTTACATCATCATCATCAATATGATGGCATACGTGTGTGGCCACAAGTCTAAGGGTGACATGACATTAGTCATGATACAGGTTAACATAATTAGCATATGAATAGATATGAAGTCAAATCTGTATAAACTGGCTAAACGCTCAAGTCAGGCAGGGGGTGCGTCTGACTATGTCCATTTTGAATATGCAATCTTCTCATTTGGTGTTTATCCTGTTGTTCAACTTCCTGACGATAGAGATATTAAATACACTTTGCCAGAGTGACACTTTCCATACACCAGAGAAAGCACACATTTTGTTGTTCACAGCCGAAAATTGACAATGTAGGTACCTATATGAAGGCTGTACAATACACAGAGACAGAATGTGTAGTCGGAGAGAGAAATAATTCTAATAGATACCTCAATTTATTTGATTTACGCCAACACTTTGTACTGCCGCAAATGTTGGGGTGAATGTTGATTCTCCTTCTGATGAAGATTAATTGTTCGACTTGATTTATGTGTCCGTTTGGGCTGGCGAGAGCTGCTTATACCTCGTCATGCGACGGTAAATATAAATTATTAGACATTAAATTGTGCAAAGTCCGTTCGAACACACACACATGTGGCTGTCGAAAAGGATTGTATTTACCAAACGAGAACCACAAAGCACCATTGACAGAAAGCCGAAACCATTTGTCATCATCATGGTCAGAAAGCAGATACAAATGTATCTGGTCTGGGAGTAATAAATAGGTGACTAGTTAAACGTTTAACTTTACAGTAAGGTTAACTCAAAAATAACAGGAAAACTTTTGAATTATCCTCCTCACATGACCTCGTCAATTCGACAACCGCAACCAACGAGAATGTCGGCATCGGTTACTCCAAACAAATGGAAAATTATTTCCATCTGACATCTTGCGGGTGAGTTTTTGCTCTCCTTTCTACGCTCGGAATTTTCAAACTTTTCGCACCAACAATAACGGCAAAGGTCAATCCAGTGCACAGTCTAGTAGAGAGCTGCAGCACTCACTGTTGCATCGGAAACGGAATGCCATTGCATTCATATCGGTTAGCCAAAGAATATAAAAAATAAAATAAAGAACCGATGCGATGGAGGGAAACTTTTCTAATAAAAACTCGCTTTTACCGTATGACAAAGAAAAGAAAAGTCCTTTGGCCATAGAACTGAAGAAGATGTCACCTCGTAGACCAACCAAAGTATTTCGAAAAGAATTGCGAAACTTTTACAACTTTGATCGTCGTATTCAATGCTTAAGGATGACAAGATTGACATTGATTACAGAGCAGATCTCTGGTAGAAACATTACAAGTGGCACTTTGCAATCCACATTGTATTTTCATTGAGGTTATGACATCAATGGCCAACTGACAAATTGATGGGTGACACTGTAAATAGAAGGAACTTGGGGGAGGCAACATTTTGAGATACTAATGGTATGAAAGTCTTTCTAATGCGAAATTAAAACAAAAGTTGAGACATACACCAAACTATGACATTTTTTTCAAAAATGCTTGCATACTTACAGGCTAATTAAGTCATTCTGAATCAATACTTAATTGTTTTACTGAGCATTACGTATATTTTTTTGCTAAAATTCGACGTTCGAAATCTGGCGACCTCTATCTGAAAGTGTCTTTTAAATCCCTAATCTACATTATGGCAACATTTCCACCCCCACCGGGTTATGTAAACTTGAAAGAGAAAGAGAAAAAACATCATTAGCTACTTATCAACTGTCACAAAGGTAATTTCTCTGCGTACTTCCTTTTGGGAAGTTCCTTTGATATTCTAGCAGCAAGTATTATGATGCAGCTGGCGCTGTTATCCAAATCAAATTATTAAATGGCTCATTCTTGACGTAAATTAATGACATTCATTAGTTAGACTTCAAGTATCATGCGACATAACTTTGCCAAAAAAAAAGTAAAACAATCAGGTCCCTCTACGTATGTACCCTACATGTAGCCAGGATAATCAAACTACCCCTCCGTCTTCCTTTGGACTAGATTTACCATAAAAAGTTTTGAGTTTACTCTGGAATTACTTACGGGTTGGGTGTCGCATTGTACTCCTCAAAATTCTAGAAGACTGTTGTCGAGATTCCTTATCCTATTACGACATCTTATGGCTTATGAAATTGTTCCACAAAGCACGGCTGTGGAAAGCGTATTAAGAAGTAACTGACAGTCGATATAAGTATACAGGACAAAGTTAAGCAGAATGAAGTTTCCATCTGAGGGACATTATCAGATCAGCTTCGAAAATGACAATAAAAAAATTACAAAGAATTAAGATATCGATGGATTTTTTTTTTTTTTTCGAACAAAATTCGTCATTTTGTGTTTCTATGGAACCAAAAAAAAAATAGGCACACATATGGCCAGAGCGCTGAGAATTGATAATAATAGTCACTCCTTTTTTCGAAAAAGGCCCAAAGACACCACTAGGCAAACTCAACAGTCACTTACGGATATAATGGCTTTTACACAATCAGTTGTGGCATTTTGGGCGCTCATTTATGACAATTTTTGCCTATTGACATATCTGCCGAGCGAAAAATGAGCTTCATCGTTGAATAAGATTTTATTTTTCAAAACTACTTGTGGGAACAACATTTTTTGTATACACAACATGCAAAACACAAATGACAACAATTATTAGACAGGGCAAACGTGACGAATATCATACAGCGACTTGGTCCTTCTAACGAAAACCCTCTCCAAAAGCTTAATATTGAAAGTGAGATGCTAATGAAAGTGAAAGTGTATTTGCTAGCATAGAAACGGAAGCGCCTAAAATTAGTCTAGCGGTCAACGGTTAACTTGGCAAAATCAAGTATGTATAATGCTGTCAACAAGAAGGGGAATTAAAGGAAAAATAACTCCTGCCAACCGCTGTTTCTTTGGTTTGAGTCAGTCATCTAAGATGGCTAAAACATGTACTCCGGCCCATAGAGTCTTCGAGTGTAACCCGGAGAGACATGCGACAACACAGTAGATGAAAACCTCGCCTTAAGTGGCGCTCGCAAGTAGAAGGCGACCTCAACCGACTTGGAGCGGGCAACTGGAGGCAGTTAGCTAACCCTTTCGGTACATATTTTTTGTTGTACGGCTAAAAAAATATTATTTTGTTGCGGAGTCTCATACTAAAAACATTGTAACATTATTTTTGGGAATATAGATATTGGTTCTAAAGTGGTTTTTGGGGAAGTTTGTCTATTGTCTCAAGTGGCAGAAAAATAAAGGACAAATTAATTATTTTCTTTTAATGTCTTATTTTTACAAATAAATTTTTAAACAAAATTGAAAAGAAAAATAGTAAAATAAATTGTTTAAATAAAATGTATTGTAAAAAAATTAAAATATTTAAAAATATTTAACAAATACATATTTTCATACATATATGTATAAAAAAAAAACTAAAAAAAAAATAATTAATTGTTGCATTTATACTTCGTTTTCTTCAAACTTTACAATAACTACAGATTCAAAATTAAGCATATTCCAAAATAAAGAAGTGTAGATATTTGTATAAAAAAAATAATAAAAAAATAAAAAGTAAAAAAAAAATAAAATAAAATAGTATTCATAAAATTCTAAGTACATTTTTTTAATTCAAACTAAATTATAAAGTAATTTTATTCAAGAATATTTATCCATAAAAATACATTTATTTCTATACATGCGTAGGTATATTTATAATTTTATTCATAGATCTGAAATGATTCCTTAAAATTCACCTCTAAACAATATTGATGCCCTATGGCAACACAGAAAAGGAAAATTGTGCTTAATTGAATAAACGGAACTTATATGCTTATTTTATTTTTTTAAATGTGCGCCTGATATTAATCAATAAAATAAAATCGAAATTGATAATGTATTTGAGAATTATCAATGTAAAAAATAAATAATAAAAATAGTCTTCTGACGAAAAAATTCGAACTCTATTGCAGACCAATCTTTCACGAGAGCTAAAAGTACAATGACGACAACAATCAGCCAGTTTTTTTTTTTTTTTTTTACTTCTAATGATTAAGCAGATACTTTAAGAAGTCAATCAAAAAAAAATGGAATACTCAGAGAGAGAGAGAAAGAGAGATAATGGGTGTTATGAATATTCGTGTTGCCATAATTATGACATCAAAATACCGAAAGGGCTATGAACCAGGCTAACTGGAGAGGCTTGTTAGTTGAGGCCTCGGTTCACCCCGAACTGTAGAGCTGCCTAAGTAAGTAAGTACGATTTGCAAGTATCCCCATCCACCTATACAAATATTGAATTTGAAAGACTGACTTAACTAACTATACAGAATCTGAGGTCAATACCCTAAAATCCCATGCGGTATCTAAGGCTACAAGAACGCACAGTACCTGTAAATCTAAACGATTTTTAAGAGAAAGAACTGAAAAATACCCAGTATCCGTCAACGATAAAAATAGGCTCTGGATCACCGACCGGCTACAGGAGTATGTAGCACTGAATTTCTTTCCAAAACCATACAACTTTGGGAGGAAATAGAACTCAGTGTTCTCTAAGAACCCAATGAAAAGGATTGCAGAAATGGTCAGTGAGAAAATGCCATAATTAAAAAATTACAGTACCTATTACTGAAACTCACTCAATCGTCAACGTAGTCCAATTAATTTCTAAATTCATGTTTGTATAAGGACTTTTTGTCAAAATTCTCACATCTCTCGCAATAATAAACCGAAAAAGGAAAAATAATGGACAAGCGAGGAACAAATCAAGACAGAGTAGAGCAGAAAGGATTGGTACTACCAAGAAGGAACCCCTTTTTTGGTGTAGTGGTGGAGTAACTCTGATACATATTATTCGTTTCTCTTTATGGACGGTGGCAGAGTATTGCTGTCGCCCGCCGGGGCTCGAACCAACGCCGCTCGGGTCACAGGCAATGATTCTAACCACTACACCATCATGGCCACCGCCTAGGCTCAGTGGTTAGTGTGCTGGACTACTTTGCGAAGGATGCCAGGTTCAATCCACGGAAAAACACAAATTAAATCTTAAGATTTTTTCCATTGCGCCACCTCTCGCGAAAGTCTGACAAACATCCGAGAGTATAACTGTCATGAAAAAGCTTCGCAATTCAGCCGAACGACTCGGCATAAAATTGTAGGTCCCTTCTATTCGTCCCAAAAATAAAAACTAGACGAATGGTTGTGAGATGCTAGGCCTAGGGTGCCTATTTATTTATTTTAGAAACAAAAGCAAAAACAAGCAAGCATTAATGTCATTAAGAGCCTGGAGCGAAATAGATGAAAGGTACAATTTCACTCTCTGCTTGGTTTCTCGATCTTAGTGGTACTGATTGAAAAATCAGACGAACTATGAAGAATTTCGTCAGAATTTGACATTACTAAATCAATAGCATCCACATTTGTGTAGGAAAGAGAAATGTTGACCAAAAATTAAGGGAACAAATTGTCAGGTATACGTATAACAGACACGACTGTGGAAGAATATTGTATGATGTGCACTTTCCTCTCCGATTTGTGAACTCACAGAAAAGTCCTTAATTCTGTTGTGTGCTTGGGTTAAAAAGTTATTCAAGAACTACAAAGATACATCAACAACCAGGTTACGTTATTCGAGACATCAGAATAACATTGCCAGAAAGCACAATTCTAAATTCAGCGCCTTAAATTCAGAAATGCAGGCTACAATAATGTAAACTCGAGGGCTAAGAACCCGTGCACCAACTAATGCCGTTTTCGGTCGGTCGTCCAGCAGGGATAGAAAAGTGGATACAATTGTATCTTTTGGATACAATCAGAAATTAAAGTTACACAGTTACAATTCACTCGAAAAAGATACAATTAGCAAATTATATTTTTGCTTCAAAAGTTACGCAGTTACAATCCTTCTTTAAGAGATACAATTTCATACCCACACTATGAATACATCCAGAATTTGTAATAAAGAATATAAAATGCATTCAGCTTGAAGCTTCAAATTCTATTCTACATTCGGCTAACCAACTAAGAAACAAATTTCATAGGTCATGCGCAGGGGCACTGCGAAGCACAGTGCACGCATGCTCTTGAGTGTTGAGATCTCATTTTCACTCAGAGAAGATAATTTCACAACACTTCTTTACACAACAAACACCTAGCTTTTCATTCACTGTGGCGTTTTTGAGCGCGTGCGTTAACATTATGTATAAACAACGCGTTCATATAGTACGAGCTAAAATGCGACTTCAGGCGTAAATATCGACTTATATCGATAGTAAATATAGTAGGTAAGGTTTAACGCCCAAGCTTTCTGCTTTTACGCGCGTTTGACAGTGTTGACATTTTATTTTCGATTTGACTTGTTCGATTATAGGTATTATGTCTAAAGTAATAGAGTAGGCCCTTCAATGTTGGAGTTGCAGTTATATAAGAAAAATAATTTCTTATATCAGTAGCACGGATATAACAACACTAATTACTTATAGGCAATATAAAAACAAATTTGAAGCTTAAGAAATAAGAAAGTAAATGTGGTGTATTTAATATGAAAAAATTGATGTAATTTTTGAGAAAGATTTATAAAACGGCTTTATTTGCATTCTTGAGAAAAACTAAGTACATGATCTTGTTTAGAATGTTTATGTTGTCTTAAATATGTATTTCGATCAAAATAGTTAGAGCTGTTTTTTGTAAAATTATGCAAAAAAATATTACAATTTTGGGTTCGAAAAGCACTGTTCTTCAACTGTTTAGCTGAAAACTAAGTAAAGGTATTCTTCAGGATAGAAGGGTTACCTGGGTTTTTATCCAAATCGAAAATGGCGTTTTATAGATATGACCAGTTTTTAAAGTACCATTATTAGCAATTTGGGTAGGTATCGAAGGACGCAGTCATTTTAGAGGAAAACTGATTTTCAAGTTAAGAATGACGATTGTGCAATGTGCATACACCTAAAAAATTAGTTTTTGTTAAAATCGTAGATATATACCGTTTTCGGGAAAGAGAAAATTTTCAATATTAACATTGTTGGACTTTTTAGCGAAAAACTGGATATGCAGACATGTTAAGCATGTCCACATTAACTTTACTATAATCTTCGTTCAAATCGTTAGAGCCGTTTTCGAAAAAGTATAAATTAGGTATTTAAAATTTTGTAAAATTTTTATATTGGAAGTAACGTTAATATAAGAGCTAGCACAAAAAAAACAACCACAAACTCTAAATACGAAATTTGAAACAAATCCGAATAAGTAACTTTCCCGTGTATGTATTAAAAAGAAGTTCTTAGATAATATGCAATTGGTCGTTGTCACTACCCACACTACACTATTTTAACACAAAAAATCCATTTATGGCTTCGTTTCTACCTGGCTTTGTACTTTGAGAAATTGTGTCATCTAATGCGACATTGATTAGTGTTAATAACAGACAGAAAGCGAACTTTCTTATAAACGTTTTTTTTTAATATATTTTTTTTATTTCTGTGCTCGAAATATAGTTTATTATATCCGTTTTTTTTCTTTTAAGAGTTTTTTCTTTTATCCGTTTTAATTTAAAACGTTTGGTAAATCAGCAATACATTTTTCAAAATGATAGCCATTTGTTTTATTTCAAGGGCAAAGAGGGACATTATTTGCTTTTATATCATGAGCTAAGTGAAGAGTCTTAATATTCATATAGGAGTAATTGTATACTTTCGCGTTCACCTTGTTTTTGGCGATAACATAACATAAATTAGGTCGATTTTCATGATTTTGATTTTGATAGGCAAAACTTGATTTTTTTTTCTTTTTTTGTAATTTGTTAGTTTTTTTTTGTTTGTGTAGATTACGAAGTCGATTTAGGTATCGTAAACAAAAGATAAGATGGAGGATAATTTGTAAAAACTCAATTTTTTTCAGAACTTCAAAGGTAAAATCTTGAAAAATATTGATTTTTTCAGATTTCTAATTTTTTTCTATAAATCCCCCGTAAAAACGAACATTTAAACGAACATAGCCAAAAAACCAGGTGATCTTGAAAGTAGATATACGATTGCCCATAAATGTAGCTACCAATTTCCAAAACGATCAATATACGCTTCAGTCCTAAAAGTTACAATTTCAAATTGTGAAAAGTACAATCTAAAAAGTTCATTTCCTATCACTGTCGTCCAGTACCGTCCGGAAGAACTCACCGCGATTTCGAATTCAAATCCAGAAGCAAATATCTCTTCTTTTCAGTAGAAGAACTGTCAGTTGAGTGCCAATCGAACGCTTTCAGAAGCCTTCGGATTGCTTCCGGACGGTTCTGGACGACCAACTGAAAACGACATAAGTGTATAAAGGCAGTAGCTAAATAATTAATCTATCATTCCAAGGAGGACATCATAATGTTTAAAAATTTTCTTTCGAGTATAGTGAGAATGCAGTATACAAAAGTGAAGGCTTTTATCCCTTTTAAATTTAAATTTACTATCTGTTTTTCTAGTGAGTAGTCCTACCCCATTCTAAATTCTAAATAAGATCTTCGGGTCGTTTTTGTATGCACTTTTCGCACTACATTCAAAAACATAAATTTTAAGACGTCAACTTTACTAGAATATCACCAACAAAAATTGGTATAAATAATGTCCTTTTGGCTTCCCATCAACTAGTCCTTGTAACAATATACACCTTTATATATACAATATACACCTCTAAATAAGATCTTCGGGTCGTTTTTGTATGCACTTTTCTCACTACATTCAAAAACATACATTTTAAGACGTCAACTTTACTAGAATATCACCAACAAAAATTGGTATAAATAATGTCCTTTTGCCTTCCCAACAAAACTACTCCTTGTAACAATATACACCTCTATATAGAAGCTAAAAAAAAATTCAAATTCATTGTTCCGTTCAGGAATTATTTTCTGCTACTCTACTTAGCCGGTAATGGAGAAGGTCCCATTATGTCCTTGTCAACTTTCAAAGTAAAGAAATCAATTCAGCCTATACAAACACAACTCTCTGTACTGGTTTACATATTTCCGACCATTTTTTAACCTTTCGCAATCTGATTTGCTCACTTTTCTTTTTTTTTCTCTACTGCCATTCACCAATAATGACATTGTCACTTAGTGTTTTTCATTTTCCTTTCGTCCTTCCATTGTATTTGCCTTTGTTGCCGGGCTTACAACAAAATTATGCATTATTATTGCCATTTCCTTTTTCGATCGTCAGAATAGGCTTATGATATCCTCTTTTTTTTCTCTGAGAAAATAATAAGAAAATGTAAAAAAAATTTCTTTTTGTTGCTTCTTAGTTTGATACAAAATGAAAATGTTTCTTTACTGCTAAGATACAATAGAAGCATTTAAGATATATATATGTCCTTTTTTCTTCCTCCATCGATGTCGTGTATGGATTAGCCTTGTAACCTGGTTCTTTCCTGTTTCATAATAATGACATTTTAGATGGACGGGCATGAAATCTGTAGAGACTGGAACGCAGGCAAGTTGAAGGGAGAAAAATTCAACGAATCGTTAGAAGGTCGGATAAAACAAAAGCTAAAAAATAAAAACTTTTAAGTATCTATCCTTTTTGCTATTTCTTTAAAATAATGAGGGACATACTCGTAAGCAAGGTTATTAGGAAAATATGATTTTTTTTCTTACTAATGCTTTTTTTGTGGAGAATTTTTCAGGTGATGACTGTGCCAGGAACAGGAGACAGGACTGTGCTTAATGAAAATAGAGTGATAATGTCACTTTTGATGAAGGCGCATAGGCCTGGCAGATATAATTTGTAAAATGTCAACACTTGTACGGAACGAACATGGATTTGTGATTCTGGTTTAAGTATTGTATATATGACAAGGTTTAATGAAGATTCATTTTTATAAGGGGTCGTTAATGAATTCTCGCTGTATCTGGAGAATTGAAATAAAAAAGTACTGTTTGCTGATGGAGATATAAAAATTGCTGCTAGGTTTTCCCAGCAGGCTTTCTTTAAAAGGACCAAACCTCACATAATGATCGAAAATTACGCGCATCAGAGAGAGCTTTAGTAGAAAATGGAGGTAGGGACCAACGAGTATAGTATTACAGTTGGCGTTCCACAGGGCTCCATTATCGGACCTGTTCTTTGTAATAAATTGTACGCTTATTGCTTAAGACTACAAAGTGCATATCAAAGGAGTCGCTGACGATATACCAATATTGGGGACTGTACAATATTTAAATGAGCTAAAATTAACTACAAACAAGACCATTGGATCCTCGATTCTAGCCAATGTTTAGGCTAAAATCGGGGAACATTGCGTGAACACAAGACGAAGGCAGAGCCTATGTAGCCGTTGAACCGAAAGAGAATCTAAAATATTTTAAATTCAAAGGTGGTGGGTAATAAATTTTAGATTGCGAAATTATAAGGTGTAGGTGGTATACTGAATCCTAGATTACTGTGGACACAAGTGGGCCTATTGTGATATCCTCCATTTAGAGCTTATCCATGATGCCGCAGTTTGTGGGTAATTGTAGACGGTAAAGTGAACCTTGGGAGTCGCGTGATATTTTCTGCGCTGTTGAGAATGTCGCCTAGTGTTGTAAGGTCAAGGTGTAGAAAAAAGACTGTTAGTGACTAATGGTGGTAGCTAAACTGCATTCCCAATCTGAGCGGATGCATTAAACGTGAAGGGGAATCGATCGTTTATGAATATTATCTAAAGGGTGATTATTTTGCTGTTTGCTTTTCAAACCTGATTTTTTGACAGTTCACGCGTGATTCGTGACATGTGTCAAAGTAAAAAATGCTCAGTTAGCATTGCTATTTTACCATGGATAGACTTACGCCCGAACAACGTTTGTAAGTTATTGAATTTTATTACCAAAAATCGTGCTCAGTAAAAATTGTGTTTAGACCATTTCGTCCATTTTGTGGTCATCGTAATCGTTCTACTGAGCAGGCTATTCAACATCAAAATTGCCGGTCTGCTGAGCAACCAGAAGCATTACCAATGCATCCACAAAAATGTACCGTTTGGTGTGGCGTGTGGGTTTTTGGGCCGGTCATTAAGTCGTATTTCTTTAAAGATGATCATGGCAACAATGTTACCATTTATTGCCCAAAATGGAATAGCTGGGTTTGGCCGACATGTAGTGGTTTCACAGGACGGCGCGCCCGACATGCCACACAGTACGCGTATCCATGGGCATATTGCGAGGCGAATTTGGTGAGTAATAAATTCATCTCACATTTTGGATCTGTGAATTGGCCGCCTAGATCGTGCGATTTGACGACGCTGATCTGTTTTTTGTGGGGATATGTGAAGTCTGTCCTCTATACGGATAAGCCAGCAACCGCATTGCCATCTTGGAAAACAACATAAAGCGTATGTTATAGGTGAGATGCCTGTCGATATGTTGGAAAAAGTATGCTAACATTGGACATTCTGGATAGACCACTTGAAGCGCGACTACGCTTCAACATAAACACGAAATAATATTTAAAAAGTAAATGGCAAGAATTGATTTATCTACCCTAGTAAAAATTTCACATAATTTTGCAAATTTTCGTTGCTTACCTATCTATTTTTTTTTTTTCAAATTTTTAACAAAATGGTTAAAACTTTACCCTTCATAAAATTACTGCACTTAGGGTTATTGTGCTTATAGGACAGATTTTAGATACTAGCTGAATGAGAGGGCTACTTGGATGGTAAAGTTGCAATAGCGGTGGGACACTTTAGAAAAAAAAAACCGGCCAAGTGCAAGTGACACTCGCGCACCGAAGGTTCCGTACGTTAGTTCATAATAATATGCATGCATAGTTAAGGTATTGTTCCCTAACGTCGGTCGTCGTCACTCGTCAGTTTCGATCTATGCCTACTTGGAACTTCGAAAACTAACTATGTAGTACCTATATACCTACATACCTTTACTGACCTACCCCCTAAAAATGCGAGCAAGATATTATTTCATTGCAAAATCATTGGCCCCACCCAACTCGTAAAAATACAGAGAGAGCACACGTGCAACAAAAATGCACACACGAACACGATACAACGAATATGAAACAATGCGATGATCGTGGGGAGAGAGACCAGAGCACAACCCTCCATCCTTCATGGCATCTACCAGTGATGAGAAATAAACTTTTTATATTGTACTTTTCTCAAGTTGAAATTGTAACTTTTAGCACTGAAGTGTATCCATCGTTTTGGAAATTGGTAACTACATATACTACTTTTGAGATCTATGAAAAATTCAAAAATTAGACCGGTCTTCAAGGATGTTTTTTTAAATGTTCGATTTTACGGCGGATTTATGAAAAAAAAATTAGAAATCTTAAAAAAACAATATTTCCTTAGATTTACCTTTGAATGCTGAAAAAATTGAGGTTTTATAAATAATCCTCCACAATTTTGTTTACGGTACCAAATCGACTTCTTAATCTACTCAAACAAAAACTAAGAAATTATCTACAAAAAAAAAATAAAATTTAATTTTGCCAATTGCTTCGCGGCCACTTGTTATTTGTCGATAAAAATTAAAATCAAAATCATGAAAATCTACCTAATTTTGGATATTTTATCGCCAAAAATAAGGTGAACGCTAAAATATACAATTACCCCTATGTGAATGTTAACTCTTCACTTAGCTCATGATATAAAAACAAATGAAATAAAACAAATGGCTATAATTTTAAAAATTTGTTGGTGATATACCAAATTACAAACGGTGAAATACCAAATATCTACATATCACCAATAAATTTTTCAAAATAAGTAAAAAATTCGTGCAGCAGGTCCGTATCACATCACAGTAGGTACACATATTAAAGGTAATATTGCAACTGCAATGGCGGTCTATTCTGACTGGGACAATAATCGTATAAACGTTGCTGGCAATTGTGGCTATTCGTATCTCTATGAAAAGTCATGCTTTTTTAAAGGATGTGCAGAACGAAACGAAAAAGAGTTCTCGGAATATATTACCTTGTATATATAAACCTACCTTGGTCCGTATAAGTACCATAGGAATGGGTTCTCACAACCTTTCGTTTTGTGTGAATTAGCTTAAATTTTATTATGAGTCCGAATACGAACGACTGAATTAAGGCGCTTTCTCAGGAAAATTATACTCTCTGAATCTATGGAACTCTAACATTGAAAGGCCTACTCTATTACTTTAAGCATAATAAATACAATCGACCAAGTCAAATCGAAAATGAAATGTCAACACTGTCAAACGCGCGTAAAAGCAGAAAGTAGGTCTGCAAGGGCGATGCGTTGACACGCTGAGCCTTACTATATTTACTATCTAAAGTCGATATTTACCCCTGAAGTCGCATTTTAGCTTTTACCATATGAAATTTTCTTCTGTGAGTGAAAATGAAATCTCAACACTCAAGAGCATGCTTCGCAGTGCCCCTGCGCATGACCTATGAAATTTGTTTCTAAGTTAGTTAGGAAGAATAAAATTTGGAGCTTCAAGCTGAATGCATTTTATATTCTTTATTAATTACAAATTACTGGATGTATTCGTAGCGTGGGTATGAAATTGTATCTTTTAAAGAAGGATTGTAACTGCGTAACTTTTGAAGCAACAATATGTTTTGTTAATTGTATCTTTTTGGAGTGAATTGTAACTGTGTAACTTTAATTTCTGATTGTATCCAAAGGATACAATTGTATCCACTTTTCCATCCCTGGCATCTACCGAGATACACAACATAAAATATTCACCATGCTCTCCCATCAAACCTCACAAAAGGTGTTTCTCCTCAACTCAAGCACATCTCATATGCAAAAATCCTATATGAATTATGTCACTCACTTAAGATCCGCCTCCTATCCAACAAAAATAATTTTCTCCCACAGCAATCACCACACCACACCACTGTCAGCCAGCCACGCCCACGGCCACGACATTCCAGATTCCATTCATATCCAACACGAAATTTCCCCATGCAATCCAACAATGCATAATTCATCGAGAGTAAACACACAAGCCACACACTTTTCGGAGAAATTCTCTCGGTTAGATCGTGTTCAACCAAACACCAATATGGTATGCGTATGGGTATGAGTAGAGTATGGCCAGTATGGCCTCATGGGTGCAGTGTTGCCGTAAACTTAAAAAAAAAAGTCACTAACTCGAACCTAAAAATCCACCAGATATGCTAAAATTTAAAAAAAAAAGTCACTAGAAAAAATGAAAAATTTCATTTCACTACAAATGAAAAAAAAAATATTAAATTTTAATAATAACTTTAAAATAATAACACTATATTTTCATGCATTATTTTTCTCAAGCACGTAGTTACTTCTAAAATGAGGAGCCAAAACTTCATTGATTAGGTGTGTTTGTACATTTAGTTCGATGTAGTCTTAAAGACGCTGCTTTTGAATCATGAATGGCTTTTTTACATAGGTGATCAATTTGTAAAATTGATGTTGATGATGATGCTATAAAAAGTGCCAGCACACCTTCTGCTCCCAGAGTTGAAAGGTCTTAATTTTTCTTTGGAAATTGAATAAGATTGTTTGTCGAAATAAGTTCTTCGTGGCTTTTATGATTTTTTAGTGGAGCGGTACTTCTTCAAATCTGCAAGTCTTGCAAAAATCTTGATTTTACATAAAGAACAAAAGGCTTTTGTTTGATCGTTAACAACATGTTTTATCCATGAATTAAACTCTAACTCATTTTCCCATATTTGCCTGTACTTTTGCACGTAAAATTTCTTTTTTAAAGGTAGATCCATCTGGACTGGAAAAGGGTGTAACATCACCAAGGGCGTAATATTTGGAAAAACATGTTTTGCAAAAAGTCACTAGAAAAGTGACTACAATTTTTTAGTGGCAAAAAATAAATTTTTGTCACTAAACTTTTGAAAATTCCACTAGAATTAGCCACAAAGTCACTAAAACGGCAACCGTGCATGGGTGTGCTGATATTGACAATGGTGTATGAGATGGGTATGCATTGGGATTGGAATGGAAGTTCCAATTGTGGCGATTGATTGAGTTTTATTATAAATAGGTATCTTCTAAAATATTAACTTTTCGACATAACAGTCTTCAGCACATATATAGCTACGAAGATGATCTACAAGAAAGGATTCATGTATTTTTTGTAAATCTAAAAGAAACAGTTTTTTTGCGAATGAACATATTTTCTCCACGAAATTAAGAATAACTCCAAAACCAGCCGATGTATTGTTAATATTGGTATTTGTCGATTAACTACAGGTTATACCTGATACTGTTACTGTGTGCAAATTCCAGCCTTCTACGTCAATTAGTTCTTGAGATAGACCTAGGTACAACATTTTTTATATTATTCGGACAGACAACGTAGCGAAAGCAATAAGGTTCCTCCATATGGAAACGGAACCTTAAAAGGGCAGATAGACTATCAACTTATTTTGAAGATGCGACCTCGGATGAGCAGAACATACTAGAAGGCGTAAAGTATTAGTTGACGCAATTTCTGTCGCAACCTTCATCCATTTATAAGCTTGGCAATTCGCCAGAATGTCCTGCATATCGTCGATACAATTAAGACCCTTAATATGTCGTGTTTAAATTCCCAACATTCTTGGAAGCAAAACAAAGATTATTACGCAGGTATAGAGTGGAGAGCGGTGCCTATGGTAAAAAAAACCCACATAATAGCTTCGATACGGTCGTATGAAAAGCGCGCGCATGCGATTATATATAGTAGATAAGTGGCTAACTTTACATTGAAAGATAGGTTATAGAATGCAATTTCAACTACACTCCTTCTTAAACGATTGCGAAAAGGAAAGTGAAAGGAGTTAGCTGAAGAAAATTTTCGCTTTCGCATATTTTCGTTTGGTTTTGAAAAAGGAAAGCGTCTTTCGTTTTTTTTACAGAATCTCACCCCAGATTTACTAAAAAAGAACTTTAACCTCTCAGTCCAATCACTTAGTCTCAATTTTTGCAGATCCTTATAGGAAACACTTTTCGACAGTCGAATTAACTTCTTATTCTCCTTTTTTTTATCAGAAAAGATTCCAGACTGTATCCAAATATGTCTGGAGTTTTCGACAAGTTCCGAGTCATTTGGATATATCTAGTTTGTCAAAACTTACCCAATTATCACCCCATGGTGTGTGAGTGCATGTATTGTAGAGCTTTGCTGGCAGATCTTCTTTTAAAAAATCGTACAAAGCGACATTTCATGTCAATAAAACTCTTGAGTACTTATATTAATCAGACTTTTTTAGCAAAACTCAATTATCTCTGATGAACTTCTTCCTTCGTCCTTATAGCGCCTAACAAAGATATTTAGTCAATACATTTTGTGTTTACTTGATGAGGCAAACTTTCATCTTATGCTCGTGCAACTATCAAAGTGTATTCTTCTGAAGGACTTATTCACGCGCATACCAGAAAAGAGACCTGCTCTCACTTTACGAAATTGATTTTACGCCTCCTTCATCAATTCGCCGCCCTTCGTAATAATTATATTCCAGGTGATGAGAACTTTACAGTAGGTTTTGATGTTGAGTAGAAACTCAGAACAATAGTTTGCAGTTCTTTGGAAATTAATCCTCTTAGAAGGTTCTGTCGAACGTTGGAGCTATCAAATTCCTTTAAAAAATCCTTGGAATTTCTTATTATCAAGGACTCTTCAAATGACCGTAGTATTGCATATTCATAAACTCCCCTACAACCAGAAGTTGCTTCCACAATCCCACATCTATATGCATTGCAAATGAGACAGATATGCATTCGGGGGTTGATTTAGTGGCGACTTATGATCCCCGGTTAGATGCGGGGCATATTGGCCCACTCACTTAGGGCCAAGTATACACATCATATTATGAATACAAGTGGTAGCATAGTGTCCTTGGGTTTTCCTATTATTTCCTTTTCACAGCTAAGTAGGTATGTCCTTCCTATTGTCGTCTGCAATTGTGTGGTCCGGTTAAGCCGTTATGTGTGCACTGACTGACTAAAGAATGCATTCGTAGACATAAACGAAGTGGATAACCTTCCACACGACACGAGTACTGTTTATATACACACACGCACACAACTTGTTATGTGAATAGTGTAAGGACGATAATAACACTAGTCTATATAGGGATGGGGATATGGAGTGCATTATGTTGGTTTCCTTGGTTTTGACTCCTCTTTAGTTGCTCTGCTTAGTGTACGGTATTATCCTCGTTGGAAACGTATGGTTGTATGCTTGTGCTTCGTGGTGGCAAGTGTTTTTGTTTGAATTTTATATCGCGAAGGACTAGTTATAGTATCCTTCAGCAAAAGGAACATTATATATGATGCACTTCGACAAGGGTCTTCTCTTAGCCAGCAATGACACTTTGCTTCGTACCAATGAATTATAATTGATGGAGTTTTTATGAGAGATGAAAAGGATAATAACGATGGGGGAAAATGTAAACGTGCACTTGAATGGGAAATGCTTGGATAAATGGGTATAGGAGACAGATGACTAATGACTATTAGTGATGTCTGCTGGAGCATTAACTATAATTGTAACTTTTCACATTTTATTTCACAGTTGGTGAACACTCCAAAGCTGAAGACCATGAAGACAATTTCATGACTTCATGTTCGGAGCCTGTCTGACGCGGAAGTAAAAAATGCGGACCTCGGTTTTAATTTCGGGAAGGATAAGTTCATAAGATTCAGTGAGTTAGTTGGCAAGAAAAGTATTTAGCATTTCAAAGCCCTCTAGATGGTCAAATCGGCAACCAAAACGAACTTATTACACATTTCTAAGGATCCACACTGCCATTCACTATTTTTATTTGATAGAATGAATTTATTCAGCTCAGCTGCGAACCGCCCAAAAAAAAGGAAACCCGACGTTGGACGCCTTAGCGTATCTGAGGTGGATATAATCCAGACTAGAGAAAGCTTCTGACTGACGGATTGTCTACTGACAGATGGCAACAACCAGTGGTCCCCACCCCAGTCCCAATATCATGACAGCATCAAATGGCGAGTCACCAGCGACCGTGACATCACGTATGTTGGGTCTGGCAGATCGACCAATTTTCAAACTGATGCAAATACAGTCAAAATCGGTTATAACGACCTTCAAGGGACTGGCGAATTTGGTCGTTATAAGCGATAGGTCGCTGTAACCGATATCAAGGTACAGATGTAAATTAATCTGTTTTCAAGTAGAGATCCTTTTTTTCATATTTCTTATACATACATACATATATAAAATTAAAATTCTACGACCACTCGTCACACAGAAAAATGCCCACAAAGTAATTTTCCAACCTACTGTTGAACAAACGCAAAAAAAAAGAATAACATGTCAACAAACGGTAAGCTCTGTAACATATGTATCCGAAATTCTATGTACACAGATACATCGCATCTACAGATGCATAAACAGTTTACCGTTTTAGAAAAAAATACAGTCGCTGCGTCGATTTTAGTCGTTGTAACCAATATTTTATTTCAAAAAAGGTAAAAATCGGTCGTTGTAAGCGATATGTCGT
This sequence comes from Cheilosia scutellata, assembly GCA_955612985.1. NCBI lineage: Eukaryota > Metazoa > Arthropoda > Insecta > Diptera > Syrphidae > Cheilosia > Cheilosia scutellata. The sequence goes on from OY015313.1 coordinate 86,240,101, forward strand.
TATAAGCGATGTCGTTGTAACCGATTTGCTATTCAATGGGATTATAATGGAGCTCAGCCGGGACCTAAGAATTTGGTCGTTGTAACCGATACGTCGTTATAACCGATGTCGTTATAAGCGATTTTGACTGTACTGAAAAATATCATAACCCAATAGATAATCGTTGTCCTGCTTCCAGTTCAGCCTGTTCTGTCTCTAGTTCCGTCTGTCTTACAGTGGCACATCTCTCATTTATCCCACTTCCTGATGGAGCTCGTCTGGTCTAATATTCCTATCCCCATACACATAGGACCTACGCTTTGTTATATCGCCTTCTCGTAACGCCGTAAAACACGTCCTTGGGCCACGATTTGCCAAACTACCGAGGAGCCGCGATGTAGGCTGCTTTCTTCCACCCGGATCTATGAATCACACTTCTACGGAGGCTCCCTCAGAAGAACTCTTGTCGCTTGGCCGTTTTTCTATTCTAGAACCATGCTACATCGTAGGCCCTTTTGGAACCATAACGTTCATCATTGGGCCGCTGCCTCTTTATAAGACCTCTCGGAACATCTGACATCGCTTGGCATTGGCTACTTTCTGTAATGTTAGTTCTATATAAAGTCACGCTATAATCATTAAGGTACATTCTTAGGTCATACCACTTATCCAGAGTTTTCGTTTCTTCGGGAATCCTCCGAATCCGGCGAGTTATTCCTAGGCACATAAAACTACTGGCGCATGAGAATCAGAGACTTTACTGATCAGGGGTACACCGACCAGTAAATCCGTCTTCAAAGTAGAATCTTGCGCCGCAGAGCCTTAAAAATCAAGTAAGGTAATCTGGAATCAGGAAGAGGAGCCGTGGCATGATCCAGGTCCAACAATAAATAGTGAATCCAGACATCATGACAGATCTCAATGACCGATGGCCAGAAAAAGGACATAGCTCCTGGTAATGGTTTTCTTTATCTTCATCATTATTTTGAAATGTCGTCAGAGGTTTAGGATGATCAGGCAGACTATTCAAAAATCTCGATATTCCGCCATCGACTCTATCCCACCAGGGGCAGGCCTTTATCCAAGCAGAAACCTAGCCCTTTTGGTCCCTCCAACCTTTTTACTTGCTTGGCATTCCATATTGTCTTTCTGTGGCTTCGCTTGGTAGGACCATGAGATTGACAAAAGTAGGTATAGGTTGTCTGATATTGTAGAATGTTCGCTAACTTCTACAAGGAAATCGAACTCTGATGTAAGGTGTACCAAGATGCTAATGTATAGTCCAAAAAGTCAAATCACTTAGACTAAATTTTCTCGGACCTCCCTATGAAGTGGGGTGAATTATAATGCTCCATCCAAGAGGAACCTCGAATCGAAACGCCCGCCAATACTGATCAAAACTCTTTTCAAGATCAATTTACCGTGCGGCATGCATGCTAAAGCGTTTGGTCTAGTATAGAGAACTGAAAACAAAGTGGGTCCGTAATTGAGGAGAATTTCAGTGCTGCAGTGTTTAAGACAGAGATCGGAAGCCCATATAAGTAACTAAGCTTCGTGCGGGTACGAAATTCTCATATGGCGTCCCACTTTTGTCAAAGATCCTATTTCACTTGCCTCAACTTTTATAATACTATGCATAGATCTTTAGGCTAGAAAATTGCGCTCAACATTATGAAGTGACTGAAAATAGGTGAAAGGGAGAACAACACCCGAGCGACTGAGAAAGTTGAGCAACAAAAAATGCCTTGATGCTGCCATCCTCTCTGTCGTGTTCGACAATGATTGCCTAGTACTCAAGCTCAGTTGGGGCAAGTGAAGAGAAAAACATAAATACCTTTTCAAAAGGACTAACAATCTGACTAGCACAGTTCCAATCTTCACCCAGTATCACTTAAAGATGCATTATGTTGATTTTGTAGCGCAGATCATAACAGGGTAAGGTTGCTGGCCGCAACAAGTGCAGCCACACTTAGGCCAAGGAAGATCCATTGTGATACCACTAGATCTAATGATCTGTAGACTACTCGTCCAATCAGCTGAAGCTAAGAATAAAGCGTTGGAGGCAACTTATATTAGCGAGTTCGCCTAGATTGTCGAAGAAGTATTCTCCGAGATGCAGTTTTCCACGAGAAGAGAGCGCTAAGCATGTGCAAGGGAGATGAAGAATAGTATCATCCTCCTCCTTCTCCTCATTCATACAGCTTCCACAGAAATCGTTGGAAGGGAGGCCCAGTCTAAAAGCATGTCTCCCAATCAACGTTGCCACTAAAATCTAAAGCAAATGTAGCACCTTAGACAACAAAATGTAGCATTTTTAAACAAAATGTAGTACCATATGTTTTTTTTAACTTTTTTTTATTGATTTTGTCGCGCAGGGCTATACAAAAAGTGGGCATTTGAAGCTTTAATAGAGCTTAGTACCTATACATAATGGCAAGAATTTGCATGCAGCCGATGAACATAAATAGGTTGTGGCTATAACATCCTTTTGAAAATAGATTTGGGCTGATATTGGACAGTTTTTCACTCCCCCCGCTAAGAGGTCCCCGCATTAAAGGCATTATCAGAGCAAAAATCAATTGCATTTAAAATGTCGATGTTATTGTCTTTGCATTCACGTAGGATTGATTGAACATTTTTTTCGGAATTGCCTTCCTTGAGCTGCTGAAATCCAATACATATATCTATCTTTTACAGCACACTCATCAAAGTATCTAGCTATTATCAACGCAGGTTTCGGCTGACACATCAGTAGTCTCATAAACTATAAAATAACATTTTTGGTTTACTAGTTGTTTGGTAATATGTTAGGTATTTGGCAAAAGCGCCAATTCAAGTTTTGACAAGGGAAGTTGGTTTTGTCCGACAACATTTCAGACTTCGACCGATCTCACTCATAACAGTATGATGCTGTTTTTATTTGTTATGTTTCAAAAAATTCGGAATCCGAAACCACGTTCAAAAACCGATCCATATTTGCAGTTGCTTGCAGATGCAGCCCTAGAAAAACAATCAACAATAACAAACATATTTTAGTCGACGATCAGCTGTCTGAATTCTGCTCATAGACAGAGACAAAGGCCGCGTTCAATACGCTTTTGCCTAGCTAGTCAACAGCCTCTGATTGATCGATATGACTGCAAATCTAGGCAGGTTTCGTGTGTTAGGCAAGATTTGCTGCCTAATTTGTATGATAAATATTTAGGTGACTTAGCACATTGAACGGTGCCAAAGACTTCGTGTAGCACGTAAATGGAAGCATTCAGCTGAAGAATTGCATTTACTTTAGTATGATGATTTAGTTAGTAAAACACCCTAACATTGACCGGTTTCTTAACTTTGACCAAAAATCTACGAAGTATCTAAACTGTCCTCATGACATTCCTGTCCTAGTTATGTGAATTTCGTACCTCACTTATAACATCTGTTTACTGACCAGAGTTGTAAAAAAAATGGAAGCACTCAGCCGTCAGATTTAAATTTATGAAAAAGTTGCTTCATACAAATCATGAGATATTTATAAGGATTTCCTTTAATGCCTTTAACTGCTAAATAGTGTAACGTTCTACAAACACATTTTTTTGAATTATAGATACATATTATGGTAATTTCTTTAAAAAATATACCTATTTTGTTAGCTTAGCTTTTATTTTTATACCCCCCACGGGAAGGTATATTCACTTTGCCATTAAATTTTTGTTACGCCAAGAAGGAGTCACCGGAGACCCCATAAAGTAGGATTCTGGATCAAATCACATTCTAAGTCGATTTAGCCATGTCCGTCTGTCTGTCTGTTGAAAACACGATACCTTCCAAACGAATCGATCGAGCTGAATGAAATTTTGTAAGAGGACTTTTTTTTACCGTAGTCAGGTTAGTTTTGAAAATGGGCTATGTCGGTCAACCAATATTAGACCCATGCGTCGCTTTCTCTCTAGCGTCCAAGCTAATCGACTTAGACGAACGAAATTTTGTAAGAGAACTTATTTTGACCGTCTTCAGATTAGTATTAAAAATGGTATATCTCGGTCAAGTAGTTTTGGTGCCTCCCATACACAACCAATGTTAGATCCATGCGTGTAAATATACTAACTCACACGGAAAACATTTTGCATGCAGTGGAGGGTATCAAAGCATCGGCCAGGTCGATCAACACCTTTGTTTTTTTTTGATTTAGCATTTCTGTGAAAAAGTTCCTTTTCCCAGCTTTTTAACATATTTCTGAATGGAATATACTTATTTACAGATGTGATAACATAACCTACAAGTTTGATTGAAAAAAATACATATTTTCTGAAACATAATTATCTAAAACCTATAAGTATTTATTTATTTTTTATTTTTTTACTTTATATTTTTATTGTTTCTATTATTTCTGTTACTTAAAGACGTCAGTAATTTGTAATTTTGAGTTTAATTTGTAAATTTTAATTAGAAAGGATTTGTGTTTATGTATTTTTTTAATAAATTATAAAAACATAAAACAAATAATTTTTCGTTTGCATACTGCCATAACCCCGGTCAATGTTAGGGCAACCGATGCTTTACTTTGACCGCTTACTAATTTAACAGTAATTTTGTTAACAAAACTAAAAATCTCTGAATTTTTAAACATTATAATAGTGAATGGCAGTCCCCGTAGTACACTTATTTAAGATCCTTAATACGACATAACAGTAATTAGTAACAACGAGTTAAAATTCAAAAGTGGTCAATGTTAGGGTGTTTTACGGTATAAAAACAAAAGTGGAAAAATGTACAAAAGAAAAGTTTTTCGTAAAAAAGTAAAATCAAGCAAATATGTAGCACAGTACTACATAAGTAGTACAAGTGGTAACGCTGCTCCCATTGTTATACAATAATTTAGCTCTATGCTCTACTCATAGTGGATCTTTTTAGTGATACAAGATTGTTGTAGTGCTTGAGATACAGCATGGGCCAGATCTATTTCGTGATGGAGCCCGTTTGGACCTCCTACGATTATTGGCGCATAACGCGTTTCGTTTGATTAGAAGTTTACACGTAGCGGTGGGGATATAAAGATTCTCCTTTTCAGTTAGAATCGACATAGTTGTGTCATTTCCTAGCTAGTTCGTCGGCCTTGCAATTTCTTGCAATGTCCCTATGGCCCGGCACCCATATAAGGTAAATTTTAAATCATTCCGAGATGAACGCCATTTGAGGGCAGTTTTGGACTTGAAGATGTCCGATTCCAGGAATTTAATCGCGGCCTGACTGTCGATAAAAAGGTTGATACCCTTTGCGGATACTATATTGTACAGTAGCCTCAATAGGGTCTCCTTAATCGCCATGATTTCCGCCTGGAAAACACTATAGGAATTGTTCAGCTCAAAACAGTAATAATTTCAACCGAAATGTTCATAAACAAGTTGTCAAACAGCTTATCAAATAGACAGAACCCAAGAGGTTATTTTTGTTTGCCTTCTTATCTAATCTGTTATCCTTACAAATTAAATAGCAGTTTCCTAAGGTCAGTCAAAAAGTCCTTTGTTCGGTTTTTTTTGTTAAAAATTTCATTCTCCTCACTATAACAATAAATTTTGATTTGTTGAAAATATTAGACAGAACAACCCGCCCAACCAACCCAAAGACGCATCTGTCATGAATCACCACATTATCTCTAAAGCCAACAATAAACCAGGTCACCTTTCCACAGCGCGAACTCTTTCAACATAATAAATCCTTGTTGCCCCAACATCCTGCCGCTGCCATTCTCCAATTTCACTCACAAAACCCACCGCGCACATTCATAGAGACAGAAACAATGTTTCGTCCATTCGAGATAAGCACAATAAAGACGGCCAACGCCAAGCCATTCTCCTTTATCCCAGCGTGTATAAAATTCCATTTTCGCAGTAACGGCAAAACTTCATTGTTTCCTTAAGATGCTATGGCGGACGGCGCGAGGCGCACAGCGGGCGTTTGCTTTAATGTGCTTTCCGCCAAAACAATAGACACAATGGTATCTATAGTGAAACCTGAAAATTAAGATAAAAGCCAATTTGCTGTGATAGCGGTGTATTTTATTGTGAGCTTGACTTTGTGTTGAAAATTATTGAGACAGTTTGGCGTGTCATTTCAACCCCTTCCACTGAAAAAGCTTCTGGTGTGCTCACAAGTTCCATTGATTTTTAAACGGAAGAGATTCTCACCGTTTTCGTACATCCGAACGAGGACATAAAACTTTGTCTCCGGCACATAGTTTGGAAATACCTCCGGATCGAGTTTCAACTCGTGTACTTGTATATTGGTGCCCTATATACAAAGACACAAAGATTCAATATAGTCGCATCGAATTCTGTGTAAAATTTAACGCACCTTCGGAACAGGACACTTATTGGGGATGTTGGAGTACTTCTGGAACTCTTTCCGAATGATCGCAACCAGTCGCAGCGAGGACTGGTTCTCTAGAAACTTACATCCATCCAGATGAGTGCTATTGAGCAGAACCATTTGTTTACTTGTGTGTGGCAGCACTACCAGAATGTCGTATGTCAGCTTGGCAACGTCTTCGACTAGGTGGAGGTTCAGGGAAATGGTTGACGATGATGAGTTTACTTTATCCAGTGAACATGTAAGTACATCGATGTACTTGGGATTCGCTGAACATTCAGTACTTTTGAAGTTAAATACAAATGACCGCTAGTGACAAAAGATGTGAGTCTTGGGACGGTTTAAAAAAGCGTCTTTCTTACCCGACACTGGCTGATCCAAATTAAACTACAAGCGACAAGCAGCGATAACATGTTGACCCTCATTTTGGCTCTGAAATTTGAAAATCACTGATAGATCGTTGTGGGTGGTAGGTAACTTAAACTTTTCAAGTAATTGTTTTATAATTGTTGATGTTTGTGATGATATGCCATCGTTTGGTACGCATCGGTCGGTGGTAATTAAAAAAACATAAACAAAACGCTGGGTCGACAAAAACACCATATCGGATATAGACGTATGTTGGCTTAATTACAATTGGGGCTTGTTTAATCGACATGTTCCCATTAAAACACATAGGGTCAAACGTGTATTAATTTCGTGGTTTTCTGCTGAAATAATACAACTAATAATAAGTCGTGATACAGCCTATATAGGAGATGGAAACGTTATAAGCTGCCTGAAATGCACACATATTTCTGGACTTAAGGTGCTAGTACACGGTATGTAGCGCGCCACATATTATATGTGGCTCTGACGTCACCAGATAGAGTACACATAAGGCATACATTTCGTTTTTCGTATGTAGCGCGGTGGCTACATAAGGGCGCACATATCGGTTGGCTGTTGGTTATTCGTTTATGTTGATGCTATCCGCAGTTTTATTGCCCGGTGTGCAGTCTTGCAGGTAACCTCTCGACATTATGTAGCGTATTGGCACAAATCGTATGTGCAAGGGTAGTACACGGAATGTCGAAAAGCCACACAATGCGTATGTGTCACGAGTGCCTCATATCGTGCCTCATACGTATGAGTACCTTATGTAGCCATTGGCTTCATACGCTGACGTCAAAATTACGTCAGAGCCACATATATATGTGGCGTGTTACATACCATGTACTAGCACCTTTAGTAAATTTTACAATATATAACACATAAGGCGAAAAAAGAATTTTATTCTAAACGACTAGACAGTAATTTGCCATCTAAGATTTTGTGGAAAAACGTTCGTGAAATATAGATGTTGGTGGACCGACCGATTTTGATTTCAAAAATACTGATTTAAACCAGCTTAACAACGATTTTCTCAAAACGCATACTTCAGTCAATTCAGTCTTCCAATGATAATAGTGTTTTTGAGTTTGAGTTTTCACGTATTGAACTTATACATATGGTTAAAGCTATCAAGTTTATCAAATCCAAGTCCGCTGGTCTTGACGAAGTTCATCCTTGTTTTATTAAGATTATACTACCTCACATTCTTCCAGTACTTACACATATTTTCAATACTATTCTAATGACCTCTTGTTCGTGGAAGATTGCTAAAATAGTCCCAATACTAAAAAGGCAGGGAACTTCACAGTCGCCCCGTGAATTTCGACCTATATCCATTCTACCTTTCTTATCAAAAGTTATGGAGAGGCTTATTTATTAGGGTGGGTCGAAAAATTAAATTTCGTCCGATCTTTTTGGAATAGCAACCAAAGTGTGACCCAAGCTATAAAATGCGTATACATATTTTAAAATTTTTATTTTCTTGTCGGTCTACCCGCGCATTTCATTATTTGAATATGAAGATATTTTGTGTAATCTGACACAAATAGGTTGATTTTATTAGAATCCGAGAATTGTTTGCCAAATAAATTAAAACGTACCTTGCGTTAAAAATATTAGTATATATTTACTGTTAACAAACCTGCAAATCGAAATAAGGACAGTGATATTCGTATCTGAACATAGATTCGTACACTAAACAGGCCACGTGCAACCGAACAACTAGCATAATACGAACGTGTATTTGGATGTGGGTTTGTCAGACTTAGGCAAAACGTCTAGATCTACCGTCACGTTAGTGATCGACTTATGATTATCAGCATCAAGGCTAAACTCGCGAACATCAGCCCACATGCGCTCGTAGAAGAAAAGGACCACGCTACTAAAAAAAAGTTTCTATAAGAGTTGCTCAAAAAAAAAATTCGTGCAATACCAGAAAATAGAGGTTATAATATTGCTAGGAAGTTTGAACCGTAGAATAGGAAAGCAGAACATATTTGGTAGTACAGTTGGCAAGTCTTTCAATAGACATCCATTTCCTACTCCATATCTCAAATTTCATAAGGAATTCAGTGACAACACTGACAACACAACAGTAGCAAACGAATCAAAACAAGTGGCGTATAAAGCCGGCTCTGCGAAATTATATTAGAGCTGCTTCCAAGCTCTATACGAGATAAAAGATACAAAAAAAAAGTCCCAGGGCAAAAAATCCCGTACAGAATTCTGTAGAAGTACCCAGGGAACCTTGTAATGGAATCACAGTCGATGCTGAGAATGTGGAAAACTATTTTTGCAGACTATAATGTCGACGAAAACCAAAATCCCGCGGCGCGGCGATCTGATTGGTCTCTATCAGTGTGGTTTTAAGGAAGTAAAGTGTACCGTCGATCAAATGTTCACACTGAAGGAGATCCTGGAAAAAGCCCAAGAAGTCCAATTGGATACTCACCACTCATCAATATAGAGCAAGAAGAGCTATACAGAGCCTGCCATGTATAGTTTTGGTATCCCTGCAAAACTCGATAGTTTGTGTAGGGTGATGACGGATAAAGCTCCCTGCTCAAGGTGTATAACGACCCTACCGAAACATTTGATGTCAAAAAGGATTTAGACAAGTTGACGCGCTGCCATGCGACTTTTTCAACATCATATACTTGAAAGAATTGTCCGAGACTCATGTCTTACAGGCTAACACACAAGGGACGATCTTTCAAAAGTCTGTCAAATTACTTGCATACGCCGATGATATTGACATAATTGGTAGAATACAGTGCGCTGCTGTTACTATTACGTTAGCTAGTATAGAAACGGAGGCGGCTAAAATGGGTCTAGCGGTCAACGTGAGCAAAACCAAGTATATGCTGTTATCAAGAATATCGACGGATAAAACCTTACAATTGACAACTATAACTTTGAGGTAGTGAGAGACTTTGTATAGGTACGAGTAGCTCGGCTGTTCTATCAGCTCTGATAACAACGTCTCAAAAGAAGTTAAATGATGGATAACACTTACCAACCTCAGTTATTTCTTTGAGCTGAGAAGCAATTGCATAATAGAGACCTATTCTGAAGAAATAATGAGATTCTACATATTCGTATATAAGGCATTTATTATTATGCCAGTCCTGTTTTATGACGCTGAAGCTTGTACTCTATCTAAAGCGGATGAAGATATCCTCGATCGCTTCGAGAGTAAGATTATTCGTTCGATTTTCGGTCCCGTCTACGTTGACGGTCTTTGGAAGAGAAGACTCATCGACAAATTATACGAGCAGTTCAGCGACATCGACCTAGTCAAAAATTGCACATCAGTTCTTTAAGGTGGCTGGGACATGTAGCAAAGAGACAGCGCAGTAGAGGAAGACCTCGCCTTAGGTGGCGCGCACAAGTTGAAGGGGACCTCAACCAAGTTCGAATTCGCTACTGAAAATAGTTAGCCAAAGACTAGGGATTCTAAAAATCAAAACAAATATTTTTTAAGAACCTTCCTTCTATCCGCGCATTGATTTTGAAAATTTGTGTTTTCCCCAATATTTCGATATTTTTCAACAAAGGCGATCCGATTCCAAAAAAATTCAAATAATAACCATTTAACCATGTACCAAAAATGTACGAGCAGGCAAAACAAAGTGTAATGTGTATTGTCTTTCCTTCAAATAAAAATAATATAATAATAGTAATAGTAATAATAATGATAAAATTAAAATTAAACCTACAACCCATTTATCCTATTTCTGCTAGCGCCACCTACCGGATCCAGTTGTGTATCTAAACCATCCTTAGACCCATTCAAACACACACACAAAATTTCATTAAAATCGGGCCAGCCGTTTAGGAGGAGTTCGGTTACAAACACATACAGAAGAATTATATATGCATAGGTATATCTATTATAATATTAAAAGCCGACCCGATTTCTTGTGATAGTCATTTACCCTACTTAAAGAATACAAAATCCATTTTTCTTTTTACCAAATTGAAGCTTACCACTCATAGATGTGTTATGAAGAATAATAATTTGAAAAAAACATTTGTAAAATAGGTAAATTAATATTTTTAAATTGCATTGGTTACAACAACCACAAACAAAGAAAATTAATATTTCCCCTTCGCTCAGTCGAAATTCTACTTTTTGCGATCGTACGACAGGACAAATAAAAACAAAACCACATCGTCATACGTGGGGGTGGTGTGCCTGTGTACCTCATTCGAAAAGGGTTGATTTGTTTTCTCAGTGAGTGCTATGGTCAGCAGGAGCAGCTGTATGTATACATAGTGATCGTATGTCCAATGCAGGATGGGGTGCGTGCTGCAGTATAGCATGGGGTAGGTATAATATTAATTGGTGTAGTTGTTTGGATTTCAAATGAAGAGGGAAACAAAGGAAATGAGAAGCAGTATTGTATGAACAAGTACCATGGTCATGGAAAGGGGGGGGGCGGTGCAGAGGGTGCACATTATATTTGTTGTCTTTCATTCTCCATTGGCGTAGGTACCGTAGGTACCGACTTGCACGGTCCCTGGATGGTTTAACTTTAGATTCACAATTGGACCCGGTAGGTGGCGCTGCAATCGGGTTCCAGGAATTTTATGTATTTATTTCTAAACGCCTGGACCGATTTTGCTGAAATTTGGTGTGTGTATTTGAGGGGATTCCTGGATGGTTAAGGACCCTGTAGGTGGCGCTGCAATCGAGTTCCAGGAATTTTATTTATTTCCTTCTAAACGCCTGGACCGATTTTGCTGAAATTTGGTGTGTGTGTTTGAGGGGATCCCTGGATGGTTAAGGATCCGATAGGTGGCGCTGCAATCGAGTTCCAGGAATTTTATTTATTTCCTTCTAAACGCCTGGACCGATTTTGCTGAAATTTGGTGTGTGTCTTTGAGCGGATCCCTGGATGGTTAAGGACCCGGTAGGTGGCGCTGGAATCGTGTTCCAGGAATTTTATTTATTTCCTCTTTAAATGGATGGTTTATAGTGGGTCAAAACAATACAAACCAAAACAAAACAAAGCAAAGCAAAACAAAACACAGTTGTTGTGAAGTTTCACCTCAGTAGAGTGCTTATGTACATAATGAAGGTGAAGCACATACTCATTTTTTTTGTCGTTCTGCATGCATGTTGCGTTGCTTTGTGTTTAAATGTATGGTGGTCGAATTTCGACCACTGGGTGAGCCTAGTAAAGATAAATATCGATTATTTGATTGTAAACAACACATAATAGGTATTTGTGACAACAAAATTTAAAACCTTTCATCGGCTTAGCAGTCCGATAAAATAAAATAAATAGGTGGCGCAACAGGCCGGTAGACACCCTTCGCGCAAGCATTCGTTTCTATGAGTTTCTATTTTTCGGACTAATGGAAGGGACCTACAATTTTATGCCGACTCCGAACAGCTGAATTGAGGAGCTTTTTCAGGACAGTCATAATCTTGGATGTTTGTTAGACGTTCGCAAGGGGTGATGCATTAGAAGCCCGATACTCTAACTTAACATAATGAGCCACAAAGCTGAAAATAGGCCCACGCTCAGTTTGAAATATGTGTTTACGTCCCAAACTGTTGATAACTTTGATGCAAAAATCCGCTGCATGTTTTTTGGTGTTAAATTACAATTTTTAAGTTAATATTCGAAAACTCACTCCTGCCTTTATCTACGAGGAGAAAATCAACTATACTGAAATAGTATTACCATAACACCCACCATCATGCCCAAAGTATAACTTCCACCGTGAAAATGTAAAGCGCACCATTGAATTGAACCATTTCCACAGTATTTGAGACAGAAATTTAGTGTCAATGCTATAACCTCGATCAGAAGATTTGCTGGCCTTGGGTATGAACATCGCTTTTATTTCTCTCCATATCACGGCAAGTAGACCAGGCCTATATAAATCTTCAGGATACTTTGAGGCCAGTATTATGCACGAACGAGTACCTATCTAGGTCAACATAATCGGACTTAAATGGGTAGTAGGTACTTCAGGTTATGTTGGTCAATTCAATGTGATTCAGTCTAACAACTTGAAGAAACTACGGTACCTCTTGTGTGCAACTACGTAGGTATTCACTTGACATATTTATAAATTTCTGAAAAATGTTTTCGACAGCATTACTCTTCCCTGTTCAACGAGTAACATGAAAAACATTTCCAAAATGGAAATCCCACTGTCCTGTTTTTTTGTTTCTATAAATGGGTCTTCGGACCTACCTACAACCTATACCCCTTACAAGCTACTATAAAGTATAGCTAGGTAGTAGAAATTGAAATATCTAATTGCCACAAAGTGCTTTATAACGTTCCCTGACAACATCATAAATAGTTTCTGAGAACTTCAGTTTTAAATCATAATATCGTCACAATTCCGATTGTAGTGGCTCATATATCTTCGGATCGGATGACGCAGTTGAAAGAATAAAAAAAAAGTAACCGACAAGAATGCGCACAAAATTGTAGAATGCAATCATGATTTCCATTTGGATACGTTTCGTTGCACTCGAACAACGTAGTATGGAGCAGTTAACAAGCAAAAGTGTTGAGGACCCTATAGTTGAACCCCAGTCCAACATTGAGTGGTGATATCCTGCTGCTAGTTGGAAAATTTACGACAATCGCTATCGGTTTGGTTAGTGGTTGGTATGGAAGTGAATTGGTTCGGATGAATGAATGCTGAACAGTTAGCGAAGGACGAACGATTTTCTATTACATCGATAATATGCGGTCAATCAATAGAGGCAATCAATTGAAATGAAGACAGAGGAGCAATGGAAGTTAATCGGCTGCATTGCAACACGAGGTCATAATATAAATTTGCTGCAGAGATACCTACATACCTTTCAAGGATAGAGGGACTATTGTTAAAAGAAGAACTGTTCTTGTTTGTATCATTTGTGTATTATTTTTCAAGGTCTTTCAGATTGCATGGTTCAGATTTAAAATTTATTTAAATGCTTTTTTGGGGAAACACCCCCCAATCAAGTTTTAATACATAACAATAGAGAAAATGGGATTTCAATTAAGTGACTTGTATCCAAGGCAGTATCTAGAGTCCTTTCAAAAGTAGCAACTCAGTAAACATGTTTTGAGTTTCACAGAGGCATCTAGTCTAGTTCTATACAACATAGTACTATAAAAGGACCATCCTCCAGGTTTTATTGGGAGAGGATTGAAGGATTACTCAAGAGATCGGTTTCTAGAAGGGTGCAGAGAGTAAAAAAAGCAGTGGGTGAGGTGTTATCACTAAAGATCAAGATCTCCTTACGCCTTGCCGATCACTATAGAACAGCGGTTGCCAAACTTTTTTGTTCCAATCGGAAATCATGGCGATAAAGTAGGCCGTGTCGTGGTGAGATGTACCTTTTACCATGATGTACCATTTTTACAAATACCCAAAACGCCATGAAATCCCCGGATTCGGTTACTTTCGGGCAACTTATAGTTTCCTGCTTATTGAAAAAATGGCAGAACAATTCAAAATGAACCTCGTTTGGATGCTGAGCCATATACTTAAGGGCTGGGGACATTTCAGGTATAGGGACACGAACTCGCTATTTATGGCACAACTCTGTTGATTGTACCGGTGAATAAGGTGAATGCCTACAGTAGTCCCCGGATTGCTGCGTCATGGAAAACGTACAATTTGCAACGCATTTATCCGAGGAACGCACTTACGAGAATCCCGCTTAAGTGCGTTGTCGACGCAATAAGGAAACCCCGTTAATAGAAATAGATTTGAAGCAAGCCGGTTCTCAATGACTCCTAGAGTCTAATAAGACTAAAGAGAGCACAATAGTAGGACGTAGTATTTTTTACCTCCAATTTAACAGGCTTTCTCAACCCGAAGCAAACTACACCCATGAAAGTACTTCGTCGACACTCTCGGCAAACCTCTATTACCTTATATTAAACTACTACTGATCATTCAGCGGATAGTGCGAGAACAGTTGTAAATCTTGTCACAATGTGACTATTCCGGCCTAAGTGTGGCTACATTAGCTGTAGCGTGCCACTGGAACCTAGGTTAGGTTAGGTTAGACGGAAGGTTGTGAAGAGAAACGTCACAAGACACAAGGTACCTTCGAATTCCACTCGAACTTACCTTAATAGAAAGCGCTGTCGTCGTTTTCCTTCCTCATAAAACAAAAATAAAACCGAAAAGATCAATGATGCAGTCGTTTTTATACCCTCAACAGGAAGGTATATTCACTTTGTCATTACATTTGTAACGCCAAGAAGGAGTCACCGGAGACCCTATAAAGTATATTATATTCTGAATCAGGATCACATTCTGAATCGATTTAGCCATGTCCGTCTGTCTGTCCGTCTGTCTGTCTGTCTGTTGAAAACACGATAGCGTCCAAACGAATCGACCTAGGCGAATGAAATTTTGTGAGAGGACTTCTTTTTACCGTCGTCAGGTTGGTATTAAAAATGGGCTATGTCGGTCAAGTAGTTCTGGTACCCCCCATACAAAATCACTATTAGACCCATGTGTCTCTCTGTCTGTTGAAATCACGATAGCGTCAAAACGAATCGACCTAGGCAAATGCAATTTTGTCAAACGACTTCTTTTTACCGTTCTCAGGTTGGTATTGAAAATGGTCTATGTCGATCAAGTAGTTCTGGTACCTCCCATACAAAACCACTATTAGACCCATGCGTGTACACTGTACAGTACATACTAGCTCGCATGGCGAACATTTTGCTTGATTTTTATGCAGTGGAGGGTATTAAAGCATCGGTCAGGCCGATGATAACATTTTTACTTGTTTTGATTCCCTTTTCTCAGTCAACACAGCCATTGTAAGGGAAAAAGAGAGAATGGCAAGCGATCGTGTGGTTGTAAGGACAAGAGCGATTGAGTTCGTCTTCTGACAGTCATAAAAGGGTGCGGTCGTTGGTTTTCTTGGTAGCCCGTCGAAAATAATTTTCAGCGTTTTACTAGCTACACTATAAAAAATGCGTGTAAAATTACTATGAAAATGTATGTAATTTTTAATGTAAAAATAGGCAAGTTGCGTTTTTATACACACGACAATAGGTAAAAAAAATAATTAAACACTTACTAATGTTAGATATTACAAACATATGTTGCAAATATGTATAGATACACATTTTGTGTACCTTTCAACAACTATTGTTCAATAGTAATCTATTATTGTTTAAACATTACTCTCAAAATGTTTATAAATAAACAAATTTTGTTTAAATATAAACACCTTATGAAATTTACACTCACAGTGTTTGAAGACCAACAACCAATACTTATATTAAATAAATTTTACAACCATCTGATAAAAGTTACACATTTTATGTTTGTAAATTTGCAATTCGATTGTGACGATTCATTTGCGAGTTCATACGTGATCAGACCTTTGACTGAAGCAGCAGAACCTGTTGCGCTCCCAAGTTCCATCGCATCGTTTTGTGCGTGTGCGGTTTCTGAAGTCTTTTTGGCATTTTTAATATAAATAATAAATATTGTAAGTATTTTGAATAAATATCATTAAACATTTTTGGATTGTTTTATTTCGTTTAGACAGGTTCTCTGCAGTGGAGGGTATCAAGGAATCGGTCAGGCCGATGATAACACTTTTACTTGTTTTGAATAGTCTTTCTGATCCATATGTACAATTTTTTGTAATTGTACACATTAAATATTGTCAGCCATATTAATAAGAGATCTCAAACCATTCTCTAACTCACTTGTTACGTAACTGGTAGTTAAAAATTTAACTCACTGACTACATTTTCTTATTTATAAAAAAATATAACCCATGCATTAACTATTTGACGTGTTTCTTATTATCGTAGGTTTGTGATGGCAACGCTTCTCCAAATTGTATTGAAAACTGACAGGAATGCGTCCTTCTTTTCTGCTGCCATCTTCTTTTTCTAATGCAATTAGAATTTTCTTCCTTTACTAATGCAATTAATTTTTTTATATTTCCTTTTAAAAATTTATATTTATTTTTGAATGTTTTATATATAAATATTCTCATAGGATTTTTTCGTTTTTTTTTTTCGTCTAGCATATTCAAATTATCCAAAAAGGGTGAGCCATTTTGCTGCAAAATTTTTGCAAATTTATTCAATTATTTATCACCTTTTTACCACATTCATATCAATCAAACGAAATTAAACCCGAAACACCATTTGTCATTTTGCGCGGGAAACATGTTTTGCAAAGCTAACAAATCGCTAACACACCTACTAGCTACCGTGAGTTAGTTATGTAAAAGTTACGAAAGCTTAGTTATCTTCTAAAAAAGTTTATAAATATAGGAATTTGGAAATTTCACCAGTGGGTTAGTCATTAGTTAGGGATAACACGAAGTTCCGCAGCTATTATTAATACGGCTGTGAATCTCTATACAATTTTTAAGCTTTTTAAAGCAAAATTACACAAAAAAAGTCGAATTTTAAACGTCTTCATACACAATTTTGTTGGAGTTTACACATTATATGTCGAATTTTGCTATAAATTTGAACATACAAGATTTGAATTTACACATTTTATGTTGATTTATAAACATTTCTTTCTGAAATTCTGTTGAATTTTAAACATTAATTATGTAAATGTACATTTAAATTGAACATCTTAAGAGTAGAAATACGCATTTATATTCAAAATCTATGTTTGAATTTACACAACAAAGGTTTAAGATTTACACATTAAATATTTAAAATTGATACGTGCGTAAAAATACTGCAATTATGGTAGGCAAGTAGATTCCTCGCTTAATGATAGTAAAATTACACGATTTTTTCTTAGAGTGTAACTATTGGATCACAGCTTAACCCACTTGTTTAGGAAATACTCGGCGTTGTTGCATCGCCCGTGGAAACAAAAAATGCCATCGAGCATATTCGACTTAGCATCTTTTGGTAGCTTCGCCTGATGGTTATGATGGAGTGCATCCAGCTTTGATGCAACAGTGTGTAAGACTAGGAACTTTGATTGGCTTTTAAACCAAAAATTGAGAGATATGACGTCTCCCTTGCTAAGAGTATCAGACTCAGACCTAATAAGTATGTCTTCCTTATTGCTGAACAGTTTGGAGAGACTCCGCTGCTTAGGTCTGCACTTAAGATGCACCCTCTATCTGAAATGCAACATGAATATCAAAGGAGAAAGTTATATGAAACTGCGTTTCAAAATCTACTTAGGGCCGTTTTATTCACTATTGATCAACTTGCCGAAAACTCCAAAGTTAGCCAACTTCGAAGTTGATCTTAAATCGAGAGTTGAACGGCAAGTTGAAAATTGCTTTTATTCACTACATTAATTTGCAACTCCGAAGTTGAAATCCTAAAGTTGGCCCACCTGCAGTTTGTAAAATATCCCTGGGATATTTGTGACAAATGACACACAATATGTCAGTTCAACCTTAGATTTGCATTTCGCGCGTAATTTCAATTGTGTTTTAACGTTATTTTCCATTGGACAGATCAGATTTGAATTTCAGATCTCAGATTTTTCGTGCTTTTGTAAATGTATAAGTTATTATTAGTGTGTTATTAGACAGTACATCAGCTGGGCAAATTGTTTTCGTTTGTCGATGAAAACATATGAACTTAATATGAATAATTACATATATCGACATTGTCGTCCGCTTTGAGAGACGAAAACGATAGATGAAATCATGGTCATCCCATTTTTCCAGTCCAACACGTTGTAGCATCTTGTATTACCGCCTCTCACACTCACGTACCAAATTATCTCCTCATCATCTTCCCTGCTCGAAGACGATGGCCAATTCTCCTAAAAATAGTTTGCACGCTACATTATTTCAATTTTAAAAATGAATTATTAATTATTTTCGTCACTTTCAGAACTGAACTGCTAAACATAGAAATAAAAAATAAAAAAAAATCGGAAGTTTGACATAAAACCCCAAGTTTGCTTCATAACTTCTACTTTTTCGGGGAGTTGAGCGAATCCAAAGTTAATCAACTCTTGGTTTTCTCAACTTCGGAATATCCAAAGTTGAATGAGTCAACTTCGAGTGAATAAAAGCAATTTCTCAAGTTGAGAATAAAAATCCCCAAGTTGTGTCCAACTTGAAGTGAATAAAATGGCCCTTACTAGACTTAAATGCGAACTTTAAAGGAAAGAATTCGTAATGGGAATTTTCGTCGATATAGAGAGGGCGTTTTCAAAATCGCAAATTTTGACTCCAATACTGTTTCGGCTAGACAGCACTTGCTAGACGAGACATTGACATTGGTATTGTAGATCAACGCAATGCTTAACTTCCTCTTTAGATGTGGTTTGTGTAGCTGGCATTTGGCTTTCAAGTTAGTATTTTTGCCTTCTGCATTTTAGTGTAAAGAATGTTTTGTCTAGAGATTTTATGAATACGCCTGGCTCTGCTGTAGATTTATGTAAATCTTTTCATATAAAATATTGGGGAAATTGATTGAGCTTCACTTCACTATTATTATGAAGCCCGGCATTTGACATTTGGTATCTGTCAAAGTGTTCTTGTGTATTACAAAGCTCCTAAAAAACATTAAACTTTGACAAAAAAATCCTAGCTAAAATACTAAAAGTTGGCCCAAGTGCACTATAAGTATATACTCCACCACTCTAAAGTAAAACCTGAGTAAGTTCTAGAAGCTAAGACTCTTAACTGCTAAGTTCAAATATCGTCAAAAAAAATAACCTCACTTATGATATGAACAAAAGAGCACTCCAAGAGACTTCCCCGGAGCCGGAACAACCTATTAGTGAGAAACGTCGACCCCAAGAAACTGCCAGCGTCATGCCTAAGGACATTATAACGGGTATAAGTATGGATCTATATGAATGAACTATATTCCACACCGCCCAGAGCTTCCAATTTTATGCGAACTTTGTAATCTCAAGGAGCGAGAGGATGTGTTACATTTCATCGCAAAATGTCCAATACTTAAAGAAATAAACTTTTTTGGAGTTCCGACACTTGGGTTGGAGGAAGCAATACATATATTGAATGGTGGTAGAGATTGGAACTTGCTCTACAACTACACAGTCAACGCACTTAGTTACAGAAATAGTATAATTGAAGAAATGTTTTAAAGAAAAACAAAATATAAAAAAAAAAAACAAAAATTATATATTTATGTACCTACACATATTTTTATATACATGATATAAGAAATATGAATTAATTCTTTTTATTTGAATGTCAATCTGGTAGACGGCCTAAGGCCAAACCCTATAGACTAAGTTAAAAAAACAAAATGTATGCATTTTTAAACGTAAAATAAAATAGTCCATTAAACTAAACTAACTAACTATGAAGCCCGGCTATGAAATGCAAAACGTCTCTGCCATCTTGCTAAATCTTGACTGCATTTCAGACCCTAGATGTGATAATATTGACAATATTGATATGAATTCTTACAATATTTGTACTTTTATAGACTCTCAGGGCGCTTTTGCCAGCTCCACTTCTCCCTGGGTCGATGCTCAAAGACAAGGACTGGTATTTAGAGGTGGAATGCTCGATAACTCACAGGTGATAATAGCTTGTTGCCCCAAATTTTGTTGACAATTCGGGTTTGAACACAGTCGTCGATGGCGCCACTCTACCGAATATAGGCAAAAGGAATGCCCGGACACCCGTAAGAAATCTGCAGCTAGTTCACATAACCCTAGATTTAGCTTTGCTCACAACCATTCTTTTCGTGGGAGTTTTATTTTTAAACAAAATGGTACCGCCCCAAATTTGTATGCCGTCGCCCATCCTCTATAAAACTTCATCATGAGAGAAGTCTTATTTTTGAATGCTTTTGACATATTTCCAATATGAGGCATTTAAAAAGTCGACGCATTTTGTGTTTTTGTTACTATTGGTTTATGAATGTCATCATCACTTTCTAAGAGACTGATATTAAATTTGTTTGAAACTTTTTTTCAATAACGTTGCCCACCATCCAACACTGTATGATAGGTGTACCTACTCCCAGACCAACAAATTGCCCACCATGCTGCTCCATTTGCAGCACCCACACCACACTCAACTAACCAACTATGATACCTTCTCTCTGTGTGGGATACCTGTTTCTGCCCGATTGGGAATAAATTTCCCAATCGCAGACGTATGTTAAAACAAAAAAAATCCGACCAACTGACATCTAAAGCGTTGATTAAGTTATCAACGCAAAATTTCGCACAAGCGGATGACATTAGCTTAATGGAAAAATTGCCCACCGTGCCACCATACACTACAGACCATAACTCTGCGACCGCTGATCGTATGTGTCGGCAAGTTCAGACTCCACTCGAACTCACAGGAAGGAGGAAAAAGGTCATCACCAACTAAAGTGCATAAAGATATCTCTGGCATGGTGATTTAGTATTGTTCGTCTGACAGTCGCATAAAAATGCCACCGACACCCGCCTGTCTCATTAAATCGGCAGCCTGAACATGGTCTGTATCTACAGATACACATAGTATCTACATTATGTGGTCCAGCGGTCCAGCGACTGCTGTCTGGAGTTTCCACAGCTACAAAGTCTAGAGAGGAAGCAAAAGGCAATAATAAAATAAAAGTAAACGTCTGATTTAGATGGTGACCACTTCGAGCATATAATATCTCACCACATCCATTACTATATCTGTGCAGTGCGTTGTGGGTGATACTATCACATGGAATGTATCTACGAGCGGGCGAAGGGTGAATTATTATACTAGCATTGTTTTAGTTTTGTGAAGCCAACCGTAAGATCATGTAGATAACCATCGGATAGATAAAAGGAGGTGGAGAACAGCCGTACTTCGGAAGTGATGCAAATGTATCCAATGAAGGACATTTTATAAAGCTAATTATTATTCAATGAGATCGTGTCATAAATTACCTACCACTTCATAATTCTCTACGGAAGTCCCACTTTAATTAGATTTAATTTAATATCATGTGTACACGCATACATCTTCATTTATATTGATTGGCTACTTTGGGAATTGCATTGCAATTGGCAGAGAGAGGAAGTGAAGCTGAAAATGAGCAAAAGTGAAAATTCCACTACAAATCGATTTGTGTTGGAGTTAGTTTCTCACCAACTAATGGACGCTTGAAGTTAATTAAATTTAATTGAAGTGCAAGTCTGTCAAATGTGTCAAGTCATTTTGTCAAGGTATCCAATTAATTCAGATAGGCTTTTAGCTAGTATCTTTAGATATGTTGCGTTTCGACAGTGAAGAAAATGAAAGAATCCTGACGGGTTGAAGCTTAGAAAAAGAAGAGAAAGCTGCCATGAGTTATCTTTGACAGTAGGAAATACAGTTCGGACGAAGTTAATTTCTCTCTAGAGTGCGTTGATGTTAGCAGAGGGTGAGAATCAGGGCTGACTTTATGCGACTAAAGTTGCATTTTTCCCCTTTTTTTCTTTCTATCCCCAATGAGACCACTTTTCCAAAATTGTCCGTATTTGCCCCTTTTCTGTATTTGGCCGGCATAAGTATTTTGACAAAACTAAAGTTAATTCTGCTCATAATTTGAACTTACTCCATGTAAATTTTGCCATCAATGGAAAGGTCATTTAAGTTCCGTTTGAATGATACAAAACTTTCCTTAACTTTAATATACCTACTTTACGAAACTAGTTCACAAATAATTGGGATCTGAATGCATCCTTTTTCTATCAGCTATTGTCCTATTGTCATAAGTTTAGCCATATAGCCATAACTTCCATGTTCAAGGCACAATAAGATAGAACGAGAGGAGAATATGCGTAAGCCATTTTAACTTTAGTGAATTTAACTAGTTTTGGGTTTTTTTTTTTTGTGTGCCATTTGTGGGCAGATTAGTATTGCCCCTTTTTTTATTCTAATCCCCTTTTTTTTGCCACTTTTTCAAAATCTTCGAAGTTAGCCCTGGTGAGAATGTGTCCGCAAATGCACAACTCTATTAGTAGGTATATGTTGAAACTGAATGCAGTTTTATAATACACTCTTCTTCAAATTCGCTACTGACTTTGGCTTCATTCGCATTTTTAGCTCATTTCAGCAAAGGACCTGGCTCTTCAAGTTGGAAGTTGTGCGTTGCGATTATTCAACAACTATATATCAGGACCGCGCCTTAAAAAAGCACATCTATAATGAAGACCCGAAATAGCAACAAAACTGACATAGGTAGGGGTTGTTTGGTTCATTGCTACAATTAGCATTTGGTAGCACTGCGGCCTGAGTAGGTCTTTTGTAATCCCCTCGGAATGAGTATGGTTACTGGTTAGTGACCGATATGGTCATGCGTTTCAGTCAAGGTTCCCAAAATGTTTTACGAATTTAGGCTCGCAACTTGAACCTTAATGTTTTCAAGCTTCTTCGTTAGGCAATTGCCTTTGTAACGTACGTCACCTATGGAACGGCCAACCGTGGGTAAAACTAAAGGACATGGGATTATATTTCTAAATGGTCGAGGTTTTCTCGCACCATGTTGGGGGGGGAGGGGCATCTGTAACAAACAAAAGATAAGTTCGTTCTTCATAGGGCTTCAAAGCCACACGTTGGTTGCCATCAGTATCGAATGTCAATGATGGAACGTGGGTAAAAAGAGTATAGCCACAAAAAACTTCTGAACCAATTAAGGAAGTTGTTAAATCTTTGCGAGCTAGCTCATCAGACCTATTGTTGATTTCGAATTCCTCGGGATCTGGAACCCATTAATGGGTGACTTTCTTGGGAGTAGCAAGATACTTACTTACTTATGTGGCGCTACAGTCCAGGTTTGCCCTGCGCCTCAACCAACACGCCTTTCTAATTAGCAGTAGTTGCGCACTCCACTTTGGTTGAGGTCCCCTTGCACTTTTTTTTTTTAAATACTTCTCCCGGGAAAGGCAAACCTATAACGCTTCAACAGCGCGCCGAGATGCTTGCAGATGTATGTTAGTTCTGCACTTAAATTGCTGCCAATTGTAGTCTTCTGGAAATATATCCCCAGGAAGCGAGTTCCAAAGTTGGCTTGTCCTGTAAGCTGTAACAGTGCGCGAGGTCTAAGGCGAGGTCTTCCTCTACTGCGTTGTTCCTCCGGGTTGGAATCGAAGACTCTTCGGGCCGGGACGTTGGTGTCCATTCGCTCCGTCCTGAAAAGTAGCTGCTCGACATTGAGTTCCTCACGTATTCTGGTGTTTCGAATACGATCTCTATGGGTTACACCATACCATGATCATAGGTAAGCGTTGGAATAAATACTAAATTAAAGACTGCCAATTTAAGTTTGAGACCAACTTCAGTCCTCCAAATTATACAGAACGACCATGATGTTTCGAAATTGTACCAGCCTGGCCAATCCTACAGGAAAACGTAGCATTGCTCCTTCCATCACTTGTGAATAAGACCCCGAGATACTTAAACTTCTCTACTTGACTCTGTGGTACAGAATTTAATTACATAGACAGTTTGGAAAATTATTGTTGGACGGAGATATTGCAGTGATGTTTTAAGACGAAAATACTTTGGGTAAAGGGAAAAGACAATACTCATCGATAAAAATGTTACGACAAGTTATACAGCAGAACTGTCAATAAGCTGAAAAGTTGGGCCACGTGCAGAACGCCAGTCCGATGAACCCTTCGAGCGGGGATTACCCGATTTTGGCTGGCTCAATTTTCAACCCCCATTAGAACCTCCAAAGATCAAACGGATAACTGATATCACCGTCCGACTTAACTGCGGGACCGCACAAAATTACCCATCGTGACCCAAACATTGTGAAATCTCCAGCCAAACTAAAGACAATTTCTGACTTCCGCAACAAAATTCAGATTACACTCCTTTCCATAATATTCCAGTCTACACTGAAAGGATATTTTTGGCGCATGTCCCTTAGCCGTCTCTCGCAAATATACAGGGAAAATCTCAAACAACTTTCAACCAAATGCACAGCAAGGATAAATGTAAAATGACTGCGATACAAGTCTCCAGTAACTTTTAGTCGACAGAACGAACCGGCAGCGAAATCGATTCTGTCCTTTCAAAACGCGACTCAGTACAATTTTTAGATTGTGTATAATATTCCCAAACATGACTGCCGAATGTCCTTGCAACAAAATTCGAAAATTCTAAAGATCAACCCAGTCGTATCGGATTTTTTTTTACCCAAGTATTATGTAAATGTCATTTCCTTAGCCGATTTTTCCTCCTTCACAAATACTTGATAAATGATTGCGTTTGAAAACGAAACGAAACGAATTCCTTGCGAGTGTCCCTGAAAATTTTTCCATAGAATATCCCCTGGTTGTGTTTGTCGCACGACACCGTTGGTATGGCCAATAAAAGTGAAATTTATATAAAAAAGTGTAATTTATCTTGCGAGTGATTTAAAAGTGTTTATTTTCGTCCTTGTTTGGATAAACGTGTTCACATTATTTACATTATTACAACGGTAAGGATAAGGATATAAGCATAACAACTCGAAGGCGGATCAGGGACAAATTACGCAAAAGGTAGGTACAAGGTACTATATAAATACACACAAATAAATATACCTATATGCAAAGGACACGTAGGAATTTCAATTTTATTATTTCGCTCTGATGACTCGCTCGTTTAGCTTGTTATGTTTTGAACTATTCTATTACACAAAAAAGATAATAATTTCGAGAAGAGATAATTTATTTACATCGCCAATTGATTTTTTTTTATTCTTTAATAATGAGAATGACTATAAACAAAGCATTAAAATAATAATAATAAAATTTAGTATTCCTCGTTACCGCCTTAGGTTGCTTCCACCTCCAAGTGCCAGTTGTTTCAACGTCTTGGGTAGGGCAGCCAAGGTATTTTGCATCTGATTAATTATTCATGGCAGGATACTTAGGGCTTTATTGTGGTGGTGATGGGATATTTCCGGTTCAAAATTGTTTCCTTTTTCGATGCGATGCGACGGCTTAAGCTTGAGTGGTTTTTTTTTTTTGTTTTTGTTTTTTTTTCGGACGAATAGAGGCACAATTAAAATAACGTTCATATTGAATTTTTAATGTTTAAGAGGTTTTAGCGGAATTTTTAAAACCAATTAAATAAGTTGGAAAAAAAGCAAATGGAGGTAAATCCGTTGGTGAATGTTTTTAAGAGGTTTTTGTGAATTTTAATTTTTTCGAAATGTTTGTAAAAAGAATAAAAAAGTGCTCAACACATTGATTGGATTTTTTTTTGATGATTTTTTAAAATTCTGGGTTGTCAGGTCGTTTATGGCAAAGTTCATCCGTTGTTTTTTTTTTTTTTTTTGTAGAATTCTTAAGCAGGATTTAAAGGGCTAATTTTAGGACGGCTTAGAGTTTGATTATCATTAATTTTGAGTCCCCTAGGACTTAGTTTAATCTAACGTAAAACTGCAGGGTTTGAGTTTGGAAAAGGTTAACGATTTCTTTTTATTTTTTTTTTACTTTCCGAAGTCATTAAATACAACAGGAAACAAAAAAAAAAAAGATGTTGACCTTTTCGAAAACTTTCCTCGAGCCTGTCCCAAGAGTACAATTCTACAGTTTTAGGTAGGTAGGGAGTAGGGACTAGGATAGGCAGGTAGAATGGTTGCTTTTGTGACAATTGCCGAAACTGGGATCCCTACGTTATCTCCTTTTCCAAAATCCCTTATTGGACATAATCTCTCATTTTTTTATCTCTTTTTCCAAGATCTTCCGGGACGAAATACCCTATGCCAAAATCTCCCATTTACATACATACTTATTAAATCCCTCGTTAAAATCCCCTGTTCGTTTAGAATCTATCCGTTTTTTAAACGCGTATTTTTGGAAGTAAAATTAAGCAAACAACATAATAAAACTTTGCATATATCCAATTTCGCATATATACCGCAAATCTGACAGTAAACCCAAGCAGAGCTCTGTCGCGCGACAGAATTAACAACAGCAAATCTAAAAATGGGAGATTTTGTCCCGTGGAGATTTTCTCTCAGGGTCTTTTGAAGTAAGGGATTCTAGCACAGGGGATTATGGAACAGGGGATTTTGGAAAAATTATTTTGGAAAAGGAGATATCATTACCAACCCGCCGAAACTTAATTTAGATCATCAATTCGGTCCATTGTGTCCACTATATACCTGTTGGAAAGCAAAATTAAACTGCTGCAGCACAAATCACCGCTTTTCTTATTTGAACCACCTATTCCAAGTAACAATTTGACTTCAATAAGGAGCTATCGAGGCTATTTCCCCTCCTGCAATATTCACTGCGAAAGGCCTCACAGAAGGACATTTGGCGCACTTTAACGAAGCTATTGACTTGAATAAGACTTTCTGTTGGAATATGGATAGACCTTACAGACGATACAACTTCTACTTCTGATAGGCCTTACAGATGAAGCAATCCGCGGTGGGCTATTGCTTAAACGTTAGTTATATATTTTGAATGAATCTCATTAGTTCTTGAAGCTCTGTTATATCGATAGACTCTAGCTTGTCCAAGGAGTAACCAATGAGATGAAGTCAGTCAGTCAGATTTGACTATTAGTCTCAGGAGTTTTTAAAGATCAACGTTTTAACAAACCTTCAGTTCGTCGAAGAGGCTTGCGAATATGATGTGGTAGGCGGTAAATGGATTACGTTTCCTCTGTCCAAATGTTCATAAAGCTTCTGGAATTGGTTATTGAATGCAGTATACCCAGCTGTAGGTAGGGTAGGTAGCTGTACCGCATGTACGCATGTAGTAATGACCCACGAGAGTAGGTATGTGGTTTTTTAATGTGCCACAATGTATTGAGATTTTTCCAGCCAGCGTAGGCTTATTTTATACAAGAATCTAATGTCGATCTACCTTATAGATTTAATACCCAAAGATGCTTGCATTTTTGTGATTCATTTCTTGTACGCTTGTTGCCTTGGCACTTATCAAAGAGTCACCATGTTGGACTTTTCTCGGTGAGCCTATAACGATTCAACAGCGCCCCGAGATGCTTACAGATAGGTGTTTTTTTGCACATAAATTGTTGCAAGTTGTAGTCTTCTAGAAATAATGTCTCGAGGAAGCGAGTTTCAAAGTTTACTAATGTCTTGTAGCCAAAGCGTTTCGGAAAGTGATGCCCTCCCGGCTGTTAAGTGTTATTGTACTGATAGGTTATGTTGTATTGGTTGCCTATTTTTTAGGGAGTTCGTTTGTCGCATTTCGAGGAATAGTCTCCTGAGAACATTTTACATGGTAGTACGTATAAAATTGCCATAGGTCAGCGACTGTAGTCCTGAGTGTAGGATCTCCTATTAGTCGAACTGGTAATTTATGTATGCTATTGAGTATGGCCTGGTCTAACCTGGGCTTTATAAAGACTGGTATATGCTGCCTCGGGCTGAAATACCTCTTTGCTCTAAATAGGTCTTTTTGATCTTGCGGTCCTGCCACCTGCCATATTATTCCTGAATAGACAGTCAGACCTATCGCGAATAATATTTCCCCTGGAATGTTTCCCATTCAGCAATTTGATTTACATTGCTGACAAGGGAAAAGCTGCCACCGGAATTTATTCACGATACCCCTAAGTAACTTCAAGAGAATGGGCTGTTGATTTTAATCTATGGTGCACGTACAGACGATGAATAACTTGTGAGTTGTGAGCTGTATAAATAAAACCAAGTTTTCGTTTCTCCATATCTCGCGCATTTATGTATGTGTGATGTACAGCTGCATTTTCAGGCACACTGCTAGAGAAGGAAGGCTATAATTAATATTTATTTTAAATCGATCCAAGCTGCAGGTCATACATTTCTAATAAATGTAACCACTAGACGTAGCTTAGTATAGCTAAAACTGTAGCTCAAGGGAAAAAACAGTAAAATATTAATTTTAGTGCACTTGGTATCTACTAACCCTTATATTTTTTTATTTACCTATTTTTTTTTTTTTTTTTTTTAAGCTGAAGATAGATATTATTCATTAAAGAAATTAAGAAATACGGTCTTCGGGCAATAAGAAGAAGAGCACAAGTTTTTGCGTACTAAAAACAAAAAAAAAAAAAAAAAAATAGGTGGCGCAACAGGCGGTAGACACCCTAGACGCTGGCCTAGCTTCTTGCAACCATTCCTTGTTTGTATTTTTGGGACCTACAATTTTATGCCGAGTCCGAACGGCTGAATTGAGAAGCTTTTTCAGGACAGTCATACTCTCGGATGTTTGTCAGACGTTCGCGAGAGGTGGCGCAGTAGAAAAAACCTTAAAATGTAAATTTGCATTTTTCCTAGGATCTGGGATCCCTCGCACAGTAGTCCAGCACACTAACCACTGCGTCCACCGTTGCGTACTATGGCTGGAATTATGTAGATATCTACCTAGTATTTTGCACCTCAAGTGACACAAGGTTAGGCCTAAGCTGGGACCCTCGCACATTAGTCCAGCACACTAACCACTGAGTCACTGCGGTCGCTCCGGTCAGTTATGAGTACATCTACCAAAACTGACAGCGATTTTGTCATTTTATATAGAAGTTCGTTAGTCCTAGATTAATCGTATTGTGACCAGATATATTCTTTGATATACTCCACCCCAAGTGATTATGATCTGCTGCCAAATGTAGAGCTCTTCTACGATCATCGATCTTTGCATATTGCCAGAAGCTGCTAGTAGGGTGTAGGGTCTTGTTTCATTGGCCAAAGTTAGAGAGTGGTGGCTCGATCTGTTCATTGCCTACCTGCCTCTATAGTGCTTTCTATTGCTGTGCAGAAGGTAATGCAACTGCACTCTGGGAACTTCCTTTGACTGGCTTCATATAGATCCCCATCCCAGTCACTCTTCGAATTGGTGGATTTTGAGCATCAAAGAGGTCCCTATAGTTTTCTTCTTAATCTCCAAAAGAACTTCAGTCTATTTTGGTGGCGATTTTATATTTCTTTACAGTCCGTACAAAGATCTCTTCGAAATCGAAAAAAACCAAGGTCCAACCCTCTTTAACGTGGAATTTTACTAAGCTTTATCCTCAGGGTCGTTTCAATTTGACCTGGACAGCTGCAATAGGTCTAAGTATACCTATCTTTTTCCCTACTTCCCTACAAAACAGTTCTTAGTCTGTTTGTCCTTGTAAGGTACTCCAATTTATTAAATAATTATAAAATAATAATCCACCGAAACCAAGAACAACGAAAGTTGAAACCTCAATGGAAACACTTGTCAAATTTTTGCGTCTGTCAAAAATACCAGACGAATGAATAAATAATTTCAAGGTTTCAATTAAAATTATAGAGTAACGAAAAGTACGAAAATAATTTACCAACCAAACTTAATACAAAATGCTGTGCGGTGTGCTATAGTGCGGGGTAGTATTATAATCTTATCCTTTTGCATTAACTACGAACAGACTAACCGAATGAAAGGAGCATAACTGTAATACATCAATAACATAAATGGTAAATATTTGTAGTCCCCTGTGGGCTGAAATCTCTTCTGAAACTGAAAGCCATTTGATATTTATCGATGCAGAATGATAAAAGAGGAAGTTCGCCTTGGGAAAGGATATACTGCCAGAGGGATTATCAGGACGGAAAAATGCCTGCGGTTGTTTGTGAAAATGTGCGTGGATGGCGATTAATAAATATTTCATAGGCCTTTTTAAGGTAGGTCAGTGTGTTAATTTAATAGGTTGCTTTTAAAGATGATAATTGTATAGAGTATCTTTAAATCTAGGTTTTTTTTGGAATTTATGGAAGATTCTTTTTTGGAAAAGGACGTCGACTTTAGTTAAGATATTTTACAGAGGAATAGATAATAAAATAAATTAGTAAAAAGAGGGCGCAACAGGTCCGCGTTTAGGACTCTGTGAGAGAGGAAGGCAGTGGAAGAAAATCCTTAAGATGTAATTTTTGTTTTTCTGGGGATCGAACCTAAGACCCCTTGTTTTGTAATCCAGGTGAAAATAATACACGAAAATTGTTAATCGCATTTTGCTAAAGGCTCGCTTCGCTTTGAAGGCTTTCGAATGCATAATGA
This sequence comes from Cheilosia scutellata, assembly GCA_955612985.1. Taxonomy (NCBI): domain Eukaryota; kingdom Metazoa; phylum Arthropoda; class Insecta; order Diptera; family Syrphidae; genus Cheilosia; species Cheilosia scutellata. Next base: position 86,270,725 of record OY015313.1, read on the forward strand.
CGTTATTTCTCTCGATGGTGACAGTAAGTGGTGGTAAGTGGCAGAAGAAAAGCTCAAGTTGTGATATTTGAAAGGTGACATGTCATAATTTTTGGGACATAAAAAATAAGTAAATATTCAGCGCAACAGAGCCGTATATGCCTAGCTATGCCTAGCTTCTCACAACCATTCGATTGAGTGAGATTTTTTATTTTTAGGGCGAATCGAAGGGACTTACAATTTTATGCCGAGTCCGAACTGTTGAATTCAGGGGATTTTTTAGGACAGTTATACTCTCGGACGTTCGCGAGAGGTGGCGCAGTGGAACTGGGATCCCTCATACAGTATAGTTCAGCACAGTGACGTCTGAGCCACTGTGGTTATTAGGGACATTACATTTTTCAATTTAAGAATATTTGCTTTCTATCCGGAATTACATAGTAAAACTTAATTACTTATCGGGCTTCCGACCCGTGTAGAGTCTCTGCCTGAGACACTGTAGCCCTCCATCCTCTACGATCCCGGGCATGCTGCTTCAAGTTGGCCAGGCAAAACGCTCTCCGCGATGGCCTGTTCCAAAGTCGAATTTGTTGGTCAGATGATCGGTGACGTTTAGAAAAAGTCACAGCTGCTGACAGGTTCAAGTATGACCAGTCTTGGACTGTTACCATTTCTTTATTTGGTTGCTATACAATGGCAGTATTTTAATTTTTAGTATAATGAGGTCTATAGGAAGAAAGTTAGGCATGGTTTGGAGACTGGCGCTTTGGACATATCCTCAGAGCGCACCTCTCTGATACACCAGAAAACAACACGTTGATTTTTGGCCTGGGCGCTATGCAGAGCCAACCTCAATCCAACTATGCCGTAAAGAATTAAATTATCAGTCTACTTACTGCGATGTAAAGGAAGAGCATTATAATTTCAAGTACCCATTTGAAGTCGATAGCCCCATTTCGAGTCGATTGCCCTTTTGCAGGAGTATCGAGCTTTAAGGGATCTCACATATTCGGGAATGTTTTACTACGAGTAAAGGGATATTTAGTTATAGAAGGGTATGAATGTGTATTAATACAAATGACTTCTCGAATCTCTGACAGGTCGTTAATGGGATACTTCGAGAGGACTAGTAGCGCCTGTGGTCGATGTCAAAGGCGCTTGCCAACAGATAAGTGCGTGCTTACAAATTTCCTATAGCGGTATACCAATGCAGGCCTTCAAATTTTTTGTACACGACACACAGTTGTTTATAGAGCAACCGACGATGGCATCTCGAGATGGATGCTTCGAAGATCAAATTGACGGCGCTTTATATTCACAATTTAAGAATTGTACTGAGTAAAAATGTTGACAGAATCGTCCCGTGAAACCCTACCCAGAATTGGGGCAGCCAACCTGTTTTTTATCACGTTGCTAACAAGATTTTTCGAATAATCTTTAAATCATTAACAAGTCTCAAAGCAATTTTCGTATTGTTTGTTTTCGTCACACAAAACACTCAAAACACAAAATAAATTAATTGGTTGAAAACCATTAGCAAATAACAGAAACCAGCTGAAAAAATCGTTCACTGAAAACCCTAAACAAATTATATTTCAAATTTAACTCATATAAATAATTCTATATGAATAACCAATAATAATTTTTTAAAATACCCTTGTAGGACACGAGAATTATAGGTGTCCTTGTTATAGACACAATGCAAGTTCTTATTTATATTACAGTTCGGTGAGCATTAGGTATCAATTTTTAAAACAAAGAATAAATCAAAAAAATTTTGGAAATTTATTTCATAAAAATTTACCCCAATTTGGGGGCTGATTTCATTTCATCGGGGCCTACTTTCCATTTTAAAAATGTGGCATGCATATCTATATCTAATTTCTTTATGAAAATTTTCCCTGATTTTGGGGATTTATTTTATTTTCGCGGGGCCTAAAAAGTTTACTGAATCAAATCCGTAGGTACTAAACATGCTCACTCTTTGCTTACAGAAACAAAAATTGTCGCGCAATCTATAGGAAAAGTTAAAAAAAAAAAATTGGTGGCGCAACAGGCGGTAGACACCCAAGGCCTAGCTTCTCGGAACCATTCGTTTTGTGTGAATTTCTATTTAGGGACGAATGGAAGGGACCTACAATTTTATGCCGAGTCCGAACGGCTGAATTGAGAAGCTTTTTCAGGACAGTCATACTCTCGGATGTTTGTCAGACGTTCGCGAGAGGTGGCGCAGTAGAAAAAACCTTAAGGTGTAAATGGTGTTTTTCCGGGGATCGAACCTGTGATCCCTCCCACAGTAGTCCAGCACACTAACCACTGCGCTACTGCGCCCACAAAAAAAATTTTCAAAAATCTCTTCGCTAATATTTTTTATGATTTTTTGAAAATTGCTAAAAATTACTATTTTAGCCACTTTTTCCTCCTTTTCATACAAAATTTTTCTGAGTTCATCCCATTCAAAAAATCATAAAATATATTAGCGAAGAGATTTTTGAAAAATTTTTTTTGCAGTCACTATTAGAATTGTTTGAAGAAACTTTTTGCATCAAAACATTTTTTTTTTGGACCGAGGATAAAAGTAAAAAAAGTAGACTTTTACAAAAGTTCTAAATTTTCAATGGGTACTTAATGGGTTAAGGAAAGTTGGGTATCATTCCAACGGAATTTTAATGATCTTTCCATTGATGCCAAAATTTACATGAAGTAAGTTCAAATTATGAGCAGAATTAACTTTAGTTTTGTCAAAATACTTATGCCGGCCACTGTAGAATACCAGTCACTTTTATACCATTCAAAAAGGAGATGGCCTTCTCACCGGCAGTGGAACGACTTTTGCTTATGAATTATTGTTTGAGAGAATTACATTAACAACAACTCGTAGACACAGTCACTTTGGTAGGAATGATAGCTATTTCGAACTACACATCATCAGAACCCTTTTAAGTGATTGTTTGAATAGTTTTGAATTCTGACAGTCAATTCTCCGTATATATCCACTTGGAAAGACATTTCTGTTTTCCCCTGTTTAAAACCCTAAAATAATAATTCAAAGACGACAAAAATCCATCGAAAATATGATTTTTTTTGTTTTGGTTGTTTATGGGTCAGGGTTTCTTTCAATGAGAAAACCTTTTGCCATTATTTTGAAAATCCGTGAGTGGCAAAATTCACGTAATTTATAGCACAATCTTTCTGTTTTAAAAATCCGAAATATATTTTGTCAAGCAAAATTTCCAAAATTGAAATTGATGTTCTTTATCTCTTCCACCTTTCGCCCAATTTGAAGTTGGAAAACTATGGAGTATCTGACTAAGGAAATATTTCTATTTGAAGATTTGAGCTTAGTGAACTTATTTTTTTCAACATTTTCAAATGTGGCAGAAAATCAGCCGAGAATAATTATTCAGCACATGGCAGACGGCCTTCGACACGGCCTTAAAACAAGAAGTACCTACCGCAATGAAAACGAGAAAGTTCAAATCTTGTTTTAACAAATAGTACGCGCATTTTGGACCTAGTTTTTTTTACCCTTTTTTAGATCCTATTTTGTCCGGGAAAGTCCGGGATTTTCATGCTCGATAACTACTTTCTTCAAATAATTTCTGGAACCTCGGACTAAAGCGATAACTAGGCGGAACTCTTTTTTACCTTTGTGGTATAGTATCAATAATTTCGTACAGGATAAAACTTTTCCTCAATCGGCTCAATTCGCTCAATATTTCAACGAATAAATTTCATGCTGGAATTGGCTTCAGTTAAGTGCTTTCCGTCCCGCTCAAGTGTCTAAAATCCAGCTGGTCAAATTGGCATACTTCTGTTCATAGAGAAATAATGCCTTATCGTAGGATCCTTTTGTTTGTCATTGGAAACTCTCGGTGACGCCGATTCTGGGACCACACCTTGTCGTAGGGCTGCTTCCAAATCACGCTTGTCGTTAGACGATTTTCAGCAATCTTAGTTCGTGTTTCTTTAAGACTACACATCGGATCTTGCGAGTTCTTTACCAATGTCGGAGACAAAAAATAAATGCAGTCCAATTGAGTGTCCTATATCCGGCATCACATTGCGCCGCAGGACATTCGAAACTGATAAATTATATTTTCTTAAAATAAGTATCAAAATTCTGTCCTTTTCCATAAAAGGGTAAAAAATGATTATTAATAAAGCACATTTGAGACATTTTCTTACATGAATATTATCTAACCCTTTTCTAACAAAAAATTCACTACAGAAGTCCTTCGTGGCCTCTAAATTATTTAAAAATGAAAGGACCCTTCTCAAGTTGCCAGCATCAATATCTGTGTCAATTGGAGATGTGCATTCGATCTTCCAATATAAAATTAACATCCTTTTTCTTTCTATACATTTTTTTCTTAACAAGAACCTGATATCGACAAAGGATTCTAAAAAGAACTTCTTCTTATGCCTATAATATCCCTTATTCTTCAAATAGAATACTAGCTCTAGGTATACATACGGGTGTTTTGATGTCGCCACTCTTGTAAATAATTTTCCGAGAAAGGACTTCTAGCGGTTGCCACTCTTTTCAATTTTGCTTGTTAAAACGAAGGACGACCTACCTAATCAGCAAAAAACTGAAATATGACATCAATCCTTTTTTTTATTCTCAGTAAACGTTGAGACATATGAAAGGCAAAAAATTAACATCGGTCTTGGGTAAAATTTGTGCTTTACAACATTATAAAATGAAGGCTAAAGGAGTACAAGGATATCCGTTTTCTTATCGTATAATTTCTTAGAAAAAAAACGAACACTACTCTACCATGGCATGTGATGTTGTTGCTATCGTCCATGTGGACAAAAGGAAAAATCATTAAAATAATTGAAACTTGCCTCGACGAGAACAAACAAAGTTACATCCTTCACCGTTCGTTGGCCTTAGTTAACTTTTCCTCGCTGTGTAATTTATTTAAAAGTTATTGAGCATGTGAGGATTGAGAGATTGTTCGTTGTTGTTTTTTTTTTGCGTTGCATTATAGTTTGCAAAAGTTTAGTAGTTCTGATTATCATTTTAGAGGGATAAAAGATACGACAAAGTTTTACACTCTGTTCTCATTCTATGTACAGTCGCTATGCAAATATAAATAGCTAAACAAGTTACAGAGAGCCTGATATAAGTTTATCGCATTTGCGACTAGTAAACAAATTTAAAAGTTACTTTGGCCGCGAAAGCAAAAAATGAGTGTTTAGCATAATAATTTTAAAATTGTATGTATTGAGGTTAATGGCTAAGTGGAAATCGATGGACAGTTGTTGGCTGTGGGGTTTGTACATTTTTTGTAAAAAAGGACAACATTTGAGCATATTTTTAAGCCCCTAACTAAACATAGCTCCGGGTTATACTAATACCTAAACTGTAAATATTCTCTAATGTGGCCCCGATTTTTTCGAAAAAGCTTAAGTTGTGTAACTCCTTGCGACACATGTGCTGATTTTACATACATCCTTAAAATAGTTGCTTATATTTCTCGTGGTTTACTTTCCTTTGATAATCCAACAGTCTAGACGGACCTGGCCGACAATATTAATCTCCAACTAGCTTTTTACATGTCTAGCTGCTTCTAGTTACGCACGTCTTATTTGTTGAGATCCCTTTCTTACTGGGGCGCCACCTATCGCAAGGTCCCTTCTATCGCTTTGGCGCTATGGATTGAATTTAAGAATTCTCCGGTCTGTGGCAATGATGAATTTTGAAGGATATTTGGAATCTTCCGGAGTAGATCTATATCTACAGCTCGTGCAGTTTCACTTTGTACCTTTTTTTCCAAACTACTGCGATACAAATTGCAGCAAAGATTATATGCAGAACTTTTTCCTCAATGCAACTATTAGGAGCGTCTTACTTTGCCCTTAAAAGCGTGCATGCTTCTTCTTAGTTGCTCGTAAGAGCCCACAGGAAAAGCTTTTGGCAAAAGTGTGTACTTCGCTTGATCTCAAAGCTGATCTGATTGCTGGAGTTTTTTGCAGAGTCTGGACAAAGTAGGTAACATTTTTCACTTCAATGTTATAAATGTCCACTGTGGGGTTTCTTCAATGTCCTTTCTTGCAGACAGCATATCTAAATACTTTGTGTTGCTTTGCCAAAGACTAAGTTGAAACTCCCACATAAAAAACAAAATTCAAAAACCAACCAAGGCTTTCTGGGCCAACCGCGCGCCGCATCGCCGCATGTATGTTAGAACCTGGGGGATCTCTGCAAAGATCACACACTGGATCTACACAGTTATGGTCAGGCCCATTGACATACGCTTCGAAAGTATGATTGAAAAAAAAAAAACATACAAAAGACAGTCATCATTAAGCTCAATAAGCTAGGTCCGGCGCTATGCGTACCTGTTGCATGGCGCGCGGCTAATAGAAAAGTCCTTATAGGACCAACATCCCTCCAAATTTAAATCAGAAAAGTGGCAATACGAAGCTCAGCGAGTTTGACACAAGCGAACGAGTTAAATATTAGCGAACATCCAGAACTAATTTAACAACTTTCGGAACTTCTCGAACTTGACATGATCTATGCGGTCACAAACCGCCTACCGAAGATCAAAGGGCACTAGTAAAGGCACTTACCCTTTTTACAGGAACAAACTCAGGCTGTTTTCGTCCCCCCTCTAACGTCGGAACCAATTAAGCCAAAAACTTTAAACTTGAAACATTTACCAAATTCATTAAAAAGGTCCACTTCACCAAATTTCATCTCTATAGCATTAGTGGTTCTCAACATACAGGACATCAAAAATCGCAAGAACCGTAACTGACTCATTCACTCACTCATTCTGATCATCAAAATTATGAAGCACTTCTGGCCATCCTAGAATTGTGAAATTTGGCAGAATGCTAGATCCTGTGGTGCATACACTGGGAAAAGTCCAAAACTTGAGATTTTCCATTCAGGGGGCGTGGTATACGCCCATTTTTAAAAATTTGTTTTTTTTTTTATTTGGGCCGCTTTCCATTGCCGTAAAATGTTGAAATTTGGTAGAGCGGTAGAACCAGCGTTGCCAACCACTTTTAACAAAAAAATGCCTAACTTGAAAGAAAAAGATGAATTTTTCAAAAAAATAATGCCTAAAATAAGTTTTTTTAGGTAAAGTAGAACAATAAATTAAAAATTAAACAAAAAAAAAAAAAACTTAAATTATCAAATCACAGAAAAAATTCTTAATAGGAACAAAACTCATGACATTTTAGTTTCATAAGTAGGTAGGTACAAAGTATTGAACTGACATAGTTTAAGTCCTCAGATCGCTTTGGTCCTTTATTAAAAAAAAAATAAATAAATAGCTGGCGCGACAGGCGGTAGACACCCAAGGCCTAGCTTCTCGCAACCATTCGTTTTGTGTGAGTTTCTATTTTTGGAACGAATGGAAGGGACCTACAATTTTATGCCGAGTCCGAACGGCTGAATTGAGAAGCTTTTTCAGGACAGTCATACTCTCGGATGTTTGTCAGACGTTCGCGAGAGGTGGCGCAGTAGAAAAAACCTTAAGATGTAATTTGTGTTTTTCCGGGGATCGAACCTGAGATCCCTCGCACAGTAGTCCAGCACACTAACCACTGCGCTACTGCGCTCACCTTTGGTCCTTTATTACATTGGCATATTATATTGATTTTTGAAGCAAGGATATGTGTGTTTGTTTGAATTGCAGATCATAGCCGTTTTTATCTTTAAAAAACGACTTTGTGTACTTAAAGTTCCACTTAAAGTTCTTTAAGAATGTTTAAAAAAATAAAAAGTCAGTAGGTATGTTGAATCCAAAAAAATTAAATGAATATTTGAAATAAAAAAAATATGCCTTTTTGAAAAAACAAGCCTTAAAGCCTTAGTTATTGAAATAATGCCTAAAAGGCATGAAAAAGCCTTAGTTGGTATCGCTGGGTAGAATCTGCATTGAACGAAAGGAGAAATATCAAACATTAAAATTGGTGAACCTACACATTTTTTTTTTACATTTAACCTTCTTAAACTAAAAAGCGATGCCAAAAACGATACAAAATTTTAATTTTGTAGGCTACGATTTCCGATATCACCTCAATAAAATGCATTCAGTCGACTCATCGGAGTGCCGACTATGTCTTGAGGAAAACGAAGCACCATAATCATATGTGAATGACCGGCTCTTTGTGGTATTACATAGAAGGAAATCATTTTTCAAATCCTGAAGGCTGAATGCATCATCAGCTACATTAGGAAAGTAGAGACGCTACTAACCTAAACATAAGTTTGACACTTCAGGCACAATAGATCTTTTAGATCGACGTACAACACATACCTCTCACTCTCTGTCGAGTCAGAAGTTTTTTTAAAAAAAGCAAGCCAATCTTTGGCAACTTGACAATTCCATTGGACTAATTGCGCAGACCTTAAAAATATTGTATATTGCGATGTAAGCGCGTCACTCATTTTAGTCCGTTTCTGACATCAAAACTCTCGGTGGTATTCTTATCGACCTATGTGAAGCAGTGAATAGTTTTCCATCCTGCAAAAAAAAATCAGACGGAGTTTTATGTAGAGGCCCACAACTAGGTATGACCCTCTAGAGCTCGACTGCATTTATATTGACAGTTCTAACACTGTTAAGTTTTTAGTGGCTGATGTTATTTTGTTTGAACTGGCTTTTCTGACAAGGCCATAATGTTACTGTACAAGTGTACAAGTGTAAAACTTGTAGATTTTGCTATTTAATTTTCTCACAGCGTTTAAAGTAGAGCTTAGGTAGACAATGCCCCTAAGTTCTGAATTTGTAAGTCCTCTTGAGGGCTACATTACATATTTGACATAGATCCATTGAAATGATGTGGGTATAACTGTGGAAGCTGAATCCGATGTGCCCAGACAGTCTAGAGCTAGAGACTCTTGGATATCCTAAGACACCTGGGACAATACCGCATATCGTAGATCGTCGAATATCTGACTCGACGATTATGTTTAAGTCGAGTCAGATATTCAACGAAATGTACAGAATGTCGTATAGCTCGTGGCATATGCGAATGGGACAGTTCATCGCCATGTTTGACGTGACAGGAGGACGATGATGACGCTACTTCTACTTCTGTTAATAGAGGGCATTTCGAAAAATATACATAGGGCCAATAATCATTTTTAATCTTCAACTTAAATATTTTGATGGTCACAGTGGATAATTTTATATGGAAATTTTCGCCATTGTGACTTCGTAAAAGTTAGCCTGGACACTAAAAATGATTATTAGTACCGCGGATAAACTGTACTAATGACGGACTTATTGTTAAAACTACAAGGAAATTCGATGTAGAGCCACAATAACTGGCGAGGTATCGTTTTGTCCCTTCTTTCAACAGTACAAGGTGTAGCTCGAAGCTCGAAGTGCAACAGATGATGTAATGTCTCCCATCTTAGGTCCAGCTGAGAGATATGGCATCCAATGGCGACTGTCATTCGGACTAATCCGATGACATCTGTCTCCAGGCATACCTATGATTGTCAATTATAATTTATAGTCCACATGAATGGACAGTTAAAACAGCCCAAAAGACAAAAATCATTCCCACAGGTAGCTCCAAACATCATTCTTAACCAGATACAGATACCGATTGAGGATGTCGTATACAATCCGGGATCGCCTTGGGCTTTTCAAGTAGTATTCATACTAGCTCGATCTCCAAGAAGATTGAGGTCCACTTCAACTTGTACTCGCCGTAGCCACCCAAAAGCAAAGTCTTCCTCTACTACGTTTTTCTTTGGATTGGACTAAGTTGATTTCGCTCTACCTATAGCTCGTAAAGTGCGTTCTTGTATCTCCTTCCCCAAAGCCCGCCAAATTGCATTCAATATGTATGCAATCAAAATTCTAAAACCAGGATGTGCGAGGTCAATGCTATATTCCTAGCAAAATAATTTATTCATAAATGGTTTGCTATTTTAATAAATCTCTTCTTCGTATCATCTTCCGTACAAGACTACGATGGGAAAAGGCCTGACGTTTGCTACACTTTTCTAGCTTTCATCTTCATAACTGAAATCGATGAATGAAGGAAATACATTGCAGCTACCAGAAATCTGTAGGATAGGCAACCATTTTCAAGTTGAAAATCTCTTTTAATCCTCTTAGCAGGCACGCACGTTACCTTCAAAAGAGGGCGTAAGGTTTCTCTTCCACGTTTCTACCTACGTACTTATAAAATATTTCCAATTCTCAAAATAACAGCTCTACACCACCAACCGAAATGTTTCAAAACAATAAGCAGAGGGAGCTGTGGCCGTAGATGTTATCCTTGAATATTCACATTTACGAGTATACTCCTCGCCATGCCTCTTAAGTCACTCGTAGTCGCAGATACTTTGTCGTCCCCAATGCGGCTCTCATTTCATTCCAACAGTGCGCAGTGTTTATCATTATGTAAATTTTTATTAAACTCAATTTGGTGAGCGCTAAAAAATACTGCGTCCCCTCCCCCCACTCTATAAGTGTACCTACATCCCTCCATGTCAAGGGTGGATAGGAATAGGATACGTTACGTACTCCTACTCGTACGTTGATTGTTTTCGCTGGATATTGTATAGGAGGTACTACAGTTACATTCATGGTATGCTGTCAAACGGGGTAGAGTTAATTTTGTCAAGCTGAATGTTGATGATAATTCTAAGATCTTTTTTAAGACCTTGAGGATGATTTCAGAATTCTGAAAAAAAAAATAAAAAATAATAATTTAAAACAAGGCTTACTGCACATTCTATTAAGCATGACGTTTGTTTATTGTTGTTGGTTTGCCCTCCCACTAGATTAGGTTGATGGTTTATTATATGATTTTTACCTCTGCGTTGATATGCGCAAATTATGGTGGTTATTGTGGTTACCGTGTGACCCAGATTCTCGCTAAGTACTGTATAGATTTATCAAACATGATAGGGGTTGAAAAAATTGTGCAGCAATAATCACAATTACAGGATCATAAAAAAATAAACCTTTTTTGAGTGGAATACATAAGTTTTAATTAACATGATGAGTATTTTATGTGGATTAGGGGAGAGATTAAACGGGATAATAAGGGATTCCCCGCTTTGATGTGAGTTATTTGAATGCCAAAGGCATTAAAGGTATAATTGGGACTTAAATGTGCTCTTCACTACTTACAATGATGGTAAGGTTGAGAATTCTAAAGGATATTGTATTGTTAGAATGACAGCAAAGTCCCTTATTCAGATATGACTTCAGTGCATAATTAAGGATAGAATAAGCCCAAAGGAAACTGTAACGGGGTGTACTTATGAGTAGATACATGTAGGTATATTTATTTCATTTCTTAGATAAGTTCGATAAGTTCCTTTCAGCACCTATCCACTCCTGTGGAATTCAAATCAAATGGCGTACGACGACGACATCAAGAAAAAGCTTTTAGAACATTTTCTGTCTTAGATTCAAATATGTACCGATTCTTTTAAAAGTACAGATTGCAGGTGAATCAAAGATATAGTCTGACTTGATTAGTCAGATTGCGTGGTCTTTCGCATCAATGTCAATTTGTGGGCCTACGAACGAAGTCCCACATGGCACTAACTCAGTTCTGGAACTAAGATCTAACTCTAGAATGATCTAAGTCCCAATATGCGACTTGGGTACTATGCTAAAATTCTCATGGATCAATAGAAATGTTTAATAATATCCAACTCCGCAGCTCTTTTAAATCCAATAGCGACTCCAAGCAGGATGGTGAGGGGGGGGGGCTGTAGGGGGTTACCATGCCACCAAGCTGAATTTCATTAATACACCTCCCAATTTCCTCGTTGAAGGCGTTGCGTTGAGGGTCGTTGGCTTGTTTGCATAGACTTTTGTATTCAAAAACCCCAAAGAAAAAAGTCCAATGACGTTAAATCGCAAGATCTGGATGACCAATTCTGATCGCAAAAACGGCCGATTACAAGATTAGGAAATGACTCATGCAGTAGTTAAATTGTTTCTCTGGCTGTATGGCATGTGGCACCTTCTTGTTGAAACCACATGTTGGCCACATCCATATATTGTAATTTAGGCACTAAAAAGTGGGTTATCATGTCATAACGAACACAATTAATTGTTACTGCCTGACCAGCCGCATTTTCGGGTTTGGATTTTGTACACGATGCCAATACCCCTATAATTGTCCCAATTCACACATGATCCCTTTTTATCGATCGGGCATAAGATTATCCATCAGAGATTCCATTTAACACGCATACATACCCTCGTCTGACAACATTTTTGATGTGAGTGGGCATATGGTCTGTTTCTTTGAGCTAAAAAAGCAACTGAATAGCACAGCCCTCTCTCGAACAACTAAAGGTACCATTTCTAAGACCCTAACCTAGTCATTCCAGTCCTTCTCTATGCTGCAGTGGCATGAACTCTATCAAAAGCGGATGAGGTTACTCTTGGTTGCTTCGAGAGGAAAATTCTTCGAGTAATTTTCGTTCCCGTCCGCATAGATGGTGAATGGAGGAGGAGCTACAACGACGAACTGTATAGCCTGTACATCGACATAGACCTAGCCAGAAGAGTGTAGGTCCGAACGACTGAGGTGGCTGGGTTATGTAGAGCGAATGGAAGCGAAAGATCCGGCCCGGAAGATCTTCGAATTCGAATCCACATCCACACCCGAGGGACGGCGGCGCAGTAGAGGAAGACCGCGACTCAGGTGGCGCACGCAATTTGAAGGGGACCTTAACCAACTTAGCGTGCGAAACTGGAGACAGCTGGCCAAAGATCATGCTGGCTAGAGACGCTTGTTGGTTGAGGCCCAGATCCACCCCGGACTGTACCGCCACCTTAAGTACCTATGTAAGTAAGGGCGTATGGTCTCTATTAAGCCGCATATACGGGTGTGCCAAATTCAAGTTTCTCAAATTTCTTTTAAAAAATGCAATAAAATGAACAAAATTAAAATTTGTTCATGTATTATGGCTTTATTAGTAAGAGCAAACATTCCCATTAATTATGGAATACAACGTCGTTCAAGTGGCTGCCTCGGCTGGCTTCGCAGTAGCGCATTCTATCACTCAAATTTTCCAAGACCTTGTTTGTTAGTTTCGGGCTGTAGCTCACGGATTGCTTGAATGATATTGGCCTTAAGTGCTCAAATCATTTCCGAAGTGTTGGCATAACATCGGTCCTTCACGGTTCCCCACAAAAAAAAAGTACAAATCGCAGCCTCGCGGCGGCCAATTGACATCGCCAAGACGTCTGATAACACGATTTGGAAATTTGGCGCGCAAAAGATCGATTGTGGCAAGGGCTGTGTGGCATGGCGCGCCATCCTGCATGAACCAAAGGTCATCCAAATCCATGTCTTCAATTTCAGTAAAAAAAAAAAAAAGTCGGTTAACATGACTCCTTGTGCAGAATTCTCTTCATGCTAATGCGTTAAATGTTGAGCTGTTGAGATCGATGGCGAATTGATCTTCGTGAATTGAGTCTCACACTCTCGGCTACAGCAGCCACACGATGGGCACCATTAGTGTTGTCCACTACCATACCAGTATCTCACGAAATTTTTGCACAAACTTGCGTACAGCAGGCGCGGTGGGTGCTTCATTTCGGCCAAAACTTCTTTTCAAAAAACACACTGTTTGGGCTACACAGCACTCACTTTGGAAATAAGTTTTCAATATTTCCCAACGTTGTTCAAGTGCAAAGCGACTCATTTCGTTCCGCGGAGCTATGATACTTAATTTCGGTCAAGATTTCGAGCGGGAAACAGCTGTCAGTGTCAAAATAACCTATGATTTAAAAAGAAACCACTAGATGGCCCACCCTTTACAGCTTTACGGATTTGGTTGGGTTTTCACCTTCTTTTTAGCTATTGGTAGAACGTGCATAAATGAGAAAGCTGTGTGCTTCCAGAAGTGATGTCGTGAAGGCTGTGGTTGCCTACCAAAGATGTGCGTCTTTCCAATCTTGATGCTAAAATCACCCAATACGATTTTAATGTCATATTTAAGACATTAATCAATTAATACGTCGCGTCGCTGTCGGAAGTGAGGTTGAACGCAAAAACCTTCGAAGCTATCTACCCAGAAATTTCCACATTGAGTAAGTAAACAAAATAATCAGCCCTATCGAGGTATCCGATCGGAAAATTCCCATGAAAAGGGAAATTTCTCGCAACATACGAACACTATTCACGGTTTTCTTTGAATGAATATTTTTATTTGTGAAAAAAGCAAAAATATAGGCAGTATAGCTTGATAGTTAATTATTTAAAAAATCACAAGAGTCCGCAAAATCACAAAATTCTTTGCAGAAATTCAATAACTACAGCCAAGCGTTGCCAACGCTTCGACAGAATCTCCAGTAGAAAAATGGCAAAACTTAAACTAGACATAATGGCGAGTAATTGAAATGCACCCACTAACTCGAACATTGTTAAAACGTAAAACACCTTCGTATCGGCCTTGATCTTCTTCGTAAGCTTATCCGTCACAATGTTGGTCTTGTGAATTCGATCCTTTAGTCCGTTTTCGGCAATCTGACCAAATCGAATATTTAGCTCTGTCGTCAGAAACGAATACTTCGGCATCAACATGCAGAACATGTACGTACAGATGGGCGACTTGATAATGCTATATTTTCCAGTTGTGTTGTTTATGAACGCTATGAAGTCTCTAGGTACCAAGACGCCATACTTTCCTTGGTATTCATCAAAGACGTCGAATATATCGGCAGTGTTCATAGCAAAGACCGGTATCAAATAAGGCGTTGTTTCAGGAACTTGCTTCATATTAATATAAATGTAAATATCGGCCAGAAATTTGTAATCCTCCTTCATTGCTTCTTCAAAGTCATTTACTGGACGTTTCGAGGGATGCTTTTGAAGGAACCGAAAGATGGAGCCTTCATAGGAGCTCTGAAGAATTATAATGCTAAGCAGCCAAGCCATTGCGTGCAGACGATTCGAGTGCTCTCCATAGGGGACATCTGCATTATTTGAGAATATTCTCCACAATATACTGCAAATCCATTTCGCCGATAAAAATACTAATAAAATAGTCCAAGTGGACGAGTCAAATGGTAACATTAGGATCTCCAAAGCACCGAATGGTTCCGGCCTCCTAGTGATCAATGATAGAACTGGCATGTGATAAATTGTTGTGATGGCAAAGTATTCCCTTAGATCATAGTTACAACTGGCAGGTCCAATAAGGATGTCCGCTACCCCATCGATTAACTGAAAATAAAAGTGCATTGGATTTTTAGTGAACCTTTAAGAATGTAAGATACTGACTAATTTCAGAGCTCCGGTAATGGTCTTGTTGGGAAAGATAAGCCCTCGGCGAAATGAAGGTTCAGCAATCTCAATCGAAAAGTTCATCAATTGTGCTATGCTCCTTAGAATGTCGGCATTCATTCCGGAGATCTGGTTTTCGTTGACGTATAAGTATGGCGGACTATGCCATACGGCCAGTCTGAGAGGGCACTGCCAAAAGTTGTTCAATTTTCGTGGAAAAAGTTGCTTTTTCAACTCGAAACTTCCATTTATGAAGCGGTTATGTATTTTCGGGGTACTGTCACTGCAGTTATTTTCCGAATAAGGATAGTAAGTGTATAGAGTAACTTCGCCATTGTCGTCCTTGATGATGACATTTATGTGTAAGATGAAGTTTTTCAGACAAAAGTCGAATATTTCCTCGATGGTGCTCATTGACATGTTAACTGGTAACACAACCAAGTGGTACATACTCCCACCGGTTGTATCTGCAGTAAGTTGGCGTTCAACTACGAGCCTGAAAGTATGCAATATTATTTGAAAAAACAGCCTGATGTATTTAAAATCAATCACTTACTTGAAGGATTTCAAGGAATCGAGAAAAATCAGCCGAACTTCAGTACTATACCTTGAACTTCCCCTTGAATCAATGTCAACTATACCTTTGTTTTGTGGCAGCAATATATCTACTGTGTCCCGAAAGCTGTTCCTTATTTCTTGAGAATTAGTTTCTATACTTATTCGAATGCCTTTGGAAAAGATTTCATTCTTGTCATTGATGATGGATTGTATACACTTGACCAATGTGTCATTTGTTTGAGGCAGTTCCAATTTCAATCCGTCGACTGGATTTTGAATAACCACCAGGAGCACTAATGTTTGCCAAGACCATCTCATCGCGTTTAGATTTCTATGCTGACTGGATGTTCGTGTCATCAACTGTCAGTGCAGGTGGACTGCAGGCAACTATCATGATATTGGTTGAGTCGACAATTTTTGTCGTTTAAAATGAATTTAATTTAAGCTGAAATAAAATGCCATCGCTTATCTGATTGTGGATGGTTTTTAGCTGAGTCAGCGTTAGCCTTATTTGCCAAACGAAATACCTGCATTATGTTTGCGATTTTATACACTGAAAGTGCATTACTGATTCTAGGCTAATTTTCGTAAGACTCTTTTTTTTTGTATATTAATTTTGCTTCTAAAGAGCGATGAAATGATGAGCTGTTATGAAACATTCATTAAAAATGTGGTATAACAACTGCCACGCGACAGCGAGTACATACACCTACTTTGCTGCAATCTGATTCGTCATAGGAGTTTGGTACAATGCACGGGCAGGGTACTCCATTGTAAGCCCAACTGTTCAACCGCTTTCTGAAACCTATCATTTTCAACACATCGAAAATTGGTCTTCTTGTCTTCCAAGACCTCCGAGAACTCCCCTGAATGACTTATGTCATTTTTGGATACTCGTGACATCTATGTATGTCGGAAAGCGAATGTTGAATCATAAGAATCAAGGAAAATATTTTTTGGTATACTCTTTCATGGCGGGGTTCCATTTTCTGAATCTCTACATTACCACAATTGAATTCTGCATTCATTTAGTACCTATACGATTATGTTGTGACGTAGCGTTGCGAATTTCTCCCATATCCACGTCTGCGAGCAAGATAGACTCAACTACTGACATTCATATTACACCTACGTTTCTCCGTCAATCAGTGTCAAGCCACCGTCACTGGAACCAGTAAAACTAAAAAATAGAAGAAATTAGACTGTAGCCACCGACCCCCTACTTTAAAATCCCTTATAGAACCCCTTGCTTCCTTAAATACATAATTTCCTTTTATACATTGTTACCACTGTAAGTGCATGGCTACACAGTACATTCCATAAAAGTCGTGTCGTCGAGACAGGTCGATTTTTAGTTAGTAGAAAAGAGAAGGGATTTTCGGCATAGTCTTAACTAACCTACAAATACAAACCTGTTTTTCTCGCCTGAAACGAATTCTATGGGAAGGAATATGTGTCCATGCACTTACTACTTATGTAGGTTGATTCCTGTTGTATGCAGTTGGGGGCTCGTAAT
Source organism: Cheilosia scutellata (assembly GCA_955612985.1). Classification (NCBI taxonomy): domain Eukaryota; kingdom Metazoa; phylum Arthropoda; class Insecta; order Diptera; family Syrphidae; genus Cheilosia; species Cheilosia scutellata. The sequence goes on from OY015313.1 coordinate 86,288,036, forward strand.
GTGTGACAAATTTGAAAAAGGTGTACAAATGTTGTATTTTTAACCCAAATATTTTTTTTTATTTTCGGATAGTGTGATAGTTCACTAGTGATAGTTCACTAAGGCCGCTTCCTCATTTGTCGGTGCGGTATCTGTATTCCGTATTTTATGCCTTATAGAGGGCATACCGGTGCAGCCATCATCTCGTCACTATCGGTATATTTTCGAAGTAGAACCATGCCAAGTTACCGACGCAAAACATGTTCCAAAATGTCAGTTTGTACGGATTAGAGGCGGTAGATAGTGCGGTAGCTGATAAACCTACCTACATAGTTGGAAAATTCTTGCCTCAGTAGGTACCAACTTAGTTTACAATGTAATGTGTAAAAGTTTCTCCTTAATTTTCAATATATTCTACAACTAGAAAAATTATAGTGCGGCTACTATAATATTTATTTTTTTTTTAATTTTTTTAATTTTAATTTTATATAATATGCAGAATAGTTTTATTTTAAAGATAGTGTGCAAAACTTAATTATGAAAAATGCTGAGTAGTGTTAGTAAATGATAAAAATTATCGAAAATTATAATTTATCTATTATCCTGATGAACAGTTTGGGTTTAGGCGTATGGTCATGGAACCTTTCGTTAAGCTTTAAGATTGTGCAATATCATTAAAAAGAACCGGGCAATAGGGAATTCAACTGGTACAATACTCCTAGATATGAGATGAGTGTATGTATGGCACAAAGGACAAAATTATAAACGTAAACTTTCCTTCGTACCTACCTTTGTAAAATCATCCAAATTTTTGTATTAAAAACGTCGTTTTATTGAGCGTGTCAATGGTAGTGTATCAAATGTCATTCATTTTCATTCAGGTCTGCCCCAAGGCTCGGTTCTTGGACCAGTCCTTTACAAATTAGAAATATCATACTTTCCACACCTTCTCAATGTAAACCAGCAAATGACACGGCAGTTATTTCATCGCATAAGTTCAGTCTCAACATTAAGAAGCATGTTAAAAGTACGCTGGAATATTATACAGGGAGGAAAATACAGCTAAAACACAAAAAAAAAGCTATATTTTCACCCTTTACCCTTTACCCAGCTTTTACAGTTTGTATTAAGAGATTGAATGGCTCTCAAGAAAGAACCATCAATTCCATACTCCCGTAAGCCGTAATACACGCCAGAGTTTACCTCGAGGGACTCGGTCGTATGGGTTCTCCAAATCTACGAAGCATACGTAAACAGGTGTAGCATACTTCGAAGCCTTCTCAAGCACCATTCTGAGAGTGAATAACTGGTCGGTTGTGCTTCTGCCGGGACGAAAACCGCACTCGAGAGAGCCATTTAACTCCCTCTTCACCTAAAGCCTTGATCATTTCTGGCCGGATTTCATCCACTTCGGCAGATTTGCAGGCTTTTAGCGATTTGATCGCAAAAGTGACTTCCTCTACCGTGGGACTATTTTCCGCCCTGCTCAAGGTGATGGATCTGCCATCCTCAATTCCCTGAATTGGATTGAGCAATTCAGAAAAGTGCTCGCTCCATCTGCGCAAGATGTCCTCCTCATTATAGAAACTAAAGAAATAAACTTTATTTTCCAAATTTCAAGGCTTAAGTTGTCGTAAATGTGAAGATATAGTGTAAGTTTAAGATTTGGGTGTTCCAGCGCCATCTATTTAAAAACTTGACAACTTTTTATCCACGCGCACTTTTCCCTTCATAACAGATATTATTTTGTGTAAGTTTCAGCTTAATCGACAGATTACTTATCGAAGTGTCGGGAAAAAAGGGTTGTCATTTTTTATGAATGGGAGTTGCCACGCCTCTTTGTCCAATTTTGACCAAACTTCACAGAAACGCTACCGAGCGAATACCTCAGATGGTCTGAGTGTTATTTTGAGCTCAATTGGCTTGGTTGTTCTCGAGATATAAGATTTAAATTTTTTTTTTGTGCGGAAGGTGCCACGCCCCTTTTTTGTATAAATTTTGTTAGTTATTACCTTCGTACCGCAATTATCTACACTTAAAAAAACAACAACTGAATTGACTTAAAATTACGGGCAGTAGAGGAAAACAGATGGTTTTTGGCCGTTTCAATTTTTTGTTAAATTTTATTTTTGTGTAATTTTAATGTTAATTTATTTATTTGTCTATTGCTGTTTATTTTTTTTTTCCTTAAATTTTGGTCGTTGTTTTCTTAAAAAAAGTAACTTGTAAAACTTTTCGAGTAGAAAGACATAAACTTGTCGTATCTGTGCAACCATATTGTGCAAATTGTGGTAGATAGGTACAACAAAATGTTAATTGCGAACGAAATAAATAATTACCTATCTTATTTGTTTCAACAGTCAAAGCTTGCTTCGAATCTTAAGTTTCAACACATCAAGTTGAACATAAATACCAAACTATAAATCGAAACTTATTCAATGACGATTGGACTTATGTACAAATACATACAACATAAATTGTTCCTTTCCTTTAATTTATTTATTTATTATATTCATACGTACACATACATTTGAATGTATGAGTTTATCTCACCTTCTATATTCTCCTGATATTCCATCATGAATTTATTACCTTTTTCCTGCATTCGTTTTTCACATATACGAATACAAACGAAATGAAAAAGAAAATTATGATGAAAATTGTTTGTGCAGAGACAGCAAAATTCAGACGAACAAAAAAAATTAAAGTATCCTGTTCACTTTGTTTTCATGCCTCTGGGGTGTCCTGGTTGGCGGTGAATACACATTTCCACATAGAGACAATGCGCTTCATTGTTTTTTTTTTTTCGCTTTTTCTTTTTTAAACTTCTGAAGGAGGATACGAATAGGAATACGATTCCGTTGAAGTTGAATATTTTCGTACCTACCTTGATTCCAGACCAGAAGGAGCACTTCAGTATTTTATTTATTTTTCATCAAACGAAAAGTGTATAAAGGATGCATCAATATAGCACAGCACATTTTTGTTCCTTCACAATGTTTTAATAATTGAATTTGTTTTTTTTTTTTTTTTTTCTTGTGTATTTAATTTTTGCATTTCATTAGATTGAACTTTTCACAGACATTTCCTGGTAAAACTAATTCGTTTGTCGAACTTTTAGTTGGCAAAGAATAGAGCTTCTTTAAATATAGAAAGTCCATGAGTCGTAGGAAAGCTCTTTATGGAGGCTTATAAAATAATTTTTCGTCCGAAACGACCAAGAAGATCTTCTGGGATGTCTTATAGAGGGTCTTAAATAGAGACTCCTTAGTATTTTTTGACAAGGCCTTACTAGTCAGTTGCAATTTTAGGCAAAAGAAACAGCGGTTGGAAAGTGCAACTCTTCGCTTGATTTCTGCTGTGGTGTCATTCTCAGAGTTTATAGCGGAGCCGATTCCAATTCGTGGATTTTATGTGTCCCGTTTTAGCCCCTTCTATGCTAATAATTGTTCCAATGATGTCAATAGACGGTAGTCGGCCCACTGGGATTTGGGGAGCTATTTTTTACTGGCTAAGAATGTTATCGGCGCTAGTATTACCTAGAATACTGAGATCATTTAGAAAATAGTTTCCTAAGTGGGCCTTTCTTAAATTGGCCAGAGGTTGTACTGTCCAGCTACGTGGCAATCTTCCACCGCCTTTGATTTTATTTCGCTGTATATTAGGGATTTGATTGCAGCTTGGCGATATCCCTTTGTGATACCACGCTGTAGCTTGACGAATAGCCGTAACTTCATCTTGGAAGACACTGTAGTGTTTCGGAAGACAGAAGGAGAGAGGCCCAGATTTAGTTCCGAAAAGACTCCGGCGCCAACTCCCTCCAGTGTTTTGGAAACGTATTGACAGTGATTTGTCGTAGGACATTTTGTAATTCCCATTATGGTTCTTGTCCGGTATTTCATGGGTGAAGCCTATTTCGAAGTTGATTTTCGTAGGCAGGTAATCGGTAGTAATGGGTAAGGTAGCGTTGCCATCCGTCCGGGTTTTCCCGAACATGTACTCTTTTTCGCCTATGCGGGGAACGTCCGGGATAGTTTATCTAGATTGTCCGGGTTTTTCATTTCTCATCGTCAAGAGAAAAGGAAATTCGAAATTAACAGAGCTTGAAAGTGTCAATTTTATTCCCGCTTTTTGGTAAAGATTTTGAATCGTAACATGTAGCTTCTGAATTCTGCAACATATTATTGTAATACAAACTTTGGTAATCGACAAAAGAAAAGTTCGAAAACACTGAATGAAAAAAATGACTAGTGTTGTATGTCCGCACCACAGTACTTACAGTACGAAGATACCGATTGAAGTCGATATAAAATATTTTGCTGAAGTGCTCGCCAATGAATATATAAAATACCATCAGGCAGGCACTTTTATACCATTCAAAAAGGAGGCCTTCTCTTCACCCGGCAGTGGAACGACTTTTGCTTATGTTTGAAACCCTAAAATAATATTTCGAAGACGTCAAAAATCCAACGAAAATGTAAAAATTTTTTTGGGTTGTATAATACGGCAGGGTTTCTTTCAATGAGAAAAACTTTATCCAATATTTTGAAAATCCGTGAATGCCAAAATACACGTAATTTATAACACAATATTTTTGATTGTAAAATACGAAATATATTTTGTCGCCAATAACCAAAGCCAAATTTCCAAAATCCGAAAAATTGAAACTGATTTTCTTTATCTCTTCCTCCTTAATTATATTGGAAGTTGGAAAAATGTGGAGTATCCGACTGTGGAAATATCTCATTTTAAGATTTGAGTTTAGCGAACTTTTTTTTTTCAACACTTTCATGTTTCATGTGTCAGAAAATCAGCCGACCAATTCAGGGCAATTGACACACGGCCATAAAACATTAAATACGCGCATTTTTGTCCTAGTTTTGTACTCTTTTTTAGATCCTTTTTTGTCCGGGAAAGTCCGGAATTTGCATGCTCGATAACTACTTTCTTCAAATTATTTCTGGCAACCCTACGGTAAGGGGATCTGTAGAAGTTGCCCTCTCCAGTGTTTCCTCTCCCTTAGTCTAATAGCCACGTTTATGGCATATTCTTTACTGACGATGTGCAGTGAAGGTAAGTTTAGCATGGTCTGTAGAGCGGCGGTTGGAGATGTCCTCAATGCGCCCGTGATGCACAAACATTCCAAGCGCTGAGTCTTCTCTAGGACCTTCAGATTGGAACTTTTGCTCAAGGCCGGCCACCACACAACGATGCCATATAGAATTATATGTCTTATAACCGCAGTATAAAGCCAAAACATTATAAATATATTTATATATAGGTATTGGGTTGAAGGCCCCATTTACAGCCAACGGCCCTTTAACAGGAGTATAGAGTCACTAGGGATTTCCTAGCACGTTCGGCAATATTTTCTCTCCATAAAAGCTTCCTGTCCAGCCCCAGCCCCAAATAATTAGCGCTGCTAACGAACTCGAATGGAGTGCCATTGAGCTTGGGGGGAGTAACAAAGGGTAGCTTAACCTTCCTGGTGAATATGACTAACTTCTTTTTCGTCGTGTTGACACTAAGACCACAAGTATTGGCTCTGGAGACTAGTTTACGTAAAACGATTTGCAGGATATCGGAAAGTGTTTGATGATACTTTCCCGAAGCAAGTAAGGCGACGTCGTCCGCGAAGGCCACAACTTTGCACCCGGAGCTCTCCATCGAGATCAGAAGCTCGTTTAGAACTATATTCCATAACAATTAAGATAGCACTCCACCTGGCGGAGTGCCAAGGTGCAAGAGTTTTTCGACAGCGCTGCTACCAAATGTAGCCCTCACCATCCTCTTTGTAAGAATGTTGGTTCGCCGATGTTAAGCTTGTTTAAAGCTTGAAACTCCATCTTAGGGTTTATGTTTCCAATACGCCAACTCTCGCTAACTTCTTCTTGATAAACATCCGAGAGTACGATCGTCTGCTTAAGAAAGCTTCTCAAATCAGCCCTTAGGACTTGGCATAAAATTATTGTAGATCCCTTAGATTCATTCCAAAAACCAATGGTTGTGAGAGAAGCTAAACATTGGATACTAGATCTGTTGCGACAGTTTTTTTTCGATTGGTTTGTTCTTAGAACGATTTTGATCTAATTCGGAGCTGCGGGGGTTTCGGTATTGGCCAAGAGGATAATTATGTTGGGTCAAGGGAGGGTTATTCTAAGGAAATTTTTGTATCTCGAATAAAAATATAAAAAAAATCTGTAAGCCTCAATTGAATTTCTCAACAATTTTTCATTTCAGATACCACCAGCAACACCATGACAAACAGGATGCAAAATTCCACACAGCATCTAGTCAGTGTGAAGTTAAGTGAATAAGTAGATACAAGAAGTATTTCCAAATGTAAACACTTAAACGTCAGCCCGAAAACGTTCACCCCCCAAAAACAATGTCAGCAACGAGTTACTTTTGCTTGCTGAACTTTCGAACTTATTTGATATATCTGTGTTGTTATTTGTTAATTATGGTCGCTGCTGGTAGTAGGGTAGTGAACGGACTCAAATGCTATTGCAATCCGAAGGAATGTGATGTTATCAGATCGCTAGACTGCCCTGGGAAGGGCATGGTGCTGTGGGATCCCTGCAAGTGAGTTTCTACATATTTTCTTTTTACAGGACAAAAAAAAACAAATTAAATACTTAATATTGTTTAAAAACTTTTTACAGATGCTGCAGAATGTGCGCGAAAACTTTGGGAGAAACCTGTGGTGGCCCAGGTGGCTTTTCGGGTACCTGTGAACCGCCATTACAGTGTGTAGCGAAACTGCCTATCACAAGCGGCTTAGGTGTATGCATGGGTAAGTGTGGTGTGAAAATATTCATCAATAATTGAGTACCCATCTGCCTTAATGGATTATTATCGTGTCGGAAGAATGTGCTTATAGAAAGTAAGGGAAGAGATTAATTCGCAGTAAAATTAGACTTGAGAGTTGAGAGTCAAAGGAATTTTATTTCTGAAAAAAAAAACTCCTTACAAGTCAGTCACTCACTCAGTCACGCACTTGTGTGGTAAACAAGTAGGATTAGCAGGAACACATTTTTTCTTTCCAATTTTGTCGTTCGTTCTTCACTGCGAGAGAAATTTCATTTCTCGTTCCGTTTTCACTGTCGTCCTGGTGATTCATTAAAATTAATTTGAATTCGTTGTTGTTGTTTTTTTTTTCATGTTTCCACCAAGGATATCCTGGAAACACAACATACACTCAGTTACTCCCATTGCGGATGGATGGAGTGTGTAAGTATATGTTTTTCTTTTTCGTCAGTATAGACTTAACGGTGTAATTAACTTAAATCAAGGATAATTGGTTGAAGGAGTTTTTGTGTGTGTCGCGAGATTTTTACAAGTATGCCGAAGGATTATTTGACTACCAACAGTTATGACACTTTCGTTTTAATCCTTGGTGTGGTTGTACTTTTTGAAGGATTATTATGCTGTAGTGCGAAAAATTAAGACCGAGCGGTATTTAATTGTTGGAGAAGGGAGAACGTAAATGTATGCGAATAGGATATCCGTAAAGAAACAACAAGATAAAGAGCTCACTTATTAGAAACGAATACAAATGGATTGGCACTCATGTGGTGGGACTTAATTTTGACACGTAAGAATTATAATCTTGATTGGGTTTCGAAAATAGAGTCTTCAGCGGAGGGAACAATAGAGTTATGACAAGATGCACATTTTTATGGAACAAGTTAATAGCACTGGTTACTTACTTACTACATACTTAAGCTGGCGCTACAGTCTGAACCTGGGCCTCAACCACCAAGCGTCTCCAGCCAGCACGATCTTTGGCCAGCTTTCTCCTGAGTGGCGATTTTCATCTACTGCGCCGTCCCTCGGATGTAGATTCGAAGATCTTCCGGGCTGAAGCATTCACGTCCATTCGCTCTACAAGACCCAGCTACCTTAGTCGTTGGACCTTCACTCTTCTGGCTAGGTCGATGTCATTGTACAGCCCATACAGTCCGTCGTTGTATCTCCTCCTCCATTCACCATTCTATGCAGACGAGGCCGAAAATTACTCTCGAAACAACCAAGGGTAACCTTATCCGCTTTTGATAGAGTCCATGCGTTTGCGCTCTAGAGAAGGACTTGGATGATAAAGGTCATATAAAGATTCACTTTAGTGGTTCGAGAGAGAGCTTTCCTACTCAGTTGTTTTCTTAGCCGAAAGAAACAGCTACCGGACCGGCAAGAGTTATTTTTTGTTTAATCTCAGCGCTTTTATCATTGTCTGAGTTTATAGCGGAGCCTAGGTAGACAAAATTCTTAACCACCTCAAAGTTATATCTGTCTATGAGATGTCGGTGCTGGGTGACCTTTCTTGTTGACAGCATATAGATATTTTGTCTTGCCTTCATTAACCGCCAAATCTGCCGCCTCCGTTTCAATACTAACGAACGCTCCAGTGACATCGCGCTGCATCCTGCCGATAATGTCGATATTGTCGGCGACAAATGCACGGCCTTTTGAAAGGTCGTGCCTCTGGTGTTGTTGTTTGAGTTTTGGACTATTATTTCAAGAACGATGTGGAAGAAGTCTCATGACAGCGCATTACCTTATGTCTAAGTCCTTTTTTGATATCGAAGGTTTCGGTGAGTTCTTTAACGACCTTGATGAAGGAGCGTGCATTCTCCATCGACATCCTGTCCAAACGGAACAGTTTCGTAGGGATGCCAAAACTAAACATTTCTCTGTATAGCTCGTCCCTATAAATGCTGCCATAGGCGGCCTTAAAAACCATGAAAATGTGCTATACGTATCGATTTGAAGTTCCCGCATCTTCTCCAAGATCTCCCGCAGTTTGAATATTTATTCGATGGTGGAATTTCCTGCGCTGAAGCCACACTGATAGGGATCAATCAGGTTATTTGACGAAAGCCTTCAGGCGTTCCCATAACACAAGATCTTGTTGACGATTTTAAGAAGACTCATACCTCTGTAGTTGGCGTAGTTCAGAGGGTTTCTTTTCTTGAGGATAGCGCTGGTCTGGTACCGTGATTAAATTTGTATGATTGACCTAACGTAACAGAGTCACTGTGAAGCTCTGAGAAACTTGTTGATCATTCTCTAGTCATATCGCGACGAAAAGACTCTCGTTGATTTTGTAAGTCCCGATAAATAAAAATTACTAGTTGGCGCAACAGGTTCGTATAGGTACCCTAGGCCTAGCTTCTCACAACCATTCGTTTGTGAAAGTTTTTATTTTTTAGGACGAATGGAAGGGGCCTATAATTTCATGCCGAGTCCGAACGGCTAAATTGAGAAGCTTTTTTAAGACAGTTATACTCTCAGATGTTTGCCACTTGTCAGACGTTCGGGAGAGGTGGCGCAGTGAAAAAATCCATAAGATGTATTTTGTGTTTTTGCGGCGATCGAACCTGGGACCCCTCGCACAGTAGTAGTCCATTTAACGTCACGCTAGCTCCAATAATTTAATAAATTAATAATTTAAGGCCATAGCTTTAGAAATATTTTTAGCACTACAATCAGCTGTTCTTCAGGCTTTCCAATTTATATTTATAGACCTATTTTAAGATGGCATATCAACGTCATTCGTAGGTAATTTGGAAGTGACCAATGTAAGTCCCTTTGTCTAACCTCATTAATCTGGGAGCAAGTGTTTTTTTCCCATAATCGTTCAACAAATAATTTAATCTTCTAAAGAAGAGACTTATAGAAGAAAGCTCTGAAATGGAGTCCCTATTCCTTCCTCGTTGAAGATATAGATTTTACAAAAATCATTTGAATATTATACGCAAATCCTTTTTGCTTTCTGTCGGTGTTCACGTGTTCAGTAATGACATGAGAGTTTTTCTATATTGAGTCTGTCAGGAAAGATCAGACTATTAGAGCGATTGGGATCCAGATCCAGACATGTTGTGCGACTAAGGTTTGTTCTTTACATATCATCTAACTTTAGCATGAATTTCTATATGTGGCTATTTAAATACCAAAAGTGCTCAGTCTTTTCCATCTGTAAAAAGTGGATTGTACTAGAGTGATACAGTCGATTTTTTAACTCTCTACCATGTGATCTTTCTGTCTAAAATGAGACCTAAACATAAGTACTTGTCATGTAGGTATATAGATGGATGATAGAAATGTAAAATTTTTGTATTTACTGAAGAAGAGGACAAGTTCGGTCATAGAGCTCATGCCCAATCTACGCAAGTCAACGTTTTATAAATTTCGTTTACCAGGCCATCCTATAGATATAGAATCAGTGATGCCAGATCGTGTGTAATTACCCATTTCGTGGGCATTTTGCATTTCAAAATTAGCTTAAAGGGCGAAAGGGCATTTTTATATCTCTCAGAACAAAAAAGGGTATTTGAAATACTTCATCCAATCTCTTAGCAATATTAATTTTTAATTTAATGAATGTACTCATTTCAAGTTTAAACTCAGGTTTAGTTAAACTCGCAGGCAAGTTTAAACGAAGTACTTAAACCGTGATGTATTACAGTGAAATTCGAACGAACGTTTAGTTAAACTTCGGTTTAACTTTTCTCGTCTGTTTTGTATGCCACCGTAAACGTAGAACTCATGTGTATTTGAAATTTCCATCAGTTTTGTATTTTATTTATTGTGTCAGTTTGGAAATTTGAAAGTTTTTGATGGCGCTACAAAGCGTGGTGGTCCTGGGCCTTACTTATTATGCCCCTCCAGCCGGCTCGATCTCTAGCCTGCCTTCTCTAATTTCGCACTCCAAGCAGTCGGAGATCTCCTTCTACCTGGTTCTTAGGACTTACAGCTCGAATACAGCAAGGGAGCCTTCATCCGACTGGATAAGGGTCCATGCTCATTCTCCATATAGCAGGACTGGGGACGAGTGTTTTGTATAGCATCTCAGGGCTTTGGCTTTGCCTGTATAATGGAGCCCGATGAAGTACTCAACCCTAAGAAGAATGTAAGCTAGCTCATCTTCTACAAGCTCTAGGCAAACCACAAGGCATCTTTCTCTAGGTTTGGGATAAACTCCAAGTGGCCCTAAGCTGGAGTGGCCGATTGTAGGGACAACTTCTTGCAGACTCCTGCTGGAGAGAAACTTATCAGCAAGGTGGCAAACTGCAACATAAAGTGAACGGGATGGCCAATACGTAGCTAAGCTTGCTGACACTGCACACTATGCATTTAGAATAATATTTATAGCTAAGCATGCGACGGTTTCCGAAGCCTGCTAATAAAGTGACATAAGTCGTTGCAGTTGTGAACTAGAAATGGCGCATTTTGTGTTGTAATTTTTGATTACACTTGAAAGTTGACGAGTACCGGCTGGAATCGGTTTTGCTACACCGCTGTATTGTATTAGACGGTATACAAGCATTTCTAGAAACAGTGGAGTAATTGGTTGCTTAAAAACAACAATGATGCAATGTTGCTTTATAATATAAACCGGGAGGGAGATCGTACTATGAAATTCCGGAAAATAAACGCAGTTTAAACCCCCATCCATGTCCGGTTAAGTTAAACTCGGTTTAAACTCTCGATTAAGTTTAAACTAGCACTGTAATACACATTTTCATGTTAAACGTCGGTTTAAACTTGAAATCTAGTTAAACGGAGTTTAAACTTGCACTGTAAAACTGGCTATAACTAAACTAAATAGTTGTCTCTAGCATTATATGGAAAAATCAAAGATGGTTATCGCTTTGGCTCCGTTTCCAAATGCCATCTAGTGTAAACGGTAACATAATTTATTTTTATCTTTTGTCAACTCAAAAACATATACTATTTATGCTTTAAAAAAATATAAATATAAAGAAAAACCATAGCGCGCGTTCAATAAAAAGAGAAGACTGTTTTTGTTTTTGTTAATTTTTGTACTACTATGTAGGTATGTAGTTTTATATATGTATATTTTCGTGGGGGTTTTTTCTAACAACGACATGCGCGAAAAGGGTATTTTTGATAATCGTCGTGGGAAAGTCAGTGCGAAAAGTCTGGCATCACTGTATAGAATATCATAGGCGGCAATGATGTTGTAGCGATTTCGCTAAGTATGCGGCTCACATATAAGCTCTTCAATTTCCGTATATTCCACATGCAGTTCCGAAGAGCTCTTCCATTTATCGCTAGATCATCAACAGTAAGGCAGTACCTATTTAAAAGTCTGGGAAGCTTCGTTATTGTTGGTTTTATGTACTTAGACAGATAAATAGATAGAACAACCTACCTAAACCTGTGGATGACCAACTCCTTCTGATTCCAGTTAAAAACGAAAGGCGCCGGATATATTGTAGTTAATAGCGGGCCTTGGGGACATAACCTACTAATAGCTATACCACTACTACCTCCATTTCAACAACGTGACAGTGACGAGGCTTAAATAAAATTCACCCAAAAGTGTGGTCGTGAGAAGCTACAACTATTATATCCCTTATTGATCTATTGCGTCAGTTATTTATTAATTTTATTTTCGACTAGTCATAAAAATCCTTAATGTTAATAAACCCCCAGCTTAAAATACATCAAAGTACCTAGCTCATATTGGTCATTGATTCAATGTATGATTCACGTACATTCATCCACCGCGTGTCACCCTTCTAAGGGGCTCATTATTAGGCTACTAAAATAATAATTCTTCTTCAAGTCATATCCGATTGGTGGAGACCTGTTGTACACGGTTGTTGCCACGGTATGGTAAAATATATGCCAATCAGAGCCAATCCTATATTCCAATTTGACATAACAACAGCTAGCTACTGTCATCGTAACATAAAACACGTGCGTGCTTGATTATGTTTCCAACTTTAATACCTAATTTCGTTCCAATACTTAGTTATCTTCGACTATAAGTACTTCTTTTTTTGATTACCGACAAATTGTTTTCCTGTCCACCCAGAGGACCAAGTTCGTACAGCAATATCCTGTTGTTTTGACATCAAGGATATTATTTTATGAATTCATAAGATGTTGCTAAGATCCTTATGGGGCGTAACTTCTCCGTTATCTTCTTCATAAATTAGAGAAAAGTTTTTTTTTTTTTGCGCTGTGATATAGGACAGGATGTCGGTGTTGGAGCGTGTCTATGTATTTGAAGGATATGCTAGTATAATAGCATTTTACTTATTTTATTTTTGATTTTATTTTTTTTGTGTGTGTTGTTGTGAAATGAATAAATGATGCTAATTAAGTTGAATTCTAGATATTAGGGCTTGCGGTCTATCTATTTACATGCTGCCAACTTTCCCCTATTGCTAAATTTGAGCACCTATATCCGCGCTAAAGTAGTCAACCGATGTTCTTTGGCTATATTTTTTATTTATTTTTTTTTTTAATGAAAAATCTTGGTTCTCCTTTTGGATTGATTGCTTGATGTATTAGATTTGTTTCCTTTAAGTCGAGAAAATGATATCGGCCGCCTGAACTGATGACCATTTTCGCCCGATATATGCCATTTTCCATCACTTTGGGCAGAACTTTCGGCGATATGTGCTCGCATTCTTGACGGATATTCTCTTTGAGGGCTTCAAGTGTCTAAGGCTTGTGGACATAGACTCGTAGACTTAAAAAAAAAAAACCTCACAAAAAGAGATGGAAATGGACATCATGTGGATCGTCAATGAAAAGTTGTCTCCCTCGTGCTCGAGATCCAGAATGGCTTGAGAGTAGGTTATGTACTGTCTGCACTTTGTAAGGGAACATCTTTCAGTCTATCACCGAAACAATATTCAGCATTCTTAAGGAGTATAGCCATTCATGTATTGTTGCCGTGTATTTTGTATCTTTTTACTTCTCAAATGTCAAAGTACAATTAACATTTGCAAAAATTAAAGCATCCGATAAAAAGCTATCTCCATAATTTGGTTGTAAATTTTTTCGAAGTCCTTATCTTGAAGATCGGCTTCAATGTTACCACCCCTGATGATTTCCTCATTGTAGATAATGATTTGCCAATTTCATGCAGTCATTCATTATGTCTAGCCTAGTTTGCAAATGATTAAAACGTATAAGTCTCGCACTATCGGCTTTCCCAAAATTTAAAAAAATCATTGCAAATGCGTTTAACCACACCAAGTTGCAAATTTCCAAATGACATGTTAATTTATTTTTTATTTTGTTGTTATTTTTGTTGAGGTAAGTACGTATAATTATGAATAAAATAAATGAAATTGGACTTACAGTTTGAAGCCTCTTTGTCTTTGACGATGTCCTTGGTTTCCCACGATGGACTTTGATTTTAGTCGATTATTACACACACACACTGCAGACTTGTGTTGATTTTTTATAAATTATTTTCCTTTTTAAATGCAAAGCAATATTAATTATCCGGCTCGAAGGACCAAAATGTTCATTGACAACCTTGTTAATGTTTAATTTTATATGTCCAATAAAAGACAACCACTCTGTTCAACGTTATAATAATTTATTGTTAAAATAAAATGTACAGACTATAATGTAAAGCCAATCCATTAATCATTATGTATTAAAATTATTTAAACTGTCAAAATAAATGTCTATATAAAGCTTTCTTTGGATGTTACTTTGACATTATTTTCCTTTCAGTTTAGTGTTCATATGTGGTATTAATATGAAGGGTATTAATATGAAGGGTTGCTCTATAAAGCCGGTTCAATCTAGTATGACGTCATCTCGCCAACAGTGATGACTTATGACGCCTTGTATAAAAATTCAACGTAGCTATGTTTGTGCTCGCAAAACTCAAAAACCACTGATTCGATTGAGTTCAAATTCAAATGGAAGTGTTCCCGTGAAGTTTGGTCAAAATTGAGCAAAGGGGCGTGGCACCTACCATAAAAACAATTCAAACGCTTTTACTCGACCCTTCGAAAAGTAGTACGTCCCTTGACGTGAAACTTAAGGTTGGTTATGAAGTCAAAAGTGCGATTTGATCAACATTTTTCAAGTTATCTGATAGATGGCGCTGAACACCCAAATCTGAAAACTATACTATCGGCCCTAACGAGGTATCCGTCGGAACGGAGAATTCTCCGCATCGCATACTCCGTGGGAGGCTCAAATTACATTCGAGGTACGAGTACATATCGGTCTTCGGAAAAGAATAATTAAAATGCGACGACGCATTGATATGGTAGGTATGATGTTGTATCGTACCACTTCGGAGTTTTTCTACTTGGTGGTCGTTTTTTCGTTTGATCGCAAAACTTCGGTCTGCGTACTGCGTTACATAAATGTCGGAACAATGTTCCGAAAAGCTGTTCGGAAGAATACCTCGAACTAAAAAAATTCTCCGATTCGTATGAAATCGGAGATCCGTTCTGACGGATACCTCGCTAGGGCAGTATATTTTGACATTTACGGCAGCTTTAGCCTTGAAATTTGGTAAATAGAAATTTATTTCCTTTACAAACCATTTAATAAAAATATGGGCGGTATCGGGCAAAGTGGCATGTCACTTCGCAATTAAAAAATAACTGCAAACACTTTTTATCTATACTCGTGGAAGATAGAGTTTTATATCTAGAACTATATGTTCACTGTTCTGATGGAAAAAAACATTATTTAATTAATACAATTCCTGGACGCGGCCAAAACCGGTCTAGTACATCTATGTAGTACAAATTATAACAGTCTTCAGAACAATAACCTTCCCACGGCATCTGTTGAAAAAAAAAATTATGTTGACCTGTCACTGCTTGGAGTAAGAACCTGCAGACAATATTTTGAACGACAAATGTAACCGTATGAATCTACAATAATTATTTTGACCCGATCCTGGTGCCCAAAATTTCAAATCTGCTATTAAATTTAAAACTACGATTCCGCCTTATTACAAATATTTGTATCCGAGACGTCTTTAGGGGCCCTTGACACTAAACGAATCCGAAACATGTCTTCGTTCCCGCCAAATCAAAACGTCATAAATCACACTATTTTCCTTAAATTGCATAAATTAAAGTGGCAAATCCATGAGTCAGTTGCTCATTCACGACTGACGGCTGGGTAGAAGAAAATTCTGACACGTAGAATCACCTGCCCATTTAAATCGGAGCGGATTCAACCGCATTCGGTTGGTGTGAAGGCGGGAACTGAGTCTGTCCGTGATTCAGATTCGCCTTGAGTCGGATTGATTCGGGTTAGCGTAAAAAGTACTTTTGGTATAGCCAAGCCCCTAAAAGGCTCTGTGAAAATGAGCACAAATTTAGAATATTTATCCCAGGTTCGATCCCCGGAATAACACAAATTACATCTTAAGGTTTTTTCTACTGCGCCACCTCTCGCGAACGTCTGACAAACATCCGAAAGCCTCTCAATTCAGCCGTTCGGACTCGACATAAAATTTTAAGTCCCTTCCATTCGTCCCAAAAATAGAAACTCACACAAACGAATGGTTGCGAGAAGCTAGGCCTAGGGTGTCTACTTCCCTGTTACGCCACCTATTTTTTAATAATTTATATAGCCATCCCATGTTTGCCTGGACCAAAGGATCCATCACGGCTGGGAGTTGGGACACCGTGATTTGAATTATTATTTTGACTGATAAGTTAACCTTATTCCACATTACAAACTTTTGACAGATTCTCATTGGGTGAAAAACTTCACCTCAATCAAAACTGTATCGACATGTAAATCCTTTTTGTATGCTCGTACACCAACTACTTATAGTTATTGGCCTACATTTGCCCATGTCCATTTCAAGGACCATATATAAGTTGCTAGAATGGCATTCAGTGATTGCAAATCCTTAACCCGAAACAACTACTACTATAGCCTATTCAAATAAGTGCCACTTGTGCCTAATTAGTTCTTCTTTACAATTCACATTTCTTTGATAAATGAAATCCCTTAGAATACCACAAGCCTGGCGAAGCCATTGAAACAAGTACCACATTCATTTCGAAACCCCATTAGAAACAACAGAACCCATATCGTTAAATAGAAAAAAGGATTCCCAGCCAACCGTTACGCTATTGTTGACGCAAGACGACCAAGAAATCAACAATGCATGCAAGAATTCTTTCACTGTATACACACTCCTTTTCTCCCCTAAAGTTTTGCTCGAGTAAATAGATGATATATATATCCTGCTCCTTACAAAGTGCCCATGCCCATCCCCATACCTACATCTTTTCACACAGTTTCGCCTATATATGGGTCATTGATTAAATTAACATTATTCTACTGTATTGTATACACAACAACCTTCGTCGTTGGGTCCGGCGAATACATTTATCCAGCTTAATGTCCTTATCAGTTGGTATTTGTCTAGATATCTTGCATCCTTCTTCGTTCAATATCAATGCTGGAAGTAATGGGCTTTTCAATTTCTCTAGCTTCTAGCTATCTAACAGCTAATGCGGAGGAAATCCTTTAATACGAGGACACTATTAAAGTCGCTTTAGAATATTTTCCTACTGCCGCCGACGCATAATGGTTATCGACCCCATTGACTTAACTGAGTGAATATTTATTTCGTCTATGCTTATCCTTGAATAATAAATTTTTCGAATCATTTAACTGAATTGGCTTTTAAGTGTAATTTGCTTTAATCGCCGTCAAAGGATGTTTAAAGGATAACCAACCATGGTCTGATGCCTCTGTGAATTTTTGTACTCTGCCATCATTTAGATTTTTGTATTTTTTACGCTGATGAAAAAAAGGGACATTTGTCATTTGCACAAGAGAAGAATTTTTTTTTCCTGGAAATTACACCTGAAGGAGCATTGTGCACTTCATTTTTATATTTTTTTTGTGCTCAGCTAGATGAGAGTTAAAATGCACGGCACGTGATTCTGAGTATTTCCCGTTACTCTGGTTGGATCTTAGGAAATTTGTTCAACTGGTGGAAAATATAAATCGACGGGTTTCCCATGGTGGTGGTATAAGAGGTTAAGAAGCTTGATTAGAAAGCTTGAGTAGATTTAACAACTTTCTTGAGTTTAAACTTGAAAGTCATTAAATTTTGCTATAGGCTGAAGTTGGTCTCTGTTTCACTTTGAATTTAGTTTATGACATAAGCGAAAGTAAAACGATTACACTGATACTGACCGTGATATAAGACCGAAGGATTTTAAGAATGCAGTGCCAAAGGAATGGGCTGTCAATGCTAGTCCTCTTAATAGGGTCTAACACTTTCGCGGTATTTTTCCACTCTGGTGTGACTTTTTGTCTTTAGGAAGCCTTCGATTTCGATTCAAGCTGAGCAGTTTGTCTTATTACTGACGGCAGTTTTTGAGTAGTTTTGTATGAAATCCGATAGATGGCGCTGTGCCAGTAGTCTCCCACTTTATGTATGTCTCTGCTAATCTCCAGAACCACTAAACGAATTGTTATGCAATTTTCACTGGCATGATCTGGGTTTTTTGGGAATGAATATTAGATAGATAGATGGATTTTTTTATTTTAAATTAAACATATTATGGAAAAATGAAAAAGCTAATAAATGCACAGATAAAAATTGCTATGCATTCATTCATTTAATCTATAAATCATACTTTTGTATATTTATCAACAATTTTCCATTAGAGGAAGAGAAAGTTTAGTAATCACAAGAAAACACAGTGGATGCAGCTTTCCGATGCATTTGAAGTGCGACAAGGAGTAAGACAAGGAGAGGTACTGTCACCGATATTGTTATTACTTGCGAGAGATGACCTATTGTCTGCCACGTTGGGTACAAACGAGAGACTTGGTATTCAAAGGAACCCGTTTGAAGCTAAGCCATTTCAATTATGCTGATGATATCTGTTTTCTGGCAAACAACATTGGTGCGCTTAACGAAATGTGGCATTAACTGCAACAGAATGGGGAGGTGGCTGACTTAAAGATAAACGTCAAAAACATAAAAATTATGCACACTATTAGAGACAAACTTGGGACGAGAGGCCATAGAGGAGGTGACGCAGTTCAACTATGTGGTGTGGGTAGTTATGTGTCCCTCGATGGTGGACACTTGATGTCAAAAATAGACTAAAGCTCATAGTGCATTCGGAATACTTTCTCCGGTCTGAAACTCTAGCAAAATATCATATACTGAGGAAACCAGATGACAACATAAAGAAGCAATATCTCCAATCGAACCCTCAAGCTGTAAGCCAAGTTGGTAGGCCACGAATAACATGGAGTTCAACTGTTATGACGGAAGCTCAGTCCCAAAATTTGGGATCGTGAACACAGCTGAGATATCGAGCTGCAAACAGAGAGATATTAAAGGACCTGGTTGTCACCCTATGCTCCAGGAAGAGATAAAGTTTTGCTGCCAACAGCAGCTTTCGGAATAAAAGGCGAAGAAAACAAGTTTAAAATGAGTTTATGATTGCAAGGAAATGTCCAGCACGAAACTTTTTTCCGCTAGCGAAAACATAGTTGTCCCCAATTATCAAAGTGTAGATATTCACAATACACAAAATTAAAACGCGTTTCATATAAACTTTCAAAAAAAATTAGTGCGATGTATGCTACCCAAAAACAAGTTCCCAGCAAATTTCTGAGCCCCAAAAGTATGCAATGATTTCTGCGGCCTTTATTTTTTGGATAATGGGAGTTCAAACGATTGAGCTGACATTTTGAAAGAAATTTCATTTTATGGCCAAAAAAAGCAGAAAGAAGCGATTTAGGGAAATTCGAACTTTGGCTTGGGGCCTAAGTTATTTTCATCCTATCGAGAGCGAAGCAAAGCCTAGTGTCTTCCGTATTGGGTCAATAAATAATAATAATTGGCAAAAAAAAGTCAGTAGAGACAAAGTCTCCTTATAGCTCGATACACTTCGTCCAACTTTTCTTTTTTGTTTTTTAAGTACATTCAAAAAGGCATTGCATTCGACCAAAATATCTTACTGTCGAGGTATTTTTGCATTTTTGGAAACTGAATAAATCTGGAGACTATTCTAAATTCTAGTTCATGAAATTTTGTCATTGCGACTGCGAATTTCTCGGTGCATTATCCTGTTTGATGAGATCTTTATTTTCTCGTTTTAAAATCTGATAATAGGTAACATTGACCGCTTTACCCTTCTTAGGTACCTATTTGAATGACAAACCGCTCAACTCGAAAAACTGTCGTCGCACTACCTTGTTGGCCGCAGAACCACCTTCGCTTTTTCGGTTTCGACCAACTGTCGCGACTGCTCCTTGGTCTCTGGTGTATTGTGAATGTGATCCATGTCCTTTCACGGTTACGAAACAGGGCAAAAACTCAATCGGATTCTGATTGAACATCGGCAATTAATGATTTTGCATAGCTATAGTCAAACGATTGGACCCAGAATTTTCCTGTTTTTTTTTTTTTTTTTTTTTTTTCATATTGTGGAAAATTTTCCTAGGCATCTTTCACAACAAAACCATTTAACAGACTTGTCTGAATATTTGTGTGCATTCTTTTGGCAAAGAAAATGTTGAATTCGAAGTGGCAACGAAATTGTGTTTGTGATGATTTTTTTAAAACCTATTTTTCCATCCGAAAACGGTCTAAAACTAGCTGAAACTGCCTTAAACTTTTGGGGGGTGTTAGTAAGTGGTCGGAAATTTACCTTTTGGTGGGGATTTCGATGGTAAAAAATTATTTCATGAGATGAAATGGGAAAAAATTGTGCCACAGTGCTATTCAGTGGACAATTTCGTCAACATAAAAATAGTAACAACGTTTCTTAAATTTTAATCTCAGATCCTTTGAACGAAACGAACACGTTTCCGCTTGAAATATTGATACGTGTGCATTTTTAAAAGGTATACATACAGTGAGCATCAAATGTAAGTGAACACCACTGCGGTTTCCATTTGTCTTTGAAGTTTAAAAACAATTTTTTTTTAATTTCTGTAATGTATTTTTTGTTTTTTTTTTTGTCAATTAAAATCTCAAGATCTGGGTGTCGAAATCAATGAACCATTTTACTATAGAATTTTAAATGCAGTATCTAAGCATGTCAACAGTACGTAGCGTCATGCACTAGGACAAAACTTCCAGATCTTGATTTGCAAATCGTTATCAATGACGAAACTCACTTGCAAAATTGTAGTTCAAATCTAAATTTCAGAAGCAAAACTCTGCAAGAGGCTTAATTATTATGCCCACAAAAGTGCACAGTATGGTGTGTTGTGGTCTTCAAGCTTTTACAGTATCATCAAAACCGTTTTTGCAAAAAAGAGTATAGCTAATATACTCGAATTTTAAACAGTTGCAGAACAAAAAGACGAAAAATGGTTTTAGGTCTCTGGCTTAAAAATCTTGTATAGGACTGGGATATTTTCAATGGCTTCTATTTAAAACTATGGATTTCTTGTTTTTTACTCAACAAAAAAACCTTTTGAGAAACTTATGAGAATTTTAAAAGTAGATATGCACAAAAAAAAGGAAAAATTATAATTGCCCGAAAAAAAAGCGACGCAAATGACATAACAACACTGGTTTAGTGGCGCCTACAGTAGGAGTCGGTAATTTTTGAAAAGTCAGGATCTCCTTAGTTAGGTGATGCCATCAGTTTAGAAGAGTTTTAGAAGAAGCGTGATTAGTGGGAAATTTATTGCATCGGTTATTGCCTTAGTTGGATTTAAATTAGGAAAGTCCACAAGTAAATCATTTTTGACTTCCATAATGTTCTTATTGAATGCATCTCTAGCAACCTTCAGTTATTTTTCGATGCTCAGCATCTTTTTCCTATAAAAACACCTCCGATATGAGTTATAATGACACTTGGATATTTTGACTGTCATTAAAGCACTTAACAGCAACCATAACATGACAGAGCAATACAGTCGTCCCGAAAAAAAAATATCTCCAATTCTCTAATGTACAACAAATCGTATTCTATTGCATTTTATGCCATATATCCTGATAATCCTTTTTGACTTCGAATCTTTCTTAAAATATCTATGTAGGTACTTTATCAAATGCATTTTTCAATTCTTCTGCATTTATGTGGTTCGATTTGTTCAACTGTATCCGAAACGTCTACAATAGTTTCTCAATACTATTCCTCTTTCCCTCTGGCATTGAAATGCTCCACGTTTTAAAGAAATGCTATCATCTGTTACCATTACGGAGGAGAAAAAGAAGGTATCCCCTTTTACACCTCCATATAGATGTTATCTCATTTTATTTGAAAAGACCCTCAAGGACAACATAACGTATGGGGAGTAATTTTATTGTGTCTCCTTACCAAAAAATCCCTGAGCTGAGTTGTAGATCCTTTTCAAATAGGAAACATGGGACACACGAATAGTGTTGTGAAAAGAAAACTCTATTATTGTATACCTACCTCTTGTGTGTATCCTTTTAAGAATGAGTGTATGAACAAACCTTTGTGGGGATTATCCATTTGTTGGAGAGACAGTTCATGATAAGCCTTAACGTCTTAAAGGTAGATGCTTTTACTATTTTAGGGTATAGTTCATAAAATATGTAACACAGACTACAGGACCAGAAGTGATATAACTCTCGTTAGTTAGGTGTTTTATCTTCATATTGTAGGTATTAAGATGAGAAAAAAAATCTCTTTTTTGGATTGGCTATACTAAAACCAACTTCACCATGTTATTGATGTTAGTTTATTTTTTTCTAGTAAAACTTTCCTTACAACATTGTTCATCAAAACAGGATCAATTGAGTTTTGTACCACATACACCATGGTAACTATTTGGCTTCCTCGATACTAAGGAAAGATTGCGGCATGAATTGACACACAGGACTGGGAGAGGGGAGACAGTGTTATGGAAACTTCAGCCCAAAAGCAAAGTTTCTACTTTCTTAGCAGGTGAAAGAAACACAGTAGTTTTTGAGCGTTGCTATTCATATAGAAAGGGATAATTCTTGCGACATAAGAACACTGTTCACTATTTTCTGGGAAAAAAAAAAATTTATTTCTGATTATAATCGTGGTACATAGTTTTTAAGTAGTTTTAGGCCAAAAAAATCACACAATTCTCTGTAGAAATTCAATTATCGACGCCAAGCGTTGCCAACGCTTCGATAAAATCTCCATTGCAAAAACCGCAATACTCAAACTAATCATGATGGTGAGCAACTGGAATGCACCCAATAAATCAGACACCGACAAAACTTTAAACACCTTCTCAAGGGCCTTGATCTTCTTCAGAAAGTTATCGGTCACAATGTTGGTCTTGTGAATACGATCCTTTAGTCCGTTTTCGTCAATCTGTCCAAATCGGATATTTAGCTCTGTCGTCAGAAACGAATACTTCGGCATCAACATGCAAAACATAAACGTACAGATGGGCGACTTGATAATGCTATATTTTCCAGTGGTATTGTTTATGAACGTTATGAAATCTCTAGGTACCAAGACGCCATACTTTCCTTGGTATTCATCAAAGACGTCGAATATATCGGCAGTGTTCATAGCAAAGACCGGTATCAAATAAGGCGTTGTATCAGGAACTTGCTTCATATAAATGTAATTATAAATATCGGCAAGAAATTTGTAGTCTTTCTTCATTGCTTCTTCAATGTCATTAAGCTTGCGTTTTGTGGGTCGCTTTTGAAGGAACCGAAAGAGTGAACCTTCATAGGAGCTCTGAAGAATTATAATGCTAAGCAACCATGCCATTGTTCGCAATCGAGTCGAGTGCTCCCCATAGGGGACATCTGCATTATTTAAATAGGTCCTCCACAGGATACTGCAAATCCATTTCGCCGATAAAAATACTGACAAAATTAGCCAAGTGCATGAGTCAAATGGTAACATTAGGATCTCCAGCGGATCGAATGGTTCTGGACGCTTAGTAATCAAAAACAAAACAGGCATGTGATATATATTTGTGATGGCAAAGTTTTCAGTTAGTTCGGGACCACAACTTGTGGGCCCAATAAGGATGTCCGCTACCCCATCGATTAACTGAAAATAAAGCCTATAGGTTTTGAGTGAACCATTAAGAATGTAAGATACTGACTAGTTTCAGAGCTCCGGTAATGGTCTTGTTGGGAAAGATAATCCCTCGGCGAAATGAGGGCTCAGCAATCTCAATCGAAAAGTTCATCAATTGCGCTATGCTCCTTAGAATGTCAGCATTCATTCCAGAGATCTGGTTTTTGTTGACGTATAAGTATGGCGGATTATGCCATACGGCGAGTCTGAGGGGGCACTGCCAAAAGTTGTCCAATTTTCGTGGAAAAAGTTGCTTTTTCAACTCGAAACTTCCATTTATGAAGCGGTTATGTATTTTCGGGGTACTGTCACTGCAGTTATTTTCCGAATAAGGATAGTAAGTGTATAGAGTAACTTCGCCATTGTCGTCCTTCATTATGACATTTATGTGTAAGATGAAGTTTTTCAGACAAAAGTCGAGTATTTCCTCGATGGTGCTCATAGACATGTTAACTGGCAACACAACCAAGTGGTACATACTCCCACCGGTTGTATCTGCAGTAAGTTGCCGTTGAACTACGAGCCTGAAAGTATGCAATATTATTTGAAAAAACAGCCTGATGTATTTAAAATCAATCACTTACTTGAAGGATTTCAAGGAATCGAGAAAAATCAGCCGAACTTCAGTACTATACCTTGAACTTCCCCTTGAATAAATGTCAACTATACCTCTGTTTTGTGCCAGCAACTGATCAATTGTGTCACGGAAATTAATACCTATTTCCTTCGACTCGGTTTCAATACTTATTCGAATGCCTTTGGAAAAGATTCCATCCTTGTCATTGGTGATGGAATGTATGCAATCGACCAATGTATCATTTATTTGAAGTAATTCAAATCCGGCGGCTGCATTTTGAATAATCACCAGGAACAGTAACGTTTGCCAAAACCATCCCATCGCGTTTGGATTTGAATGATAACTGTCGTTCATGTCATCAGTTGACTTCAGTATACCATTAATGTAGAAATTGCATCGACATTTTTAGTGGTTCCAAATGAATATAATTTGAAGCGAAATTTTAAAACGCCACCAATGATGGGGCGTTTAACTGCTGCATCTGCTCATCAGATAATTGACGGCTTTTCATGGGATTTGAGTCATGGGATTTTTGTTTCATACATCGACTTTTGCAATTTTATATAATTATTTAATAGAAGGGTATTGTTAAAATCGCAGCCATAATACAACATGAAGGCTTTAGCTAAACGACCGGGGGACTCCCATAAATGGGCTAAGTATAGAGGTGCTGGGTCGTGGTCCCTGAAAAGACAAAACTTGGCCGATTGCCATGAAATTAAAACTAATTGTTGCTCAATTATTCTCTGTATTACGTCTTAAAAATCCATAAAGAATTAATGCCACATCAGTCGTGGATTTCTCAATAGGACGCGGCCTAGAGGCGGCAGATTTCAGATGACGCTCACTCGATTTCAGAGTATAAAAGTCAAACAAATTCACTAGTTTTTTATACTAATACATTAAATCCCTATAGAAATACATTTCTATCGAAAATTATCAATTCTAGGTACCTACTGTTATTGTACCTATTTTATCTATATTATGATGTAATAGGGATGTGCTAAACCGAAAATTTCTCTGGAATTAATAGCATAGTTTGACCCATTACTAGCCAAACACATTGAAAGATATGCAAACCAGGGATCAGACAAAACTAGCTACTTATCGAAAACTGTCTGCGACGAATTAATTTACACCAAGAGCCCGAAGTAATTTTTTGGTCTGAGAGGTTTGCAAATTCTTATCTTCTGTAGGATACAAGGCTCAAGAAATATTTGATACCATTACTATAGAGCTGGAAAAGTTAAACATTAATCTCAAAGATTGTCGTGGTCAGTCTTATGACAATGCCTCTAACATGTCAGCGATTTATAATGGTTTACATTTTACAAGCTTAAATTCAAGAACAGGCACCATTTGCTATGTTTGTTTCTTGTGTAGCTCATTCATTGAATTTGGTGGGAACCTCTGATTCTTGTACAGAAGCCTGCCACTTTTTCATGTTCCTAGAGGAGGTATATACTTTCTTCTTCAACCGAAAGTTGGAAAAAATGAACGAAAGATATAGGAAGAGGAAAGACACTCAAGAGAGTGAACCTCACTCTTTGGTCGGCTAGAGCAGATGCCTGTAAAGGTCTAAGGAAGGGCCGTATGTGACATGCCATACAAAAAGTACCCTATAAGAATTTAAGTAGAACTTACATCGTTATGAGTCGTATTAGCAAACGGCGCTAAGAGATTCCAGGGATGAAGTAATTACAATTTTAAAAATGATTCAAAATAACACTACAGAGAAACCCGTCCCGCGAAATGAGGCAAAGGGAATTCGCATCAAATTAGAAAAACTTTAAACTGCATTCATGGTCGTATTTAGGAATGCTATTTTGGAAAGGTTAAATGAAGTAAGTGCTCAGATTCAGAGCTCATCTGTATTGACGGTATCTGATCTCTACGGATCTTTAGTAGAGTTTAGCGAGAAAACTTCCAATATTTCGAAGTAAAAGCAATTGAGATGAGCCCACTTAAGCAATATTAAGGACGGATCATCTAATAAAGAACCTGAAATACCCTCCGGCTCCAGAGATTATTTTAGAGTGAACACCTTTTTGGTCATCCTTGATAGACTGAGGGCTGAAATCGATCCAAGGAGCTTCTTCGACTTAAAAGATCCAGCATCTCGAAAGTCGTTAATGTGATCTCCGGACACTGCATATTAGGCGGACACGCGCAAAGGCTCGGTCTGCCTTACAATGACTTGCAGAAGCTGCAGAGACGAAGAGGAGGACGAATCCGTCACTCACTTTCTTTGCAGTTGCCCTGCCCTGGCCAATCTAAGAAAGGCCCACTTAGGAAACTATTTTCTCAATGATCTCAGTGATCTAGGCAATGCCAGCGCCGCTAACATTCTTAGCTTTATAACCGGCAGCAAATGGTTTACATGAGTAGCCAGTAAAGAAACAGCTCCCCATATCCCAGTGGTATGCACAATGGGCCGAATAACGGCCTAAGTGTTTCTCTCATCGAGAGCCACTTTAAATTAACTAACTACTAGGGCTGAAATACAGAGAAGGCATAATGCTTCCTTAAACTTTAAAGAAAAATTGTCTTTTTTAACAAAAATTACTGAACTTTCAACAAAGAGTTACAGAAAAAGCCCAGTCTCTCGTGAAATATAATACCAAAGATTTAGAAGACGATTTGGTTCAAGAATATGTGCATTTTCACTGTTCCATTCCTCTAATAAAACTGCAGAGTGTGCCTGGATCAAACTAAATACTCAGTCTCTCAACGTTTTTGATGAATCAATCTCTGTCAGTGTTGGGACTTGTGGGTAGGCAAAAGGTGGTATATTGGGAAACCAAAAAGTGTTAGAAAGTGGTAGATTTTTAAAACATACCATAAATGCTGCTATCATGCTATCATTTCCCAAAATATGATGAATGATTTTATGCAAACATTCAGAACAAATTTTCTTGAGCTCTATAAACGTCACCTCACAAAGCATCACCAATTTTTTCCAAAGTTCAGTACCTATACCAATTTTCCTGTGCACAAAAGTTTAAAATTATTCAACCACTCGGTTTATATTATGTGGATGATGGAAAATAAGTCTTGTAGTGCGTGGGTATTTGTTATTATATGCGTTATTGTTCCATTTATTCCCCATCTGAAAAAGTGGTAGATTTAGATTTGTGGGTGGTAGAATTTTGGGTTGAGCAAAAAGTGGTTGAAAAAAAAGTGGTATTTCTACCACTTAAGTTATAGAAGTCCCATCACTGATCTCTGTATAACGTTTACCCTAACTTGGATACAGCTCCCCGCTTCGTACTTTCCACTCCGGCTACAAATTGCTATGGGGAAAGTTTTTCCTGTTTGAAACGCGTGAAAATTATCAAAGGTCCTCATTGTCTTAAGCAAAAATGAAATCTTTAGCTCTTCTCTACATAGAAGCAGAGATAATGAACATCATAAACTATGATGATATTATAAAGGGTCCGCCAAATAATTTTTTTTTTTGAAAATGCTATAAAAAAAAACTACTGAATATTTTCTCAAATTTCTTTTTTTATTTGAAAGTACAATCCTTCCGGTTAATAATGGAAAATAATTTCATTCAAATGGCTGCCTCGGCTGGCCATGCAGTAGCCTACACGATCGGTCCAATTTTTAAGCACATTATCGATTGTGTGCAGCTGTATTTCACCAATGGCTTCACGAATATTGTCCTTTAAAGCGTCAATTGTCTCTGGGGCATGTCGGCGTAACACTTATCATTTACGGCACCCCACAAATAATAGTCCAACGGTGTCAAATCGCAGCTCCGCGGTGGCCAAACGACATCAGCTCTGCGGCTGATAATGCGATCTTCAAAAACAGGGCGCGAAACATCGAGTGTAGCTTCGACTGTGTGGCACGTAGCGCCGTCCTGTTGAAACCAAATGTTGTCAATATCCTCCTCTTCAATTTTTGTGAACAAAAATTCGTTCAACATGGCCCGATAACGATCGCCATTGACTGTAACGGCCACTCCTTGCTCATTTTCGAAGAAAAATGGCCCAATTATGCCTCTGGACCAAAATCCGCACCAAACAGTGACTAGTTTTGGGTATATCGGCTTTTCAATGTATGCGTGCAGGTTTTCTGTGCCCCAAATGCGACAATTTTGCTTGTTTAATGTTTACATACCCGCCAAGATCAAAATGAGCTTCATCTGAAAAGATGATTTTTTTGGCACACATTCTGCAACATTACCATGATTTTCAAAGTAATGTCGCAATATTTCCCAGCGTTGTTCAAGCGTATACACAACCATATTCGTTCAGCGGAAGGATAAAACTAATTATCTGTCAAATCAGACATGAGCTAAGTGTTACCATTCGCGAAATAAGCACTAGTTGAAAAAAAAACGTTAGATGGCGGACCCTTTATGATGTATAGGTATAGCTAATGAATCATTGTAGGTCGCAATCCCCACTTTTTTCCACTGTCCTTTTACAGATGAGAGCAATATGAGCCTTACAGTCGAACTCTTTCCTGACCATTAAGTTTCCAGTTCTTTCCCAACAATCATCTACAATTGTAAGACATCGAGGGAAATTCTGCACCAGCTATCTCCAGTCGTTAACTATGTACAATCTAAAATCTCCCAAAGTTGCCGTATCTACTATTCACCAGACTATGTGAGTCAGGCTGCCAAAAAGTCCTACCACACTAGATAAAATGTCTACACTTCGTTTGCACGCTAAAACTCTACGAACCACCACCAAATTGCCGCCCCGAATTTTTAGTCGACTTAAAAGTCCAAAATGTGTCGAATCGTTTGCACAACAAAACACTGGCAACTGGCACACATGCATTGTCACAAGGACATTCAACTTAAGTCCCCTCTAATGAACTGTTAATTGAATTTAATTGCAAACCAATTTAGCATCATCCTGTATACAAATTGCACTGCAATACAAATTGTATAAAATGTTGCCACAAATACACAGACACAAAAACACTTGCTTATATAATCCACCATAAATCCTTACGGAAAAGGACAAAAACGGATATTAGACACAAAATGGAAAATTAATTAGCACTTCCATTTGAGAGCAAAGTCGATAAGCACACAGAGACAGAGACACAGATGCCAATGACAACTACCACGATGACGACAGGATAATACATTTTCAGGGTATACGAGTGCTTTAGTCTTTTCCGATGCATCATCAAGAAGAAGAAGAGCAAAAAGTCATCGCGAATGAGAAAAGGATGACATAGATAGATAAAAAAAAATCCTTTATTAAATTGCAGTATCGATTGTTGATTACCAAAGAAACGATTCAAACCAGTCCTTTGTTCTTTATATAACTAGTGGGTGCAGACAAATTCTGAGGATATCAGACGGAATACGGTACATTAAACTGGAATAAAAGAGGACTTTCCTGGTATTTTAGCAATTTCTTTTTTGTTTGGCTTTCCATAGCTATACGAGTAGAGGAATGCGATTTGATTTTGTTTCTTTTTTTATTTTTTTTTTTGGTATTGGTCAGTTTTTAGTCTCTTATGGTGATAGTAGTGATTAAAAAAGATTTGCGAGTTGAATGCAGGGATGAAATATTTTGAATGTTAATTAAGTGAACTTGTGATCTGATGAGGTTGAATTTGGATAGCTACCACTACCATTCTTTAGATAAGATTTTTTGGGTCTTAGAGACATAGCGATATCTGAAGCATGTGGAAATATATAGCTTTCTAAAGGTACGATTACACGGCCATTTTTTCGAGTCATTTAAATGACCCTGTGACGTCAGGAAAAAAATTCGTAAGGGAGTAACATTCAAGCTACGATTCGTCATTGGTCATTTGCGAAAAAATGGAGATCACACGAAATGACTATCATCGTCATTTTTGTCCCAAAATCAAATGACGGACACTGCGAGTCATTTAGAATTTTCCGTTGGGATGCCATTAAATGACGACCGAAAAAATGATGATCACATAGTAATGCCTTGGCTCATCAAAATGACAAATATCACCTTTCATGTGTAATCGTAGCTTTAGTCCTTTTTCATTCTGTATGAGGTAAATACTTTCAGACTCTTACAGATGTCCTAAAATTTGCATTAAACAAGGTAGTCAAATGGGCAAATAGCAGCGATCTTAGGAAAGAGCTTGTACTTTCTAGAATAAAATATAAAATCCCAAGTTTTTAGCCAAGCACACTAAAGACAATGGTATGCCATTACCGAACGTACCAAAAAAAGCAATGATTTCCCTATAGGTACATCTGCAAAAAAGTGGTGGACACCGCTTGTTTTCCAATTCGATGGTATAGTACCTTTATCGAAAACCTGAACTTGGATGTCTCTCGAATTAATGTCGAATTTCAAAAATGTTTGTGTTCGATTTTATTTCGATTTTATTTCCAAAAAACAATAATAAAAAAATGGAAATAATGGCGATCGCGCTTCAATAAGATCATTTCAACGCATCTACTCCAAATCTGACAGTAACCATAAGCATAAGGGGTTACATGTCTTACTAATTATTTATTTTTTTAATTTTCGACATAAATTCCCTTTTTTCGAACTTATTACGATCAATAAAGTCGAATATAAAAAAAGGTGCAATTCGACATTATTTCCAATCTAAAATGGAAATAAAGTCGACTTTATTTCACGGCACCGATACGGCACAAAACAAAAAAAGTCTTATGAAAATCGGCCCAGCGGTTATAGAGATATAACGTAATCGAGTTTCACCACGCCCCTTTGTCCAACTTTGACCAATCTTCACAGGAGCACTCCGTACGTAAGATTACCTGTAAGTTTGAGCTCAATAGATTTGGTGGTTTTCGAGATATACGGTTTTGATTGTTTTTTTTTGTATGGGCGGTGCCACGCCCCTTTGTCCGATTTTGACCAATCCTCACAGGAGCACTTCAGGCCCAATACCTAAGTTTGAGCTCAATCCATTCGGTAGTTTTCGAGATATACGATTTTGAATGTTTTTTTGGTATAGGAGGTGCCACGCCCCTTTGTCCAACTTTGACCAACCTTCACGGAAGCACTCTAGGACCAATACGTAACATTACCTTTAAGTTTGAGCTCAATCGATTTGGTAGTTTTCGAGATATACGGTTTTGAATTTTTTTTTTTTTTTGCATGGGCGGTGCCACGCCCCTTTGTCCGATTTTGAATTTGTTTGGCCTATCGCCCGATCACCGTAATTACCGACATTGTAAAAAAATTCAACTAAATTGGTTAAAAATTACGGGCGACAGAGGGAAACATATTTTTTCCACTTTGTTTTATATAGAGATAAGAGATATAGAGAAGAGATGATGGTGTTCAAATTAGATTGCCTATGATTAGGAGCTGTAGAATTACCCTTAAAATTGTAGGTAAAAATATTTGTGAAGACCTTCTCAACATTTCAGCTTCGTCATAACCATCCTATATGCAAAATAATAGATGTGGCAGTGGTCTAACATCCTCTATGTGTATAAATTTAAATGACCGTGGAAAAAGTAGCCTTCCTCGCTATTGCATAGAGAAAAAAATAATGAACCTCTGTTACTTCAGTTCAGAAAATAATTAGAATCAAAACTTCTAACGATATAGAGCAACCTTGTAGACAACCCTTATTCTTCCAATTCTGCGTTATAGTGACGAATGCTAGACGATGAACAGGATCAGACAGCTGAGACTTTTGATCATTTGAAATAACAATTCTGGTTAGAGCTCTATGAGCTGCACTAAATTGTCGAAATAGTTTTAAAATCAAACCATTTTCGAGAACTGACAAAAATTCTCCAGCAAAATAATAACCTTCGCATGCATGGCCAAACATCCTTTTCAAAAGCCAAGTCATAAATAAAAACAGCTGTCCAAAGAGTATTTTCAGCCTGACAATACTCTGGAAATCACTCTTCACTGCTCGGGAACCCATTCCAAGGAACTGTCGATAAGTGATAGTATGACATTGTGCAAATGAGGGGGGAAATGTAAGTTATATAGGAAACTCAATCTCTTAGTCCAATACGAGTAAGCTTTGTTTAAAACCCTCAATCACTCAAATTTAATTTATTTAAAAAAAAAACTAAACTTTTCTCAAAACATTCTAAAATGTCTATTGAAGAAATTTCCTGCAAAGAAATGATTAACGTGGGTGTGACAGCCAAACTGGCATCCCCCATCTACCAATTGTCGGGTGCCTTGCAAAGCAGTTCAACCGACACCGACAATACCACGTTACAAAGCAAATATCAGAAGTTCCTTAATGAAAACACCTCCACTCCATGTGAAGATACCCTGCCAAGCAATTCAGATAATTCAAAAACGCTCTACCAACTCAAAACCATCGACGAACGAGGTGCGCCCAAGGTAACACCATCCAAAATGGAATTTTTACTATATCGCAAATCTAAGAAAAACTACCATCAAAAATGTATCTCTTGCAAAAGTGTTCGAGCGAAAAAATCACACAGTTCCATCAGGCGACTCATCGAAAGCGAAAGTAAAAGTGACGGGACTAAGAACCGCCATCCGCCACAAAAAGAAACATCTTTTGTTGGAAAACTGAAGAAATCTCTGGGAAAATTTAAAACCCAGGAAACGGCTAGTAAGCCAATAAATCCCCCCAAGGAGCCAAGAATTGATGTCTATCCCTTTGACCATGGTTGTGCTGAATACTTGAGAACAACGGACTCCGCTCCGCAAATTATCTCCGAGTTATTGGCGCAAAGGGCATCTGACTATGCGACCAGATTTTGGGCCGAATTCTTTGGAAGTCTTCACATTGGAGTAGCTTTCTTTTTGACATTCTTTCTGCAGGCCTATCGATTTTTGCTGTATAGTGTTGTCAAGTCGGTTGTGGTGGGATTTCTGCAAATGACATCGGATTATGGCGTTAAGCCACTATTGACGGTGTTGTTCAATGGATTTTTGCAGCCATCACTTATTTTTGTGCATAATGTATTGTCATCGCTGAGGGATGTGCTAGAACCTGTGGCGGAAACGTTAAATAACTTTTTAAAGCCAGTTGGGAATTTATTAAAGTCCATTCGGTTGGCTACAGTGAAGGTTAGCCATAAAAATGGGCTGGTTAAAGATGTTTGAATAAAATGTGTGCGCGTTATGTGAATCATGTATGGTTTATTGTTAGCAAGAACAATCTACTGTTACACATCTCATGACATTTGTGTCATTTTTTGACGTGCTGGCTGACATCAAAATAACGTCATATTTTGTCTACACACGACTGTGTCAACAATTAACACGATTGACACGATTATTGACATGTGTAATAGTAGCAATGATGTCGTTCGATCGTTTTTATTTTACGTGATCTGGCCCCTGGCTTGTCGACTTATCTATATCTGAGTTGTGACTTGGTGTGTGGGATATGTGACTGTAACGACATAATTATCCAATTTGGTACCCTAAGGTGACTTAAAACGCATTTTGTGTCAATTTTTAAAACTTCGGGAGCTATAATTAAAAGGTCATAAGTTGCTACGGTCCATTTCAACTTTCTCTAGTCACCAAAATCTTTCCACGAAGCTCTAGTTCCTTACAGAAGACTACAAACGGTCTTCAATCTGCTATTTATGAATTTTGGGATCTGTTGCACGGATAGACTCTTCAACGTTCTCACAACTTTTGCAATATACCCAATCGCTTCGCATGTAAACCTATATCGCATAGTGTTCTCTGTTGTCTCCGGTTGGTCCACTTTGCGGTTTAAAGCAATCTTAAATATTGTCCTATGTTTGTTCACTCTTGGCAAAGTTTTCTTCATATGCCTGCATGTTTCGAGATTCCTCCAAAGTTGGTCGGTTTTGCTCATGGCCTCACAATAAATCTCTGAGGGCATAACATGCACGCATTTTAGATCCTCTCCTTGCAAAGTCATCGTTTTCCTCAATTTTCGGCTGCCAGCAAGTGATATTTCATCCAATTATTCCTTGCATTGTCCTAGAGTACTACAGCTGACGCCATGCCTTTTTAGTAGGTAGCCTTACAGCCAAAGTAGATGGCGGGATTTTATAGACGTCGTGGTTAATAGGGGGCAATACATGATTGCAAAAAGACATCTATCATCGCTATGACACAGATTCTCTAGAAAGGTAGCTACAATACTACAAGTACCTGTAGTACAAGTGATTTTATACAAGTGTATCACATTTCTGTAACACGAAAATACTAGTCGACTGGCACTTCTACAAGTGTAGCGGAAAAATAATACAAGTGGAAAATTTCGTGTTTATCCTGTTTCCGTAACTCAGAACTACAAGTGTAGAAAAAAAATAAATCAGACTTGTAGACTAGTAGATGAAATCTTACATGTGATTCAAGACTTGTAGAGGCTTTAATTAGGCATGAATATTAAATGTTTTTAATGGATTATTTCAATAAATTTTTTCATCGTGATTATATCCGTTCTTTTAACCGGAAAAAGAGTTTCAAACGTCAATGTTTCTAGATTTATGTTCTCTGTTTAGGGAAATGCATTGCTGCTTGAATAATACCTATGGTGTTAAAAAGTAACAAATTTTAGAGACAATTTTTTTAAGAAAGGACATTAATTTTCCATTCATTAAGATTTTTATTATTTTACTGAATAAATATTGTCAATTTTAATGGAACATCGTTCGAAAAATTTTTAAGTCTTCGGAAAATGCAGCAAACAATTTTAAAAGTTATAACGATTTTAAATAAAACACATAAAATGAATTTTGCTGGTGGAGATTTTATTATCTGGTGTGACATTTAAATAAATCACCCTTTACTTCTTTTTGGCTTTGCGAGTTAAATGTTCATTGTTGCGCAATTAGAATCCCTATTGCTGCGGATGTAATTATGCGGAAGTCAGCTTATCATTCTTACTAAAGTACAATTTTTATTCTTACTGTTAATGAGTACAAATCGAAATATGTACATATTATGCTATTAGTAAGACTCTCAACATGGACTACACTTTCAAAACGTCACAATAACTTCGAAGTAGTTAAAGACTTTGTCTAATAGACTTTGTATCGTTCTTACAACTGCAGTTTTTCGACAATTCTGTCAAAAACAAAAAACGTATCGCATGTACGCCCACCCTTTATTTTGCTGAACAATATTTAGGTTTTGGTAGATACTCCCTTCCATTATTTCATTTTACATCGGAAAATGCATCGGAAAATGAAATAATACTTAAATAGTATTTTTTTTTATTTTCATGGGTTTTTACAAGCACGGCAATTTTTTTCCAACAGATTTTTATTCATTTTAATGCGTTCGCTTGCTTATATGAACACTTGTACAGAGAGTCTACAAGTCGAGGGAAATTTTTATTTCGTACAACTGTAAAGTTTTTTTTTGTGTTACAGAAATAATCTACACTTGTGAAACTAATATATTCCTACAAGTAACTGTAGACCTGTAGACTTGTAGTTTTGTGTTACAGGCCCCTGAAAAACGACAATTCTTTTCAAAAAAAAAAAAAAATTACTTGTTGGTTGGAACGCACTAAGCTGATAGTTGGTAGCGCCCTTGGGCGGCTTTTTTTGTTTCATGGATGAACAGAAAAAAATCTCCTGAGGCCATCCTGTCACCAGTCTCGCATGGGAGAAACACTTTCATTAATGATATCATGGGTGGGTTGATGTTCTATTCCGATCTTCCCCGATTGTAGTATCAGACTCCGGACCTTAGGGCCACCTTAGTAAGTAAGTCTCATAATGATGTTTTTCGGTCAGTTAGAACACAATCGTAATTCCCATCTAACCTGAACGTAGTTGAGAAATTTGTGAATATAACTTTCGGTATAACTGCTAAAATCCTTAAGGCATCACAGAAATAAAAGTAGTCGACGGTATTTTGTCGTTTTTATCAGCTGCGCTGCCCCATAAAAGAAATATTTGGCAAAATGACTCCTTTCAATCATTTGAATCTTCTGATGGAAATTATCTTGTGGTGTTCTGCAGCAAAAGTGGAGCCAATTGGGAGGAGGTTATGTACTAATGCCTTTCGACTGCCTTGGTGGATATAGACAGCAGTTTCGACTCATCACTAAGTTTTATTTGGCAAAGATCTTCTATTGAGTCTAGTTTGCTGAAGAGTTTCGACAGAATCAGCAGCTTGAAAGTGCACTTTCCTTTTTTTTTATGAATTTATCGGAGGACTCCACTATTCTTCGAAGTGATTATCACCGCAGCTTATCCATTGATTTTATGGCTCCTTCAACCACCATGTCGTCCTATTATCTCTAAAGTTTTTGAGGAGCGGAATAGAAAGTAAAAGATGTAGATTGTCCTTTCAGCTTGATATCGAAGAGGTCGTAAATTCTACCCTAAACAGGCTGTCAAATTCCTGTTTTAGTTTAGTTATTTTGTATCTCCCTATGAAGTCAATGGATTTCACTAGTCTTTAATTTCTGTTAAGCCCAATAAAGCCTTTATTTAACAGATCCTCTTCGTAGAATGGTGTCAACCTTTTGTTAATGTAAAATAAACCGGATTCACCTTCAATCCAAATCGTACAAAGTTTATTTATGCTTGATTTGCAAGAATCTGATCCGATATAATCCTCTATATCAGTGCTAAATCCTAAAGCCAGCATGAAGTATTTAAAATTGCTCTTCACTTTGCTCACTCTGAGGAAAACGAGACTGTGAATGATTCAGTTAGGTTAGGTTAGGTTGTATAGGGTGTGAGCTCATCACATTAGACTAGGCACGTTATTGGGCCCATCGCCATCACTGGGAATGATTCACTGTTAAATGTGAATACAATTTCAGACTATTCCAATCATCACACTTTTAACAGGATTTCTGGGTATTTTTTGAATGCTATGCAGATGTGCGCTTTTCGTTTTTTTTTTTTTTTTTTTGTGCTCTCTATGAAGCGTTTGCCAATTAGTCAGTCTAGTCTTTCACTGTTTCAAGTTGTTGTTGCCATTTAAAGGCATTCTTCATACCTTCAGCAACATAACTCCTTTGTTTTGAAACTCCTAAATGGAAATTGGCACTAACACACACATATATGTGTAATTGTTACCCTTTTCTGCCTACAGCACGTGTGCGGTCTGTTCTCCTTGTCCGCAACTTTGATTCATTTTACGAAAATTGATGAGAATCCTGACACTTGTTACAAAGCAGCTGAACCTTCTTATGAATTCATATCTAACCATCTGTCCCACTCATATGTATAGGAATATCCTTATTTTATGATACAACAAAGAAAAATGTCAGCAGAGTCCTGAGCCTGTCGCAAGAATATTTATTGTTTTGTTTTATTTTCCCTCACAAATGAATAAAGGTGTAACCGAAAAACAATTTCCCATTCAATTTTATTATTCCCATGAGGCCAATATCCGATTGATATACATATGTGCGTATATTTTTTAAATGTGTGTCCTTATGGTATCACAATAGCATACCGCATATTCATGCGGTAGTGCAAAAACAAACCAGAAAGAAAAAAAAATTGTGAAAGGCAAACAAAAAAAAAATCCCACAAGAGCACAACAACATACAGACACATCGTCCTTAAATGAGTGACTTTTTCCTGAATTGTTTTTTCATACGTTGTTATGTAAGCCCCCTCTGCATTGTCGTTCGGTGCCTCAGATTGTATTTCCTTGAAGCTATGTGTGTCCTTGGTGTATTTGTGTAGGCTGCTGAAATGACAGTAACAAATTAAATAAATAATAATGCCAACCCACATGAAGAATGGTAGTTGGTGGTATGACGATGGCCATATAGATGAATGGTAGTATAATGAAAAATGTCAGTCATTCTGCCCCCGGTCAAGAATGAATAAATGTATTTTGTTTTCTTCTTAACTTTAACACGCTTATTATTTATTATATTTGCCGACGAGCAGATGGGTCATTAGAAAAAAAAAAAAAAAAAAAAAAAAAAAACAACCATCATGGGCATACATGGCGTATACGTAACATTTTTTGTTTGTTTTTTTATTTTTACAGAACTTCCATTTTCCTCCACAACATATCTTAATTGTACAAATGATAAGACAACGCTATTAGAGCCAGGATGTGAAATAACAAATAAACGCTGTCAATGTTGGCCGGAATTGCAAATATGCAAGGACGATACACAGCCATCGGATACACGGTGGCATTTTAGGACATTAGAGGTGAGTTTTTTTTGGATTTGGACTCATGTCAAGTGAGTGGTTTTCGAGTGATTTTTTTTGTTTTTTTTTTTCAAACAGGATTGTCAGCTGAATTTACAAAATTTAATAAAAATCGAAATGGATTTCGATGAGGATTACACAATCTCACCGCAATTTTTCACATATAAGAAACTGAGAAGGAAGCGAAGATCACTGAGGAAGAGATGGTGAGTTATTTTGTTTCTTTCGCTGTTTTTTCTTCAAATGGATTGTATAAATATTTAAGGCAATTAAATGCAAGAGACTGGAATTCAATTGTGTGTTTTTGAAGACATATCACAATGGGCCTTCTTTGCCCTAAGTGTGGCTGCACTTGTTGCGGTCAGCCTAACCTTTTGAAGAGATGTGGAGTTCAAAAATTAGTGGACTTTTTTAAAGAGACTATTATTTTTATAAGATACGATAGCGACCTTCCATATACAGCCAATGTTAGGTGGGAATTTTGACAAAGAACGATTTTGTTTGCTCTTGAGCATTAAAGGACATGAGTCGTTTAGAAGAAATTGTAACTGAAGGAGGTATTTACGTAGGAGTTTGATTAGTCTTAAATTTTAATTTTAGCATAATTGTATAAATCCTTGAAGTTACTGCCAGTTTGTTTGGTTCAATAAAAATTATTTGTCCTTCTCATAAAGAAATCTTTAATCATTTTTAGAGTAAAATATCTTTGCTGTACAAAACAAGACTGTAAACATTTTAGATTTTTGATTTTAATTAATGAAATAAAGGATTTTTCATGAAAGCGATTGTATTTTTAAAAATCCTTTTTGGTAATCAAGAAATGGTATTTTTAAGAATTTTTAACTATCTGAAGATACGCTGTCAGGTGACTTTTCCAATCTCGTTCTGGAGCAGATAGCGCGAAGGGCATCAGATGTCAACGAGAAAGGGACTATCTTCAGCAGTTCCGTTCAGCTACTGGTAATATGCGGGCGGCATTGACATTATCGGTCGTTCCCAGAAGAACAGGCAAAATTTGTTGGTCTTAAAGGAAACGAGGACAAGATCAAGTACATTATGCTATCTACAAACAAAACAGCATCCTGTCCACCACCTAGGACAAAAAGTTATTGATAACAACAATTTGACTCCTACTCTATGAATGCCACCCTAGTGGAGATCCGGCACCCTAGGAAACAGTTGCTACTTTAGTCTGGGGAAAAATATAATTAGAAGGACTAAAAGTAGTCTTTAAAAAATCTTCATCCTGAAAGTTCTTCTGTATGACACCAAGTGCTGAACGATAAGCAGGAAGGGAGAATACTGAGCTAATACTGAGATAGTTTGAACGAAAAATTCCTCGACGGAACGATCTTCAATTTTGTATTTTTTGGTGGGTTGGATGTCGGATTAAGACCTTCCAGATAGTATTTGGACTTTTATATGTACATTTCGAGTAAAAATAGCTCCGAGGATTTTTAAACTGTCAACGTATTCAATTTGCATATATTTTTACATTTTTCGTGAGGCAGCTTCTGTTGATCAACAAACCTTTTATGTTTGTCGGTTTAAGGCTAAACCTGTTCTTTTTTCGGACCAGGTGTATAAAGGGTGTTTTTTTTAGAGGTATAGAAATTTAATTTGGCAACACTATTTTAACTGGTGGCCATTTTGTCAGCTGTCAAGTGATTTGTTTTTAGTTTGGTCTGACATTTCAACATAAATAAACTGACGCCTGAGAAACGCTTCCAAATTGTGCAAATTTATTTTGAAAATCATGAATCTGTTCGATATACGTATCGTGCACTACATCCGTAGCGTAGAGGAAGATCCGAATCAGTCTATCCGCCATCGTGCACACTTTCTTTATCACTACCCAGTGCTCTACCACATAAGAAATAAAGTCCTTGGTTTTTTTTCGTACTTTTCAAGGATTTAGAAGAACTTTCAGACAGGTCCATAAATTACCTACTTAAATTTATAAATTTCTCGGGTTGGTTTATCAATCCGTAGGTTTTTCACAGGTTTCCAGAGTGTGGGAGTCTTAAACAGAAAGGGCATCAAAACGGATCTATCTATCTCGCTCCGGGAGTAATTAAAAAAAAAAATTAAAATAAAATATTAAAAAACAATGGCAACACTTACAACCACGAACTCCTGGCTTTTGTAAGTCCTTTATTGTAAGTGTTGCCATTGTTTTTCAATTTATTTTTTTTCATTTTAAGTATTATTTTTTTTAAATTGCTTTTTTCTTTCGAAAGCTTCTATCTCCTAATTTAAGTTTGCATGTGGCAATTGGTATACCAATCTTAGCTTTATCTATTACCATAATTATAGATTTGCCACGTCGCTGGAGGGCCCCCAAAACAGGTGAAACTTCCATGTCTCACAGTGACGAACGGCAGGACCTTCTTTCGGGTTATTGTAGAAGGATTCTAAAAACTTGATAGCCGCTTGCTTTTTTAAATTTTTTGAGCCATAAAAGGTTTATCAATTTGGACCTGATTTAGTGTAAGGTTAGGTAGGTTAAGTAGTTAGGTAGATGCACATTGGATTCTCTTTGGTACTTTTAATTGTGTCCCAATTTTCCCTATCTGTCTATATTGCAAAGTCACAGACATCATAATAGTCGAAAGTGACATCGTTTGCAACGTAAATCTCTAAAAGATAGAGCATTTGCCCTCTGCCAAACTTATTGAACCCATTTTGATTTACATAGACCATAAGTACTACATTCGATCTCGTCAAAGACCTTCAAAATCATTTTCGAACCCTGACGCTTTCTTTCACGTACTCATTTGCATAAATAATTATTTATCTGAAAGTGTTGCCGCGACTTTGCATATCTAAGCTAATGCAATGTTAATTCAAAAGCCGTTTTAGTCGCCCTTTCTACGCCAACGCAGTTATGAACAACACCAAAACTAATAGGATGTCACACTTCCAACCATTTATTCAAACAAAACAAAGAAAAAATCCAATCCTTATTAGAATAAAGTGCTTTATAAAAAGAAAGGAAGAACCTCTCTAGGCATGTCTTAACATCACATCCCTTTTGAACAGCACAAAGGTTGGAGAGTACCAATACAAAATGAACCATAGTCCTTTAAAAAAATTCCAAAATAAGGGCGAAGATTTGCATATTTTTTACGTCGCAAAACACCGCATAGACTTGGCCGAAATAAAGGACGAAGGACGTCCATAGAAACCAAATCAAAGGTCGAGACGGAATACGAAATGAAAGTGTCCTTGATGATGCCATAGAAAATAGTCCGCAAAACATTTTCGTGTTTTTCGTGTCTTCTTTAATTTATTTTTTTTGGTCATTCCTTTGTCATGGGAATTTCCAAAAGGACTATATAGCTAGGTGCCGGAAATTTTGTCCTTCTATTTCTACAATTTTTTCCCGCCAAATTGTAATATCTTTTGAGCGATCTGTACATAATAGCTTGCATAATCTACTCTCTAACTCAAGTCGGTAGACGATAATTGTCTGCACGTGCCAAGGATATGTTATTTCGTACCACCCACCCCTTTAGATTATAAGGAAAGATTAGAACACACATTTTTGTTGACTTAATTTGAATTCATGACGTGGCGCTGATTATTATTTGTGTAATTTTGATGGAAAAGGTATCGATATTGGGTAAGGAAATTAGCTCATGCTCGGAACTAATGGTTGTGTGAAATTTTTTGTTTAAGGATAACAGGCATTGAAGGTCTTTTGCGATTTGATTGACATTGGTTCGGTATAAAAGTTAAATGAATGCCATTAAACGGATGTAAGGACTCACACGAGTATAGCCTATAGCCAAATGTACAGCGCACGCAATGCTCTCCACGTGCGGGTATTCCATTACGGAAGTCGATTAGAGTCAATTAATCAAATGAAGGGAATCGCCTCTTTTTATTTAAAGTGAAGTCCATTAGAGCCATTCCAAATAAATGGAATAGATTGATTGAATTTGTTCGACTGGCACGAAATACTTAAATAAGTAAGAGTGTTACACCATTCAAGTTAATGCGAAAAGGAATCTATGTAAATTGAATATCTCTGACGGTGCGGTGCCTATTTATAAGCCATTATCATAGGCGTGTGCCTTGTGATTTGAAGTAGAAAATGAGGATTTCTGTAGGTAGTGGGTTTGAGAAAGGCCTAACCGAGCACGTGTTTGTTTTATCTACATATTTCGCTGTAAAAAAATCTAAAATTTTATAGCAGATTGATGGGTTCAATTTATGAACTGTATGATGTAGGAAATGGACCCACAGGGGTTTATCTATTTATTGATAAATAGACAGATAGCTTTAGAGCAGAAGAAATTATTTTTAAATATGTACTTGTAGGCGATGGCATTCAAATCTGTTCGGGCCAAAGTATCGAAATGACTTTTTTTAAGTCTGGTCGCCTTGAATCAGCCCCCTCATCGACTGCAATTTGAAGTGGGGCCTATTTAAAGATTGGCAGCGTTACAGCATCGGATTTGTGGACTAATATTGATTTTAAAGAAACGACAAGATTTTCATTGAACTGGTTGCAATCATTGTAGAAGTAGGTACCGTGCAAATGATAAGTGGGACTGGTATACGAGGATGTTACCACTAGACGACTGTAATCAGCACTCATCCTACAATCAGTGGGCATGACGAGTGCTGACAGATCCTTACAACCAAGCATAAGTACATTTGGCATAATTTGCAAGTCTGCAATGCTGCAAGGTAGTGCACAAGAGAAGAACACGAAAAATTTCTCTGATAACCAAAAAAAATTTGTAAAACCAAAAGTGCTCAGTTGGCTCTATAGAAAGATACCACGCCTGGGATAAGGTTCGAGAGAGATTTTTTTTTTAATTTAAAAAAAACTATCGATAGGTACTAGAAAGTCGCATTCGAAGTTTGCAGCAACGAAGTGGTTGTCTTTAACCTTTTGAGTGCTGGAAGACCTCGTGCAGTTTGAAATGATGTGAATATTGTTTTAGTGCCCGAAAAACCCCGAGATATCAACCAGGTGACGTTTTCAGAAGTT
Source organism: Cheilosia scutellata (assembly GCA_955612985.1). NCBI lineage: Eukaryota > Metazoa > Arthropoda > Insecta > Diptera > Syrphidae > Cheilosia > Cheilosia scutellata. The sequence goes on from OY015313.1 coordinate 86,331,481, forward strand.
AAGCGGTGATTGTAAATAATTTTACGGCAGTTACACTTCTTTCCATGTAAGATTTAATTGGTTCTTGAGTTAAAACCAAATGATCCAGAAATGCTCATTCAATATGTTCGGCGCTTTCAAGAATTGCCACCCCTAGCGAACAATGAGTTTATTCACAAGCTCATGATGAGCGATGAGGCCCTTTTTTACCTCATTATAAGGTTAGATTTGCCAGATGCTCATAGGAGATCCACAGAACTACAGAGGTACTACCAGTCTTTTTAACATCGCCTACAATATCTTATCTGCCACGTTATATGTGAATGCCTAATGCCTTTCGTCAACAACCTGATTGCTCCCTATTCGCGTGGCTTTAGGCCAGGAAAGTCCACCATCGATCAAAATATTCGGAATGCAGCAGATCTTGAAGTAAACCCAGGAACTTTAAATCGATAACCCAACCCAACCACCTTTTAATCGATTTTAAGGCCGCCTACGACAGCATTTATAGAGACAAGCTATACAGAGCAATGTCTATGCCAAAGTCATCCGTTTGTGCAGGATGACGATGAAGATTGCACTCTGATCCATTTTCAAAAGTCCGTCGATTTCCTCGCGTACGCCTACAACATCGACATAATCGGCAGCGTGATGTCACAGACGCGTTCGTTAGTATTGAGACGAAGGCGGCAAAGATGGGTTTGGCGGTCAGTGAGGGAAAGATAAAGTACTGTCAACAAGAAAGGAAACCTATCACCCATGCGACGTCTCGAATAAAATGTCACCATAAAAAAAAAAAATAAATAGGCGGCGCAACAGGCGGTAGACACCCAAGGCCTAGCTTCTCGCAACCATTCGTTTTGTGTGAGTTTCTATTTTAGGGACGAATGGAAGGGACCTACAATTTTATGCCGAGTCCGAACGGCTGAATTGAGAAGCTTTTTCAGGACAGTCATACTCTCGGATGTTTGTCAGACGTTCGCGAGAGGTGGCGCAGTAGAAAAAACCTTAAGATGTAATTTGTGTTTTTCCGGGGATCGAACCTGGGATCCCTCGCGCAGTAGTCCAGCACACTAACCACTGCGCTACTGCGCCCACAAAATGTCACCATAGATAGATAAAATTTTGAGGCGGTCAAGAACTTTGTCTACCTATAGGCTCCGCTATGAACTCAGACAATGACACCAGCGCTGAAATTAAACGAAGAATAACTCTTGCCAATTGCTGTTTCTTTGGGCTAAGAAAGCAACTGAGTGGCAGAGTTCTCTCTCGAATAACTAAAGTGACCCTTTATAAGACTCTAATCGTCCCAGTTCTTCTCTACGGCGCAGAGGCATGGACTATATCAAAAGTGGATAAGGTTACTCTTGCTTGTTTCGAGAGGAATTTTCGCTCCTGATAACTGAATCACTTCAAGTAGCCTGCTGTGTAGAGATTCATAGAGTACTGTCAAATAATCTAACGAAATCTCGGACCAGGCTCTTTTTATGGCTTCAATAATCTCTTCCGTTTCATCATATTATCTTCCTCCTTCGTAGACTTTTCTTGAAAAACAACCTCACACACCTTCAGGTCGGGTGAATATGGGGGCCATGCAAGTAGGTTTACATTTTGGTCCTGAATCAGTGCATTTGTTGTCCTTGCGGTATGTATCGGTGCATTGTCTTGTTGGAAAGCCCATCGCTGTCCACCAAATATTTCCGAAAACTGCAGAAAAGCTCTTTCCAGTATCGATTTGTAAGTGATTGCCGTCATTTTGGAGCTTTTGAAATCTAGCTTCACAGTTCCGTAATAGTTTATTGCTCCCCATGCCATTACACCGCCTCCTTTGCTGTGCCGCCTTTGAAGTTTATTTCTTCTTTTCTCAAATCATAGAAATAACAGCTGTATCCCACAAGAAAGAGCGACGATATGCCACTCTCGATTCCAGCTGTCACACTTGTTGCAAACTCAAGGCTCTGGATTTTACATGCCGCATGGTGGTTTCCTCTTCATTTTTTCATGGCGAATATGGCTGGCCTTCTATATAACACGATAAACAGTTGATCTGCTAGCTGTAACTCTAGTTTCTGCCTTTTTTCCATACTTCTTCGGGTCCTTAATAAACACGGAACAATATGACGCATCTTTCAATCTTGCTGGCTATGAAACGGATGGATTTTCTTGTTCCCGGTAAGCTCGAATTTGGCATATTTAACCTACTCTCCAGGCATCCCGATCACGGGGGAGACAACTTTTCATCGAAAATCATCCCTTTTTGTGGGGTTTTCTTAAAGTCACCAGTCTATGTCAATAAGCCTCAGACTCCTTAAGCCCTCAATGAGAATATTTATCAAGAATACGAGTACCAATCGCCGGAAGTTCTGGAAAGTGTAATGAAAAATGCCATAAATCGGGCCCGAATGGTTAGTAATCTTTTAGCGGCCAATTAGTCGATATGTACTATTTTCTCGACTTAATGGAAAAATTTAAGACAGCAGACAAACATAATCAAAAAGGAGAACCAAAGTTTTTCATTCATGAAAAAACTACCGCCAAAAATCATTGGCTGACAAAATATACCCTTAGTCTATTGACTCTAAATCACTCTTACAATACTTCAACACCTTCAAACATTCAGCGTCAGGAATGAAACTAAATTATGCCTTTTCTCTAATGATGACATTTAGGGAAACAAAAACCCCAATGAACTGGCCGGAAGAAGATCAAAAATTCCATTTGTAGGATCTAAACCCTTCGAGAAAAAAAAAATCACTTCCTTCTAGCTTTTTGTTCTACTAAAACTGGCAACATAGTAATTTTCAAAACCATAAATTCGAAACAAAGAATAATTATTAAATTTTAAAAGCTTGCACAAAGGGTTACAACTTTCCATTGGAATAGCTCTTCATGTTCACAACCATTGATTAAAGTTTTATGGATGCTAATAAGGTCCTTCTCATGTGTTACCAGTTTTAGCAGTGACCTCTCCGTTCCTTCGACAGCAACAACCTTTGTGAGGGTTTCAAAAATGAAATGAAAACATTATTAAATCTGTAACCCTAGTTAAGGATGACCAGACCATATTGCATAGATGACATGAACTGTATAAATTTCCATTCTTGACCTTATACTGACCAGAATGACCACAGTGTCCACATTAATTTGTAATTTAGATGGAAAGTTGAATTATTCCTGCTAATTAAATTAGGACTCTCCACTACGAGATGGTGTTTGCGTTTGTAATCTTTGGCATATCATAGCTAGTCCCTGCGCAAACAATATTGTTAAAGGACGAACATTAAATATTGTCCACTCACTCTTCTTGTAGAACTTTTGCCCTTCACAGATTTCTACCTCCGATGTTTTATTGCTCTCATTGATATGTTTATCCTTGTTAAAATATACACAAATCCATTCAAGAGGAGACATAGAAAAATTACCCTCAGAGAATTGGACCCTGTTGCAGAGTAGATACTCACACTGATGTCAAGGATGGAAATCGTTCGTCTCGTCAGTCGTCAGCGTCATGAATTTAATACCAAAACGGACGACATTACGCTTGGGGAGAATTTATTTTAAATTGTCTTCTGTGTGTGTGTTTGTTTGTTTCTGCGTCTTTATTATTTTTTATTTTTTTTTTCTCGAGGCTAATTGAAAAATTCTCAAAACTCCGTGTAATCAGCGTTTCAGGGTTTTTCTTTCTTTGCCTTGATTTTCTTTCAGATTTCTCTTTTTGTTTTGTTTGTTTCTTTGTTGATAATGAAAGTGAAGAAGCTGTGTGCAAAGCTGATGAAAGATTTCCCTGGGAGTTGTTATAAATATATATATTTTTTTTTTATTTCATTTTCATCGTCATTTTTCTTCCTTTTTTCTTGTAATTAATCATTGAAGAGAGTGTCCTGAGTGGATTCTTAGAGAAAAGTTTTCTTTCCTTTAAGTTTTATGGAGGTAATAAAACTTTGAAAGAAGTAGCTAGACATATACAGATGACAGTTTGAGGGTGAAAGTGATTGAATTGGAGATGAAGGGCAGTGCTAACAATAGGAGGCTTCTATTGCAATTTTATATGGTCCGTGAAAAGTTTACCATTTTTGTTGGACACATCGAGTATATCATTCAAAATTTTATATAGACCGTGTGTACTTTTTCTTGGTCTAAATTGTAGATGGTATTTACCTCAACCAAACATACTAGAATCGAAGAAGTTTAGCCTATTTAGACTCTTCTGTTCTGAATAGTGGGCTAAAATTTGATTTAAAAAATGTTGAAACGGATAGAAAGGTGTCACGTGTCTTGATATATGGTCCATATAAATATTTTTTTCTATTTATTTCTTCAAGTTGTACTTCCTTTGACGCATTGATGGTGCAATTCCCATTGTTGCGAAGTAGACTCCACATTGCAGCGGAATTCAAATTCTAAAATTTTTTAAATTTCATTATGGCTTCGGTATTTTTGATCCTGGGGACCCCTCGCTCAGCAGTCCGACAAACTCGCAACAGAGTCATTGAGACGACAATTTGTCTTCGATGCGTAATGGCTTATCGATAGTAGTTTAAACATTTTTCCTGAGGCTAACCGCTTTTAAATATGTGCCATCCTAAATTTTTTGTTAAGATTCCTCCTTAAAAGAGGACCTTCAGAGTCTACCAGCGGGGATGTTTGACTACTTTGGTGACCTCTTCTCCTTCCCCAAAGACTAACCACCACCTGGAGCAGATGATATCAGTCAACTTCATCTCAACATTTCGAACATCCCGTCAGAGGCAATAGGCGGGGGATTTGCCTTCGTCTTTTTCCCCGAAGACAAACCGCGTTCACTCTTTCGGTACATACTAAGGGTGGATTGGATCAATCAAGCCATTCTGCTCAGCACCAGTCTTTGTCTTGTCAAATGATTGTCAAAGAAAATAAATGTCAGACTGCTACGGTCACCCTCCATCCCTGCCAGTAGGAGGTCCTAACTTGACAATATTTTACTGCTTCAGCCATTTTCAGGACCTCTTATCGAGTTAATATAAATGTAAATGTAAGGCTAAGGATGGCAGTGCAAAGGCGCTTTTGGCAAGACATGGGGCTTATCTCCTAAAAAGGTCCTTTGGATCTATACGGCAATGGTAAGACCACTTCTCTCACATGCATCTCACTGCCTCTTTTGTCAAAATTCAAAGAACGGTTTGTCTTTTGATATTTTTATCATGGGGTGTACGTTGAAAACCATCTCTCGGTTAAAGGTCCAAGCGCATTGGAATTTTGACGAACTAGCGCGAGAATTATCCTTTGACCCCTGTCTTATGGATATGCTCTCTGACGCAATGACACCAGAAATCCTACCACGACAACTTTCCTCAGGCAAAGGAATGGCTTCGGCCAGATTCTGAGCCAGAGAAAGAATGCCATCGTGTATTCACGGATGGGTCTAGAACCGGACAGGGGTCTGGTTCTGGAGTCAACTCGTCCTCAAGTGCCTTAGTGCTCGAAATCAAGCTTGCTTTGAACTTGGTCGGTAGGCGAAGCATGATCAAATTTGTTTGGGTCCCAGATCACACTGGTATCCAGAGAAATGAGTAGGCGCAATATGGTTTTGGGCGCACCAGACCAGATATGAGAATTGTACTTAAGTTTTAGGCATATGAACGCCTTATATATTGTAACCATCAGAAAGGGGTAAAATATTTCTTGCACCGTTTGAGAAAACCTAGACATTTCGCAGCCTTCTTGGCGACTTCGTGTATATGGTCATTCCAACGAAGGTTGTCATGAACGCACATGCCATTCATGGATAATGGCTGTAAATTTGGGTTTCGCTTTAGAAACAGCAGACAGCATTGGCTTTTTGAAGCATTAAATTCTACTCTATTGGCTAAACCACATTTTAAAAAGCTGTCAAGATCGGAACTTAATGAGTCCTGGAAAGAATATGAGAAGCTAAGAGTGCTGTCATAATGGAAGGAATGGATTGGATTAGAAGTTGCAGACAAGAGATCATTTATAAAAATAAGAAAAAGTGTCGGAGACAGAACGGAGCCTTGGGGAACACCAGCATTTCATTTCACCAGCATGGTGAGTTTCAGACTTGAAACCATCCAAAACAACTTGAATTGAACGGCCAGAAAGGTAGTTTCTCTTTCTAATCCATTGAATAAGAGTCCCATTTTAAAAAGCTGTCAAGATCGGAACTTAATGAGTCCTGGAAAGAATATGAGAAGCTAAGAGTGCTGTCATAATGGAAGGAATGGATTGGATTAGAAGTTGCAGACAAGAGATCATTTATAAAAATAAGAAAAAGTGTCGGAGACAGAACGGAGCCTTGGGGAACACCAGCATTTCATTTCACCAGCATGGTGAGTTTCAGACTTGAAACCATCCAAAACAACTTGAATTGAACGGCCAGAAAGGTAGTTTCTCTTTCTAATCCATTGAATAAGAGTCGCATCGATCCCATAAGCACGCATTTTCGACAAAAGAGCTTGGTGCCTGTAGTGTTATGTTAACAGTGTCTCTTTATTGTTCATCGTATGACGGTTGAGCTGCAACTGGTCGCTATGCCGATCAGTGCATTATGCTAACATGTAATATTAATACATACAAATAGAGAGAGAGAGTGTGCACATCAATACGAGAATATACTTCTTAATACTACATCTCCCCCTTTCTAAACTCAAAAGAAAAACTAAAACTACAATTCATGATTATTCACTAAAGTATAATAGCACTTAATTTAATATTTCAATACCCAGCATTTAATAAACCAATTCATTATTAATTAAGTATTAACATATGTATCTATGTTCAACCAAAGTCCCTATCGCAATTATGATTTATGCTTCGTAGAATTGCGTCTTTTTAACTAATCGTCCGAAACGAGTACGGTAGTGACCTTGCTGTTTGATGTGCGATGGCGGTTGTTTAGTTAAACATTCTTTATGCAAAACTTCGTTACCTGCATGTATTTTATCTTGCTGCACTGTAGCTTGATTGCCAAATCTCATATCATTATTATCACTACTTCCCTCCATATCACCTAGCTTGTTCATGTTTGGAGAATTGAATGATCTACGCAATTGTTCTGTATTTCTCCTAACTAAGCGATTGTTTTCGGTCCGTATGACATAAGATCTTGGGTTTTTGTCTTTTGTTTCTACCATAGCAGGCTCCCAAATTTTGCCTTTTTTGTACACGGCAAAATCACCTGGTTTAAGCTCTAACTCTTTTCGATGAGCTCTTCTGTCATAATATGATTTTTGCGTCGCTTTTGCACGCCGCATGCTATCCACAGCATCCTCCCCTATTATTCGCGGTTGTAGCAAGTTTTTTGCTATGGGAAGCTTGGAACGCAGAATTCTACTCATGAGCAACTGAGAAGGTGTATACTTCAAATGCGAAAGCTTCGTGCTACGATACTCTAATAAGGTTGCGTGTATATCTGCACCACTTACTAAAACTTTTCTTAACATTGTCTTAGCTATGCCAACTGCTTTCTCGGCCATGCCATTTGATCTTGGATGGTATGGGCTGGAAAAGTTAAAACTGAATTCCCAGTTTTTCGCAAATTGTTTACAAGTAAATGAATTAAACGGCTGATTATCGCATACAACTTCTTCTGGTATACCATGCACAGAAAAAACTTCTTTCATTGCTTGTACCACACTCGTTGCTGATTTTGTAGATAGCTCCTTTAAATCAAACCATTTAGAAAAGTAATCTACAATTACAAGATAATTCCTTCCCTTAAATTCCAAAATATCACACCCTACTTTTTGGTATGGAAACTCCGGAATACTGTGCGGAATTAGTTCATGTCTTGCATTGTTCGGCCTGAATTTTTCACAGACAGTGCAACGACTTATGACATTTTCGATGTCTCTATTCATATACGGCCAGTAAAATAAACTTTTGGCTCGTTCAATTGTTTTCGAAATACCAAAATGACTTTCATGTAACGCGTTCAGCGTATGTGGTATAAGCGTACTTGGAACAAAAACTCTACTTTCATAAAACACTAGTCCATTATCTTCATAAATACGGTCTTTGATGTTCCAGAAAAATTTTAGATTGTCCGGCACTTTGTTCTTGGTGACCGGCCAACCTTTTTTATAATACCGGGCTAGGGTTTCTAAAACCGCGTCTTTGCTCGTTTCCCTTATATACATGCATTTTGTACTACTACCTAGACTCACTAAATGTACATATTCTGCTGCAACATCCTCTAAATTTACCTCCGTATCAGTTCCATTACTTCGAGATAAAAGGTCAGCAATATGTAAGTCCTTACCTGGTATGTATCTAACGTCTAAGTCGTACATCGTGAGCTTAATCTTCATCCGTTGCAAACGGGCTGAATAATTGGTTCCCAGTGACTTATTCAAAATGGAAATTAATGGTTTGTGGTCTGTATGAACCACAACTGGTCTACCATAAATGTAGCCATGAAATTTTTTACATGCGAAAACTATCGCCAACAACTCCTTTTCTATTTGCGCATAGCGCGTTTCTGCACTTGTCTCTTTGAGGCATAGCAAATTGGTCTCCCCTGCTGTATAAGACAGCAACCTAATCCATCCTTGGAAGCATCGGACTGAATGACAGTAGGAAGAGAAGGATCAAATGTGTAGAGGGTAATTGCTTCCTTAATTGCATGCTTGACATCACATAAAACTTTAGAGTAATAGTCATTCCAAACGAATAATACATTTTTCTTTAATAGTTCCCGAAAGGGAGCAGTGAGGCTGGCCAAATTCGGAATGAATGCCCGAAGATAGTTGATTGTACCTAGAATTTTCTGCAATTCTTTTTGATTGCTCGGATTCTTTATGCCTTTGATAGCAGTCACCCTTTCCGGATCTGGGGTCATACCAGCGGCAGAAAAAATATGCCCCAAATATTTCACACTTTTAACTCTATACTGAATTTTACTAGAGTTAAACTTTATGTTAAGGCTCCTTGCCCTTTCAATCACATTTCCTAGATTTACATCATGCTCTTCGAGAGTCTTGCCACCTACAATCAAATCGTCTATATAGATGAACGTTCCTGGAAGCTGCCCAAAATATTTCGTATTAAGTTTCTGAAACTTTTCTGCTGCTACCTTCACCCCAAAAGGCAATACATTAAACATGTATGAACCGAAAGGTGTACTAAAAACAACTAGTTTCTTCGAATTCTCATCAAGTTGCAACTGCCAAAAGCCTTCTTTAAAATCTAAGACTGTAAAAACCGTATAATCTCGCATCTCATCTCTAAAATCTTCAACTGTAGGTATCAAAAAGTGCTCTTCTAAAAGTACTGCATTCAAATCCTTAGGATCCAAGCAAATGCGTAAGGACCCATCCTTTTTTTCGACTACCACCAGATTATGAGACCATTCACTCGGTCCCTCATATCTCGATATTATACCCCTTTGCTCCATCTTATCAAGTGCCTCCTTAACCCGTTGCCTAACTCCTAAGGGTATGCGCCTGGGAGGCCTGTTTACAGGCAACGCTGTACTCTGGAGTTCCAAGTGGCATTTATCTGGAAAATGCCCAAAACCTTCAAAAATATCCTTGTTTGCATGTATAAATTCTTTCTTATCATCTGTCGTACCTACACTGTCAACCCGCTTTACAAGACCTAATTCCATACAGGAATCTATGCCGAGTAACGGCTGACTACTTTTTTCAGTCACCACGAAACTCAACTCGTATTGTTTGCCCTTATGTTCAACTATACACTGCACCGACCCTATCACCGAAAGCCTAAATCCTCCATATGCTTCTAATTTAATACTATATGGTCTCAAATTAGGCATGGGCGTAAGCTTATCAAAAATTTGTTTGGGAATTATGTTCACCTGCGACCCACTATCTAACTTAAATTTGACCTCAACGTTCTGTACAACCAAGCTCTCAGTCCAGCAAGTATTTTTTACAGCCTGTCTATAGGTATTTACTGAATCAATAAATAATTCGCCATCATCATCATCAGAATTACATGCATTCATATATTTCACAGCAACATCACTCACCTGCTTGCGTTTTTGGCACACTGCTGCAAAATGATTTAATTTCCCACACGCGGCACACTTCTTACCAAATGCTGGACATTGCCCTTTCCCATGCGAATAATTACAATACGTGCATTTCTTTTTATTGTCTCTACCCTTGTTCTCGTCTGTTTTCTCAAATTGATGTGCATTCTCCTTACAATATCTATAATTAGAATTTACAAATTTTTTATTAAATTTTCGATAATCTGCTGTTCTACTTCCCGCGCTCTTCTTTAATGCGTGAACTGTTGTTGATTGTTGCGCTGTGTCTGCTGTTTCACCCTGCATGATTCTACTTTGTACGCCTGTCATCTCAGCTATTCGGCATGTCTCTATAGCTCTCTCTAGTGTGACGTCACTCTTTAGCAATTGCGTTTGCGTGTTGCGGTCCGCTATTCCGATGACTATCCTGTCCCTGAGCATGTTTTTTCTTTCTGCCCCAAAACTGCAGTTATCAACGAGTGTCGAAATGTCTTTCAAAAAATGGTCGAATGGTTCACCCTCTTTTTGGTTTCGCATATAAAAACGATATCGCTCGTACACAACGTTTGTACGCGGATTGCAGTACTCTTCGAAACGCTCCTTTACCACGCTGATCTTCTTTTGTTCTTCTTCCGTTAGTTCGAATGTATGGAACAATTCTATGGCCTCAGAACCAGCACAACTTAGAAACCTAGCTACTTGAATTGATTCATCCTCCTTGTTTGTCTTCGTTGCAGTGGAATAAATATCGAAGTGGCTTTTAAATCGCTTCCAGTTCTCTTGCAGGTTTCCATCTAAGTTTAATTGTTCTGGCTTAGGAAAATCCATACTTAATTACTTATGTATTGCATGAAACCACGTGCAGCTATGTTTTTTTTTTTTTATATGTCTTTTCTTCACACTTTAACTTTTTGTTTCCAAAATTGCACTTTTATTTAAACTTTGTGGGCTTTTGTTTTTTTTTTTTTCACTATGCAAATTATTTTTTGTCAAATTTATTGTTATGTACCGGCTGCGCCATATAGTGTTATGTTAACAGTGTCTCTTTATTGTTCATCGTATGACGGTTGAGCTGCAACTGGTCGCTATGCCGATCAGTGCATTATGCTAACATGTAATATTAATACATACAAATAGAGAGAGAGAGTGTGCACATCAATACGAGAATATACTTCTTAATACTACAGTGCCAAACTCTGTCAAATGCTTTCGAAATATCAAGCGCAACAATCTTCGATTCACAGAAGTGATGGAGAGATTGGTTCCACTTCTCGGTGAGATAAGTCATCAAACTACCAGTGGACCTGTTGCCACGAAAACCGTAGGTACTGCCGGTCATTGCGGAGTTTCCGTGATTCAAGATATTTCATAAGCTGACGGTTTATCAGCGTTTCCATGACCTTAGAAAGAATGGACGTAAGTGCTATGGATCTGTAATTGGTGGGAGAAGAATATTCGCTGGACAAATGCTATTTTCCACCTACTCGGAAAGAGTCCAGAAGAATAGGACAGACGAAAAAGCTCACGCAGTGGTTTTGCCAGCGTGTAAGAACACCTCTTCAGAACAATGGGGGGACTTAATACTTACATAGCTCGACTGGTAGTCCAGCAGCCGTGAGCTTCAATATTTTTATCTTCACTTGGCTTTCATTGTCAATATTGAACGGTTCGTTCTGGTAGACATCGGTAGACGTGGTCTTTCCATATCCAACTGGTGACTCTAATACAAGGTTTCTTTTATCATCTCTAAAAGTCCCTGTTTTTTTTACCTTGACACGTTCTTTTTACCTATTGTTACAACTTTCGAACGCTGCTCCTTTAACATTCAAGGAAGGTCTCTTTCTGCAGTTCCGCCCAACCTCCCAATCTCCCTCATATAATAAACCTATACACCATATATGTCTCGAAATCGATTGCCACTTTACAGCTAAGCAGGTATCCGACTTTTGTGCCATTTATTTGTCTACAGTCTACACACGATTTGTTATCAAAAGCCAGACATACTCGTAAGACATAAATTCCGCACCCAAAACGAAACGAGTCTTATTGCAAATTCGATTTGCACAACATGGCGCACTTCTTCGATATGTGTATATTTTTCCTCCACACCATTGTCTGCGAAAAGGATACGATATTTTAAATCAATATGGATGAATATTTAGATACCATTTAGCGATAAAAGTGATACCCCCTCCACACTTATATATACAAATGCAAAAAGTGGAAAATAAAAAGGTGAGCGTCGAAATTCTTTGAATACCAAATAAATTCATTTTCTCCGTAATAAAAATTGTTTGCTTTTCGTCCTTAAAAAGCGTCTCCACGGCATAAGGAAAATTAACACAAAAAAAAAATGTTTCTACCTTTAGAAAAACGAAAATCCCCTGGAAATTTGTATAAGTAGAAAAAAAAGAAACCGGTGTCCTTCCCTCGGGGAAACGTCAGACGCATAAAAACATACACAACTTGTTGAATAACCTAAGGGTGAACAAGCGGTGTGCTTTTATACACAAGCGCATACGTCTAACCGTGGCCTTTTCCCACAAAAGAAACCCCAGAACAAAACTGTGACCTTCAATTGAATGCTGTATTCGTATACCATGCCGCATGTACCATCACAACAATAACAACAACAACAAAAACAACAACAACAAAAGTTTGAATACTTTTTACATAATACATTATTTCACTCTTTGTTGGTGGTTTGAGTTTGAGTCCTCCAAAGGGAGTCAGCTTGTCGCTATTCCCTCTGAAAATTGTCGAAAATACATTCCATTCAAAAACAGAAAAAAAAAACGGTCGACTGTAAGGCGCTTAAAGTTCAGAGGTTAAGTACGGTATCCTCGAGGTGCGGTAAAAAGCAAAAGTGGTTGAGATATGCAAATAATCATAAAACCACGATGGGTATGGCGCAGGCGATCCTTTTTGTGTGTGTGTTTCTCTTAGTGCCCATGGGTAGATACAATTTACTTAATTAGTACAAAGTATAGTGTGCGCTTTTTACTATTTTATTTGATTAAGGTTGTTCTTGTTCGGCGCCTGCTCTTGCGAGGGAAATTATGACAATATTAAGGGCTGTATGGCACCAAATGAGCTAGAAAATTGGAAAGTATCTAACTGGGGTAGGGATTAATATTCTATTTGCCAGGAAGTGTTTGCATAAAATATAGACATACTGGAGTAATGGCTAATGTATAGGCCGCACTGTGTTAGACTAACTAAATTTAATTAACTAATGTAAATATGGTGGATGGGAGGGTGGTGGGTTGACAGAAAGGAATTTTTTGTTTTCGTATTGAATTGGTATCTGTCAGTGGTTAAGTCGCTCAATCGAATGGGAAAATAAGGCGCATAAGAGTTTTATAGACGGGTAGGTGTTAAAATTGTATAAAACAAGTTGCGTGTAAAATGCCAACGAGTTTTTAATTTTATTTTATTTGAAAAGTATATTAAGGACATTATGTACCATAATGTGACATTGGGTAGCTGATATGACGCCTAGATCAGGTTGAATTTGAGCGATGGCATGACTTATGCTAACCTTTCTACCTCTTGACCTACACACAAAATATACTGCGCTATGCAGTGCTATATAAGAATCAAGGAGTCTGGATGCTGGACTGCAAGCTGCAAGGCCGTATGGCCACAGTAACATATTGGATTCGTTACCAAACGGCATGGTCACGTCTCCAACTGACTACATCAGACCCAAATTAAACGTCACGAAAGACTTCCACGTAGGTTTCCAAGGGAGCAAGTAGTGAAGGGCTTCGACACGGTGATATACACCGACGGATCTAAGATGAGCTGTGGTGTGGGAGCCGGTGTCTACTCGGAATCACCGCAAATATAAATTTTACTTACCTGTGCACGGAACTATAGGGCGTGACACAAAGCATAAACAAAGCATTGCTATCATTATATATAGCCAAGCCGCCATCAAAGCCATCGACTTGGTTACCATATCCTCCAAACTGGTGCAGGAGTTCCGGAACGAGCTTGCCTGTCTGAGCGAACGCTTCAGGGTCACACTTCTCTGGGTTCCAGGGCATAGAGACATAACAATAACAAGCAAAACAGGCTTAGCACTATACGCCTCTTTATCAACGAAGGTCTACATTTCGCTAGGAGCGGTTAAGGGACAAGTATATTCATATTTTCTACAGAAAGCCAATCTCCGATGGTCGGGATTGACAAACTGAGTCATATCGAGGAAGATATGGCCCACCTACGATCAAAATAGAACAAAGAACCTACTAAACAGAACCTGCCCAGATATCGCCATAATCACGGCAATAACCACGTGGCATTGGCCAATTGGAGACCATGTGGCCAAACTAGGTATCCCATACAACCCTCATTGCCGCATTTGCGGAGATACAAATGAGAGAGAAACCCTCTCTCACTTCCTCTGCACTAACAAGAGCCAGACTGCGTGCACTGAACCAACCATTCTTTGACGACCTTAGCGACATCTCGAGCAGGATCTTATCCGCTTTCTCAATTCAACAGCTGGTTATATAGGTACCGACCGGATCACATCCTTAACAATCATCACAAAGTAGGCCACACGAGTCGTGGTAACAAAACGGCACGTCTTAGTACTAATTGGGTTCATGTCTGATCCGGCACTTCTACCTATCTACTTATGCTAACCTTGTGGGCACCATTTTTTGTTTGCGCATATTATTCGCTCAGATCTGAAACTTCCAAAAACCTTACAAGTACAAGTCAAATGGAGTCAAATCACACGTTCCCGAGTGAAGTTTTTTGCGCCTCTGCGTGAGATAACCCTGCCCTAAAATCGTTCGTGCAGAACGTAAATTGTAGCATCAGCTGTGTTGAAACCTCCATAGCGTCATTTAAAAAAAAATCTATACTTCCCTCCTCGAAAATTATATAGGCATCGTATTCCTTAGCTCTCTAAGAAAACTAAATATCTACGCAAGCTCTCTACCATAGGTTAGTGAATTGGATTGAAAAGAATTGTTTTTGTAGCAATTTTTTAACCCAGTTTTCGAGCTAATTATTCGACTCATTTCGAAAGGATACAGATAGAACCAACCCTGCTAATCTTCGGTTAATTAGTTTGCTATCGAATATTCGCAAGATACTCGAGAAATTCCCTTATATGTATAATAGCTCCTTTGAAGTGGGTTGAAAAAAATAAGTTTATTCCGGAAAATCAGTTTGGCTTTAGAACCCCGCGTGGACTGTTCATGCCGCCTCGAAATTGATGTCCCGCACATTCAGAGGTTTAAAAGCAAGAACCAATGCACGGGTGCCTCTAATCGAAGTCTTATGGTTCTATATGTTTTATATGAAGTCAAGTAGTCAAACACCGTGATATTTACTTTAAGTCTTTATTACAAATTACTTCAGTGGCTATCGAACTATGACTGACTCGCTGATTGATCTCCTCACATGATTCCCCAATCAACCAGTTAGTCAGTTATGTATGCTTGTATATAAATTCAGTTATACAGTAGTGGCTTACAATGTTAACACTAAAACACTATATAATACCTTCTATAAGCTGACTAGGTTGGGTATGTTATAGTATAGCCTTTGCTATATACATGATTTATGACAAAGAAAGAAGTTCGCTGTCAAAGCTGACAATGGCAACGTGACTTCGAGCAGTCTTTGAATTTAAAATAGGTCTAAAAATAGGGAGGGAGGTGAATTCTCCGATCCTTTTAATTTTTAAACTGGGGTTCCCTCAGACATGCTATAGCTGAAGCAGACCGATTTAGTTGCGCACTGATCAGGTCCAAATGTTAAGATCATCAACATATTTTTGTAGTTTGACTTTGATCAAGTTAAGAGATATTCCTATGACCGGGATACCTCTTAAAGTCTTGATCAGAACTCTATTGGCCTAGAAAAAACTGGCGAAAATTTACCATTATTAGGCAATATGGACAACTATTGGCAGTGCGAGTGTGGACAGGAATCTTGGAATCCGATGTTTGTATTTCTGGGAGCCCAAAGAGCTTAGGTTTTGACAAGGAGACTATTTTACAGCAGTTAACTTGATTCCAGAAATCCAGAGTTAAAGTCATATGCTACGTGGCCCTTATTATACCATACCAATTATCGCTTATGGATGGCCCATACGGATATGGGTCAGTATAGCGTCTTACTTTGTATAGAAAACATTCGATTGTTTGAAAGGGAGTGTGTGAGAACCTACCTGGGGTTCTATAGAATCTCAGATTTTGAGTACCTACCTACATAAAATAATATCCCAACAAGACCTTATGCGATGGGGCTCGTTTGAATAGGATGAACAATAATTTTCTTATTAAGTTGACTTGAAGGCACGTCGCAAGGGCCCTGGCAAATGAAAAAAATCTGGTCGCTATAGGGATTACCCTATTTTAATGCACAACAAGAGTAAGTATTCACCGGTCTTGCTTTGTCCCCCTTGAGTCATTGAGAATATAGAATTGTTTACTTTTTTCTTTTTATACACTGCAAGTCCGACCGATAGACAGAATTTCAACATTCTACGGCAACTGGAAGTAGTCCAAATAAATAGCAACCAATTTTCAAAAGTGGGCGTATACCACGCCCCCTGAATGGAAAATCTCAAGTTTTGGACTTTTCCCAGTGTATGCACCATAGGATCTAGCATTATGCGAAATTTCACGATTCTAGGAATTTTGATGATCATCATCTAAGTGAGTGAGTGAGTGAGTGAGTGGGTATCTTCATTTTACTTAGCTTAATTTTTACATCTCAGAGGAAACAGGAAAAAGGCACAAGCTTCATAATTATTAATCTTTACTAGCTGACTCGATAGTTGCCCTGTCTAAATTTCAACAACTTTGTTTATGATCGTTTTGTGAACGCAAATCTAGAGTGAAAAATAAAAACACTTTTCTGCTTTTTTCGAATTGTCCAGGAAATTTTTCCAATATTTCTTTCGTAAAAACGTTTTTTGGACTAAAAATGCTGCATAGATTTACTGCGTCGTGTCCAAACTGTCATTGAGAAGTGAGCGATAGGCCTTCACCAACGAAGAGGTCAGATCACAACATCTGTTGGTGTACCCCTAGTCTCCTACTGATGAACCTCCCAACTGAGACCTTGTCCAGCTTTAAGTTGAGTAAAAAACTCCTTCCACATTCCGTGTTACTCACAAAATTCATTCAAATTCTGACCATGACCTTGACTGGACTTCTATCAAGCTTTCCAAACAAAAACGACATACATCACCCTAATTGAATAGGACACCGGACATGCCCACTACAATGCCACAGATACTGACAGATAGGAAAAATTATTTCCCACTAATTACCTATACGTAGCCGAATTGTTTTTTTTTTTTTTTTTTTGTTGGCTGTTTTTGGTGGTTCTGCTGTTGGTGTTGCGGTTTCCTATAGTATTTATGTGGGTTAATCGGTTGTTGTGTTATTATTCAAAATCTAATTAGCAAAGAGCGTTTTTCTGCTTTTTTAAATTTAGCTTTTGATTCATTAAAAAAATTGCTGCGTAGCTTCAATAAATATTTGCGAAATAAACAGTTGGATATCCTGTTATTGAGAATTCGAGATACAAAATATATAATTCACTCAATCTCGGTGGTTCGGTCGTCGTCTGGTTAGTTTCGGAATTTTTTGTTGTTTTTTTTTTTAAATAGCATTTCACAAGTCTCATGATGTTGTTCAGTAATGACGTAGCAGTACCGCCAAAACGAAGATGAGCAAGTCATAGTACCTGCGTCAGAGATTTTTTTACTTTTTGTTTATTTTTTTTTTTTTTTTGCTAGATTCGATGATGAAATTATTTAAAATATCTATTCGCATGTACTGTTGGCAGCCCCCGCCTTTGTACACAATATGGATAGATAGATATACAGGCGCCCGCCTCTGTACTGTATTTAGGTCGCGTTGAGGTAATTACAGGAAATAGGAAGTATCTAGATATATAATTAAGACGGATAAACAGAGGACAGAGAGAGGAAATGCGATAAACGCTTTTGACATGCCAACGACAAACGAGTCCTTTTGGTAAATAAATTATTGCAAACGACACGTTCATTAAAATTTCTCTTTTAACATTGGCATGATAAGAGGATAAGGTATATCAGATGAGATTATGTAGGTCGTTCTGTATATCGAATGCCCAAAGACTGAAATATTTAAATGCTGTTTTTAAGAAGACTATAGGGAGTCAGGTATTTTTTTTTTTTTTATTTTGATTTGTGAAGGCGATGCGTAAGTCAGAATGACCAAGATCCTAAAGGATCTATTGTAAAGGGTAGATGGATAGGCTATAAAGTTTCTTTCCAAGGCGCTCTCAGTTTTCTGGCAGTGTAAGGGTGCTTTCGGTAAGACGTGGAACATATTTCCCAAAAAGGTCCTTTGGATCTATACGGCTATGATAAGACCTATTCTAACCTATGCGTCGATTGTTTAGTGGAGATGGCTTTCGCGAATATATGTGACTGCCTTCTGTAGAAAACTCCAAAGAACGGTTTGTCTTGGCTGCACGGATGCTTCCCCGAATACGCAGGGCTCTTCTCTAGATGCTTTGCTTGATCTACCTCCCCTTCATACATTTATCATGGGTTCTACTATCAAAGCAATCTATAGCGTCTCAGGCGGAGTGGTTTTTTGTATCATCCACACTGGAGTTTCGTTGACCTTGCGCGACACTTATCCTACGATAAGTGTGAGCCTGGTATGGGATGTAGTCGAATTTTTACGAATGGCTTCAAAACTAGTCAAGGGTCAGGTGCTGCTGTCTTCGTGGAAATCGAAAACACTACACTTTACTATTCGTTAGCCAAGTATGCCTCTGTTTTTCAAGCGGAGATCTATGCTATCCTAATGGCTGCCGAATATATTGTTAGGAATAGGTGGCGGGGTCGGAGTATCTGTGTCTGTAGCGACAGTCAGGCTTCGCTTAAGGTCTTGCTCAACCTTGTTCCCGTTTCAAAATAGTTGGGGAATGCCAAAACTCTCAGAACTCGGTCGCAAGGCTAAACTCTTTGACTCTGGGTTTGAGTCCCATTTCGATTGCTGAAAATGATATATCCGATGAGATTGCTAAACAAGGCTCAGAGGATAATTTCTCGGGACCAGAACCTAGGCTGGGTCTTCTTGCGTCCTCGGTCAGGGCTTTCATTGACGATTGGGTTTCTAACGAACACAATAGTGTTTATTGCAAGGCTCCCCAGGATGTGGGCAGGCTAAACGCATGCTCACGAAAGTCAGTAAGGAGTCTGAGGTATACCTGCTGTCTTTCGGTAGAAAAGACTACAGAAAACTTATTGGTGTACTCACGGGACTTTTGGTAAGCATATTAGTGTACTAGACTTAAGTGATACCTACCACTGTCTGCGACGCTTGTGAAGAGGACGATGATACTTCGGATACTGCCTTTGCTCGGATCAGGTGGCAGATGTTTGGCGCTATTGTGGTGAGTGCTGATAAAGTAAGCTCCTCATCGCTGAAGTGCATTCTCGGCTTTTTCCGAAAGTATAAGAAATTCCAGTAAAATGGGTAATACTGGATTTGGTATAGTGCAATGGACCAGTTACGTCATTTTTTAGGTCGAAATTAATTGAAGATCGCAACAAGGTTCCTATATATTAATGGAGAGGCATGATAATAATTTATTTATTTCTTTATTTCTTTATTTATTTCTTTATTTCTTGATTTATTTCTTTATTTCTTTATTTATTTCTTTATTTCTTTATTTCTTTATTTATTTATTTATTTATTTATTTCTTTATTTATTTCTTTATTTCTTTATTTATTTATTTATTTATTTATTTATTTATTTATTTATTTATTTATTTATTTATTTATTTATTTATTTATTTATTTATTTATTTATTTATTTATTTCTTTATTTCTTTATTTCTTTATTTATTTATTTATTTATTTATTTATTTATTTATTTATTTATTTATTTATTTATTTATTTATTTATTTATTTATTTATTTATTTATTTATTTATTTATTTATTTATTTATTTATTTATTTATTTATTTATTTATTTATTTATTTATTTATTTATTTATTTATTTATTTATTTATTTATTTATTTATTTATTTATTTATTTATTTATTTATTTATTTATTTATTTATTTATTTATTTATTTATTTATTTATTTATTTATTTATTTATTTATTTATGTATTTATGTATTTATTTATTTATTTATTTATTTATATTTATTTATATTTATTTATTTATTTATTTATTTATTTATTTATTTATTTATTTATTTATTTATTTATTTATTTATTTATTTATTTATTTATTTATTTATTTATTTATTTATTTATTTATTTATTTATTTATTTATTTATTTATTTATTTATTTATTTATTTATTTATTTATTTATTTATTTATTTATTTATTTATTTATTTATTTATTTATTTATTTATTTATTTATTTATTTATTTATTTATTTATTTATTTATTTATTTATTTATTTATTTATTTATTTATTTATTTATTTATTTATTTATTTATTTATTTATTTATTTATTTATTTATTTATTTATTTATTTATTTATTTATTTATTTATTTATTTATTTATTTATTTATTTATTTATTTATTTATTTATTTATTTATTTATTTATTTATTTATTTATTTATTTATTTATTTATTTATTTATTTATTTATTTATTTATTTATTTATTTATTTATTTATTTATTTATTTATGTATTTATGTATTTATTTATTTATTTATTTATTTATTTATTTATTTATTTATTTATTTATTTATTTATTTATTTATTTATTTATTTATTTATTTATTTATTTATTTATTTATTTATTTATTTATTTATTTATTTATTTATTTATTTATTTATTTATTTATTTATTTATTTATTTATTTATTTATTTATTTATTTATTTATTTATTTATTTATTTATTTATTTATTTATTTATTTATTTATTTATTTATTTATTTATTTATTTATTTATTTATTTATTTATTTATTTATTTATTTATTTATTTATTTATTTATTTATTTATTTATTTATTTATTTATTTATTCTTAAAATCTATCTATCTAGTCCGAATTCCAAAAGTAGGAATTGGATTAGTTCTAGTGCCATACGAGCAAGAGCAACAATCGATCGTTTGCGCTTTGGTGACGTACCTTGACTTCCGGAAATCTGCGGTTTGACGCCATACTGTTTTTTGTGGATCCCTATTAAAAACCGATATTATAACGAAAATTCAGAAATTATTCAGGCACCTTAACAACATTTTCAGAGCTTTTAAACAAACGGGAATGTACTTCAAAAATGGGTTGACAGGATTGGCTAATGCTAAGACAAAATAAATAAATATCTAAATAGGTGGCGCAACAGGCGGTAGACACCCTAGGCCTAGCCTCTCGCAACCATTCGTTTGTGTGAGTTTCCATTTTTGGGACGAATGGAAGGGACCTACAATTTTATGCCGATTCCGAACGGCTGAATTGAAAAGCTTTTTCAGGACAGTCACCAGTCATACTCTCGGATGTTTGGCAGACGTTCGCGAGAGGTGGCGTAGTAGAAAAAAACACTAAGATGTAATTTGTGTTTTTCCGGGGATCGAACCTGAGATCCCTCGCACAGCAGTCCAGCACACTAACCACTGCGCTACTGCGCCCACAATGCTAATGCTAAGACAGCCAGGTCATGTAATCGGCCACCCTCTACTACCTACATTCGACATCACTGGGTTGACGCCAATCAGTATTCGCCCATCTCGGATCGCCCTTCGCATACAACGTCGGTCTGTATAAGACTCATGATCAAAGAAAAGCTAATTTGAGTTTCATCTACTGCTCTAGATACAATTTATTAAAGATGGTCTTTCTGAATCGACTGACTACCGTCAAATTCATCACATCACGCGACCGCAAATCTTGTCAAGGGATTTCCTTTTATTAAACTAAGCCATGTCATAAGAGGTATTTGTCAGCTGACTATGATTTATGCCAAAAATACTTTTATTGCCACATTTGAATTAGACATTACTCATCACCAGGGTGCGATATCCATGGATGATGTTACTATACCTACCCACTCTTCAACTCTATCTATGAATCATTGTTCTCATATGTTCAACCTAATAATTTGAAATAGCACCTAAAGAATTTCAATAAAAATATGGCCCAAATTTGCACACTGCCGGAATGCGATTTCAAAACCCGGTAAAGTGGAAACCATACATCACCGGGTCATATATAGAATTGTATACATTCCATGGCTCCATAGAGTTCAATGAAAAATAGTAAATAAGTGCAAAAGTATATTTTGCCTCATTGGCATCTTCAGAATTCCATATAGCTGATTCTCGATGAATTTCACAATCAAACTAAGCAAGCCAACTCAAGTGGAGTGTTCCATGATTGATGGGGATTCTGTTATTCCACTTAGAAAGGTACCACGACGATGATGGACCCGCCCGATGAGTGTTGCGTCTGTTTGCTGTAATAATTTGTGTTTCTTGTTGTTTTGAATAGCGAGTTAGGGGGAAAATGGAAAATCAACATTATTCGGCCATTGATACCCACCTTACTTGGGATGTTGTTGATGATGAGCAATCAGCGATAGCATTACAAAGTCAATGGAACTGCGTTGAATCGAATGAGCTAAGTGGCCAGATGGCTATATTGTCTAGTGGGACGGCACAGTGTCTGTGATAGACTGATGTGGACTTCTTATCTTCGAGTCATTGGGCGAATGAACAGAGCTGTCTGCATGGGATTTTATTTGCGCGAGTAGATAGTATCTCTGGTCATTAACCGATATTGTATAAAGCAATAAGATATTCTACCTAATGGTTATGTTTACAAGCAGATTGGAAATATTCCCATGGAGGGGAATATGAGTGGAGAGCGAGAAGGTGATTGGTCAATACTCCAATGGAGTACTCAGAAGTCAGAAACAACTATAGGGGTCCATAGTTCTACCAGGGAGCAAAAATGCTGTGTTATCTATTTCACTGGAATTTCTTTGACTTTCCGAGTTATGATCAATGGTTATGGTTTATTTCGACGATCATTACCATACTATGGTGGTCAGTTTGTTTCTGAAAACCAAGCATACTACAAGCTGGTAGAAAAATAATGACCTCTAGACTATGCGATGTTACTCCACAACATCTTATACTTAAATTGGTAAGGCTCGCTCTTGCTATGGCGACTCCGATTTGTATAACCGAACCAATCCTAAAGCCACTATTCCACATGTCACGCATTGTGTCATTCAGTGATACGCAGACGCCAGTATATTACGTCCGTATTTGTCCTAAAGTAGAAATTCGGTACGATCGCCTGTTATACCGCATTTCATGAGTGACACATACATTACTTACTTACTTACATAGATGGCGCTACAGTCCGGGGTGGACCTGGGCCTCAACCAACACGCCTCTCCATTTAGCACGATCTTTGGCTAACCGCCTCCAGTTGCGCACTCCAAGTTGGTTGAAGTCCCCTTCCACTTGTGCACGCCACCTAAGGCGAGGTCTTCCTCTACTGCGTTGTCTCTCCGGGTTGGAATCGAAGACTCTTCGGGCCGGAGAGTTGGTGTCCATTCGCTCTACATGTCCTAGCCATCTTAGTCGACTGATACGTACTTTTCTGACCAGGTCTATGTCGCTGTACAGCTCGTAGAGTTCGCTGTTATATCTCCTCCTCCAAAGCCCGTCAACGCAAACGGGACCGAAAATCACTCGAAGAATTTGGCGTTCGAAGCGACCAAGGAGATCTTCATCCTGATAACGTCCATGATTCTGCGCCATATAGCAGGACTGGGATGATGAGGGTCTTATATAGAGTCTCCTTGGTGTTTCTCGACAAGGCCTTACTAATCAATTGCCTTCTTAGGCCAAAGTAACAGCGGTTGGCAAGTGTAATTCTTCGCTTTATTTCTGATGTGATGTCATTTTCAGAGTTAATAGCGGAGCCGAGGTAGACAAAGTCCCGAACTACCTCAAAGTTATAGCTGTCTATGGTGACGTTCTGTCCGATTCGTCGATGTTGTGTGTCCCTTCTTGTTGACAGCATATATTTTCTTTTGCCCTCATTCGCCACTAAACCCATATTTGCCGCTTCTGTGCTAATACTTGCAAACGCACCAGTGACAGCTCGCTGTGTTCTGCCAATGATGTCGATGTCGTCAGCTTATGCAAGTAGTTGCACAGACTTTTGGAAAATTGTGGCCCTGGTGTTGGCTTGCGAGTTTCGCACAATTTTCTCAAGAACGATGTTGAAAAAGTCACATGACAGCGCATCACCTTGTCTAAATCCTTTTTTGACATCAAAGGTCTCGGTGAGATTGTTTCCGACCTTTACGGAGCAGCGAGCGTTCTCCATCGTCATTCTGCACAATCTGACAAGTTTTGCAGGGATGCCAAAACTAGACATGGCTCTGTATAGCTCGTCTCTATAAATGCTGTCATATGCGGCTTTAAAATCGATAAATAGTAGATGGTGAGTATCGATTTGGACTTCTTGGGTTTTCTCCAGGATCTGTCGTAGTGTGAATATTTGGTCGGTTGTGGACTTACCGGGCCTAAAACCGCACTGATAGGGTCCAATCAGATCGTTGACAAATGGTTTTAGGCGTTAACACAGTACGGCAGACAGGATCTTGTAAGCGATGTTAAGGAGACTGATGCCTCTATAGTTGGCGCAGTTTAGAGGGTCTCCTTTCTTATGGATCGGGCAAACAATGCTGAGGCTCCATTTTTTTTATTTATTTTATTTTATTCTCTACCAAGTCATCTCCCGCTGCCTTAAAAAGCTCGGCCGATAAACCGTCCGGACCTGCAGCTTTGTTTGGACATCAGCTTGGATATTGCTATCCGTACCTCATTTTGGTCAGGTGGACGGAGGTCTTGGCTTTCATCGCCCAGGTTGAATGATTCATTCTGCCTGACAGCGGAATATGTGTCGTCTTCGCCGTTTAACAGTCTGCAGAAATGGTTTTTCCATGTCCTCAGCAACGACTGTGAGTCCACTACAAGGTTTCCTTGTTCGTCTCTACAAGTCTCTGTCCGGGTCTTTTTCTCGTGACACGTTCTTTTTACCTTTTGGCAAAACATTGTTCCTGGAGTAACACCTCTCTATTTCCTCAATCGCGCGCTTCTCATGCTCTTTCTCTTTCCTCCGGAGAAGCCGGTGTTCTTCCCTCCTTTTTTGTTCGTAGAGCTCCCGAGCTGATCTCGTCCTTCTCTGCAGCGCCGCTGCATGATGGCTGCAAAGGACTTCTCGAGAAGTTGAGGGAGACGCAATCGGCAAAAGTTCTGGCAGTTTGTTGCGTTTGTAGCCGTTCAACGTTGAATCTCCTCACAGTATTTCCTCGTTGTTGTGGTGTCTGGGATATCCGCATACGTACCTTGGCTACAACAAGGTAGTGATCCGAGTCTATGTTGGCCGCTCGGAAAGTTCGAACATCTAGAATACTGGAGGAGTGCCTTGCGTCGATCGCAACATGGTCAATTTGATTGACGGTTTGTTGATCTGGTGACCGCCATGTCCCTTTGTGAATGTTGAGGTGAGGAAACCGTGTACTAGCTATAGTAACATTACGTCCCGCAGCAAAGTCAATTAGCCTAAGTCCGTTTCCAGACGTGGTGTCGTGTAGGCTGTGCTTTCCGATTGTGCTACCAAAGATGTTCTCCTTTCCTATTTTGGCGTTAAAATCACCTAAGACGATTTTAACGTCGTACTTAGGACATTGCTCATATGTGTTGTCGAGGAGCTCATAGAAACATTCTTTGGTAGCATCGTCCTTATCTTCTGTGGGGGCGTGAGCGCATATCAGGCTGATGTTGGCGAATTTAGCCTTGATGCGGATAGTTGTAAGGCGTTCACTAACGTGTCGAAAGCTCAAGACTTCTTGTCTAAGTCTGCCGCTTACAACAAATCCGCATCCAAATAGACGCTGCTTCTGTTCTCTGTAGTAATCACCGTAATAGATGTCACAGGTTTTCATCCTTCTTTTGCCAGGCCCATCCCACCGCACCTCCTGGATGGCGGTGATATCTGCATTGTAGCAGTCTAGGGCCTCCGCTAATTGTTCGGCTGCACGCGGTCTGTTCAGGGTTCGAACATTCCACGTGCAGATCCGAAAGTCATTGTCCTTTTTTCGTTTTGCAGGGTCGTCAACAGTAAATCCATACACATAAATACAATACATAGTTTAAGGTGTTTGAGCGAATTGGTTTAGGTTCTGACTGTGAAGGTTCCCCATAGCGATGGGCCTATTATGGTGCCTAGTCTTCTGTTATGAACTCACACCCTATTCAACTTATCCTAACCTATCATCGTCTGACTTATGAACGCGCCTGACTCTCAAGTAAAACTCCTATTTGATGTCAGCTTTTTAAACACTATCATTGTCAATTAAGCAACAAGCTAAGTCGACAACAAGTCTTTTAGCCGTCATGTAAAAGGATTGTGGGAATTTAAGTAAAATATTTTTTTTGTACCTACACCATACCTAAGTATGTAAAATCAAGACTAATTATTTTTGTTAGAAAGGCTGCAACGCTAAGATTTATCCTTGGAAATTTTATGAATTCCCTAAGTATATTAATTTAGCTCCCTTTGACGCCTTTAACACAATACCGCACAGTGGGAGTTAACAAAAATATATCTATATAGCTTTGAGTGAAATATGCATAATTTTGTATTCAGTGATAGTCAGTAGTGAAAAGAAAACATGCCCAAGGCATACATCCTGAAAGTATAAGTCAACCCACAGCTGCCTTAAGTGTTCGAGTATATAAAATGCCTTCAGTGGGTGTATGTTGGAGATGAGGGTGCATGGTGTACACCTTCTCAGTTAGTGATTTATTACACGCTTTGCTTGGTGGCTTTTAAAAATTCCAAATCCTCAGTCCATTTTTAAGTCTGCTAGCTCCACGTCTACATGTCCTGATTTTCAAGGAAATTTATATTACCATCCAGTGTCTAGACGAGGAGGTTGATTAGTTAGGTTAGGGTGCTGGCATTTTAGACACATGAGTTCCTCTAAGCCTTTTGCTTCAGGTTGCTTCAATTGCCAAATTTCTCTCCAGAATAAATTTCCCCATTACAGTAGACGCTCGGTATAGTGAACCCTCTGTATAGTGAACTATCCAATATAGTGAACTACCAAAATTTTACACAGACTACTCTAAATAGTGAACTATGAAAATCTCGATATAGTGAACTCAGATTTTTTTCGCAAAAGTCGAAGAAAAATGTTCCAGTTTAGCAATGCGCCTGCATGTCAACAATTTTTTAGAACAATTTACCGTTCATTTGTGTTTTTTTTTTTTGATATTTTACTTATGAAGGTTAGGTTAGCCACATAGACTGTCCCAAAAACAGGACACAGGAAGTGGCCAGAAAAATTATGGGCCGGACATTACAGGTGGGAATTCTATTGCTACCTACGAATTTCTTTTAAAGAAAGGTATCTCCGTACATCTTACCGTGATGGCTGAAACAGTCAACTCAGTTGGTTAAACATGTTTGAATTTAGCATCTCTTGGTGGTGGTTTGTCTTCGGGTATAGACGGAGGGTAACCGTAGCAGTCTACCCCCAGTCTATTGCCTCTGACAGTCTGAGGAGAGAGAGACTGATACATGGCAGAAATGGGTGGTTGAATCAATCTGTTCTTCTGCTTGACCAAAAGTCTGTGGATGGATTGTCTACTGGAAGAAAAGGATGGAGGGTAACCATAGCACTCTGCCCCCCGTTTATTTCCTTTGAAATCCTGTCCACGAGACAAAGACTGGTGTTGACCAGAAGAGCTTGATTGAAGCAAACCACCATACTGCTTGGTACCAAAAAAAAAGGGTTAGAGTTTCTCCTTCAGGGAAAGCAAAGGCGAATGGTGACAGAAACAGTCTATTGCCTCTAACGAGATGTTTAGAGTGTCGAAATGAAGTTGACTGATGTAGTCAGCTCCTACAGGTGGCGGTTAGTCTTCGACGATGGCGAAGAAGACACTTAATGAAGGTGACAAATTATTTTTTAAAAATTTGATTATGGAAAAAAATTATATTTATTTAATCTGTGTTCCTCAAAAAAAATATCGTCATCTCAGCGTTTTTTAAAGATTAATACATTTTTTTTTGTTATTTTAGTGTTTTGTAATCAAAACGTTGGTATGCGTTTATTTATATGAAATTAGCTTATTTGAACATTTAAAAACTCCCGCTCGAAATAGTGAACAATTTCGATATAGTGAACAGGCCTGGTTTGTATTAGTTCACTATATCGAGCGTCTACTGTACTTGCATCTCTTCACCACAAATTTATTAAATTTACTACTCACTTAAAGTACTTTAAAAATTTAAAATCTTAATAATTTCCCTTTTTTTCTTCTCCTTTCAGGTCACTAATAACCCACTAAAAGCTTACAAATAAAGTTAATAAATAAATAAATACGATGTTAATCACAGCAGGGAAAAGTCTACATCCAATATTCTCTCGTCCCTGTCAGACAAAAAAAAGAAAGAAAACAAAACAAGGATATCATAAAATTTTTACAGGGAATCATAAATTTTCCCCCCGCATTTTCATCTGTATTTGGGTTCAACCTGTAAAACTTATACATATAAATATTTAAATTCACAAAACATAAGTTTTCTTTATCGGCTTTGTATAAACAAAAATTGTACTAAAAATAAAAAATTTAAATAAGATTGAGATACAATAATATTTTATTAGAGACAAAAACAAAAAAAAAAAAACAAAACTATATAATATCCATATTGCAAAAATAAGGACAAACCAATAAACATAAAAAACAAAATAAAATTAAACAAATAGAAGCAAACAAAATTTATTGTAATTGATTTTCTAAATGTCTAACTAAGAGTATAATTATAATGTTAGTATTAAAAATAAAACAAAAAAACAAAAAAAATAATGTAAATAAATGGCAGACAACAAAATATTGATTATAAATAAATATTAAGGAGCTGAAATTTAATTTAAAATGATTTTTTTGTTGTTCTTCCTTTTCGGTTTGGCGAACTTTTTTTTATCTGTATCCCTTCCTTTAAACTGAGGACTAACAACCAAAATTTTGAAAATATAGGTATAGACTCGAAAAATTGAGGAATACAGATCGAAGAATTATTTATCAGCGATTGTGGACTCGGTACGAAGATGAACAGCAACTAGAACTTACATGCAGTTGAGATGCAAGCATGACAAATATTTTAAGACCCTACATTTTCGGAGAAAGTATATAGGAGGGAGCTGTGTAGTACAAGTAGCCAACAGAGTGCATGTTCGCAGTTATCCTAATAGAGTCTACAAAATTGCTTTTGAAATACGACAGTTGACATTTTTGCAGGAAAACTTCTAATGGCTCGTTGATCAGTAATTCCGAACCACAATGTAACGAAAGAGCGACAGGAAACATCGGTCGGATCGGTAGAGGGCTCGCCGTGTGTGAGCATTCTTTCTAGACTGACCATTTTTTTTAAAGAGTTTAATGCCGAGTTTCCCAAAGTGTGCTCCGCGGAGCACCTGCTGCGCATATTAGAGAAACCCCTTTTTTCATACATGCCAAAAACAAATTATTTCACACCACAACGATCCTTAGCATACTCCGCTGAGAGTGAAGAAATAGCTTACAGATAACAAAATTATTGTTTTGGATTGACCCGTGCAAAGTCCCGTGCTGAACTCAAATCAAAACTTGTGGGTCCAAGTCGAAAGAGCAATAAAAGCCAAAAAATCAAGAAATGCTGAAGAGCTTTCCGAAAAGATTAAGGAGATCTGGAACTATATAGCACCATATTAGGATGCCGGAAGGGCGCAGTGGCTCAGTGGTCAGTATGCTGGACTACTGTGCTCGGGGTCCAAGGTTCGATCCCCAGAAAACAAAAATGGCATAGCTTTTTTTCCACTGCGCCATCTCTCGCAAATGTCGTACAAACATCCGAGACTCTAACTGTCCTGAAAAAGCTTCTCAAATCAGCCGTTCGGACTCGGCAATCCTTCCATTCGTCCCAAATATAAAAACCCACAAAACGAATGCTTGTTCTCACAAGACGTGCCTTTACGGACCTGTTGCGCCAAATATTTTTATGTAGGATGCCGGATTTTAGTGGAAAATCTTCAGAAAAGATTGACTGCCGTTGTAAAAAAATGAAGGCTATTCCACGAAATATTGGCAATTTTTATAAGTTTCGGAAACTGTAATTTTAAAGTTTTTGTTATTCTGTGGCAAACTCGAAAATGAGTTAAAAATTGCGTTTTCCATAACTACTAAAAACGGAATATGCGAGGTGCTCCGCGAGGAATTTCTCTCCAGAAAAGTGCTCCGGGATCAAAAAAGATTGGGAACCGCTGGTTTAATGCATCATTCATATATGTACCGTCACGGGTGACCAACTTTTATTGTATGCCGGACTCATGCCAGCTAAATACTCTCCATCTTTAAGGTACATATCTCCGGTCTGGATCTAGTTCTTCCATTCATCAGGCTACGTTTTCTTGCCTTTATATTCCATGGTCTTAGCGAATTGAATTGAATTGAATTGAGAATCACCGGTTATTTATTCATTCATTTACGTTACTAATATCCGTCCATCTGTAAGCCTGTAAGCTATCTGCTGTATTCGTAGAATGTGTGTTCCGCGTTGTCCTAAGTCGAGGCAACAATATTATGAGTGACATGACTATAAGCCTATAAAAACCAAAGACGTGGAAAGAGGCAAATGTGAAACACTTGTAAAACTGTACCTATTAATAGAAGGGTATATAATGATAACCAAACCACCTAGTAGGTATTACAATACGGGAGCAAGTCCTTAAACTCCAATTACACAGCAATACAAAATTATTTTAAACCCTCAGTTGTTACTGTATAGTGTACATTATAAAGGGTGTTTTTATACCCGGTTGTATTGTGGTGAGGGTATAGTATTCACTTTGACATTCCATTTGTAACGCACATAAGGAGGCGTTGTAGGTATGACAAACTATATATATTAGTCGCGTTTTTTTTTGCAATCCTATATGGGCTTAGCAGGTTTTCCATACAAATCGTTAGCCCGGATAATCATCGGGGCTTATGACTTAGCCCAGATAAAAACTGTGCTACCAATCTACGATTGTTTTAAATATTATCGAAAGTGCTATCGACTGTGTCATAAATGACGTTAATTTGTCAACCAAAATTAATAGGGGAGACTGGGGCACCTTTGAACGTTGGCCATTTGAATATTGGAATTGTCAAAGTTTATTCGCAATCCACATCACTTAATTCGCCATCCACAAACAAGCGAATAAAATATTCGTTTGAACTTAACCTCAAATTAGACATTGCGGGTAGAAACTGATGGCTGAAATTCGCGAACTGCCTCGACCTAGAAAAGTGTTCATGTGAACGGACTGTCAAAACTTGCGAATATTCGTTCGTTCGTAGGTAGTTTGTCGCTCTCATGTGAATGGTCATAATTACATAAAACGATTTTATGGTGAGTTTTTCTTTTTGTTTAAAATATATCTTTATCTTTTTTTGCACATTTTTCTGTCGCTTGGCCTATCGGGAAACGTTTGAACAAGTGGTCTGTAAGTGGCATTGAAATAAAAGCTACCACCACCAATCAACGCTCCAGGAACATCGAGAACACCTAAATTCCTGAACATGTAACTCATTTTTGTTTTTATAAAGGTCCTTCAGTCATTTGTAAAATATTTCGTAATTTATGAATTTCAGTTTGCTTCTGTTAAGTCGTTTTTGATTATTTTATTTAAAAAAATAAAGTTAATTTATTTTATTAAAAAATTACAAAGCTCGTAGTAGCGTATTAGCTGCCAAAAGCAATTACAAATACTGCCGTTCATAAGTGACCCAGCCTAGTTCAAAACTGCTCAGCATGTAAACCACGGTGTCCCAGTCTCTCCTAAAAAAGAGAAAAAAAACATCAACAATCAAAATATTGACAAGAAAGATTGCAACTCAAAATTTGGATTTAGGAAGAGACACTGGGACCAGAGTGGGACTGCTGAAATGCTACAGTGCACGTAAGGAGTTGTGCACTGCCACTGATTCGCCGCTGGAACTTGAATCGTCCTGAATCATCCACTAAAAGGGCAAGCACATCCACTACGTCCTGCAAACCGCTCTTACGGCTGGAACTTGCTGTTGCTGCAGAGCTTGCCAACAATAAACAAAGCATCTGAAACTAAAATGTATTTCTTATCACTTGTAAACTATTTTATTATGCATATAGCTAACTTTTTCTCTTCTCGTCTTTTATCAATTTAAAAACTAATTGACTGCCAGCAAATTTTTTTGGTGAAGACTGAAAAAAAAAAAAAACAACTGAAAAGTCAAATGTCAACTAGCATTTTGTTTTTTTTTTTTTTTTTTTTTTGTCAACTAGCATAGTGCTGCCAAATCACGTTTTATCTAAGCCTATATAGTATTGCAAAAAAACACGCCTATTATTGATCAGCATCACTATCTTAGTCGATCTAGCGATATCCGTCTGTCTGTCCGTCTGCCTGTCCGCATGATTGCGGCCGTAATTTAAGAGCTATCGGGTTGAAATTTGGTACGTAAGCTTTTGTACACCTAACTGAGGCTAAGTTCGAGATCGGATGAAAACTGCTACTACCTCTCATACAAAAATATCGGATTTATATAGCTTTTTGATGTTAAAAATTAAATTTAAATAGCTACAGTAAAGATAGAAAGTTTAAACTTTGCACATATATTGTTTTAATAATATTTAAAAAATTTTGACAAAAAATGAGCTTGGTCGAATAAAAACTACCCATACCTCCCATACAAATATATAATTTTTTATTACTAAAATATTTTTTTTATTTTACAATAATATAGTACCGGGTATTTGAGCTTCGGCATAGTCGAAGATAATTGTCTTACTGGTTTTAAATTGATATGAATATTACTTTATTCGAAAGATAATCTTCTGGCATATGACCGCCACGGCTGGCTCGGACGTAATCTAATCTGGAGGTCCAATTTTCGATCTCTTTTTGCAACATTTGTGGCCGTATATCGGCAATAACGCGGCGAATGTTGTCCTCCAAGGGGTCAATCATTTCGGGCTTATCGGCGTAGACTAGCGACTTCACATATCCCCACAGAAAAGAGTCAAGAGGCGTTAAATCGCACAATCTTGGAGGCCAATTCACTGGTCTACAACGTGGAACTATGAGGTTACCAAACGTTTCCTTCAATAAATCAATTGTTACCAAACGTTTTCTTCAATAAATCAATTGTGGCACGAGCTGTGTGACATGTTGCGCCGTCTTTTTAAAACCACAGCTCCTGCTCATCATGGTTGTTCAATTGATGAATGAAAAAGTCAGTAATTATGGCTCTATAGCGGTCACCATTGACTGTAACGTTCTCGCCACTTCTTTTTAAAGAAGTACGGACTAATAATTCCACCAACCCATAAAGCAATAAAGCACACCAAACAATCAGTTTTTGTGGATGTAACGGCCAGCGTCTCAACATACACTTGAGGATTATCATCACTCCAAATACGGCAGTTTTGTTTATTGACGTATCCATTCAACCAAAAATGAGCTTCATCGCTAAACAAAATATGCTTATGAAAATTGGGATGAACCCCAATCTTGTTTTGGGCCCATTCAACAAATCTACTCCTTGCTAGGTTATCCTGTGGCTTCAATTCTTGCACGAGTTAGATTTTGTTCTCTTAAAAAGAGATGATCTGGAAACCGTATCCTAAAGCCATCTTTTATCACTCCGTCCGTAGGCAGTCAGAAAGACTTTGATCTTCTCTAGGGCTATTTCAGTAAGATTTAAGGATATTCTTTCTGAACCAAAAGAGAGCCGGACATTATATCAGTATGTGAAGAGAGAATTCATCGATCACTCTCAAAGTCTCAAGACACAGTCTGCATATTGGTTCCGGCGATACTCCAATGCAGTGAACACTTTTTTTCATGAACCATTGGCCTCTTATTATTCCTTTTAGGATTCTCAGGATATTTTTGGTCAGATTACTGAGGGAGTAGTATGAGCAAAATATCGGGTGTAATTGTAATGACCACAATAATGACATACCCACCGGTGGTAAAATGGGTGGGTACCTCAAAACTCTGAGAAAGTTGTCCGTAAGGAAGATTATTTTCAACTACATTCATGATTTTACCATTATGTGGACTCTCTCT
Source organism: Cheilosia scutellata (assembly GCA_955612985.1). Taxonomy (NCBI): domain Eukaryota; kingdom Metazoa; phylum Arthropoda; class Insecta; order Diptera; family Syrphidae; genus Cheilosia; species Cheilosia scutellata. The sequence continues at coordinate 86,365,630 of OY015313.1, forward strand.
TCGACGGGCTTGAGGAAACCGGCATCTGCACAGTAGGATTGCATAGCAATAATGGCCACTCAAAGTGGTGCCTCTCGAGACTAAAGAGTCTCCATTAATACGGCGAAATCAGTAATCTTCACTCTCACTGGGATTGTCTCTCTGGGTAATATGGCTACGGATAGTTTCAGCAAGACGAAAATGAACCCAATGTAGTGATCTGATGCGAATATATAACGCTTGATCAGCGCCCCGAGATGTTTGCAGATGTATGTTAGTTCTGCACTTAAATTGCTGCAAATTGTAGTCTTCTGGAAATATATCCCCAGGAGGCGAGTTCCAAAGTTTGCGTGTCCTGTAACAGAACGAGTTTTGAAAAATTGATGTCCTCGCGGGTGTCAAGTGTACTCTATGGTCATGAACGTTAGCAGCCTGTCTTGTGAGGCACAGAACAAGCAGAGGTCAGCGACTTATCTTCTGTGCACCAACGGTTGCAGTTTCGATGTTAGTGTAGGGTCTCCAATAAGTCGAACTGCTCGTCTCTTTATGCTGTCAAGTAGGTTAAGTGAATGTTTTGGGGCCGAGCTCCATATATGGGAACAATACTCCAGGCCTGGTCTAACCTGTACTTTGTAGAGAAGGAGAAGTTGCGTGGGGCTAAAGTATACCTCTTTGCTCTAAATAGATAGGTGAACTTAGCGGACGTCGATCTTGCGATATAGGATATGTGGTCCTGCCATGTGATTCCTGAATTGACTGTCACTCCTAGAAAGTGCATTGAGTCCTTGGGATCGATTGGATGGTCATCTATTTGGATCTGAGGAACTGTTGATGCATTTTTCCTAGAAAATGTTGTGAGCTGTGTCTTGTTTGCATTAAATACAACCAAGTTGTCTTTTCCCCACTTCAAGATTTTGTCCAGATCATCATTTAGAGAACTAATTTGTTCACATCTCTGACTGTGTGATGTAGCCGCATTCACAGGCTCACTGTTTGAGATGGAGGATATTCGATATAATACAGTCCGGATTGGACCAAGGCCTCAACCAACATGCCTCTCCAATCAGCTAGAAGATTGGGTAATCCAGTTGCACATAGCAAGTTAGCTGAGGTCCCCCCACCTAAGGCGAGGTCTTCCTCTGCTGCTATGTCCCTCCGGATTGGTTTCGACTTACGAAGACTGTCGGACCATTGGTGTCCATTCGTTCTACATATCCTAGCCATCTTAGTCGACCCATACGTACTTTTCTGATCAGGTAGTTGTCGCTTTACATCGTGCAGATGTCGCTAATAAATCTCATCCCATCCAGAGCCCATCAACGCAAACGGGATCGAAAATCACTCAAAGAATTTTGGGTACGATTCGAAGCGATCAAGAATATCTTAATCCGCCTTTGTTAATTTACATGCTTCTGCGCCATAGAACAGGACTGGGATAATGACGGTCTTGTATATAGTTATAGAGTCACCTTTGTCTTTCTTGACAAGGCCTCACTACTCATCTAACGCTTCGTTTGATTTGCACCGTGATGTCATTATCATTTCATAGCTAAGCCGATGTAGAAAAATTCCCTAATCACTTCAAAGTTTGAGTTGAAGCTGTCCCTGTCTTAATGCTTTTACCATAACCATTTGAATAAGATAATTCCCTTTCGGACCAAAATTGTACCGAAATTGTCTGCCTGAGACACTGCAACCTTCCATCCTCTACGATCCCGGGCACACTGCTTCCAGTTGTCGAGACCAAGCGCTCTGACATCCGCTATGGCTTGGTCTTTGAAACGGAGGTTCGGTCTTCCTTGTCTTCTCGAACCTGGGGGCTGGGATTCGAAGATCCTCTTAGCTGGAGCATTATTGTCCATTCGCTCGATGTGGCCGAGCCAATGTAATCGACGTGTTTTGGCTTTTTGGACTACATCCACATCTTGGTACAGCTCATAGAGTTCGCGGTTGTATCTTCTCCTCCATTTGCCCTCCTCGCATACAGGACCAAAAATCCGCCGAAGTATCAGCTCTCCCTTCTTGATTATCATCCAGCACTCGGCGGCGGCGCCATAAAGCAGAATTTGCAGGATAAGGGTTTTGGAGAGCATGCATTTCGTCCTTCGAGTTAAGAGTTTTGAATCCAGTAGTTTTGCCAAACCGTAGTAGCAACGGTTTCCTAGGGTAATTCTTCACCGGATCTTCACTAGGGTATCATTCGTGGAGTTCATGTTTACTCCGAGGTAGGTGAACTCCTTAACTACCTCGAAGTTGTTGCTATCAATAGTTTTGTCCTAGGCGGTGGACAGATGCTTGTTTTTTTGTTGACAGCATGTACTTAGTCTTGTCCTCTTTACTTCAAGGAAAACGGATTTCGCCTGTTCTTTAATAGCCGTGAACACTTCTATCACGGCACGATGGGGACAACCGATGATGTCAATATCGTCCGCATAACCTAGCAGCTGGACGGACCTGTTGAAGATAATGCCTTCGGGATTCCGAATTCGGCCATCGCCATATAGAACTCCTGACGATGCATGCTATAATTACGCGGCTTTGAAGTCGATGAATAGGTATTGAGTTTCGACTTGAAATTCGTTAGTCTTTTCTAGGATTTGCCTCAGTGTGAAAATTTGGTCTATAGTCGATCTGTCGGGCCGGAAGCCACAGTGGTACGTGCCGATTAGTGTATTGCAGAACGGTTTAAGACGTTCACACAGTACGTTGGATAGGATCTTGTATGCGGCATTAAGCAGGGATATGCCTGGAGAGTTCTTGCAAAACATAGGATCGCCTTTTTTGTAGATGGGGCAACCGAAGCCGAACCGATATGGATCGAAATTCCAATGACTTTGTATACTCAGACATTGACCTCGAATGCTTTTAAAACTGTTTCCCCGGTACTAATAACCATTTTTAGTGTCCAGGCTAACTTTTACGAAGTCACAGTGGCGGAAATTTCCATATAAAATTATCTATTGTAACCCTCAAAATATTTAAGTTGAAGGTTAAAAATGATTATTGGTAAGGCCCTTTATCTATAAGTCCTT